>JAKSZT010052319.1:9542383-9749212 GCA_026826555.1 Tolypeutes matacus | reverse complement strand
GAGAGAGAGAGAGAGAGAGAGAGAGAGAGAGAGAGAGAGAGAGAGAGAGAGAGGGGAAAGCAAGCGAGGGAGGAGGGAAACGGCGAGGAGAGGCTGAGAGACAGGGCGTGAGCGAGAGAAAATGCATCCACCGGGTCCCCTGTAGCAGAGGCCAGAAGGGGCAGCCCGACAAAGCCGGGCCCGTCAGAATCCTCGGCTTCCACGTGATCACTCCTGCACAGCAAGACGGCCACGCATGAAGTAACGCGCAGATCATCCGAGGACGCAGGAGGTCACCAGGAACGTCCCGAGGAAACATGATCGCGCGGCCGCGAGGGCTCAGCGGCCCGGGGACCGCGCCAGCCGGGCCGCCGCGGGCTTCGTGGGGCTGGCCGGTTGCCGTGGAAACCGAAGCTAACCCGGGGCTGGGCTACCGCTGCAAACCCAGACCCGAGCTCCGGATCTGGAAAGAAGAGAAAGCTGAAAACGCGGAGAGGCGGGGTGGCTGCTTGGTTCCAGCTGCTTCAGAAGCATTGTTTACTAATCAGGGAAAGCAACGTGCAGGGGTTTTTTTGTTTGTTTGTTTTTGTTTTTTTTTGTTTTTTTTCTGTCCGAACTAGCAGAGTGCAGAGAGAAATGAGGTTTAAGGAATTATTCCTGGAATATTGAATTTCTTCTTTTCAATTAGTTGCCTTATCCTGATGCTCGGTCCTAGTCATTGTGAACGAATATTCTGGTTTGAGTGGTCACTATCATACAGTTTCAAAGCATGGGCATGGTAAACTAATAAATACTCAATATTTGCATAATATTTTAGAGTTTACCAGCTACGTCCTTATGTATTAGCTCATTACCATTCAATACACCAAAAATACATACTTTTCCCAATGTGCACCTCTCATGCATGTTTTAGTTTTGTTTTGTTTTGATTCCAGTAAATTTGGAGCCATTAAGTGTTTGAGAAGGAAAAAAAATCTGAAACAAAACTTGCTTGGAGTTTCTCTTTCTGTCTTGCACAATGGTTCAGACAAAGACAGAGCAGGGTGGAAGGCAGGCACCCTGGGTTTTGGTTGATTTCCCAGGTAGTATGGAGTAATCATTCAGATATGAATTCTGGAGCCAGGCTGCCTGGGTTCAGGTCTAGGACCTGTCACTTGCTGGTTGTGTAGCCTTGGGTAAGTTACTTAACATCTGTGTCTTAATTTCCTCATCTGTAAAAAGGTGATAACAGCACCTAGCTCTTCCACTGTTGAGGAATTAATGAGGGCCGTTTTTAGAGCAGGGCGAGTGCTCAGTCACTACCTAATTTTTATTTTTATCACAAATCTCTCCATGCTTTATTCTATGCCACGCAGGGTGGCTAGACCAATTACTCTGAAATGCAGCCCTGATCTTATCCTTCCCCTAATCAAAAACCTTCCATGACTCTGTATTTGCCTCTGAATAAAGTACAAGCTCCTTTGAACAGCATACTGGTGTCTCTATGATGGTATACCAGCGCCTGTAGATTTCACCTAATCGGTCCTATTTCTGTCCCTCCAGTCTTCCTGAAGGGTCAGCCTGGCTACTACCTCCCCACAAAATCATTCTGGGCTTCCCCATCTACAGGCCTTTGTTCAAACCACTCTGTCTATTTAGGAAAACCTTTCTACTCCAACTCTACCTGTCAAGTTCCCCAAAGTCTTCCAGGAAACTTCTCCACCCACAATTGGATGGAATTTTTTCCTCTTTTGTGCTTTTGTAGTACTTTGTCTTGTTATCATACAATGGATTACAGCCATTTTTGCAAACATCTTCAGAACTATAAGCTTCTAGAAGGCAGAAATCACGCCTTCCTTACCTTGACACCCCCATAATGCCTCCATGGAAAGTATTTTGTACTTTATAGACATACAATATAGATATATATGGGCGAATGTCACCATTAATTAGATCATTCCCATGTGCTAGATGCTTTACATACACTGTTTTTCCCTTTCAACCATTCTGAAAGTAATTATAATTAGCCAGGAGTTACAAAGGAAACACTAAAAGAGAGTTTAAGTGGCATTTCCAAGGTCATACTACCAGTGGGTAATGAGGCCAGGATTCAAACCCGATTTGTTCAACTCAAACCCCATTATTTCTTCCTATTATTCCACACAACTTAAAATGAATTAAAGATCGAAATATGGGCCTAAGTACTTAGCACAGGAATGAAGGTTCCACACCAAATCATACTCCTGATATGTTTTGGGACATTCTAAATAATACACGAACTCCAGTAACTCTGGAACACCAGAAGTTTTCAAGCTAGTGATTAATTTAATTAATAGATCTTCCTTCCTGCACGTGTGCAATATTATCATTACTTCAACCAAGATCATCGCTGGTCTCCAAAGGTAATTTTTCTGATTGTTACCTCAGGCGGATCAGTGAAACCCTTCAGCTTGCCCCATAGTGAATGTCAGGTCCTCCCTGTTTACATTTAAAGTTGATGTCATCGGGCTAAGAAATGGGTGCAGGCAAGGAGCTCCTGAAAAGGGCCACCTAGGAGCCTTTCCACTCCACCTGGAGGTTACAGTTCCAGATTCCCTTCTGGCTGCATGGGTCTTCACAGGTCTGTAGGTTTTCCTTCAGATTGTTTGCTTACCTCATAAGTTCAGGTCTTTGTTTATCCCAGGTCTCCTCATGGGTAAGTGACTTTCTTTAGGGCTGGGCATACCCCGGTCACAGAGAGGCCCTTGTTAATTGTACTATCTAGAAGAGCCCTCTCTTCCCTGGCCTGGAGTCCCTCCTCTCCAAACTGGCATGATTTCCCTGCAGAGCATTGTCATAGTCCTGCATTCGTTTATTTGTTTATTTAATATCTCCCCGGCTAGAATATAAGCTCTAAGAAGGCAGATTTTTGTTCTTCTTGTTCACTGTGATATCCCCAAACCCACAACAGTGCCTGGCCCACAGAAGGCAGTGACTAGTTATTGAATGAATAATTGAACGATACTCTCACCTCCCCTAAAATTCTACCTGCCCTCTCCCAGAGTTAGCAGGACCCAGATCCCTGGAATCTGAAGTGTGAGCACACCTGAGGGCCAGAGGAGATTTCTGCACACTGAGGAAGCCGTAGCAGGTGTATTCTTGTTGCCTCTTTGTAGGTTAGGCCCTGACACTGCACCCTGGAACATTTTAGCTTTTTCCTGGGCGTTTAATGTGAGTAGGATTTGCAGTTCCTGCTGATGCGATCAACAAAAGCAACACAATGCATCAGAGAAGGACTCCCTGCTCCAAATACCTTAAAGCACAGGTGTGGATGGTGAGAAGCGCCACAGATATGGTCTGCTCCCATCCTTTGATTTTCAGCTGAAAGAACAATGAACTCTAACTAGGCAAAGAGACTTAGCCAATGTATTCAAGTCTTAGAGTCATAGCTTGGACTCAAATTAAGACATAATCCAATATATTTTCTTCCTATAAGGCTCAAATTTCCTTTTTAAAAGACAAACACTATAGTGTGGTACATTAGAAAGAAGAGACCTGGGCGCTGACTCTAGATCTTTGATTTCATTCAAATTACTTAACTCTCTAAACCTCTGTTTCCTAGTCTTCAAAATAAGGACAATAAAACCTCCCTCAGTGGATTTTGTGAAGTTTAGGTGCAGTGACATTTGTGATTGATACCTAATCTCAACTGAGCACATACTTTGCCAGTCACCATGCTAAGCACACCGACTGTCGCTCCTCACCACCATCCATTGAGGAAGGTAAGACGTCCATTATCATCTTAGAGATGAGGAAACTGAGGCTTGGGAAGAATTATTAAATTACTGAATGTCTCAAGACACCAGATGCCTGTCAGGCTGACAGCTGCACATTTGACTGTTAGATGAAATGGGCAAAATATGTACCAGTCACTTGCTAACTGCAGTCGATTCTTGTTATTTGCAGTAGTTATATTCTATAAAGTCACCTGGAACACTGAATTAGCGAATACTGAACCACTGCTCCGGGGGAAATGCAGGGTTAGGGGCTTGCTAGCCTCTGGTCACAACATTTTCATCAACCCATCAATTCATAACCTTGTTTTACGCATGAAAGACACCTTATTTAATATGCATTGTTGGCTCATTCACATTGAGCTCATGCCTGAAGGAATCTCATCTAACACCTATCTTCTCTGTAATGATATCATAGCCCTCTTGTGCTTAGGAACACTAGAAAGCTCTTCAGCATTAACTCGGGGGCCATCTTAAATGGAGAAATTACCAACAAAAAGCACAAAAATGTGATAACATGACACTAAGTTTATGTGAAAGACACTTTTTTAAACAGCTGTGAGAGTTGAAACAAGAAGGCAGTGTCATTTTGTTCGACCTCAACAGGGCACGTGCATGTCAGACTCAAATTTATTGCCACTCCGCATATATCCACATATGAATGATCATGAACACTCTAGGGGTATTGATTTGGGGGTTATAAATAAATTTTAGCGAGTAGGCAAATTCCCAAATATAGAATTTACAAATAATGAGGATTGCTCCACCACATAGAAAAGTAACCAAACCTTTTTCTGTGATTAAAAAAACCAAAAAGGTGAGAGGATGTAGCTCAATTGGTTGAGCACGGGCTTCCCATGTATGAGGTCCTGGGTTCGATCCCCAGTACCTCCTCAACTTTAGTCCATGGTTAAGAGCAATGCTTCAATACATGTTCCTCAATTGTAACAAATGTACCACACTAATGAAGGATGTTGTTAATGTGGGAAAGTGTGGGAAGGGGCGGGGTGGGGAATATGGGAATCCCCTATATTTTTAATGTAACACTTATGTAATCTAAAGCTTTAAAAAATAAACAGCAATAAACAAACAAACCAAAAAACCCACTCTCATTGGGGAGTGGATGTGGCTCAGTGGTTGAGCTCCTGCTTCCCATCCAATGTACAAGGCCCTGAGTTCAATCCCTGGTACCTCATTTAAAAAAAAAAAAAAAAAAAAAGATCACTGGCCCTTTCTGGACTGGGGAGGTTTAAAACACAGGAAAGTTTTGTGACTTTACCCCAGGGGAGGGTGGCGGACAAAAGCAATGAGTGGGAGGGAAAAGTGAGAGAAGAGAGAAAAGGGATGTTGCCATAATAGTTTGCCAGATTCTGCTTCATTATGTACCCACAAGGAGCAAATGAAAAGGGTTAGAGAAAGGTCCAGGCCTCACCATTTATTTTATTTTATTTTTAAAGAAGCTTTAGATTACATAAACTATGCCTCAAAAATATAGGGGAATCCCATATACCCCACCCCCATCCCCTCCTACGCTTTTCCCCATTAACAGCATCTTTCATTAGTGTGGTACATTTGTTACAATTGATGAACACACATTGAATCATTGCTATTAACCATGTTCATCGGACTGGCCCAGGACAACTAATAAAATGATGATGATGACAGCTCCCATCCCCAAAACCAGAGGGTATATACAACTGCAGGAAAGACAGTTCCATCCATCTATCCCCTGGGAGCTAAGGCCCCTCTCAATCAGAAACAGAGTGGGCATTACCACTCCAAAATCCTCAAGATTGGGGAATGAATAATGGACTAAAATAGACTTATTATTATTCTAGCAATGGAAGAAATTTTTATCATTAATATAAAGGCAGAGGCCACCAGAGACTCCGACAGAAAGAAGAGGGAAGAAGACGTTGGAATTGTTCTCAATGACATTGAAATGATGGGTACTGGCCATTACACATTTTGTCAAAAATGTGCAGTGCAAAGTGTAAACTGTAATGACCACTGATACCAGGCCTCACCTTTTAAAAGAAGGTCTGGCAAAGCCACTCTGCAGGGTCCTTCCACTCTGGCTCTGCTGTCCCTATACAGTTATCTTTTGCTTGTCCCCAGAAAAAATGAACACACCTAACTAGAAACACTCATGCACTTAAGACCACATCCACCAAGTACAGTTTACTCAAAATCACAACTTACTGGCAGGAATGAACCCATTTAGGCTGTTTTCAGCAACATAGCTTTTGGAAGGCAAACAATGTTTGTGTGTTTGTTTTTTCCAAAATGAGAGATGCTGCTGCCTCTTGATGAACTGAGGGAGGGAACCCAGGAACTCTATCAGTTGTGTCCTTCTGATTATAGTTTGGGGAAGGTATTAGAGGAGAAGCTTTCATCATACCCTCAGCTCAGAGCCTCAGTTAGTTGACCTGGCCAAAAACCAAACTTCACTCAGTTTGCTTCTAAGTACTTATTATTTATTTGGCTGCTAAATCCTTTCTAATGCATTAGTGGCCCATGTAACCTGGCATTATTCAAGGTGATGTGGCTGATAAAAATCCTTTACCCTGTCTTCAGATAGCTTAAAATTTATTGAAACAAAATTTAGATGCTAATAGCTAATATTTGTAGAATAATCACTATTTGACAGATTAGGGTACTAAGCACTTTATGTGGAGTCTCTCACTACATCCTGACATAAACAGTATGAGGTAAGTGCCATTGTTAACTCCATTTTACAGGAGAAACTGAGGAAGAGAGGGCTTGCACTAGGAAATGGCCAACCCATTATTTAAACTTGGATCTGATTCTGGAGAATATGATTAGATAGTGTTTTAGATAGAATCACAAGAATTAGAGCACAGTACCGTCAATTGAATTGGGATTATAAAGACAATACATTGCTCACATCCACTCATGAGCTTTATCACATCTTTCAAGTGCTATAGGAATAATTTATACATTTTTTAATGACATGGCTTTCAAATTGCTATTTTTATGAAAAATGGAAATCTAAGACTCCCTGTTACAAATAGAAAAATGTAAGTAGCACTGAGATAACTTTCCTGGGCACTGGTTTATGAGAATATCGTCGTCACCTTCCATTCTGGACGAACCCACAGGATGAACAGATTCAATGAGGTGTTAGCATAGCATTAGACTAGAGACTCTTTTCAGGTCTGACTGGGCTTTCAGAGCCTTATCACCTGCTAAGGAAATCCACCTTCAAGAAACATATTGCATTGCTCTAGTCTGATAGGTCTCAACCATGAGTCACACTCAACATTCCATGACTAGACAAGATTCTCAATGGTATGGAAACACCGCTGCTCCCGGGCTTGACCCACCTAGCCTGTCCTGAGGAAGAATAACAAATGCATTCTGTTCACTGGGTGAGGATGGCAAAATGAGGGGACAATAGGCAGTGCCTCAGAAACACTTTGAAGCAATATTTTTGTGCTTCCTTGCTGGATGGAAGATAAATGGGAGAATTGTTAATTTTAGCAGTAGTAACCAGCACTGGCAAGATAAACAGAAAACTGGTTGATATGCATGCATACATAAATATATTATATATAAATAAACTGGTGGTGCTTAAATTTTACTGAGCATCAGAATTACTTAGGGTCCTTCTTAGAAATTCAGTCCTCAGAGATTCTGATTTCATAGGTCCCATGCAAAGCCCATGAAGTCCCATTTTTATCAAGCATTCTGATGGTCCAATGCAGCACTTCTCTGGGCCACACTGTGAGACATACTGCATTAATCTAAACAAGCCTCACCCATATAAAGTAGCACACCCTCCAGGGAGACTTCCTCCACTTATCAAGTACTAGTGAGAGTCACATGTTTTACCAACTCAATACGATTAAGAATAGATGGGGACTCTATCAGTTTCACAAACATCTCTAGAAAGCTTTTTCTTCAAATGGAAATAAGATTTTAAGAAATCACTTGCGAATAGATACAAGTTTTCATTCCATGTTTTCAAAGTATTTTTGATGATTCATTCCCTGCACTTAGTGAGCTTCAAATGCAAACTTAAATGGAGATAGGGCTTTGAACCATTCCACACTTCTCTGCATCTCCCATGCCAGATCTATCCCTGGAGCACCCTCCTCTTAGCACCAAATGTAATCACCTAAGTGAGGGACAACACTGATAAGCAGCCTTCTTACTAACCAAGGAAGTGAAATAAATTGCCATTGATGGATACAAATGTTGGTAAGTGTGAAGCTGATTTAGATAAAGTAGATATTTCAGTCTGAGATCTGATTAAAAAAACAAAACAAACAGCCACATAGAGCTCTTTCTTATTACTCTACTGGGACTAATCTTTATCTAAATCAATACTTTAAAAGTAACAAAAGATACAAAGTTATATGATGGATAATTCATTCATTTTAAACTCATATAGGACTCAAATAATTGGAACAGGCTTATTTATGTGATCGTTTAAACCAGGGACAATTTCTACAGATTTTAGCCCTGCTTAATGGAAATCTTAGCTGCAAATATATATTTAGCCAGATTTCATTCCAAACATTGTTCCTGACAATAAATTATCCCTCATTACAATTGACATGTTGTACTTCCTCACTGTAATAGAGAGTAAAAAAATTGTTTATTCTCTTATTTTATTGCATCAGAGAAAAGCAAAATATAGAAAGTAATATACAAAAATTCCCTTTACAATTATTCATGCTACTCATATGTTGTAGTCAATTACCAACAACTCTTAACTTAATCACTTGTTAATAACCCTGATTTTCAACAGAAATATTTCAAATATGGTAGCTGTGATAATTATGTCATGCTGGAATCAAATTTTGAATAATTAAGCTTATGTTTTATTTAAAACACACATGCAAGTCTTGCCATTAGTAGGACCATACTCAAAAGGAAGAAAAATAATAAAACAAGGGAAATGTATTTCATTGAATGATATTAAGTGGCTTCAAAGAGATATAGATGGCCTTTATGGATAACTGAGGGCATGCTATGTTAAATTTATTTACACATAGAGCTATGAATAGGCTAAATGTTTTTCAGAAGGGCATCAGAACAAGCCAGCCAAGCATGAGCTGCTGGTTTGATGACGAAGGACTCCACCTCTTTAAACCATGGCATTAGTGTGTATAGTAGTTTTCTATTGCTGCACAGCAAATTATTAGACAATTAGTGGCTTAAAACAAACTCAGATTTATGCTCCCAGTTTCCATGGATCAGGAATCTGCATATGAATTAGTTTAGTCCTCTCCTCATGGTCCCACTAAGATGAAATCAAGGTGTCAACTGAAGCTATGATCTAATTGAAGGTCTGGTTCTTCTTTCCAGATCACTGGTTTTTCACAGAACTCATTTCCTTGCTGTTATTTGACTAAGGTGTTTATTATTTTGCTGGCTGTTGGATAAGGACCACTCTCAGGAACTAGAAGTTGCTCTTAGGTCTTTGCCAAGTTGTCATCTCCACATTATGGCAGTTTGGTCTTTTAATACCAGAGAAAAATCTCTCTCAAGTTTTAGATACCCCAAAACTCATTTCAGACCTCACCCCCATTAAGTCAGACCGACTCAGGATAATTTCTTTTTTGATTTTCTCAAAGTCAGCTGATTAGGAAATTGAATTATGTCTGCAAAATTCCTTCTGCCAAATAATACAACATAATCATGAGACTTATTTCCCACCATATTTGTAAGTCCCACTAACATTCAAGAGAAGGGGATTATACAGGGTATGAACACCAGTGGGTGGGAATCTTAGGGACCATCTTAGAATTCTGCCCATAACAGTTTATTTCTGTGATAACAACTAAATAGCAGGGCAAGTGTCCTGTGGCCAGGACAACTCAATTTTATGCTTTGTTCAAAGTAAGTCTGGGAGGATCCCCATGTAGAGCTATTGGCATTTGCCTTCTGAATGCTCAGAACAGAGAAATGTGACAACCCAGAATGGAAGCTGTCTACAAGTCACTCATGATGGCAAGAGAAGGAGCATGTCTAGAAAAAGCCTCACCAGCAGAGCTGTGCTCTGATTGTACATTCTGGCACCAGCCTGCATGTTGACTATCTAGTTCCAGTCATGGCAGTATAAAGACAAAAAAGAACTATTTAGAAAGGGTAAGAACAATCTAGAAAAGTATTTTGGGGCTCTAGCACTATAGTTGTCAGTTTTCATTAATTTCAGAACCTGATCCTTCCTGGGGTTTTTCCTGCTTCTTGTTGCAAGGGTGATGATGACCTAACTTTGTTCTCACCAGAGTCAGGGCTGATTTCATGTTATGTTGCAAATATTATAAAGTCATTTTATGGTTATTTTGCTCTCAAAGTGTACCCAGATTCTAGTGCCATGTCTAGCACAGGGCATCCACTCAACATGTGGTTAATAGGGAAGATCTCTCCCCCCCCCCCCTTTTTTTAACTACCCTAAATCTATATTGTCAGAGTGAAAGGAACATGTCATTTCCAGCTTCAACTTTAATGGCATCCCACTCACTGCAGAAAGAAATTAAAAATAAATCATAGCATGCAGGAAGAAAATAATTGGAAATCACATATCTGATAAGTATTTATTATCCAGAATACATAAAGAACTCCTACAACTCATAACAAAAATATAAACAATCCAGTTTTTAAAAAATGGGCAAAGGACTTTAACAGATGTTTCTCAAAGAAGATATACAAATGATCAGTAAGCCATGAAAAGATGCTCAACATCATTAGCCACTAGGGAAATGCAATTTGAAACCACAATGAGACACACTTCACACCTACTAGTATGGCTATTATTGAATAAACAGATAATAAAAAGTGTTGACAAGGAGGGAGAGACCTAGGAACTCTCACACATTTTTTATGAGAATGTTAAATGGTGCAGCTGCTGTGGAATAGTCTGGTGGTTTCCTCAGAAAGTGAAATATAGAAGTACCATATGACCTAACAATTTTTTTTTCTGGATATATATCCAAAATATTTGAAAGTGGGGACTCAGATATTTGTACACCAGTATTCATAGCAGCATTATTCACAAAAGCCAAAAGGTGGAAACAACCCAAATGTCCATTAGCAGATGAATGGATAAACAAAAAATGTGGCAAAGTCATACAGCAGAATGTTATTCTGCTACCAAAAGGGATGAAGTTCTGTTATATGCTACAACATAGATGAATTGTGAAGACGATGAATCACCACATCTAGTATCTCGCCACTAAAGATTTAATTTTTCATATTAAGTTTTACAGTTGTCCTGGAAAAACCTTAAGTGGTAGAAAACATTCATCACTAACACTTTGGAGTCAAAGAGTTTCGCTCATCCCTTTCTTGCAGGGGAAATGAGAAAATTGGCTTTTGGACACTTGATGCATGATGGCACTAACACATGAAGAAGATATGTTAAGAGCCATCTATAAGCCAGTTAAGGAAGAGGAACCAACAGAATATCTAACTGAACTGGAAAATCCAGAGTGATTCTAAGACAATACAAAATATTCTCAGACAATTGCCAAACTGCAAAATTGTGTTTTCCCTCCTGTTCTTTATTCAGTTTTTATTGCATTGAACACCAAAATTTATTTACTTGAAATAGTAGTTTACCAACCTCAGTGATTTATGCAGACTTCCAAATTATGAAATTAACTCTACAGAAGTTGACTTCTGTGCTGGGAACAACTGGTTCAGGGTTTTACACTTTGCCTTTTTTAGGACCTCAAAATGCCTTACATGATATTCTTATAGCTACCATCAATTTGTTCCTATAACCTACTCTGAGTTCCTTACTCCATGGGTGGCTATTTAAGAAATTTGGGGAAGATGGTTTAGCGTTCTTGTGGAATGGATATGCATCTCATTAGCAAGAGGAATACTTGACATATAGTATGGAATATCAAATATGTCAAATTGTTTTTTCAATATCTTGTATTTTATCAAATTCTCAATTTATATACCAACGGTCCCTATTCCATAATTTCTAAATTCCTAATGATTTCAACATAAAGAGGGAAGCGGCTGTGGCTCAATCAGTAGGGCTCCCGTTTACCATATGGGAGGCTCCGGGTTCGGTTCCGGGGGCCTCCTGGTGAAGGCAAGCCCGCCCGCACGGCGTGGTTAGCTGACCCAGCGAGCACAAGCAGCAAGAGGGGAATAAATGAATAAATAAATAAAATCTTTAAAAAAAACAAAACAAAACAAAACAAAACAAAACAAAAAAAAACATAAAGTTAATCAACACATTTTGAATAATTAACATAGAATTAAGTTTGATTAATTAGTATAGAAATAATAAGATATATCTGCTATTAAATGTTCAATAACACTTTTAATAATTTTTCTAAAGTTCTCTTTCATTAGGAAGAAAATGTATAAAAATTCATAAAAGAAATCAAATGGGCAACGATGTATTTACATCAACTGAGTTGTTCTTTTTTTAAACAATTAAATAGTTTCAACAGCCTGATAAATAAACAAATTCTCATCTTATTGTACATATAATGTGAAAAAGTGTGGCTATAACAAACAGAAAGGACAAGTGTGTATGTGTGTGTATATCTACTATCAGAATTTGTATAGTCAAATGGGTTTCCTACTAACTTGGCCAGTTGGTAAGATGTACAATGGTTCTGATGAAATTATCTTTCTTCAAACATTTTTGGAAACTCCCTTTGGGAATTGCCATTAAAGCCTATTTACAAATTATCCTTGCCTGTCTGCTGCAGCCCAGCCCAGCTGTCATCAGGCTCAAGTCTTCCAAGCTCTGCCCCAGTGAGAGTCGGAATGGATGGTGTTTTGAAAGCCATGTCCTTACTGGCAAGTTTATCCCTGGGGATGTGCTGAGTACCTTGGCAGCTGCCTGAGCTTTACACGATCATTTCCCTCCTGCAGCTTAACACGAGTGTCACAGCTGGCTAACCAACAGCCCTCCTGAGGTTCCTGAAACTTGGAGTGATTGGCCAAGTTCCACCTGCAAGTTGTTTCCATGACCATGAAATAGATAGAGCCTGGCTTCAGCCTGAAGCTCTCACGTGTCCATACCACCATGAGCCTGAAAAAATAACGTAAGTTTGTCCAACTCACAGGAAAGGCATGGCCCCTTCTCATCACACTTGGACTATACTTTACTTGTAAACAGCTTCATGAAAAAGGAAGGCATGCCAGGGAAAATAGTAAAAGCATGCATGGACAATTTGGTTGTTTTTCGCTGGTTTAAGTCTAGGATTGCTAGGGAAGGTCATTGAAATCCACGGTTAGAATGAGCCTTTTGTGTTATTATTGAATTTAAATTACACGTTATCTTTGCCTACATTAACAGGTATAATTGGAAGTTCACTGCATCATTGTGGGTCAAAGCAACCTTAATAATTAATTTCTAACTACCCAGGGTAGAAATGAGCCTCTAGAATTGCATCCAGTTTGGAAAAAGCATCTTCGGTTCACCATTACTTAAGCTCCTGGCTTTGAAAATTTAAAGTGGGATTTTGAAAAGGTTATCATTCTATATATTTTATTCATTATTTTCCTTTGTATATTTGAGACTTATGCATTATTCATATAAGTACTTTACAACTATTGAAACATCAAATAATGGTAGAGAAAATAACATTCAACTTTGTACTTCTTTCCCCTAAAATTCTATTGCTTTTGTAGTGCTCTTTGATATGTATCCTTAGTAACTGTAAATATATACACGAACATGTTAAGTCAGGGTTCATTTTGTTAAAGAGACTAGAAGAAGCTTATTTTTTCTCTTCGTGGACTTACTCCTGTGGTTTTACAAGACTAGTGAAAACGCTCTCGAACATACATTTTCCTGTCAAAAACATGAAGGGTCATTCAATCAGAAACTGTTTGAAAGGGAGTTCTATATAACCCATTAACAAACTGTAATTCCTCCCTTTGTAAAGAATGAACTTTAGAATTTACGAAATTGGTAATGGCAGCACACAACTGGCAAGAATGAGGAACAACTCTAGAAGATGAAACATCAGGACGATATGAAGGGGGAATTTACAAAATAAGTCGGGAACAAATAAATTAAAGTACATTCAGGAAGGTGCAACTTCTAATGTATCCAGGACCTGCTTTACTCACAAGGTGAAAACAAAAGAGAGAGAAAGAGAAATGAAAAGGTAAGTTTAAAGCTGGTCAAGATCCCTCTGCTTCCCAAAATCTACCAGACATTTCTTGTTCAGATTCTGCTCACAGCTAGGATCATGTTGCAATCAGCAGGTATTTAGACCAATTTTATCTGGAGTCAGAGCAGACTTAAGGAGCAACGAATCAACAGGCTCATGACCTCACATAGCATGAACCTTGCCCGCAGTCCTGCTGTGATCTTATGTTCCAGTTCTCATAACTATTTTTTCTCTCATATGTGAATCTGTAGCTTACTCCTAGTACCTGCCTCTCAATTACCAGGGTTCTTTCATTTTTGCTTAAACAATTCCCAAATGCCACTGCCTCCCTGGATCTGAAGAATGCCTTCTCCTGGATGTTCCATGTGCTAATCTTGGTATTTGCCTAATATAAGCCCCATTACTTCTTGCTGAATTCTCCTAAATCCTTGAATTACCTAGGAACCTACTAAACACCAATCCACACTAGGCAATATTCTCCCTATCAAGGTGAGCTTCCTCTGATGTGTGGTCAAGTCAGGCTGTCTTCTGACCACCTTACACAAACACACACATGGACACCCATGCACAAACACACACAATCTCAGTTAAAAGTCAGAGCACCTCAATCAGTTTAGTTCCACTAAAAACAATCTTCTAGAGTGTCTTTTCCAAAATAGATGTATCATATTAATGAATTGCAAAAATCAACTTAGTGGGTTAATGGTCAGCAATATTAAAAACAGAATAGATATAGTATAGAATTGAGTATGCTGGAAAAGAATGGGATGCACAGGGATGGAATGAAATAGCATAGAATAGCATAGAATATGCAAGTGCTTTGAAGGTTGAAAGAGTAAATATTCTTCTGTGAAATCCCTTTTCCAGTTTATGTATGTGTGTGTTTGTGTATATTCTGGGTCATGATATTTCTTACTGTAGTTCATGGCCAAAAAAGTTTTATAAACAATGTATTAGAGCACCAGGAGATTAAGGCAACATGTCTATATACTACCTTAATGAAATTGCAATTTTATGACCTGAAATGGATAGCACATTAAGCCAGTGTTTCCTGTTAGACACAAAAACAAATATAATTTCATTTGATAAACTTACTATCTTCCAGAAAGCAGATAAGCAGAGCTCTGAGGGAATGGAACACTAGATGAATAAAGTTTGATGGCAGGATAAAGAAATAATAAGGTCTGTATCTGAGCGGTATAGTGGTGTTTTGTCATGCAATACCTGGGTAGGCAGGGAATAGCACAATGAGGACACTGGGAAGCTCGGAATGGGGAGACCAGAAGACTTGAGAGCAGGGTTGGGCAAAAGGGAGTGTCACATGCAAAATAATTTCACTGTTAATAATTTTTATTGAGTTTAACTGGGGAAGAATGATGATGGCAATATCTTATATTTTTCTATGTCCTCACATATTCTAAAACATTTTCTCACCTATTATATTATGTTATCCTCATGAGAAGGGCAAATGAGGTGCCAAAGGTAAAAAATTTAAAGAGACACTCACTTTTTGGGTCAGATAGGTGTCCCCGGCATCTCACTGACTTCATCCTACTCTGGGTCTGGCTCATAAAATTAGACATTATTAACCCTGTGTTAGACAGGAGGAAAGTTGTCACACAGAATTTAAGTGTCACAAATGGCGGTGAAACTGGGCTTAAACACTGGATCTCAGACTCCTAGAAAATGCATTTTTCATCTACATAATCTGCTGCCTTATAATGTTAGAAAACCTAAGTCAAGATTTATTCTGCATTAATTTGCAAAGCAATAGAATGGCAAAATAATGAACCATACGACAACTATTTGTTATGAAATGTTTGTTCAAAAGGAAACTATGGCAAAATGCAGCCTGCAAGATTTCAGACTTGGATTCCTTCATTTTTTAATTCGAGGCACTTCCATTCCAGATAGACACAAAGAAACTAGAAATCGTTTATGGAAGGGTGAAAAAATGATTAGCAAAAAGGAGGTTTTGATTGATGAAACCAGAATAAAAGAGATAAATGCCTATTACTTGACTTTGTGACATCCAGGGAATGGATAAGAATCTACAAATATTGGGAGAATGTAAATAATAGAGAGGACTTCAAAGTGTTCTACAAGATAGAACTATCAGGATGGGATGGATTGAAAAATAGGAGTGTAGGCTAAAAAGGAGGGCTTTTTCGGTAGGGAGATGCATTGAATTGAATAAACATCCTATATATAAGAAGGAGAAGGAGAAGAAGAGAAGAGGTAGAAAAGAAAGGGGGGGGGGGAGAAAAGGAAAAGAAAAAAGAGGTAGAGGAAGAGGAAGAAGAAAGAGAGAGGGAAAGAAAGAAAGAAAATGTCATTTTCTCTTTTCTTTTCTTGCATATATTTCTCTATAAAGCACGCTACCAAGATTGATATTGGTTTCTGAATAGAATTTTTCCTTGAAAAGTTAAAAGACAATAATCATGATCAGATTCTTAATCAATGAATGTCCAATGGAGGCATGTTAAAAATACAATTCAAGTGTATAAAGAATGCTTCCCTAAAGCGGCTCTGTTGGTGAGGGTGGCAGAAGTTACCAACAAAAGAAAAAGAAATATAAGAGAAATAGGGCACTATGTCTTGTTCCACTGTACTTCATAGCAGGGGATGTAAGAAACAGATTTCTGGCAGCTCTCAGGCAGAATGAGCAACTCTCCTGAAACCTGAGCTGGTCAAGGAGATGGCATAGACACCCTACCTCAGGTGAGAAGGCTGCCACTAAATCAGAAACAGACAGTAATGGGGAGCTAATGCAGCTGGGCAAAACCATTACTGCTATTAAATGCAGGGCCTGGGCACAAAGAATTTGCCAATCTTTGGCCAGCCTACTGCACATAACAGTTACTGTAATTGAAATTGAATGATAACACTATCTTGGCATACATCCTCCTTTAAGAGTCCAGCACACAATAATCCTATTAGAATAAGGGCACCTGGAAAACAATGTATAGTCCCAATGTCTCTTTGTAGCTGGCACCTGCCTTCTTAAGGAATCCTTCATGTTTCCTTCATCTACTATTAAAATGGTGAAGTGGTGAAAAAGGTGCTTTTTATTTCAGGTGAATTGCAATGTTAACATTTGTTGAGCACCAAGCAGATGCCAAATACTATACCATGAGGATGAGATTCGTATTCTCCATTTCAACGATTAAAAGAAATGAGATCAGAGAAGTTAAGTAATTTACTCTAAATCATCCTCATGGTTAGAGAAAGATCCAGGATTAGAATTTGAATCTGATTATCCTCAAAGTATTTTCATTATACCTAACACTCAGCAACTTTTCCAACATACAATGCATAGTAAATACCCAATTAATATGTGTTGACTTGACTTGAAGGGTATTAATGGTCTAACTGGGATCTGGAAAGAATCATCAATGACTTTAAGCCATGAGTGGCTGAAGTCTTTTAAAAAGTTTCACCGACTGTTGAATTTTGTGTTTGCCAGTTATGGACTCACGTCTATGAAATGGCATCTCTTAAGGATGCTTTCTTTGGTACTTATATTACCACAACACTATGCTAGATTTCCTCAGTTTCATATAAGCAGAAAATGAACTGATGGCTGGGGTATTTCAACAAAGGCTAACTTGGGTAAAACTCATATAATTACTTCATATTTTCAGGATGCTTTTCTGACTGATTAAAGAAGACTGACAATCCATATACGGTATTTCATTAACTACACTGTAAAAAGCATTACTCTCCATGCTCCCAAGGGGATACAGAGAAATGTAGCTTATATTTCCATTGTGAAGGAAGATTTAATGCATGAACAGGTAAATAATTCAAGGTTTAAATAGCCATTTGAGATTATTTCCCAACAGTTTTAATTCAACTAATATTTATAGAATGCCTACCATGACGGTTAGGCTAATGTGTCAACTTGGTCAGGTCATAGTGCCCAGCTGTTTGGTCAAGCTAGCACTGGACTGATTGTAATACAAGGACATTTCATAGACTTTAATCATTAGTGAGTTGATTGCATTGGTGGCTGATTACATCTACAATCACCTGAGGAGATTGTAGTCAGCAATGAGTGACGTGTCATCCAATCAGTTGAAGGCCTTAAAAGGGGACGTGATTTTAGCATTCAGAGAGAGCATTCCCATCTCTATTTCAAACAGCCAGCATCTCCTGGGGAACTTAACAAGGACCTTCATCAGAGCCCCTGGTTTGCAGCCTGCTCTGTAGAATTTGGACCTGTACATCCCCACGGTCATGTGAGAGAATTTTATAAAATCTAATACTATTTAAAGATATCGCCTGTCAGTTCTGTTTCCCCAGAGAACCATGACTAATAAACCTACTATGCATCAGAACTTGTGTTAGGCATTGCCATTAAAAAAAGAGTAAGATGGGATCATTGCTCTAAAGAATCTCAAGAATCCACACTCTAGTGGGGGATACAAACTTACAAACACACAGTTAAAAACTATGTGATAGGTACTTTAGAGGAAGATTTAGGGTGCTATGGAATGCAGATGTGGAAAAGTTTTCTTCTGTGGACAGTGGGTTTTAATGTTTACCAAGGAAGTTTCACAAAGGATGTGAGTCCTGAGGTGGGTCTTGAAGAATGAATAGGATTCTCACTGGCTGACAGAGTGCTCCAGGAAGAGACAGCAGTATAATGAAGGGAAGCAGATGTACAAATTGTGAAGATTTTTGACAGACTTTGATAAGTAAGTATGATTAGCAAAATTATGAATATTTGGTGGAGAGGATGGTATAAATACAGCCTAAGAAATTGCAAATCCAGATTTTCTGAGGTGCCCTTAGAATGTCAATAAATACTGGAGGAGTTCAAGTCCTCCTTAAGTGGGCCCTTAAAATTCCAACCAACATACTGGCAAATTCATCAAAAGCAATGTATTCAGAATATATATTCTACAGCACACCTGCCTTCTAAGGCTAGTATACCGAATTATATGAGGGCCATTACTAGTATTTAAATCATCTATCAGGTAATTTAAATGCTCAATAAAGTGTTCAAGAGTCCATACCCTTTTTGTGAACTAATCTCGATTGCAGCAAATGCATCAGAGTGCATTTGATGAATTCAAAGCTAAGGAGTAAGAATCGTTTCTTTTAAATGCATTTACAGCATTGCATACATTGATTAGCGTGGCTATGTTGTAAAGATATGTGAATCTTAATATCTCTTAGAATCCCAGAAATATTGTGAAGTATTCTTTTGAAGCATTGAAGAACACAGTGGAATCAAAGTTATAAAAAGGAAAGACAATAACGTTTGTGGTTATAGAATAGTGATCATACGGATTCCAGGATTAAATGGTTGCACTTTCTAGTTTTGTACAAAAATACACTTGAAAACTGAGTGACTACATTCATTCTGCCAGTTTATGAGAGCATGTATTAATTTTCTCAAAATGAAATAAGGAATAATTCCACATTTAATCCTGAACAAATTTGAAACATTCCCCACATGAATGGTTTTCTCCAAATACGTGATGTCCTTAAAGAATAATGAGCACTACTGCTTCCTCCTTAAACATAATCATCATTGTCACTGAATTTGATCACGCCTACCTCAAGTGAATGGTCACATTTTGCAAATGAATTTTAGCAGAGTCTCCCCGCTGCAGCCTCAGCTATGGCTTTACTTCTCCCCATTTCTTTTGTTGTTTTTGAAAAGAGTTCACCGTTCTCTGAGCTATGCTTTCGACCATCACCTCTGGCAGAGCTCAATTGCTGGTTCAGAAAGCAAAGATGTGTCCCTTCAAAGGCAAACCTGAATCTGAAACTGCAATTAAAGTGGATCAACTCTGATTTTCTCCTGTTCCCATTATCCCATTGACTTTTGTTTTCCTAGTTCCTGATAATCTGTCCTGTTTCACTTGTAAGAATCTATATGCTCCTCCTCCTCCTCCTTGGTTTATTGAATTGCTTATTTTGACTTCCTATCATAAACTTTGACTTCAGTATTTGACTATTTCTTGCCCCTTTGCTGAAACCAGGTACTGTTTCTCCTTTCTGAGCCCACTTGTTTATGATTTGTCTTCCAGGTTATGTCCTGTGTCACCTTAGAGCAATTTTCCTTTAATGTCCATTTCCCTCAAGATGCTTTTTAGAAATTATTTTTTTATCCTCCCTCTTTTGTTCTCACTCTCCCTCCTTACCTTGTCTCCTTCCAAACACACAAGCACACACTCTTTACCAAACTATCAAATGTCTGTTTATATTGTCTCTAGGAATTTCATATACAAGTGCACATTCTGTATCTCCTTTTGAGATGCAAAACCCATGCACAAGAAGCCTACCTAATTCCTTTCGTCCCAAGGTGGACCTGATCAAATGTGTTGAGTAAGCAAAATTGTTCAGCTCATTTACTAATTACTTTCATTTAACAGATAGTTATTGAGTGCTTGCTATGTGTTAGGCCTTAAACCAAGTGCTAAACCCAAAACTTGATTTTGCCACATGAGATATCTCATGCTGTTTCACCTTCTCTGCCTTGTATGAGCTTCTTTATGAAATGCTCTCTCCTACCTTCTCTTCCTAGCAATCGCTGCTCATCCTCATGATTCAACATAAATATCAGGTTTCTCATGAAATAGTATTAGAGTATTAGAGGTTAATAGTATTAACCTCCTCTTTAAGATCACCTTAGAATTTGGCATTCACCACACTTCATAGGAATTGTTCACATGTCTGTCTCCATTCAGTTAGACTCACTCCGTGAAAAAGGACTCTCTCTGTCTTCCCAGTACTTGTAACAATGCCTGGCCCATAACAGGTCCTCAATTAATATTAGATAGTATACACCATAGTAAAAGCATCTGCTTGCTCAAGATTTAGTGTAAAATCAACATCCTGCAACTTAATGGGATTATCCATAAACAACTCTAAACTAATTAATCCCAGGAACCTCTAACATTTTAAAAGCTATAAAGTGTCAATCCATATTAGATATATTTGAAAAATATGGGATCACAAACAAGATACAACGTATTGCGAAACCTTTGGGAATTTGTATTAACCCTACTATTGTGGACATAGCAGATATTATAGGTTAATTAATACAGTACCTTATTAGGAAATGAATCCAAGGATTCTGATTCATTATTATTAGAGGGGTGGAACTTCCCCACCATTTACCTACAGTCATTCAACTTTGCAACCATTTTTGTGGTGACGACTCCAGATTTGCATTTGCAGCTCAGAAGTTCAAAGTCCAAATTTCTTCTCCATCTCAGCACCAATAGCCTTCACTGGCATATCTCAGAGACATCTCAAATGCTTTGTGCCCAAACCAGAACTCTGGATTCTGCCCTGAAAACTATCCTGAGTTTTCCCCATTTATGTAAGTGGCACCATCCAATATCTCAAGTCAGAAACACAGGCATAGTCATCTTGTTAGTGTCTTGACTCTGCCTTTTTTTTTCTCTCTATTTTGCCCAACCCTCAGCAAGCCTTGCTTAGTTTTCATCCAAAATAAATCAAACCTTCTTTCCACTTCACATGCTATTACATTACTAAAAGCCACTGTTATTTCTTGCCTTTAGTACTGAAACAACTTCGTCTCTGTTCTCCTTATTTCTATTCTTGCTCCTTCCACTACCAAAGAATTTCTCAAAAAAGTATATTGTATCATTTCATCTCATTCCTGAAAGCCATTCACTGGCCACCCATTTTACTTATAGGAAAATTCCAAATCTTTTTTTATGTCTTATCAAGTATTGCCCCCCACTCTAATAGTTCTTCCAATGTTTCAGCTTTAGAGTTCTTCTCTCAGTTCCTGAAACGCACCAAGTTCATTACCTGCTCAGAGCCTTTACACATGCTGGTCTTTTTCTCTGAAATGTTCTTTCACCCCCCTCTTTCCATTGTTGACTTCTTCTCAACATCTGGGTCTCTGTTTAAAATGTTATCTCCTCAGAGAGGCCCTTCCTGACTCCTCACCCCTCCACATCCCACTGAACTTGCACAGTTAGTCATCTTTATGTCTCATCATCTTATTTGATTGTTTAACTCAACACAATTGACATTTTTCTTTAATAATGCTTTTCTTTATTTTCTTTCTCATTTGTATTCCCCACGAGAATATAAACTCTTCGCAGGCAGACTCTGTCTCTCTTATACAGGATTTTATCCCCAAGGACGAGTATGGAGCAAAGTACTTTAAAAGATATGTGTTGATCAATAAATGCAATAAAATTATTATTTTAATAATAATAACTAAAATGAAATGAACTGAGGCACTTATGGAGCACCAACTCTATGTACATAGGTATTTCCATGCATTCCTACACTTTCAATCTTCACAACAGCACTTTGAGGTACATAGTCATATTTTATTTAACTAATGAGGAAAGTAAATTTCTCAAGGAGTTACTAACATTTGCAGATTTCAACCTAAGTTTCTATCTCTAATCTCAGTGCTTTTTACTTCCACTCTATACAATTGAACTCATTGTTTAATCAAAAATATTTTCTCCCTCTAGCTGGCAGTTTAAAATGAAATTTGTTCTGTCAGGTAAATAAGAAAGAGAAAAAAATCAAGGGGAAAAACCTTACAACACACAGAGTTGTAACTCTCTATGAAAACAACCAAAAACCCATAAGTGAAAATCTACTACATAAAACTGCCGCCATAAATTAAAGCTGTGTTAAAGAGAGAGTGGGTGCTTCTGGTGGCAAGGCTCATGGCTAGTGGCCAAAAGGCAATTGTCTACTTGCTCTTTGATAATTCAGTCCAAAAAAACTTTGAGATTTTTATGCCTCTATTTTATCATATCACTTTAGAGATAAATTGCGGGATATAAAAATATTATTTTCCTAAATGAACTAAAACCATGACAGAAAGAGTTATTAATCCAAGTGCTCACTATCTGTTGCTTAGCCAGTTCACAAAAGCAGCCATGAAAACTTGTCTTTCTTTCATCCAACAAACATGCAAGAGTACCTAACAGGCAAGCAGTGGCATTGTGGTTCAGAGTTCAGGCTCTACAGATCAAGGGTTCAAATCTATTCTCAGCTCCTTACAAGCTGTGTTACATTGAACAAATTACTTAGTTGGCTCACCATTAAAATAGGGTTAATAATAATGTCTGTCTCATAGGTTTGTGCTGAGGAATAAAATGCTAAAGTACGTAAAATGCCTACTATGTAGTAAGATCTCAAAAAATGCTAGTTAATGCTATAGAGTAGTGTGTCCTGAAGATCATAAGTTTAAGATACCCTGGAACTTGAGAATAGAAATACTAAGGGAAAGGTAAAATGGTGGCTGGTGCAGTGGATAAAATTAAATAATCTTGGTTTATTAATAGTGCTTTTCCACTATATTTTTTAAATACCTTAATCAGGTATAATTTACATAGCATAAAATTGGCTGTTTTAGTATACAATTCAATCCCTTTTAGAAAATTTACAAAGTTGTGCAACCATCACCAAAACCAACTTTAGAACATTTTAATCACCCCAGAAAGATTCTTCATGTTCATTTGCAATCACTGCCCATTTTCATTGCCTGTTCTTGGCAATCACTAATCTACTTCCTGACTTTGTATATTTGCCTTTTCTGTTTATTTCATATAAATGGAATCATATAATATGTGGTCTCTTGTGTCTGGCTTCTTTCACATAATGGTTTAGAGGTTCATTCATGTTGTAGCATGTAATAGTACATAGTTCCTTTTTTATTGCTGTATAGGGTTCATTGCATGGGTAGACCACATTTTGTTGATCCATTCACCAGCTGATGGGCATTTGGGTTGTTTCTAGTTTAGGGTTATTATGAATAAAACTTCTATAAAAATTTGTATCCAAATCTTTTTGTAGAAATGTTTTCATTTCTCTTGGGTAGCTTCCTAGGAGTGCTGTGGCAGTTTGAAATTATTTTATGAATCCCAAAACAGGGAAATATTATATTGGTGAGCTAATCCAGTCTTGTTTCAATTGGACTGCTTCAGTGAGGCATGACTCAGATTGAGTTTCCATCCTGTTGCTGGGTCTGATAAAAACAGAGACACAGAGAGAGGAACACACAGAAAAAGGAAGCTGCCATATTTGATTCTGCCATGTGAGAGAAAGGAGAGACTCAAAGAGCTAAGGTCCAGGGAGAAATGAGCCATATGCCTGACAGCTTGCAGCTGAACTCTGGAAGAAAGCAGAGCAGCTAAGTCTGAGAAAGAAGGCCCAGTAAGAGAGAAGCCCTAAGCCTGGTAGCCCACAGCTGAGCTCTAGGAGTAGGTAAGCCTGGAGGGGAAGGCAGAGACCTAGGCAGAGATTACCTGCCATCTTGCTTCACCACGTGGCAAGCTGACTTTGGTGAGAAAGCATTATTTATGGTGCCTTGAGTTGGACTTTTCATGGCTTTGGAACTGTAAGATTTTTTTTTTTTTTAACTTTATTTTGTACATTTAATAATTGAAAACAAACAATTAAAAACTGAAAAGTAACCACAGATGAATAAATATATACATTTCTCAATTAAATGTAATGGATACATGTATTTTTTTTTTTTTTTTGAATCAAACAATATATTACACAATATATTTGGTTCATAGTAATGCATTCATACAGTATTTGTCCTTTTGTGTCTGGCTTGCTTCACTCAACATAATGTCCTCTAGCTTCATCCATGTTGCCATATGCTTTACAACTTCATTTCTTCTTACAGCTGCATAATATTCCATCGTGTGAATAGACCACAGTTTGTTTATTTTTATCCCAAATAAATCCCCTTTATAAAAGCCAACCCATTTCTGGTACTTTGCATTGGCAGCCCTTTGGCAAACTAAAACAAGTGCCCCTTTCCCCACTTTAAGAGATGAATCTTCCCCTGAAAATGTCCCAGTGGGACTTGCTGGGGAGAGAGAGTTGTGTTCTAATTCCAGATCACCTATAATGAGGTGGAAAAAAGCAAGTTGACTCTAGTTGTTGTCTTTTTCCCCAAATCCTCATGTGACCTGGGAGAACACTGTGCCTCTGAGCATCTAGGTGTCTCGGCTTCAGAACCACAGGCAAGAACTTGATGTTCTCTGAAGTGTCTTTTCCTTTAAAATGCTTATAAGACTTTTAGTTACTAAAGAATTAAAAAACAAAACAAAAGCAACACAATCAATGATCATTCTCTTTGCCTCTGGCATTTTCTGAGAATGGCATGATGTGGGAGACCAGCACTAATTGCAAAAAGAATTATACTGGAAGGATTTGTATCTCTCCTACTGCAAGCAGAATCCAGGATTTAAAAATTGGCACTCTAAATATGTTTCGTTTGCCTTTATGGTTCTTTGGCATATCATTTAATTCCCCCAAACATATTTTGCTAATGCAGTCATTTCATTCAAAGTTAACTGGGCATAAAATAAACATTGCTAGAACAGAACAGAATGGAGTGGATTATTTTATCAAGCATTTTAGAAGGTTTAAATCCAACTTACTTCATTGCCTCAAAACAGTTACCTCAGTAGTTATATACTTTTCATTTATTCTGACATTGCTAAGAGCATTATTTGTATATTTCACTTTGGAATTGCCCTCTGAGCCAGTGACATAACCAAATTTTAAAATTCATTTCTAAACTTCATTATTAAATATTTAAGGCAAGGGTTCTTAACTTTTTTTGTTCCACGGATCTGTTTGCCAGTAAGTTGAAAACCACATACCCCTTACTAAGTCCACACCATACTGTGTATAATTTAATAAATATATCACGTCTGCACCAACACATCCCCACAAGAATAATGTTGTTTTTGATTTTCAGTTCAAGCTCACGGACCCATTGTTAAGAATCCCTGATTTAAAGTATAGCAAAATAATAAAGAATTAAAAAAAAAAAAAATTAATGTGCATGTGGAAATCACAGATCTTTAAAAGAAATTGATTACCAATCCCCTGTAGCCTATTTGTACCCCTCCTTGATCACAATTCCCTCTGGTCAACCTCTTTTGCCCCTGACTCCAATACAGTATATGTTGATTATTCTTGCCATGCTTATCTTTATACATACATATGCAATATACGGTATTGTTTTATAGGTTTAAATCTTTACATAAATGAAATCATACTTTATGTATCATTTAGCAACTCTTTATTTTCACTCAATATTATGTATGATAGATTTATCCGGTGATATGAGTTCTACTTTAGTAATATTCAAATTGTAGAATATTATATTTTTTGTTCTAATCACACTTTTTGTCCTATTTCCTGTTGACATATATTTAAATAAATCCAATATTTTGCTACTACAAATACTTCAGCTTTGAATATTTATTCTGTACAGAAAAAAATTGAGGGGTTTCTCTAGGATATCTACCTAGGAATGGAATTTCCTTATTTTCAAAAATGGGCATATTCACTTTAACTATTTATAAATAAACTTCCCCCCAAAGCTTGGTATTTTTAGACATTTTAAGTTTTTCCAGTCACTAATGTGATTTTTTACAAATCACATTTATCAGTCATTGAGTATCTACTCTAGACAAGTCTCTGTGCTTGGTTCTGTATGGAATGCAAAGTGAGATGTAGTAGAATCACACTGGAATTGGAGTAATATAATATTGAGCCCTCACTACTTAAAATATATATATTTGTTTGTTTGTTTGTTTATTTATTTATTTATTTGCCATCTGTGGGAACCTCTTTGAGCCTCAGTTTCTTCATCCATAATATGATGGGCTGGACAAGAACATTTCTTAGTCACCTTTTGCCTCTTCTATTTGATTCTATGACAGCTCCGAGGTAGCTTAGGATCCGGTAGGAGAAGCAGGGTATCCATGAGTAATTTTAACATCAGGAAAATATAAAATAAGGTATTATGAAAGTATAGGGGGATGAATTCCAGGTTGGGATGGAGAGACTGGGAAGATTTCATGTAAGAGGTTTGGATGAGCCTTACCCAAGATGGTGTGGATGACACTTTGGGGAACTAACGGAGCAAAGGAAAAAGAAAGAGCCTGAGGAGAGTCATAAAGATGGAGAGTGAAGGCAGTGAAGGTGAAGAGGGGGGTGCGACTACAGCACGAGGTATTAAGGTAAATGCTGAGGAGAATGAGGCTGGGTAGATTGTGTATTTTTATCATGCCCAGGTGTCATAAATCATTGTTCTGTTGACAATTTGATTTTTAAAACCCCCAAAGGCAATTTGGAATTAATATCTGTAAATAAGGCATTTGATCATTTCATTTTCTCTTTAAAGTGAGGCCATAAAACCATTTTCTTGTGAGGCTCATAAACTCTACAAGCAGTTCTCAAACAGGATTGGCCAGAGTTTTTGAGAAATGGGAGGAAGCATTGCTGAAATAAGATTATAGCCTCCTAAGGTGACTACCTGGAATGAATACACTCCTTTAGAATTTTGAATTCTGGTAGGCTTGTTTAAAAGAGCTCATTATTTTACAGTTGTACCTGTACAGAAAACACTCAGAACTTGATAGAATCTTAGTATTCCTACTCAAAATGTTTTTATGAAATGTAAAGAAAATTTATTGAAGATCTGAAAAACAATTTCTAAAAGATCAACTTTTCCAGAAACTGTAGCTACACAATGCATTGCATCTCTCAAGTAAAAATGTGCATTAGCCACAAATACAAAAACCATGAAATGAATCACTATTCTTCAACAATCTGAATAAAGATAAAATAGCTGAAACAACATGGATGCTTTGCAAAGGATGGACTCTTTACTTCAAGCACCATAAAAAGATAGGAGCACAAATGGATGAGTGTGCCCAGTTATATACTCTGAATTGAAATTATAGTTCTAGGAATCAGAGCATTCTGTCATATAGGCTTAACACATATTCTAAAGGCACGTAGTGTCAAGGGAATAGAACCAGCAGTATTCAAAAGCAGCTTTGTTAACTAAGCAATAAAACATTCTACTGCAATTCTCTCTGTTGTCCATCACAGAATATACTGGTAGCAATCTGCAAATGAGAAAAGAAAAGAAAAAAAGAAAGAAAAGTGCAGCATAACCTCTTATATTTTCTCTGTTTAAAATTAAACAGAATGTTTTTCTTTTTTTATTATTTTACAATTGTACCTGGTATAGGAAACACTCAGAACCTGATGGAATCTTAGTGTTCCCACTCAAAATCTTTTTTTTTTAAATGAACTGAAAAACAATTAATTATGTTATTTGCTAACATTTTCAAATTACAAGAGGTGGACGCAGAACGAAAATCTATTAATAGAGATCCAAACATAGTGAATGTTAACAGTCTCACACAGCTTTCCCATGGTATCCAAGAGGATATCACTCCTCCCAGGCAGAATTCTTGGCCAGATATTAATCATGAAGATAATTCCATCATAACACAAGATTATTCTCATCCAGAGATCTATAGGTAACTTCACTCTAACTCGTACAAATAATCTCGGTAGGTATGGCATTCCATACACCTGGGACGTGGGTGCTTCAGGGTGACCTGTGAGGATTTCCACATACTGAGGTAGAGTAGCTGAGTGCCCATCATTAGAATGAAGTATTCTTTTATCCCTGCCACTACTTCATTAACAGCATATTCCTTATAATCTGTATTTTTTTTTTTTTTTGAGGGTTCCTATAATTGTGATTTGGTAGGAAGATAAAAGAGCTGTATTTGCCTGGTAATTCAGGCCCAGTCATCAACAAGCCATGATCTTAGTTCTTTAGGAATCTTTACTGACTTGAACTCTGTTCATGCTCAAGAATGTTTACTCCTTTCAAGCGTAGGCTGAGGTGTCCCCCTGGGGCTGCTACCATATCTCTCCATTTCCAGGTGTTTTCTGTTTGTTCTTCTATGTTTTTTGCTTGAACATTTTTCTGTTGCAGACAAGATGTCTTCTTTTCTAGGGCAGCCCCTCTCATCAGCCCCTCTGCATATTGTTCCTGATTGGCTTTTTGAAGTTCTCTCTGTTTCCGTGGTTTGATGTCCTTGTATTTGAGTACTCTGCTTTCTGGAACTCAATCAGCCCAGTTTTTAGTCCAACCACTGCAATGTATAAAGTATTTCACTTGTTTGTCTTTTATGGCAATTGTGACACACTTTGCTTCATAAAACAGAGGCTCCTGAAAGCATAGCTTTACCCACCTGGAATTTAATCTTCGGGTCCTTCTTCTGCACCATTTATAAGTTATTCACTCCCACCTCCTTCCACCACCTCCAAAAACCACCAGCTATTCTCTGTTCCACTCAATTCAGTGTCACACACACTGCCAGGCATCGCCAGCTCTACAACCTGCTACTCAAAAATTTAAAAGTACAAAACAAAATGTTATTCCTGAGAGGAAAAATGCATTCTGAGAAGCTCCAAATTTCTGTCCTAACATGAGTAGAACCTCACTTTGAAAAATAATTAATGTATCTTATTTCAAATACATTATGTTATTGTTGGTTAAGAGCATGAACTTAGCAGGCAAAATACATAGGTTCAAATTTTGACTCCACCATGTATAAACAGGGATATTTATTTAAGTAAGTTATTTAAGCTCAATTCTCAAGTATTAGAATTGGGTTTGGTTACTTATAGCAAAATACCTAAGCCAACCTCCACGTGTTTAAATCACTGCTATTTTTTTCTTTTTCATGTAATAAGATGTTGGAGGCAGGTAGCCCAGGGCTGGTACACTGGCTCCATGATGCCACCAATGACCCCAGATCCTCTCTCTTTCTCCCCCACATTCTTGATACGTCACCTTTGATTTCACGGTTTCTAGATGACTCCTTTACCAGTAAGCATTGCTTCTGAGTTTGAGGTAGAAACAAGGCAGAGGGTCTAAAATCATTCCCTTTGTAAGAGTTCATCTTTTTATTCAAGAAGGCACATCCACTCAAGGGATTTTTATCTTAGTTTTATTAACCAAAACAAAGAAATATGGTTATACCTTGCCTCATGGAGGACTCAAAGAACAAATTTATTTCCTGAGTACCTTGCTACTCCAAACAAAATCAGCGTTTTCTTAGTAAGGAAGGTGTTGAAATGAAAATTTGATAGCTAACTAGCAATGTCTGCTGTATCTCTTCATTAAAGTGTTATTTTGAAAGTTAAAAAGTGAAAGTCTTAGATATAATAACCATTCAATAATTCTTAGCCAAGATGAATTATTTTAATGTACAATTAATATGGTTATATCTAGTTCTCCAAGGACATGTTCATGGGTCAGATCAAATGCCACAGTTACTAAGACCCTTCTCTGATTCTGCTAATCAGATCTTTTCTTTATCACTTAACAGATTATACTTGATAAATAAACTAATCTGACAAGCAAGCGGAAAAGAATTGCAGTGGAAGGATATAGAATTATTGAACTGAGAGGAGAGCTAGAGAGATAGCCATGGCAAAGGCAGGAACTGAGGGAGACTTCCTAGGGGACGACACCATGAAAGGCATGCTACAGAAGTCGTCTGGTTTCGACACTCTCCTATACCACAGCTATTGGGTCACATTGCAGTCATGATAGTAAATTAAGATTCAGTTTTTATTATTGCCATAATTTAAATTTCTATGTGATATCATCTGACTGATTGACACTGTGTCGTGTGTATAATTGCAACTGCTAGGGGGCAAGAAGAAGAAAATTCTGACCCCTTGAACTACTATAAGAGAGAGTATATCCCTGCTTCCCACAAGAAGTACATGATGGATTTGGCCCTAAATAGTTGAAGAGTTTTGTGACTAGGAAGATAAAACATGATAGCTGCTTACTGTAGAGTCAGATACACATAATGGTATGACAGCTCAGTGTTATTCCATTGCAGAAATGGCTGTTATTTACCCTAATACTGCTGAGTGTCTACAATAAGAATGAGAGGAAGGTCATTTCAGAGGAAATGGTGTGAACCAACATAGAAGCAGTAACATATAGTTCTAATTTGCAGAATGACAGTTAAATGCTTTAGTTTGAACATAGGTTATGGAAAGGCAATTACCTGCAGCTTACAAAGCAGAAAGCTAAGCAACATTATCAGGAAATTGAATATTTTTGAAAGTAGTAGCATGGCGAGTTTAGGCCCATATGTTAGGAGGCTTCATCTTGTATATTGGATGGATAGGAATACAGAAACAATGCTTTCCTGAATATGGGTAATAGATCTGAATATGGGATCTGAAATGAGAATAGATAGAAGAGGAATGGGAGGGAGAACAAAAGAGGCATAGTAGAGAGGAAAGGGCAAAAATTATTCTTAGGAAGTAATGATGGAAGTATTGAAGATCCCCTAGGTTTTCAAGACCGGTTATAGCAGGAACCATGCTATAATGAAGAGACAAAAAAGCCAAGGGAAGATGAGTTACTTTTTGCAATGTTGAGTTTGATATACCAGTAGGATATCACTGAAGAGCTAGGCAGAATTCAAAATTACACAGCTGGTGCTCATGGGAAGACAGGGCTGATGGTATAGAAAGTCTTAGGCCATTTCTCATAATGTTCTCTTTTCCTCTATTCTTACATTCTCATCTTCATCAATTTCTCAGTTACTCTACATATGTCTAGTTCTGTGTAGTTTCTATGTCCTTCCATATAATCACATATCACCCTCCAATTAGTTACCAGTGTGACATATACCACCGGCGTTATTATTCCCATTTTATAAAGAACAAACTGAAGCTCAAGGAGCCTGATTTCCTAATTTTGTTTTTGTCTTTACTGATAAAGGAAATGCTTCTTGCCCTTTCTTTCACCCTATTTAGTGAATTATGGATAAAATTTTGGGTCCATGTAAAACCATGAACGTTTTTTTAACTCTAAGTCTTCTGTACAGATTTATGACATGCTAAAACTTTCCAAAATCCATTATCTAACCTGTTGGCAGATTTTTAAGAATGAATTCCTTCTCATTTATAAACAGTTCATTTACATTTCAAAAATCTTATCAGTATTAACCAGATTATTCCTGCTAATTATTCTTGTAGGACTGATTTCAGAAAACTACTTGAAGCCATCTGTTATTTAAATTTAAATTTGTCGCACCTGAAAGAACAGAACCTGATTTATATTATCCACGGTTTGTTCTAATATGTATAGAATAATAACTTGGTAGAATTCCCAAGCACAACTATAGTAAGGTACGAGACTGCAGTTTTACTGCCACATAGATTCATTTTCTCACATATCTTATAAGGGCATAGAAAGGGCATAAAATTTTCAGAATTTCTTCTATTGCCAGTGCACACACTGCTGATACCCAGACAAATAATCTACTTATAAAAATTGTGTATCTCTGTTCTTTTTACAATATTTCAGATCACCTATAAGGTTCCAGTCCAATATGAGACTCAATGGCCATGTTTGTTTGTGGACACTGAAGCTGTAGTAGAAAGAAGCATTAAATAGATTCATCAGGTTTGCCTCAACATGGTCAGCACCATACATAACATTGTCTACATTGCATACAGAAAGGCAGATGAGGGGCTCTAAAGGACAAACTAACAACATTAACTTTATTTGCTTCTTTTAAATAAGCAAAGAATCACATATGGTGACATCATCTCCACACTGAACCCCTACCCAATATGCATATCTAATAGGTAAATTTGCAAATACGTGGAAAGCACGTGTGTTTTTATATCTTTAGGCAAAAGTATTTTGCAAATCAGAAATAATTAAAGAGAAATGCTGATCTAGCTTTAAAATGCTATTTTAAATAGTTTCCTTTAATTAACAAATCTTGTTGCATCCTTAGATGTTCAAGGTAATGTTACTGGGGTCCTGTAAGAAGAGTGAGACACAGTGACAGTATTCCCTTTCTTGCAACACTTAATGTAGTTATAATAATCTGGATCTTCTAATTCTTTCTGGTCACTCCTTTTCCTCAATGCTTCTAGGTCCTGTCATCCTTGAAGTATGAACTTCCTCTTGATTCAGTTCTTGACCCTTCACTATTCAGTCCTTCCTTGATGAGCTCATCCTCCATCATGGTTTCAGTTATGCCTAAAGTTCTCATGACACCAAATCTATAATCTTATTACTGACTTGATTTGTAACCTCGTTTCTTTACCTGCTTTCAGTAGTTGACTTTTAATTTCCAACTTAACATTGTACAGAATGCAGCATCGGTACTCAACAAGGTGGTATTTGGTAGTATCAATTAAATTGTCTTTTATTTCTGTTCCATTTCACTAATATTCAAGGAGCTATTTTCCTTGCTTGTTCTACACTAATGAGAAACAAGGATTCGGAGAAACCACTGAACTAAGTGGAGTCTGGGAGGCAGGGTTCCAAAGCTGATTTTTCTCCTTGCAAAAACACATCTAAGACCAGGGGTGGGATGGTGAGGTGGGAGGGAAGGGGAAAGAGTGATAACTGCAGAGGGTACAGGAAGGACCGACCAGAGGGCCAGACCTAAGAAGGCAGGGACCTCGGCATGGGAGGAAAAGAATGTTCCATCTTAAGGATGAAGTAGGAGATGGAAGAGGTCCAAAAGGCTGAGTCATCTCCTATGGATAAATGACCTGAACACTTTGCAGTTTTTTAATATATAGGAAAAAATAGCATTACTTTACTGTTTTCAAAGGTGTCTTCACATTATTTCATTTAATCCTCAAAACAATTCCATGAATTAATCACTGTCACTATCCTCACTTGAGTAAATCAAAATCTTAAATAAAATGCATGAGGACACACAACTGCTAACTGCTAGTCAGAACCAGCACATTCTTCCTCTGCTTATAAATTCATCATTCTCTTTCAGTTTTCCTTTGCATATGATCCTTGATTTTTCGGTTATTTTTTTCTGCCTTCTGAACACTTGAAAAGTAAAATTACAAATGCTTTATCCTACCACCCAAGGATCTTTATAATATGACCTCACATTTATATTCTGCTGTTATTATCTATGAATTTCATATATGTAACATCTAATCAGGCTGATATACTCACAGGTTGCTATGTTCTTTGAAAAGAAAAAGATTACTTCCTCACTCATGCATCAGCAAAATTTGTCCCTCTGGAATGTCCCTTTCCTGATCCAAGTCCTCCCTAAACTTCAAGAGTCAAACATATTCTCCTCTGTTCATCTTCTTAGCAGAGAGGCAGTGTACTCTAGGTGATGGTGCATTAAGCCTAGCACCAAGAAATTTAGGTAGGTAGCATCAAAAGTTCTGAGTAAAAAATGTTCATCTTTTCTGAGCTCTGAGTTTCCCTCTGAAGGTCTGCTTCCTGCTACCTAAGGCACTGCTTTAGCCTGCTTGGAACCAGCAATATGTGAATGAGAAAGGAAAAGTTTGTGAAAGATGGATCCAATTATAGCAGTCTGCATTTTCTTAGAATACTAGTGACAGCAGGGAAGTTGAGAAGCCACTTTTAAATGTATGATAAATAGACTTAAATAGAATTCTGCAGGTCCAAAGTCAATAAAAATGTACATAATGTACTTGGAGTTAAGGTGGTAAATGAGGTCACAAATGCATTGAAAGTTGAAGAAGCACTGAAAAGCCAAGAGTGTATTTAAATGGATACTTCTAAAGTGAAAAAAAAAAAAAGTGGGAAGAGAGGCCAGAGGAAAGTCAGAAAGAAAAAAAAAATCCATGTATGAATAAACCTGTACCTTTCAGAGAAGATGGCTCTTTAGAGAGTTAAATATCCCCTTCTTCCAAGTATATTATCTCTCTTCAGTCAGCAAAATGGTTTGTAGCATGATGATCCCCTTCTTTATTGTCCTTGGAGCAATGCAACCAACAGAATAAAAAATAAAAAATAAAAAAAAAGACAGACCAGGACTTTTCCCTAGGTATACTAATTCGCAAACTTTATTGTCCGTGAGAATTGCCCAGGGAGCTTATTTACAACGCTCATTGTCTAACTCCAACCCCAGATATACTCTTAGGAGGAATTTTCAGAATCTGCCTATTAACACCGCCCCCCCGACACACACACATACTCCCCTGCTAATTCTGATACAGGCCAGTCCTCCTTGTCCCACTGGAATCTCATTAGGAGGAAGAAATTAGCAAGCCAGAGCCTTTGTTATGTGTCAGGCATTGTTCCAAGGGCTTTCAGTCCACCTCCCACCCCCTGTTATTTTTAACTCATTAAATTTTCACAAAAATCCTCAGAGGTTGATGTCATTAACCCCATTTTCTCCATGAGAAAACTGATAAAGTTCATGGTTTGCAAATGACCAAGAGTCACATCTCTGGTCTAGCTATCCTATTCCCATGTCCCTTCTACTTCATGGCATAGGAATATGGCTGCCTAGGATAAAAGGGTAGCAGAGGAGGCAAATAATTAAGACAATTATTTGCAGAGGAACTGCATGGACAGAGGACTAAGACTACAGACAATCAGAACAAGGGAAAGACTTTCCTGTAATGACAGAATCTGGCAAGTCTGAAGGACCAGCCTGCAAAGGGAAGTTAGGTGTTGAGTGGGGGGCCTCAATGATTTGAATTCATCTAATATAATAAGGACTATGAGAGGAATAGTAAGTTGCCCGAAACAATAACTTGGTGTTTACTATGGGAAATGAAAGGTCAAGGAAGCTGTGAGGCTTGAGAGGATGAGAAAAATAAGCCCTGAGGCTATATGTGAATTTGGCATTAGATCCACAAGTACATTCCTTAATAGGATTTTAAATAGCCAAGGGTCTTAGAGACCAAATTGTGAACATTAGGAGAAGGTTGTAAAATACAAAGGGGCAAAGAAATTACATTTTTTGAATCTGGAAAAGAAAAAAAAAACCCCAAAAACAGCCACTAATCTATAAGAGAAAAAAGGGAGTTCAGTGAGTCCCTCCAATCCTGACAGGGGTAGTTATGATGCACGAAGGAGAAGAGATGGGTTAAGCCCGTGGCAGCAGTGATACTGGCCTTAAAGTCTTTTCAAATCCATTATTGTCTCATTAGAGCATCACATAGTTCTGAGATACAGTCAGAGTAGGCATTAAATAGTCCCAATTTCCAGAAAAAAATAAAATAAAATCTACTCCCCATCCCCCACCAAAAATTAAAATTAAAGATTAGGTAATTTTTAAGGGCACATTACTAGCAAATGTAGGTTCTGGGACTGAAATCAAGTCTCCTGACTCCTACATCAGTGCTCTCTTCAAATATTGACACACACTAAAGAACTCAAATCTGAGAGAAATTTCTGGTGTCTACTGCAGCCACTTATTATGTAAGTGTGGTAGTTTTAAAGATATGTCCACAAATTCTTTGCATACTTGCCCTCAAGAGGTGGAGCTTAATTAATTACGCCCCCCCTTGAGTGTGGGCTGGATGTGACTTGCTTCTAGCAAATATAAAACTGCAGAATTGAATTGATGGGATGTCACCTCCGAGAGTAGGTCATCAAAAGACTAACTTCCATTTTGGGTGCACTCTCTCAAACTCTAAGTCTTCTTTACAGATTTATGACCTGTAAGTCTTTGTACTGAGGAAGCCAGCTGTCATGTTATGTGGCAGCCCTAGGAAGAAGACAGCCAGCTGGCATGTATGAGGAAACTCATGTCATATAGGGAGGTCCATTTGGCATGGAACTGAGGTCTGCCAGCCACCACATGAATGAACGTGCTAGTGGGCTCTCCCTCGGTTGAGCCTTGAGATGACTGTTGATCTGGCAGACACCTTGAATGCAAGCTCATGAGAGATCCTGAGCCAGAACCTCTTGGTTAAGATACTTCTGCTTTCCTAGTCCAAAAGCAATGAATAACTAATATAGTAGGGAACTGAATAATTTGTGCATTACAGGTAATCCTGATTTATAAGCAAACCATTTTTGTCCTACCCCAGTGGAACCATTGGGAAAAGAAAAAAAAAGTGAAATAGAAAAGTTAGAGTTGCTAAAGGAAAACAGCTGTGAGGATGAAAGAAGTTAAGGGGAAATGATTACAAGAGTATGTTCCTGAGGAAAGCTGGCCTCCTCACTATGTGAATTCCATATTGTTGAACTCCTTCCCCATTCCCTTTTTCATACTAGGTGAAATTCCACAAATTAGAGACTTAATTGTGTTAACAACCATCCTATTATAAATACGAAAATTCCTCTGAGGGTATTTAAATGACTAGTTATTCACTCATTAGTTTGAATTAAAGTCTATTACTTTCATAATAGCTCCTATCTAAAATGGCCTGTGCTAACAAATGGAGGATTTATTAAGGCAGCATGGAGTCAGCTAATTTTGGAGCAATTCAGGAATATGGTGGCCTGGGTAGGGGCCTGCAGTGGGCTGACACTTGGGGAAAACTATGAAGTGGGAATGAGGAATCCTGGATGTAGTGGCATGGTGACAAATTCAAACTGTGTATGTAAAGAAAAACAAAAAACATAAACAACAATGTGCCTAGAATAGACCTTGTAACCAAGAAAAGAGAATTTTCTCCTATTCGGAAATTAACCTGATAGTCATTAGATCATGATTTAAACTAAATTCTAATGGGCTAGCCTGTAAACATACCCAAGATTCATAATACAGTTTTTATGAAGAAATGAATTACAAAATTAAACTAACAAGTAGAACTTGGAACACAGTTTATTTGTAGGCTGGAGTAGTGAAAGCACAGTGACTGTGTTTTGGAAAAATGCAGACTCACAAACAACCTGTTATATGATGTTATTTTTTACATTTTAAGGATTTTTTTTTTTTTTTTTTTTTTACTTTATTCTGTATACAGATCACATTCTTTAGCACAGTGCTTCTCAAATTTTATTGTGTATACAAAACACATGGAGATCTTGTTAAAATACAGATTCTGATAAGTCAGGATTATGCATTTCTCAAAACCTCTCAAGCGATGTTGCTGTTACTGTAACTCAGAGCACACTTTGAATAGCAAAACTTTAATCCACACAAATTAAGAAAGGACCTGTGGATATTCTATGATGCAGAAGATTATTCAGCATTGCACCTCATGGTTTTAGGTTTTAGCTACAATTAAACTTTCTAATTAAAATTCATATATCTAGACATAAAACAATTATTTTCATTATTTTTAAATTTATATATCAGGATATACATAGAATGGTTAAGAATATAAGCTTGAAATCAAATACACATAGATTAGAATTCTAGCTTTCCAACCTTCTGGCTGTATGGCCTGGAGCAAGTGAATCATACAGGGCCCAGAAGCAAAATAACTTTAGTTATTTCAAACAGAAGAGATTGAATATAAGGAATTTATTACACAGGTCATGTTAATGCATAGATCTGAAAAGTGGATGGTGGATGATGAGATTGCCAGGGATTAGGAACAGGTAAATAGAGGAAGTCACCATATCCCCTATGGCTAGAGGGACAAAATGAGAAGGTGGTGTTACAGGAGCCCAAGGTCCACGGCTACCTGGTGAAAGCTGGCACCAGAAATGGAGGGACCATTCAGTGGAAACTGGAGCCACAGAGACATGTCAGTGCCAGGAATTCTACAGCAGTATGGTTACGCTTTCCTCCCACAAACCAATCTCCAGCCACTACTTTCCACACGCTGAACTTAGTCTGAACAATATTAGCCAGAAGCCTCAGAAATGAAGTTCCTTGTGGAAGGGAATGAAGCAAAGGAAGATCAGGAAATAGATATGAGAGATATCTGGTAAAGAACCAGCCTAACAAGTTCCTGATGCTCTCTAATATTTCATCTAATACATTAACAGTCATCTTTAAAATATAGGCATTCTGCCATTTAAATGAGATAAAACATAGTAAAGGTCTTGCTGCATCATCTTTACCATCATCATCATCATCATCATTGTTGCCATAATTGCCATCCTTCTGCAGTATGACAATATTTTCTTTTCTCCTCATCCCTTTCTCTCCTTCCACCCATTCTATTGCTGTTGGAGGGTTAGGATAGTGTCTTAGGGAGAGTAAAAAACAGAAATATTGCTAATATAACAATACATCAAAGTTAATGCTGTGAGAAAATTGTCTGTAGTAACAGGAAAAAGATCTGCTTGTTTCATCTACACCGGAGAATCGGAAAAGTTTAAAGCCTCTGCTAGGCATAGTAAGAACCCACAGCTTCTGAACGAGATGGACTCAGGAGCTACACTCAGAACTTGGAGGTCTTTTGAGGATAAACTCTTGGATCATTTTCCACATGTAAGGGTGCAGGGTGAGGATGAGAAAAAATACAGACCAAGTTGTTTAGAGAAGAGGAAAGAAGGAAGAAGATGAAAGAGAAAAGGGATTCTCATCCATCCACTGGAGGTTGATTGCTTGGACTGAGAGGTGATCCAATGGAAATGTACAGATATTTATGTTATTTGGATTTCAGAAATGTTTGAGAATGACCAGTAATTTGATTGTTTTCTTTCTTGACTAGGACAATACCGGCATTCCTTTCCAGAAGTTTTGGAAATCACTGAGAAGTACATTACTGTCAAGGCACTAACCATACTCAGTGATGAAAAGAACAGTTTCCCTTAGTAGAGTTGCTCCCCAAGTTAAGTTACCAAAAGCTTACAAAATAGATACAGATACCTCTGCTCTGCTATATTGCAGAGAAATCAGAGTGCTGGCATATAGCTCCTCTGTGGAAGAAAACATAACCAAACCCACTTATATTCTGGCCTGTGTTCTTACAGCATTTTATAATGCAGCATTCTGTCTAGTGGTTTCATCCTAGTTTACCTTGCTTGGGAGTGTTAGGGATTCCCCCTCACTAGGTTTGCAATAATTAACAAGCTGTGACTCAGCTCCCCCTGACATGCATTGAGGAAAGACAAGCCCCCCCAGCCTATGTGCCTAAAGCACGGCACTTCCCCCAAAGGTTGAACAAAAAAACCATGTGGAGATGGGAATAAAGTGAAATAGAGACCTTCACCTCCTCCAGATCAAAGCATCACCTGCTCCTCCAGCATTCCAAGATAACATAACTCCCTAACTCACTATGCTCTAGTCATACAAGGGAAAATTTTCACCTCTAGAGCTTCCTAATGGCCCCTGCACCTCAACTTGGACCCTCGGCTCCCTCCCACTATCACTTCCCCGCCTAGGAAGGTACTGTATAAATTCATATTCCCCCCTTACAGAGGCTGGCTGAAGTCTATTCTTCAGATCCCCTCCATTAGGAGAGCTTCTCAATAAACTTCCTGCCTGCAATCATCAGTCTCTGCATCCCAGTGAGTGTCACATTTTCTCCAACAGGGAGTTCAGTAAGCAAAGCCCAAACTGAGCATAACAGCCTTTCCCTACAAACTGCCATCACTGTCTTAGCTAACTTATTCCAAATTTAAACAAATTCATCTTGTTATAGATCTATTTGAATATCATAAGAAATGGAGAGGAACATTAAAACATTTGTAAACAGGGAGCCCAAATGCATAATTCTGGGATATTTCCGAGCAGCAGTGTAATATTTTATTTATTCATCACACACTTATTGAGTTAATAAACAATACAAAGCAAAACTCCTTGTGACTTTACCATCTGGCCTATGCTGACAGACAAAAGAATTAGTGCAGACAATCAGTGATGTGATTTCTGGGGAAAGAGAGTAAGCTGCAAGGTGGAGGATTCGGGAGATCTCCAAGGCGAGTAGGGGTGGAACTGGGTTTTGATAGACTGGGTGGAGAGAGCTGGTGGAATGAATGGGAAGGATGCTTCTGGCAAGGGAAATGGCTTCAACAAAGGCTTGGCGTTGGGAGCAAAAGCTTTCCCCGAGTCCCAGGAGAGTAAGTATAAGACAGTCTTTAACAGCCTGGGCTCCAGAACTAATACGGCCAAGTTACATCCTTGGCTTTGTCAGTTAGTAATTTATTGAATGTCATTAGCCAAGTGAGTTTCTTCAGTGCAAAACAGGAAAATAATACCAGTACCTGACTCCAGGCTTTATTGTAAATATCAAAGAAACAAATGCAAAGAAACTGCTTAACATATTGTAAGCATCCAATCAATATTTTGCTATTATTTTATCTCTGAAGGACAAAGGTCATTTATTTGTTCAACAAATACTTGTTGAGTGCCTGTTACTTAGAAGTCAGGAAAGTAAATTAGAATATGAAAAACCCTAGCCACTAGACAAAGGTCCAGAACCTCTCCTGAAAAATAGGAGAGTCACTGGAGTCATTGGGGTTGAGCAAGATACAATTAGGTTCTTTTTAAGGATTAATCTAGCAGTATACAGCATGCAACATGTTATTCAGCAACTTCTTTTATAAACCTTTCATGAAAACAGCAGATAAAATTGAGATGGAGAATCTCTTGGCACCAGAAAATGCATTTAATTTACCTAGTAATAAATCTGGAGGCCCTTCTAAGTAGTTGAGAGTCTTGCCAGTGACTACCTACCTCTCATGGAAAGTAGGGGCTACGAACATGGCCAGGCACCAGAGCTCCAGGTTACTTCTGGGTTATTATGGGCAGAGCAGGGATGGGGAATATTACCCACAGTTCTCCACCAGCTCAGATAGGGCTGGCAATGCATTGCAATCACAGCAGCCTTGCAAGGACAGCAGCCATTATCACAGGGACGGTTTCCATAAGCTCTTCATGGCCATAAAGCACCAAGAAGTGAGCACAGAGGGATAGGATTCTCAGGGATATTAACTTTGATCTAAAGAGCTAGAGCAGCCATCCTCTACCTTCTGTTTCTGTACTGATTTACATAATGAAAGAGTTTCTAGTCCAGGAAACACTCCCATGGGCATATCAGCATTATGTGTAATCCCCAGCCAGCTGCCTTCTTTTCCTCTCAATCATATTTATCAAGTGAAAGTGAGTGTGAGTAGTTCTTGTAGGAATAATTACTACTCTAATGTACTTATTAATCAAGTAAATTATTCTTCGATTACTAAGTTATCATCAGTAATAACTTATTTGGGAAACTCTTGAGAACTGATATGGACATGCCAGGTTGTCATCAACATTTTAACTAAGAATTCTTTCAGTTCAAAGACTACTTGGGTCATGCTCTCTACCTTCCCTCTGTTGACCATATTTCTGAAAGAATGTGTAGGAGCCAAAGTAAATCAGACATTACACTCCCTGGCATCATCAAGAAAAGTAACTTCTGTCTTCACATATTCAATCATTCATTCTCAGCTCCACAGCCATATACATAACCTTTATATCATCAACAGCTCTTTTATTCAATCATTTCTCATATAATTTCTCCATTATGTGTTGTCTTGGGTTTTTCACATGATTAATATATTTGAATTACAATATTTTAAAATGGAGCTCAGACAATAAAATCTTTCATTCTTTTTATATTCACAGCGATTTCTATCATCTTCAAGGTTCGACTAACCTTACTTTTCTGTTTTTGCTCTTTTTTTCCTTGTCCATTCATCACTTGACAGGGAAATTATTCCAGCTCACATAAAGAGTAAGCACTTAACATAGTAAATAACATATTATTTACTTCTAAATAATATTCCTGCCTGTGATGTAAAAGATTTCTGAAATAGTGCGACCATTGAATCCATGTCTTTTCTGGTATATTTTTATAACATGTGGTGCCACTTACCTGTTGAGGGCTATTTTCTCATCACAAATGCTGTGTACACCTGATAGGAGCTATTGATTGATAGTCTTATAGCAAACAAAGAAGACCCTCCATATCTCAAATGGGCTGACGATGGTACGAGACGTCAGTTTTCATTTTGTGGAAAGGCCAGATGCTAGACATTTTCCCATTAATGCCCAAGCATCAGAATACACAGTTTCCTTCCATCTTACAATGAAGCCAAATAATTTTGAACGTCAGTTAACTTTCCTTATTTGTTTATTCAACAAATATTTATTGAGTGTGTACTATGTGCTAGGCACAGGTTTGGGTTCTAGAGAAATAACAGTGAATAAACTGAAGAAAATCCATGCTGACATGAGCTATATTCTGTCAAGGTAGGGTGGAGTGAAAGTGCGGAGATTCTCAGATGAAGCCTGGGTTTGAATCTGGGCTCCATTAATTAACATTGCATATCCTTGCCCGAATTACTTGACCTCTCCCTCTCTGAACTCTACATTCTTCATTTGCTAAAATGGGAATGAAACCCACCTCAATGGATTGTCAAAAGATTGAATAAGATAGTATATGATATGTGCCTGGCATATGGCAAGCACAGTTCTTTTCATAATCTCCTGAGAAACTATCACTTTCAAAGTGAGTTTGAAAAGCATTTTTTATCCTATTTTCTTAAGGATAAGAACATGACCTCTTTCTTAATCACTATGACCCCATCATACAAATAAGTGTCAGTAAGGCCATAAGTATTTATAAACTTCACAGGATAATTATCACTCTGCTAAGCACTGTGCCCTGATACTCTCTCTGGATGTTAAAAAAGAAACAGTAAATCATTTAAGAAATAACACTGTAAATATTCAAGACCTTTTAGAGTAGATCCATTGTCTTGAAGGAGATTGACCTTGGAAACACAATTTCAATGACTGTCTCCCACGGTATGAGTTTCTTGTGACTTTTAACTGGTTCATCAACTGATGACACAATTGTAACCACACTATGCAGTACTGTTCTTGAGAAGATTGGTCCTAGGATCAAACATTTCTTGAAGAGTACCATGAAGAAATCAGATGAACAAATCACTTCTAGTCTACATTTATTACAATTTACATGAGATGAGATGAAGAGATTACATTTGGAAAAGTAGACATTCTGCTATCAGCCACCAACGATGAGTTATCAAGAAAATAAGGGAAATGAGATTTAAATCTCAGAATGGGGATTCTAAGCAGACATTCACAAAACATTTGTGTTACAGATTCATTCACTCATTCACTCACTCATTCATCCATCCATTCAAATTATATTTCTTGAGTACCAACTATGTGCAGTCCCACCTCAAAATTTAAACTGATTTTTGAAAAATTAGAATTTAAAGAACTATAATTTCTTACTGACTGATGGGCATGACTTAATGTTTATTTCAGTCTGCTGGAAAAATGCTAATCTAAATATGCGGGAGTCATTGAGAATCACTCCCAAAATACTTTTGATCTTAAGGTGTTATTGGTATGGTGAAAAAAAATGGGCAAAAAAGAAAATAATCTCCTTGTTCTTACCAATATCTACAACATTCTTGTTCTTGACAATACTGCAAATAAATAATGTCATGTGGATCTGAGTCTTAAAAGAACTCGTCAGTGCAATTAGATTTGAAGCCTTTCGTGAAAATTTGTCCTGATGGAAATTTGTATAAACAAAGATAATTCCCTTAACATTTTTTCATTTAAATGTGGATAAACTTATTCTTTTCTAGACTTCTTCAGTGTTTCTTACTATCATGGTTTCAATAAATATATGTTTATGAATACATCCTTTAAATTTTTTGTTACATTTTTTGATCAAGAAAATTAGTTTTGACAAATTATTCATTATATTCTATTTGTGAATAAATTAGAAAATTAAAATAATTTCATAATAAATTTTGTTTCTGTCTCACCTAGTTACAAAAAAAGTTAATACGAAACAGCTTGCTTATCTATCCAACTAAGTCTTTCAGAACTTTCACAAAGAATGTTGGTTTTGATTTTTGGTTTCTTGATGCTTTCTTTTTGAAGAACTGACATTTTCTAAAGAAAGCTTTTTATGTTTAATTGCTTTTTTCCCCAGAAAGTATTCCTAGAGACTGCATCATATCTTTTAAAATACCTGAGTACAATGTAAATTACTGGATTTCTTTAGACTAACAATGAATCATATTCATTTACCTTACCGTGTTTTCCATAACAACCTCTAATGGAAAGAGGGTTCTGTGTTTCTAATAATTTTACACACTGTATCATCACTTCTTTTATATTTCAAAAAATATATACCAAATAATGTTGTTATTTACATAAGTGTGGGTGAAACAATCTAAAAATGAGTCACACATTAAACAGCATCGTCCTCCTCCCCCTCCTCGTCATGGCATCATTGCCACCCTCCTTCCCAGTATCGTCATTACCTTCATCATCATCATTTTATTGATATACTTCAGGCCAGTGTCTACTCTCCGGTTTCTAGTTCCCAAACTACTCATTACTATTTTGCTCTTAGATACTTTAGACATTTAGAAAGGAATAAAGCTTAGTGTTTAAGTAATCTGAACTCAAATACCTTGGATTGTGACCTCACCAGGCCACATTTTAGCCATTTGACTGACTTCTTAATTCCTCAATTTCTCCATCTTTAAAATGAGGATAATAATAATGCTTACTTCAATGTCATATAGTGAGGACTAAATACAATTCTATTTGTAAGTGCCTCAGCTATCATCTGGCACATACAAAGAGCTCAAGAAATGTTAGACATTGTGGCAGTCTGATCCCTGAAAGCATTTGCATTTGCAACTTCTGCTAGAGTAGACTTTACCTAGAGAAGGACATTTATCTGGTACACAGCTAATTCTCAGAAAATTTTAACCATTAATTTGGTCTGCCCTGTAAAAATATTTGAGTTACAATGCATGATAATGTTAATTCTCAGATAACTAAGAATTAGAGAACTAAGTACAACTTTTAAACTGGCCAGGATCTCAAACCCTGAGCTCATTCAGGTTGTTGCTCTTTTTTCTTTTTCATTTTTTTTTAATTTTTCATTTGCAACTCAATTATATTCCAAGAATCACAAAAGGAATAAAGAATGAAGTACATGATTTGTGTTGTAATTATATAAAATGTATAAACTAACATATTTAATAATATGCATACACATTATGTGTTGCACTTGCATACCTATACATATTCCATATTTATAACTAAAATTAGTATTACTTTATATTCTTCCTCCAGGAGTAAAAACAGCTGTTAGTCATGAACTCTCCTTTTATTCCCAATAATCTTCCCCCACCCCTCCCACCCACCACTAGCGACTAACCTTTTATAGCAATGCTAGAAAGTAATGTTTGCCTGATAAATCATGAATTAGATATCTTGGGGAGTACAGAGGATTGTACTCATGGGAGAGTGAAGAAGAAGAGAAGCTAAAGCCAGAATATGAGATAGCATCTGTGATTCAGAAGAAACACCTGGACAGCACTTTCATCAACTGTTTGTCTAGGGAAGAAAATTGAACATGTGAAATTCAACCTGAGGAATCATAAACTCCACTTTATAAACAGTTTTTTAATGAAACTATATCAGTTTTCAGGAAATTATACAGACGAGGCAACACATAATGAATGAGGGAGCCACAGGATAGTTGAGAGGTGATGGCACCAGATGGAGATGGACTTCAAGGTCAAGAAATCACTGAACCTTGTCTCCTGACCCAAACTTTGCAACTCCAGCAATTGCTGTTGATAAAGATGGAAGACAAGACGAGAGTGCCACTAAAAATCATAAATTTTTCAAATAGCATTAGAAAAAGCATAGGCTTGTATTATGCAGCATTTGCCAGGGAAACAGAACTGACTAAATATATATATATATATATATATATATATATATAGAGAGAGAGAGAGAGAGAGAGAGAGAGAGAGAAAATGGGGACTGGCAAGTGTAAATTCCATAGGGCAGGCTGCATGTTGGGAACTCCAATCAAAGTTTCAATGAATTCTCCAGAAAAATCTGCCTAGATGAAGTAGAGATAGAAATTCTTCCCTCCAACAGTTGAAATCATCAGTCTCCCTTTAAGGTCTTCAAATGATTGGAGGAGACTTCTCTCACTGCTGACGGTAATCTGCTTTGTTGATTGTAGATGTAATCTGCCAAAGATGATATGAACTGACTAATGATTTAAATCCATGAAATGTCCTCACTGCAACAATCAGGTCAGTGCTTGCTTGACCAAACAACTAGACACCATAACCTAGCCAAGTTGACACATGAACTTAACTATCACAGAGTCTAACAGACCTGATTGAAATTCTAGATCTGCCAGTCAATAGGTAAGTGATATCCTAGCTTCAGTTTTGTTTTCAGGAAAATGAGATTAACACCTACCTCTTAGGGTTGAGATAAAATATAGGTAACAAACAAACAAACAAACAACAACAACAACATAAAAACAACACTCCTAAACCCAGGAAATACACATTTAGTACTTGTCCTTATCCAAAACTCCCTACCAACTCCCCTGAAAAAGTGAGCCCACTGCCTGAGGAGCAAAACCATATAGAAAATTGCATTCTTCTATTGAAGTAATGGAGATGTACCCACGGCATATTAACATGCAGAAATGGTCTTGTGAATAGTTTTACTGATGGTTGAAATTGAAGGTAAAACCATATGAATCCACCTGCCTATGCAACATATCTCAGGAAAAAAATAAAAGATACACAGTGGGGTGATAACAAAGAATTGTCATTTCTTATATCTATTATTCAACCAAATCTCCAGTTCATTTTATTGTAATTAATGATGATGCTATTAATAGCTAAGCTTTACTGAGCTAAAGTGCTAAACACTTTAAACATCTCACTGAACCCTCACAGTTGCTCTTTGAGATGGGTTCTCTTTTTATCTTCATTTTGCAAATGAAGCTCAAGGAAGTTAAGTAACTTGCTCAAGACCACACAGTGGTTAGTAAGTGGGGAAGCCTGGATTTGGTTGCTGGCCTATCTGATTCCATGATCTTTCCTGTTGTTCTTATCTTTACTGTCCCTCTGATCCTTAACTACGACACTTTCAAGACTCCTTGATCCAACAACCCAGTTGGAATGCTTCTCAGGTTGTAGTTCCAAGTCCCTCATTTGGACATTCTTTTTAGGCCTGTTTTGTGGTTCTAAGTTCCCATGACTATGGGTAAGAAAGTTGCGAAGACCTTGCTCCAGCCCTGAGGGCTTGTTCTCCCAGGATAGATTTATCTACATGAGACAAAGATCCAAGAGTATTTGTAGCTTTGCATTGTCACTAACTGTACCAGCATTAGGAAGTCTCCAGACACTTTCATCTTTCCATTAGTAAAATAAGAATTTGCAGCGTGTTTACTATTACATAGTATTTCCTGAAATGGGCAAAATGAATCTTAAAAATCTAGGTTGCAACGTGTGCTGTAAAACATCATTGATGATTTTTAAATGTACTTGCTGGTGTTTGCAATTCAGGATGACGGTTTTGACACTCGTCACTATCAGTGTGAACAGCAGGACCTCAATGAGGGACCAAAGCATGATGAAGCTCTTCACTCATCTGAGGTATAATGTCTTCTTTGGGTTTTGAAAAGTATACCTAGGAATTATCTCCATCCTCTTAAGATAGCATTGAGGAAAATATAAGGATCTAGTCACAGAGAGTCTAAACGTTGATGAAGGAATTTCCCAAACTGGAAAGTAAATACTCAGGTCTTAGTAAAAGCTCTGCTCAGTATGAGCTCTCCTGTTGAGTTCCATTGTGAGTCCCCAGTCTGGATCCCTGATAAAATATGTGTGATTGTGGTTGTGGTGGCTTAGGGGATGAGGTGGGTCTAAGCTTACAGAGAAGGGTTTACTCATCTTTAGACCAAGAAAATGTGAGCCTCATTGGCTCTTTAAACCTTGAAAATTCTTCACAAGTCCCGATTTAACACTCAAATCAAATACCCATTAACTTACAAAGACTATCCCCTCATTTAAGCTCTCCGCCTCCAAATAGATTATGCCTACAACAATAACATTCCTTTTCCTTTAAAAATTACTAAACTCATTCATAAATTTATTTTTTCACCTATCAGTGCACCCAAACATGTATATTTATTAAACAGAAATTTATTGAGAGTCTATTAAGTGCTACATGCTAGGAGTTTAAAAGTGAATGGCATGGAATTCTCATCAAAAATGCAGGCAAGAACGCAGTGTGTTGCAATACTTAAAGTACTGAAAGAAAAATACTTCCAGGCAAGAATTTAATATCTGGTGAGATTTTCTTTCAAAAATGAGGGAGAGGGAGCTGAGGTGCTCAAGCAGCTGAGCGGCCACCTCCCACATAGGAGGCCCTGGATTTGTTTCCCGATACCTCCTAAAGAAGACAAACAAACAACAAGCAGACAACGAACAGATAATGAGCAAAAAAAAAAAAAAAAAAACAATGAGCAGACAACAATAAAAAATAATGAGCACGACAACAGGCAGACGATGAGCAAAAACAAATGATCAGGGAGCAGATGTGGCTCAAAGATGGAAAATATATCTAGATAGAAATGAGAAGGCACTCACTATGATATAACACAGTAAGTCAAATAAATATAAAAGTAGGCATTAATGGAAGTAAGGGACAAAGAAGTTATAAGATTTACAAAGGCTAACTAAAAAATGGTAAAAGAAAAGTCTTGTATTATTAGTAGTGACTTTAAATACAAATGGATTAAACTTGCTCATCAAAAGGCTGATATTGGCAGAATGGATAAAAAGCATGACCCAATTATTTGATGTCTACAAGAAGTTCACCTTAAATTCATAGATATAATAGGTTGAGGGTGAAAGGATGGAAAAAAAAATATGCCATGCAAGTAATATGCCATGAAAAGAGCACTGGGGTGGCTATACTAATATCAGATGAAATAGATTTTAAATAAAAAACGGTTTTGAAGAACAAAGATAGTTATTACATACTGATAAAGGGGATAATTCAATAGGAAGATGTAACAATTATATATATGCACCTAACAGCTGAGCCCCAAAATATATGAAACAAATACTGGCATATTTGAAGAGAGAAATTGGTGGTTATATATTAGTAATAGGAGATGTTATTATACCACTCTGGTAATGGATAGACCATTTAGTCAGAAGATCAATATGGAAGTATAAGAACTGAATGATACCCTAAATCAACTAGACCAAACAACATATATAGAACACTTCACCCAGCAAAAACAGAATACACATTTTTTACTCAAGTGCACATGGATATTCTTCAGGATAGACCATCTTTTGGGTCACAAAATAAGTCTCAATAAGTTTAAAAAAATATTGAAATCATACAATGTATATTTTCCAACCACAACAGAAGGAAATTAGAAATCAGTAACAGAGGGAGAAATGGAAAATTCACACATAGGTAGAAACTAAACAACATACTATAAAACAATTGATGTGTCAGAGAAGAAATCAGAAGTGAAATTAGGAAATACCTTTAGGTGAATGAAAATGAAAATACAACATACCAAAACTTATGGGATGCTGTAAAGGCAGTGCTAAAAGTGAGATTTATAGCTCTAAATGCTCCCTTAAAAAAAAAAAAAAAAAAAAAAAAAGAAATACTTCAAAACAGAGACCTCACCGCAAAACTGGAAGATTTAGAAAAACAAGAGCAAACTAAACCCAAAGTGAGCAGAAGGAAGGAAAAAAGCAATGATTACAGTGGAGATAAATGAAATAGAATGCAAACAAACAAAAAACAATAGAAAGAATCAACAAGGGGAGAAAAAGACAATTTACTAAAAGCTAATTATTTTCCCCAGCTTATCTTGCATTTTAGACACATCCCATGCCTTTATTTCATTTCTATTGCCTTTATGACTCTTCTAAGAGAAGCAGGCTTCAGCAATAAGGTACCATGTTTGTCATCTCCCCTGAAGGTGGTGGAAAATGAAGTCAGTGGTTAGCCATTAGGCTAGAATCAGAAAGATTCTGTTTCCAATCCCAGCTCTGCCACTTAACTGTATGATCAAGGGCAAATCTTGAAAGCCTCCTTTTCATCACGAGTGAAATAGTATAATCACACTTAACTCAGAGAGCCATTCATTTGCTCACAAATATTTGGGGCAGGGCACCCATCATGAACCAGTCACTCTACTAGATGTCGAGGATAGGCAGTGAACAAAACAAAATTCCCATCCCTACAGCCCTTGCATTTTAATGGGAGATACAGAAGTTATAAAAAACAAAACAAAACAAAACAGCCCAGCATTTAAATATGTCAGATGGCATTTCATGCTACAGAGAAAAACCATATTTTGGTTTGTTGAGAAGATCAGTAATATTGGCAAAACTTTAGCTAGACTGACAAAGAAAAAAAGAGAGGATACAAATAACTAAAATCAGAAATGAAAAGAAAAACATTATTACCAAAACTGCTGAAATTAAAAAGACTGTAAGAGGATATTATGTACAATTGTATACCAATACATTAAAATGTAGATGAAATAGACAAATTCTTTTTTTTTTCTTTTAGAAGATATGGGGGATTTAACCCAGGATCTTCTATATGGGAAGCATATACTCAACCACTGAGATACATCCACCCCCCTGGACAAATCTAAAAACACACAATGCTACATACATTGACTAGAGAAGAAATAGAAGATCACAACAAACCCATTATTTTAGAGATTGAATCAATATTCAAAATCCTCCCAACAAAGAAAAGCCCAGGAGCAGAAGGCTTTACAGAGGAATTTTACCAAATATTCCAAGAATACTTAATTCTAATTCTGCTCAAACTTCCAAAAATTTGAAAAGGAGGGAACACCCCCTAATTCATTCTGTGAGACCAACATCACCTTCATACCAAAGCCAGATAAAGACACCATAAGAACTGAAAATTACAGACCAGTGTATCTTATGAGATGAAAAAAACCTCAACAAAATACTAGCAAACTAAATCCAACAGCATATTAAAAGAAGTATACACCATGATCAAGTGAGATTTATCCCACATATGCAATGTTGGTTCAACATAAGAAAATCAATTAATGTGATACAGCACATTAACAGAATGAAGGGGAAAAAACATATGATCAACTTAATTGATGTAGAAAAAGCATTTGACAAAATTCAGTACCTCTTCAAAATAAAAACACTTGGAAAACTAGGAATTGAAGGAAATTTCCTTAGCATGTTATATGAAAAGCCCACAGCTAACATCCTACATAAGGGTGAAAGACTGAAAGCTTTCTCTCTAAGACCAAGAACAAGAACAGGATGCCCACTGTCACCACTCTTATTCAACATTGTACTGGAAGTTTTGCCAGAGAATTAGACAAGAAAAAGAAATAAAAGGCATATAAATTAGTAAGAAAAAAGTAACATTTTCCTCATTTACAGATGATATTATCCTATATACAGAAAATCCATTAGCTCCTATATACAGAAAATCTATTAGCTCCTAGAGCTAATAGATTAATTTATTAAAGTTGTGGAGTACCAGATTAACACCCAAAATTTAGCAGTTTCTATACACAAGCAATGAACAATCAGAAGAAGAAATCATGAAAAGAACTCCACTCACAATAGCAACTAAAACAATCAAATATCTTGGAATGAATCTAACCAAGGGTGTACACTGAAAAGTACAAAACATTGCTAAAAGAAATCAAAGAAAACCTAAATAATTCAAAAACTTTCTGTGTTCATGGGTTGGAAAATTAAAACTGTTAAGATGCTAATACTACCCAAAGTGATTTATAGATTCAATGCAATCCCAATCAAAATTCCAATAACCTTCTTTGCAGAAATGGAAAATCCAATCATCAAATTTATATGGAAGTGTAAGGAACCCCAAATAGCTAAAACCATCTTGAAAAAGAAGAATGAAGTTGGAGGACTCACACTTCCCAATCTTTAAACTTATTGCAAAGCCACAATAATCAATACATAATGGTACTGGTACAAGGACAGGCATATAGAACAATAGAACCAAATTAAGAATTTAGAAATCAGCTCTCACATTTATGGCCAACTGATTTTTTTGACAACGTGTCAAAGACTACTCAATTGGGAAAGAACTGGATCTTCTTTTGCAAAAAAAAAAAAGGGGGGGGGGGAGGACATCTACCTCACACAATATATAAGAATCAACTCAAAATGGATCAAATACCTAAATGTAAGGGCTATAACTATCGAACTCCTAGAAGTAAATGTGAGAAAGCATCTTCAGGACCTTGTGTTCAGCAGTGGTTCCATAGACTTTATATCCAAAGCACAAGCAATAAAAGAAAAAAGAAAGACTAATGTGACCTCATCAAAATAAAAAAGCTTTTGTACCTCAAGGAATTTATCATTAAAGTAAGACACAACATATTCAATGGGGGAAAATATTTGGAAACCACATATCTGATAAAGGTTTAATATCCAGAATATATAAAAAAAATCCTTCAACTTAACAGCAAAAAGACAAACAAACCAATTAAAAAGTGGGCAAAAGACTTGAATAGACATTTATCCAAAGAAGATAAACAAATGGCAAGAAAGCAAAGGGAAAGATATTCAACATCATTAACTATCAGGGAACTATAAATCAAAACCACAAGGAGATACCATTTCACAGCATTAGAATAACTGCTACTGAAAAAAACAAACAAACAAACAAACAAAAAAACAGAAAATAACAAGTGTTGGAAAGGATGAGGAGAAATAGGAACAGTCATTCCTTGCTGATAGCAATGCAAAATGGTGCAGCTGCTGTGGAAGACAGTTTGGCAGGTCCTCAGAAAGCTAAGTATAGAGCTACCATATGAATAAGCAATCCAACTACTAGGTATATACCCCAAAGAATTGAAAGCAGGGACTCAGACACAAACTTGCACACCGATGTTATTAGCAGCATATTCACAATTGCCAAAAGATGGAGCAACCCCAGTGTCCTTCAACAGATGAATGGATAAATGAAATGTGGCATATACATACAAAGGAATGAAGTCCTGATACATGCTCCAACATGGATGAGCCTTGAAGACATTATGTTGAGTGAAATAAGCCAAAACCAAAAGACATATAGTATATGATCTCCCTGATTTGAAACAATCAGGATAAGCAAAGTATAGAGTCAGAATCTAGAATATAGGTTACCAGGGGATGGTATGTGAATAGGGATATGAATTAAGCAAATCAAGCCAACTCAGAGAGCCAGAGTCTGGATGATAGGTTTACAGGATATAGGAAGGGAGAAGGTTGTGAGCCAATGCCCATATGGGTGAAATCTACGATAAGGTGGAAGTGAGTAGTTGTGCAGCAGAGATAAGACAGGGGAATGGGCAGCTAAGTCTTAAAATATATAGGGTCCCTATTTGAAATAATGGAAATGTTTTGGGAATGGATGGTGGGGATGATGGCAATACATTATGAAAGCAATTAACAGTAATGAAATATTTGTCTGAATATGATTAAAAGAAGAAATGTCAGATTGTATATATGGCAACAGAATAAATTTTTTTAAAAAAATCCATGGAACTACACTACACAGTGAAACCTAAGTTAAACCATGAACTTTAATTAATAGTACAATTAAAATATGTGCTATCATCAATTGTAACAAATGTTCCACACCAATGAAAGGTGTTGGTGGTGGGGTAGTATATGGGAATCCTGTATTTTATATATATTGTTCTTTTAATCCACAGCTACTCTAATAAAAAAAAAAAAATGAATGGCATGGTTTCTGCCAAGAGGGATTATACTAAGAATTTATAAGAGGCAGAAAATTCTATCATGTGATACGAGCAATAATCGCAGTTCATAGAAATTGTTTTGAGACAAAATATCTCTTACATAGGAGACAGAAAATAAATATGTGTTGGGTGAAAGATCATGTAATGCACAGGTTATAGATGGAAAGATCTGAATTAAGATAGATCCTCATTATAAACTTTAAATTTTACAATGTAACATATGATTTCTATATGATATGAGTGCATGACTAAATAAATGATAAGCAAATACATCTACGTTATTATAAAGCAGATATCAGAGAATGCTAAAGAGAATTTCAAAAACCATATAATCAAGTAGATCATGATGAGACATGAACCACGTTAGCTTTAATATAAAATAATATGAAATAAAGACAATGAGAAACATAAATAAAGGGCTGGGTGATTTCAGAGGATAGTGAGTAGTATTGGCTAGGGGCGTCCATCTTGGAAGAAAAAGTACATGAGCTGGACCTTGAAGGATGGGGGGCCCTTGCAAAGACTCAAAGTCGAGAAAGGACATAGCAAGAGAAAGTAAAATAGGAGAGCAAAGCCAAGAAAGTAAGGAATTATGCTATTGTTGAATTTGGCAGGAGCACCAGGATAGAACAGAGAGCCAAGAAGGTAGGTTTGTATCAAAGGAGAAAGGAGTCCTCTCCTAAAAAGTTCGGACTTGATGGTAGACAACATGTAGATGCTAAAATGTTTGGGGACAAGGACTACCATAATTACCTCCAAAGTGCACATACACAATTATGTCTTAAATATTGTATTTATTTTCCAAATTGTAAAAAGAAGAAAATCTAATATTTTCCATACCAGTTGCATTTTCTTCACCGTGTTCAAGTGTGATTGATTTAAAACCATCTGCATGTTGTTTCTTATTCCCTTTATTTTCTTACCCAATAGCTATTTGTTCTGCTCTTGTTGTTGTTATTAACCTTGACACTGAGTGTTTAACCCATCTTCAGAATAGAAATGATTCAGATTAGCAATAATGTGAAGCCTGGATGAAGCATTTGTGTTTATTAAGAAAACGATTATACGTAAGTTTTAACCAGCTCATGTCTGTCTAGCAATCCCAAGAGTGCTCAGATTTTGAAACACATGAAATTGCAAGTGTTAATTTTTGAACAGATGGTTCTGCCTTTATTTTTCTCATCCTGACCACTCTGACTCAGCCTTGGACTGATCTGGTGCAAAAGATCTCTCTCTGTTTATGCTTGTAAACGTTTGTTTACCCATTCTGTCATAAATAGACAGTCATTGGTCTAAGCATTAGATTTCACAACTAGGAATTATTGCATTTGACACACATATCTTTAAATAAGGCCAATAATATTTCTAATGATAAAAAGCATCCTCTGATATATAAGGCTTGAATGCTGTTGATATATAAGTTAAGTTTAGCTTGCGCTCCCAGGTGTAACAAAGAATTGACTATTACATGGTTGGCTTGTCAGACAAGGAGTCACCCTCTTAAATATTTTAAAAATACACTATCCCACCACCTGCATGGGACACTGCATTGCAATGCACTTATCATGAATCCCACCAAATTTTCAGCCATTCAAGCAATGGTGTCTTTCTCATATAGAAATCTCCCTTGGAACTTTCTCTTCAGAAGAATAAACAAAGGCAGGAAGAAAACAAGGAAAAAATTCCTGGGGGTTAAGAGCTCAGGGCTCCTGCTTTGGCACTTGGAAGAACAAAGACAGTAGCTTCCAGGGTAGAAGAGGTAGAGAACTAAGGATGAGAGTGCGAAAAAAAAAAGTATTTATGCCGGCCAGCTCAAGAATGTGAAAAGCAGGTTACACAAGCTAGATTCTTAGCTGGAAAGGGCAGATTTTATCCTGAGGTTGAGGAGAAGCCCCCTTCAGCTCTCCAACATCCCCAGCCATCAAGCTAGGGGCAAGGAGGAAAAAAATTACTGTCCCCATGGTTCCCAGCTTGTACCTAGGAAGAAAAGAACAGAACAAAAAAGTTGGTGACTAATTTCTTGTATGTCAATAATACTTGAAAAAGAAAAACTCAGAAATGATAGGAGCTTACCTTTGACTAAGTCAGTGTAAAAGGGACTGGGAAAGTAGATTCACCATTGCCTTCTTTACATGCTTTGCCCTGTCCTACCCTACTCCAATCTAGCCTATCCTCTCTTGGTTAGTTTTGCTTAATTTATTTGCCTATCTTTCTTTTATTGTCTTCATCACTCTATGTGCCAAGGAGTGTTCTGTGAGCTAGAGATACCACAAAATTGGATATATTTACTGCTTTTCAAGAACTTGAAAGATAGTGGCGATTAAAACCAAGACTGGGCTGACATATTCATTCCTGGCAAAGTCAGGCATCTTATATTCAGCAACATTTTACAACTTGTAAAACATTCACCAATTCTGACAGAATGTTGGTAAAAATTTCACCCAGCCAGTGCAGCTGTGTCAAGTACTAGACACGTGATGGAAAACCATGAGTCCATGACTGCTCTCTTTGAAATGCATCATGGAAGGAGCCCTGTTAAAAGAAGACTCATAGCTGCATTTTACCTGTCAGGGATTTTTAAAGTCTACGTATGCAAAGTCAAGGCTGGCAGTAGCTTGGAAACACAGAGTCCCCTGGGAACACTCACTATCTGACACCCTTCTATGTTTGCTGCATTTGATCCAAGAGAGCAGCAAGGTAAGTGATTCCCAAAAGATTACCCATACAAGCTGGCTCAGAGCTACTGTTTGTAACTGGCGGAGATTCTGAAATAAAGCCCACATATTTTTAATTCTCAGCACTTCCTGTCACACTAAGATATAACAGCATCTCAAGCTGGTCAGTCTGGGGTTGTGAAAAGAGGGCCAGATTTGTCTTCAGAAAGATGTAAGTTTCAATCCAGCCTCCATCGCTGTCAATATGGGAATCTCCAACATGCACTTAGGTTAAGGAAGTGACACCTGCTGCGTTTGGTGTGATGACTGCAAATAACTCATGTGATAGCCTTAGTGGGGCTATTATTGGAGTGATTAGAATTCAAGAAGCATTCACCAAGAAAATATATGACTATAAGGATGATATTATTAACTATACTATACATAGGAATAAAACTCAAAGTTGTGGTTTAAGCTTGTTCTCCTAGTGGCATTTAAGATCATTTGTGATTAACTAAGTCATATCTAATACATGTACAAAACAGAAGACTACCCAAAGAAAAATAGCAAACCTATTGTCTTCTTCTAAACAACATACACGCATTAAGCGAGCCATTTATACTAAGTCCAATTATTATTCAAATATTATCTCCACTCTGCAGCTGGGGTAACTAAGGTTCAGTGAGGTTAATTAATTTGCCCAAGGTAACACCGGCAGAAAGTAGTGAAGCTAAGTGGACTATGTCAATCTAATTCCAAAGCCTGTGCCCTTACTGTACAATACTGCCTGTATCTTCACTAAAGAGTCAACAATCTTTTTTTTAGAACAGAGAGGAACCATATCGTGTCAATTAAAGCAAGAGATATGATCCTTGTCCTAATGAGTTTTACAGTGAAATTAAAAGAAAAAAAGAAAAGAAAAGAAAAGCAAACCAAACACAAAACTGATATAATAATTTCAGTCATTGTGTGGTTAATTGCTAAAATGTTGTAGCACAGCCTATATGTGTTTCAGAATTGTATTTGCGAGAAAATAAGAGAGAGTAAGGGTTGAGGTGGCCAAAAACACTCTTCATCCACTCATCCATCTATTCATCCACCCACCTTTCCTGGTTGCTGTAAAGGGATTTGGAACAAAATTTGACAGAGAGACTTTAATTCTAGTCCCAGTTTTGTCACTTACACAGTGTGTGATCTTGATGAAGTAAGTTAACCTGATTGAGTCTGCTGAAGTGTAAAATTAAAAATAAAAGGTATTACTTAATAAAGGAGTTATGAGAGTTAAATGAGATCATGCTTATAGACTTCTAAGCACACTACCTTATATAAAATTAACACACAATAAATGATAGCTCTCAATGTTAACATCCAAACATTGCGTTATGTCTGTAAAGACATAAAAGTCAATAAAACACAGTCCTTGCCCTCTAGGAGATACCAGTAGTCTAGCAGCATAAGTAATGTAATAAGTGGGTAACGGTTAATTCTACCAGAGTTTGGGTATAGAGCAATCAGGAATAGATTAATAATAATAAAGATTTATTGAGTTCTTCCAATGTGTCAGGTGCAGAGATAAGCACATCAGCCCTTCACTTGCCATCTCATACAAATGAGGCTTAGAGAAATGAAGTTACTTACCCACAGTCATTTATTTAGGATGGAACTTGCTGAGACCTTAGTCATGTTTTTCCTAATGTGAAAAACAAAAAATTTAGCACTCAGGCTGAGTCTTAAAAGATAGTCAGGCATTTTGGAGCAGTCAGCTAGTAAAGGGTATGCAGTACACAGAAGCAGTAAGAAAAATGACCAAAACAAAAATTTTTGGCAGTATATTCAGGGAACTTTCAATAATTCACAGTTCCTTCAATGACTGTTAATTGAGGATCAATTATGTACGAGGTAGGAGCTTTTCTTGACACTGGAAAGTATTGTGTTTAAAAAAAAAAAAAAAAAAGACTGAAACCCCTTGCCCACTAGACCATTCTCTTGGAATGAGAAACCCAAAGTAAAAATAAAGCACACAACTAAAATATGAAGTCATTTATAAAGTAAAATATAAAAAACACACAGGTAAATATAACATCTAAGTTCTAAGTGCTATTGAGAAATGAAGCAGGGAAAGAGTCAGAATATGTTGAGAGAAGGGGAATTTTCTGATTGTAAATAGTTAGGGAAGGCTTAACCAAGCAGATGATATTTGAATCAAGACCTGAAGGAGGGTGGGACCAGCTTGAAGAAACGGCATCTGCAAAAGGCCCACAAAGAAAGTATGACGGCCATGATGAACAGTCAGGAGGTCATTAAATTTGGGGACGTGATCACTTGGAACCTTGACAAGATCTTTGTGAGAAGACTCATCTGAGCCAAACCTTGATCAGATAGCGCTCATGAGGAAGAGGGGGCAGGAAAACTGGAGACCCTATGTGTAGATAAGTCTTTGGCAGAAGGAAAGAAACATGGGGGCAGTAATTGGAAGGTGAAGTAAAGTTAAGAATAGCTTTTTCAGCAGAAGATACATGCTGAGTGGTATCTTCAATAGGAAGAGAAAAACACCTGGCAATGAAAAAGAGAAAGGAAAATTCTAGAGAAAAACATCAAATAGTGGGAGCGGCAGAGATCTACTTCACAAACATGGCTGGAATATAAAATGTGTACATGTACATTGGTGCAGAGAGGGTGAAGTGGGGCAGTTAAGATAGAGATAAGATTAGAGAGTTTTGGAGGGACCAGATCGTGAAGGCTTAGATGTTTGGGATTTATCCTTTTGGAAATTGGGCATCTTTAAAGGGTTTTAAGCACAGGCATGTTCCACTTGGCTTCATCAGGAAGGTGAGACTGGTGCTGAGCCTTGAGAGATTTGAATACATGAAATGGGATTTGAATAAATGAAAGGGTGGAGGAGAGAACATTCTGGCAAGAAGGTCAACAATAGTGATGACCTGGAGTGGGAATGAGTTTGCCTTATGGGAAACCAGTAGGAAATGAGTTCTCTGGAAGAAAGGATGCCTCTGGGGAAATAAAGGAAAATGAGAATTCTATCTGAAAGGCTTTGGAATCATTCTGCTTACTATGGACTGATCCCACCACATACCATCTCTGTGACCTTGGGCATACTGTCTAATTTCTCTTTATCTTAATTTCCCCACATAAAAATATGGATAATAATAATACCTCCTTCATAAGGGTGTTGTAACAACTAAATTAAGTAATACAGATAAAACATTACTGTGTGCCTGGGACACAGTAAATTCTCACTAAATGTTAGTGATTGATTATATGTAGCATCTTGGGAGCCAGGAGAGTATATGAGAGATTGGCCCTAGGTAGATGGAATGGAATAGAAGGAAGCATGATTGAAAGCACCATGATTTTAGGAGATTGATTATATTATGTAAATCTAAATATTGATCCTAATATACAAATTCATCATTTAAAAGGCCAAGGTTTAAAATAGGATTCATTTAGATAAAACAATGTTCAGAAGAGCACTTAAAATTTAATAATTAGGAAGTTCAAGCTCTGGAAATGGAAGAGTATTTATGAGTAACTCTCAACATCAAAAGAAAAATTGCATCATATTTTAAATAAACAAAATGTGCATCTCTATAGTGCTCCCATATTTTCATATTTTATGAGCTGAAATGGGCTAGAAACAAAATTCAGTGCTTCAGGAGAATGATTGATAGTCATTTTTCTGTAATGAGGGTTATTTGAATGTGAAGGCCAGCATTAACATATTGAAGAATTCAGAAAGAAGAAAATAGCATTTCAGTTTAGCCTTCTTCAGAAGGGCTGTTTACATTTATCAGAAGCCCAAAGTATAAACAGAATCTTATGTCACCAATTTCAGGAAGAGATTGCTATCTATGTGTTCTTAATTTTATCTTAAAATTCACTTTCTTTAAAGTTAATAGATTTTCAATGAATCAAACTGGGTATTTTATTTCAAGTTTTCCAGTTCACTAGCAATATGTATATGCTTTTCTTTGAGCCTCAATTATCATTCAATATGGTTTTATGTATTAAAGATCATAGCAGATAGATTTTTAAAATTAATCACAAGTTTCTATGTTTTGAGTCTACTCAGCTAATATCTTCAACTAAGTTAGAAGTGGGAAAAGACACGGATTTATATTTTTAATAACAACTTTTCTCTCAGCTTTAAGAAATAGCATCAAAGAGATGTTGAATGATAACTAGAAAATTCATGAAATGCCATCCTTTGATCAAAAAGTACAATGAATATGAACAAAAATAGACATAAGAGGCTATCATATGAACAACCAGATTATTAATTACCAGGCAGAATCTTTGTGCTGAGTTCTCAAAAAAGTCTAGATATACCGAAATGTTGAGGACAGAATATAACAGTATTAAGTTGAAAGACAAATTTCATTCCCAAGTTGACAGGTTTCTGGGTAAAAAGGAAATTTAGATTTTGAAAATGAACCTCATATGCTTGTGTTGATAGAATTCAATTTGTCAATGCAAGCCTACCAGATTATTGGTCAAGAAACATAATTTCCCCATTAATTGGTCTTAATGGATTAGATAAAATGGCTTACTGCTGATTATTTTGAAGAGCAAGTTCTCTAATGGCAAAGAAGTCTTTGATTATGTCCTTAAAAGATAAAGATATAAAATAAAAAATAGTGAGATTTTAGAAAGTAGAGATAAAAGAGAAGCTAACAGAACTTGGAGTTATTTATACCATTAAGACTAATTTTTTTTTCTTTTTATGACTGAGGTGAAACAGCTTACCCTAAGCACATTTACCTCAGGATTGTGTGGTGCCCTAAAGACAGAAGAAATACAGCTTATTTCACATTCATGTTTTTAAAGCAACTTTAAAAATCATGCACACTAAAGAAATGGAATATAATTCAGATGTAAAGGGGAGCAAAATGCACTTAATGAGTTAATTTAAGGAGCTGTGCATAGACCTCAGGCAGATTTAAATTCCTAACAGCTTGAGAAAGGGTTACTCAAGTAATCAAACTCAGATATTCCTGGAGGTGCATTAGCCATGAAGACCACAGAATACAGCTTGTTATGCTGACTGTTTACTTAAACATTCTGTCCATCCCTAACAGGGTGATACACATGTGTTCAACTATATCCAAGAAAAGTCTGTGGAAGTCAAGTGCCTCCACAGTAGAAGAAGAAGAGCTTTGCAGTAAAGACAACCTAGATTCAAATACCAGGCTCACCTCTTCTCAGCAAGAGTAGTCCATTGTCCTTGGGCCAGTTCCTTCTATGTTCTGACTTAGTTTCTTCATCTTTAAAATGAGGGAACTAATAATTCCCTCACAGTGTGATTGTAAAGATAAAATGGAAATGTATATGAAATGCTTAGGTCCATGTGTGGTTCTTTTTAATAAAAGTGTAATACATTGTAAAAATTATGATTAGCATTTTCCATAAAGTAGAGAATGCGGGATGGGGTATGAAAAAGACCCAAGTCTGGCAAAGACACCTGCCAAAACTCAGAATCCTACATTCTGGTATTTATGGAGATATTGAGAAGACAGAGCACCCAAGGCATTTTGAATACATTATCCCAAAGTCAAGTCTATCTAATTTAAAAACTCAAGATGTATCCAAAACACTAGATAATGCCAACTTTGTTTAATAGAAGTTGACTCAATGGAAGAAAAAAACAATCTCTCACATCTTTAAAGTAGGAAAGTGCTGCATTTAAAGACTTAATGAACAAATGGAGGAATTGCAAAGACAAACAAGCACACCTGGAAATCACAGTCTAATCCTTTGGCTGATAACTTCTACATAGGAATGTCTGAAGCCTTGGGAAAAATATTTGTCTTCTCACTATAAGAAAGGTACAAATATAACATCTGTCTAAATTACTATTATGCAGCTTATTTTTGTCTCCTTCTTTTGAAACCGTGGATGCAGATAATTTTTTTAATTAAAGGATTTTAAAATAATAACATTTCTAAAATTTTTCCATCTCCAAAATTTTGCTTAACATAATATACTCTTCTCTACTTTGCAACATGTTGCTTTTCCTTCAAGTAGAGATGGTTCTCAACCACTGCCTTCAAGATAAAGCCCAGAATGTTGGAATCGTATGCAAGTTCTTTCATGATGTGAATACTGGCTTCAGGTACTAGCATTATCCTGCAAAGAATTTTTCCAAACATGCCAGCCTATTTGCAGTTTCTTAAATACATCCCAGTCTTTCAGCAAGCCGTGTCTTTTCATATACCTTTTCTTCTGGTCTTTTGTCCTTACCCCATCCCAGCTAGCTAGACAGCTACTGCCTATCCTTCATAATTCATCTCAAGTATACTGTCCTCCAGGATGTGTCCTCAATATCCCCATCCTCCAAATTTGAGGCTCTTCCTCTGCTCAGTTAAAGCACTTTCTGCAGACCGGTGCATGGAGCTTATTATTCTGTGTTAGAATTGTCTCTTTGCTTGTCTGACTCCCCAACTCATTAGTCCATGCCTTGCAGACAAGTTTATCTCTCTGTATTCCAGTGCCTAACACAGAGCCAGAGACATAGTGGGGACTCAATTATTAGTCCTATTTTGCCCTTGGATTGTGTCCAACATGAAGCTGTATCAGGCAGGTTAATTCTAAGATAGTGCCAGGGAGTAGCTGAAGAAATGCCTATTACTGACTATTATGTCCACAGCCAAGGAGGCTATTTTAAGAACTACTGCTTTGTTTTGTGTCTGAGTAAAGGTGGAATATCAAACATAATTTCTTGACAATCAAATGAAGCTTATGTCGAAGAAAGGAGAGCTTTCTTTCTTCTTCTTCTTCTTTTTCTTTTTTTAAGGAATTCAATTAGAAGAAGCATTTGCATTTTCACATCAGTCTTCTCTGAATATGCATGGCTAGTTGAATTCTGTCTGACACCTTTACAGAACTCGCTCAAGTAAGCTTTCCATTACTAAATAAATTGCATCCATTCTAATTAAAGAATCGCAGAGAATACTATTGAGACAGGAGGAGCAAGGTGCTATGAGTAGTTAGAGCTTCCATGGTAACCCTGCCAGGGACAATGTAATTGATTCATATGGGCCCATACTGATTCCATGCCAACAAGCCTTGAAAACTGTCTGTCATTGCACAGAGCTATTTATAGCCCAAATCCAGCTGTGGCAAATAAATGGAGATAGGGCATACAGAGACAATCACTAAAGAGAATCATAAAAGAAACTCCTTCTAAATACATAGAAATGCCTGCTTTCTAGCTCATTTACAATTGATTAACAATAAGGTTTGAGTTATTAGATGGTAAATATATGGGTAATTTACAGAAAGAATCCCAAATATTCAAATCCAATATCTGCAGAGGGAGAAAAAACTAAAAACCTGGGCCCAATGTAATAGCCACCACATCACTGCACAAGACTGTTGTATCGTTCTGCCCCACCACTGGTTGTTAGCATCCGATTTTATCAGGTGATTTGTCAGAATATGAAGTACACATATAAGGAAGTAATAAATTAGTGCCACACGGAAATAAAGATTCAGAAACTGAGACAACCTTTATCAATCCTCAGGACAGGATACCGGTGAGATAGAGAAGGGAGTTGCACAACCAACCACTGGTTTTTGTAAACCAAACTTCTAAACCTGCCAATTTTTGAAGTCAGTTTAGCAGATAAGTATCAATTTACTAGGCAATTCTTTTATATTCAACCTAGTGGAATACTCAGATTAAGCTCTTTTAGCTCATTTTTGGTTCTGAAAATCTGTTTAAGATTTCAAACTTTCATATAATCTACTCCCTGGTTAACCAAATGTAAACAATCTAGAGAGATAAAATAGTCTTTCAATACCCTTTTCCAACTTCTTTGGTATCTGAAATCATAATACATCCTTTTATAAAAAGGCTCCAATAAATGTATATTTTTCTTATTTGCTGCATAATTTTATTACATATGGCATGATAGAAATCGGGCTTCTCTTTTTTGGAGTGTGGGATGGGATGGGGAGGCCTCATCAAATGGATCCAGATTCTATGAGGTGAAAGTAAAGGCTCTTCCCCAAAGTTGCCTTTGCTCTTATTCTTAAGGACTGTTTTTTGTTCTATTCCATTCTTACCTGTTGCAATATTGCCAAATATTTATTAAGCAGCTGAACCCCTCTATCTTTTTCTTATATTTGACTAGGCCATCTCTTCAACCCTCATAATACTTTGTAAATAGTTTCCAGGTATCCCTTAAAACAAACTGTCTTGCGTTCATATTCTCCCTAATTGATTATAGGAATATGGCCTTATTTATCATTATATTCTTATGTTTTTCTGTTTAAATTAAAATCTGGACAGGATATATAGCAAGCCACCTGTGTATGTGTGCATGTATATATATATATATATATATATATACACACACATGCACACATATATATATCTCACAGCTGTCTCCATGGTATTTATTAACATTTATTTTTCAATTTATTTTTAAGAAATAAACCATAACATAAGGTTGGGATCACATTTTTTCCTCCTCTCCAGTCCAATTTATTGGGTATTCTTCTAATCCATTTTTAAACTTTTATAAAAGACATAAATCCATGAGCAATATATAGAACTGACTTTTTAAAAATTCACATGAAAGCTATCATAGTAGATTATCATTGTGCATCTTATTTTTGGTGTTCAACATTAATTTTGAGATTTCTATATTTTTTTATAATTAATTTTTTTATTTTTAAAGAAGCTTTAGATTATATAAATGTCACATAAAAAATATAAGGGATTCCCATATGCCCCACTCCCTCCCCCTCTCACACTTTCCCACATTATCAAAATCCTTCATCAGTGTGGTACATTTGTTACAATTGATGAACCCATATTGAAGCATTGCCACTAACCATGGACTACAGCTTACATTATAGTTTTTTGTTCTGCACAATTTTGTAAGTTATAACAAAATATGCAATGGCCTGTATCCGTCACTGCAATGTTATGCAGGACAAATCCAATGTCCCGAAAATGCCCCCATATTACACCTATTCTTCCCTTTCCCATCCGTCAGAACCTCTGGTGGCCACTGCCTTTACATCAATGACAAAAGTTCTTCCATTGCTAGAATAGTAATAAATCTATAGTAGAATAATAGTCCTTTGTTCATTCCTTAATCTTAGGATTTGGGGATGGTGATGCCCACTCTGCTTCTGATTGAGAGGGGGCTTAGATCCCATGGGTCAGATAGATGGAGCTACCTTGCTTGCAGATGCAGACACTCTTTGTTCCTTGGGATGGGTGTTGTCCATCATCTCCTTATTAGTTGTCTTGGGTGAGTTCAATGGACTGGAGAGTAGGTGTTGCAACTCTGATGAAATTCAGCGTTCAATTGGCACATGGACAGACCAAAGATTTAAGTCTCTGGGGCATGTATTTATCAAGTATAGTGCTAATTATGGGTTCAAATAAAAGGGCCAGAAGAGCCATGTTTAGAGAACCTATAAATGAGTCAAACTCTGTCTATATTCTTTCTATTATTGACTTAGTTCATTCTTTTCAGCAGCTGAACAGGATCTCATTGCATGTATTTTCCACAATTTAGAAAATTGTTGGCTCCAATTTCAAAATATATCCAGAATCAAACATCTCCCCACATCCACTGCTGCACCCTAAACAAGCTACCTCATGCCTGGCTGGATTATTGAACAGTCCCTCAATTGGTCTACATGCTAACTCTTTGGAGACCCCCAAAATCTATTCTCCATATGACAGCACAATGATCTTTTAAAAATGTAAGCCAGATCATGTCACTAACCATTTTAAAATCCTCAAGTGACTTTGGCTCTTACTCAACAAATCAAAAAATCCTGCATTGAGATTCCTTTTACTTTTAGGTAGGAAGAGTTTCTCTAGAGTAAATTCTATAAATGAAATTATGTTTCATAGGCACTGAATCATACATTTTTTCAATTTTACTAAATTCTCCCATATTACTTTTCTAAGTGGTTATAATGATGATAACATCAGTTCTTTATAAATTGTTTTATAATCTTGATAGCACCCTAGCTAATGGCTCTTTAGACAAGAGATGCTAAATCATTATTTACTTAAATACTTCATCCTTCAAGGAACAGCTCTTGAGTAGCACCCACCCATTTTCCTTCCTCTTCAATATCCCATCCAGAGAAGCTTATGCTTGGCCTTCCTCTATGAAAAATTGGTACATCTCTTCATTATTGCATCTCTATTTCATATTTTAACTATGTATGCAGTTTTCCCTTCTTGAACTGCTTTACGTAAGGGACTGGGTTTTCACTGCATCCCTAATGTCTAAGAAGAGAAAATGAATATTTACTCTGTGAGAATCGTCTATACTAATACTCCCTTTTTCATACCCATCACTATTGGTGATTGATATTGCTATTATTTCCACTTTACAGAAGAGAAAATTGAGGGTTATAATTTGCCCACTGCTATGGAGCTGGCAAAAGGCAGAGCCTGCATTATGAAAATGACATTCTAAAACCTCAGTTCATCCTACCCTACCATATGCCTCCTGCGTCTCTGTGTTGCTGCCTGGGAGAATGGGGAAGGTCATCACAAACAGTTCCTGAATAGCTTCCTAAAATAAGGTTATGTAAATATTGAAAGAATCTATTCTGTTTACTCAGTGTCAAATGTTGTTAATGTTTTATTTTAATTTTTATTTTCTCTGATCAAATTTTTACATAGAGATGGCCTAAAGAACTGGGGGAAAATAAAGTTCACTTGCCCCCCACCCCCAACACTTTTACGTTGTTTGTGTGTGTGTGTACATTTGTGTGTGCTTATGTGACTGCTGCTATATTGAACTCCTAGTCCCACGGTAAAGTATAGAATATTTTTAATTGGGGCAGGGGAGGAATTTTTAACAGTTATTGATTGCTTGGCTTTCTGGAATAAATCACTAAAATATTGAAAAAGGGTAAAACTCAGACATCTTCAACTCTAATCCACAATCGTATTTCAGATATAGCTTAATTTCGTATTATTCACAATATTGGAAAGATCTATTTCATTCATACATAATTCGCCAAACTGATTTTCCTCCACAGTTTAATACCTTTCCTTCAACATACACACTCCATTTCTACCTGAGTCCTTGACATGTAGAGACCTTGACTGACATGTGTAACAGTGCTTTGGTTTCAACAACAAAAAGGAGATACTTGATAAGCTTAGTGAAAGGCACATTTCTCAGCTCAGCACTGTTAACCCGAGGATGCAAGCCCAAGTGAGTTTGCTTTTCTGCTTCTTAAATTTGAAGGGTCAAAGCTCTTGTTTACTTGCTGGTGAAAGACAGCTATTGGTGAGATCTGCAGTGTCAGTATCTACAGACATTGGCGATTAGCTTAAGTAAACAAGTAGGAGATGTTCTGAACTGTCATTAATAACTAAATGTCAGCCTGAGAGAAGGTATGAGATGTCATTTCTTCCAGTTTTCCCACTAGCTTTATTGAAAACTCAGCTTTAAAAAAAATTCTTTGCTTTTTCACTGTCCCCCAATTAAGCATGAAGCTTTTATTTTACCTTTTAAAGATCTCTGTATCTCTCCAGGAGGAAAGTAGAACACAATGGGGAGTTTTCACAGAATTGCAGGCAGATAGTAGATTTGTAATGATTAGCAATGACACAGGCTATTTGTGGGCTAAAGTCATCATTCATCCACAAGCAGCACTTTCACTTAGCGTTTTAAAGTATTTGGCTCTCTTGTCTGAGACATGTTACACAGAAAAGCCATTTAGCATTTTTCCCACCAAAATCCTTTTATGTTTTGTGGAGTGCTGTCACTTGGGATCACTGAAACTGAGAATTCTAATTCCATTAATTTGGGGGAGTTTTTTCACATAAAATGTGAAGTTTCAGGAGAATCATGTGTCATGAGTAATAGAGCTCTCCTGCTGAGTTAATGATTACTGCAGGTGAGTTAAAACTTGAATTCACTACAGTTGATTTATTCTTAGTTTTCAGATCCAAGGGGGTTTTATAGTCTCCCAAGGATTATCTATTTATAGTCATGTCAGTGGGTGCAGTGGAACTGGGAGCTAGGGGTTTTAATATTCTCACATGATTTGGAGTTATCAATGAGTACATTAACGTTTCTTTGATTCTCATCTTTATTTTCCATCAACATGTATTCCCTGAACACCAACTAATTTTCAAATAATCAGGTAAACCTTGGAGACACAGGAATGAGCAAAAGAGACCAGGTGACTCACACATGGAGATTGTAGTCAATCATTGAGACATGCCTTAATCAAACGCATTTATATTTAGGTAAATAATTCAAAGTGACAAAGCAATAGGAGTGCAGGAGCTTAGGCCAGGTGGAATATATCTACCAGTTTGAGTGAAGAGGAGCCATCTCAAAAAGTTTTCTTGAAGAAATGTTAGATAAACTTAGATGAGTGTAGAATGACAAAGGAGTGAAGAGCAGAGACTCTGACAGAGATAACAGCACATGGTAAAGCCTGTGATTCTTGGAATGATCAAGGGACAGAGAAAAGTCTGTCATAGCCAGAGGTCAGACAAAGCGGGAACACGGCAAGCCATGAGCCTAACAATGTAAACAGGAACATTCAGGAAGTTGTGGGTATCGAATTTTCCAGGGCTGCTATGACAAAATACCACAGACTAGTTGTCTGAAACAACAGGAATTGATTGTCTCACAGCTTTGAAGGCTAGAAGTCCCAGATCAAGGTCTCACTAAGTTCTGCAGTCTCCTGGAGCCGTCAGTGTTTTGGTGATGGCTTACCAGCAATCCCTGGCATTCCTTGGATTGTAGATGAATTTTTGCCTCTGTCACAGGACATGCTCTCTCTCCTCTGGCATCTCCTAATTGGCTACATCCAAATTTCCTCTGCTTGTAAGGACTGCGGCCATATCAGAATAAGGTCACCCTCACACAGTTTGGCCTCACCTTAACTTATAACATTTTCAATGGTCCTATTTACAAATCGATTCACACTCACACAACTGGATTAGGAATTGAAAGTGTCTTTTGTAGGGGATAAGATTCTTCCTCAAATGTACACCATAGTGAGGTTTATGGGTTTGATTTTAAGAATAATGGAAGGCATGGATGGGTTCTAAGCAGGGCAGTGAGATGATCAAGTTTATCTTAAAAGGAGATCACTCAACTGAAAATTGAGGGCAACCACATAGAATTGCTGTAATGATCAGAGAGCATTACAAAACGTTAAAACTACTAAGTATCCAGTAGAGTTAATGAATTTATTTTCAGGGTATAAGTTTTAGTATGTGAGTCTCAGGTTCAATCCATTATCCAAAAACATACACACCAATACTCAAACTTTAGAATTCTGCTCTTAAAATGGGGCATTAATGGATGACCCATGATTAAGCAATATCTTTACATGCAGTAATCTTTGAAGCTTGGTAATATAGAAGCCTATGGATTTATTTACTTACTTAACTTACTGAAAAGCAAATAAAATCCATGGTTCAAACTCTGGATCATCCCAGAATCAAAATACCTAGAATTATAAACAGGACCTCCCCATATACTCTTTGTTACAATTATTATTATAAGCTTAGAGATAAAATTCATAAACACATATTTATTGAATGTCTACAATGTTCCCAATATTGCATACACAAAAGAAATAAAGCTTCAGGTCTTTCTTCAAACATTTTAAACTCCAGTGGGGAACAGAGTTAAGCAAAGATACAAAAAGAGAAAGTTAAGACCTATGGTAAGGGGAATTTAGGTGCTATGGGTTGACTAATGTTGACTTGGGAATTTACCGGGAGAAACTGATGTCTAGGTTAAAGGCTAAGTAGGAGTAGCAAGGCAAAGAAGTGGCTGGAAGGACGGTATAGAAGGAAAAAATAAGTAGCTATAGATCTGTGTGTGAAGAGCCATAGGGGAGTGGGACAAGTGTGTGGACCTGAACATCTTGCACAGAGAAGCACCCAATGCATATTAGCATAGGATAGATTACGTATGGTGCTTAAACACCCCCGTATTTCACCTGGATTAATGCAAATGCCTATCATCTGGTCTGTCTGCTCCTATTGATTTCCTCTTCTTCAGCTCTGTGTTTTCAATACAGCCAGAAGAGTATTTTTAAAACCTGAATTAGATCATTTCACTGCCCTCCTTAAAGAGGCTCATGCACTTTTCACAGCACTTATAAATAATAAGTACATATTTACCTACATGCAAACACCTTTCCTGTGAGGCTTCATGTGATCTGGCCCCTGCCTACCTCTCACACCTCCTTTAATTCTACTCTCCATCCCATTCCCTGCCCCAGTAATTCACAGCCACACTGACTTCTTGCCTATTTGCAATATCACACTAAGCTCACTCCTGTATTGGGCCTTTGCACCTGCTCTTCCCTCTTCATCGAATGCCGTTCACCAGTTTTTTTTGCATGCCCATCTCCTTATTACCTTTCAGGTCTCAACTGAAGCATCATCTCTTTAGAGAGGTCCTCCCTGACTCTTCTGTTTAAAGACACTACTTTCCACTCCTCCATGGCGTTCTCTATCATATCACCCTCCTTTACGTTTTTCACAGCACTTGTCATTATATTAAATCATATTGCTTATTTATGCTTTTTTCCTGTCATCTCACTTTTTCTCTACGGTATAATTTGAGCTGCATGTGAGTAGAAGCCTCATCTCTTATGCACTGTTTTCCCCAGCACACAATCTGGCACATCACAGGCATTAAATTAATATGTATCGAATGAATAACATTGTCATCCAAGCTGACTCTGGTTGTAAATTCACATCATCCATCTTTAACATGAAACAATGCACAGTGGGAAGGTTTTTCACCACCCATAGAAAGTAGAGACTATTTTAACCCCATGGTGCAAGAAAATAAAGTCAGCAGGAAAGCCCATCTCAAATTGGCATGAAATGACATGTGGCACATTGTTAAACCTGCACCTATTAGAATGCATTGAACATTTCCCATGTGCCTAAAGAGCACAGTGAATCAAAAGAGACAGAATTGATCCATGGGATTTGCCAACCAGCATTGTCATTTGACTCTGAGAGAGTCATTTAACTATACAAAGTATTCTGTGAATTATGGATGACAGTGCTGGCCACCTCTTTGTCACACACAGAGAGTTGAGAGGTAATGGGATTTTTGTTTTAAGTAGCTGAGCTCCTCAGGGAGAAGGTTAGGAGGAGAGATAAAATAGATTGCAGCCAAATATAATTAACTATATATATTTGCAACACAATTTACACTGATTTACTGAGTTATTCCTGGCACTAAGGAGGGGTGTTTTGGCTCTTTCTTGTAGATGATCTCCTTCAATATATCATCTATGTGGTAATGAAGCAGTGCTTGCTGGGACTTCACCATTATGGGACTTCATGATTGAAAGAAAGTACTGGAGCAGGTGGAAAGAGGTTAGGCACAACACTGTCCCAAAGTTCCAAAGGCATAGCAGTGCCAAAGGGTAGCAAGGTATAAAGTCATTCAGCAAATTTGGATGCATGGTCCTAGGTGAGTCTCTTGGCTGGAAATACTGGGGAGGTGGTTAGGGACATAGGGTGACCAATATTGTTCTGGGCAGTGGGCATTCAGGGCTGAATCCCATCAAGGGACAGAGAAGCAAGGACTATGATGGCTTAAGCAGGAGGCAAGACAAAACCACCAGTGAGAGGTTGGTAGGAGATCAGAGAGCAATGGCCCCAGATAAGTGTCTGAGGCTCTAGGAAGTGTTCTGACATTAGCAGGAAATCAGAGCATCAGGACAAAAGTGCAGCAGTGAGGCATATGGGCTCTGGTCCCAGAACACCTGACTTTGAATCCTATCTCTTCCATTTCCTAGCTAGCAATGGACTTTTCTTCTTTAAGGCTCATTTCTTCATCTCCATAAGGAAGCAATGCTAGAACCTATAGGACTGTTATGAAGATTAAAAGTATGGGTATATTTAAAGTATCTTGACTAATTTGAGGCACATAGTGATTGCTCAGAAAATGTTGGAGGTGGTCGTCGTCATCCCCATCCTCATGACTATTATAAGGTACAACTACTATAAGATCAATGTTGTGAGACTTAGAAAGGATGGGTAGATGGGACATGTGCTGGATAGAGCCAACCAGAAATGTTGCAAATGAGATGCCACAACATTTATCTGTTGAAAGTCAGATGAAAAATCTTTTCAAAAAATGACTTAATCCCAAATGCCATTAAATAAATGAACCTAATTTCCTAATTATTTTATTGACCTGGTCTAAATTGGCTCGAATAAGCGACTGAATGGATACAACATTGTGAGAACTGTGGCAAACCATGCCATGGTAACTTGGTGATCTAATACTTATCAACTAAGGAAAAAATATTATTCATCTATTTCTAGGATTATCTTTAATTCAGTACTGGGAAATATTCATTCTGGGAAAGACTTTTTAATAGTGGTTATTCCATAAACAATAAAAAGGTTGGCTATGATTTTTCAGAACTTGGTGGATTGTATGTATATTGCATTTTTCATTATGTTCTGGATCATTGTTCTTTCTTGAAGCAGAATTAGCTCTCCTCATAGGTAATAATGAGAAATCGAACAGCTGGTGAGACAATGACTTTCCCCCAATAAAATGTCACAAAGCTCCTCAAAGTATACATGAGAGAAATGATTTCTGTTCTGCTATATATGCTCTTAGTCATCTGGCCCCTAAAGTGATCTGCAATGAAAAGCTACAATTGGACTGCTGTTTATATTCCAACCAGACATGGGTAGAGTTCTGACAGAATGTCATAAAAATGTACAGAAAGTACTCTCCATATTCTCTATTTGTCTTGTGGGAAACCACAAAATGTACACCCCTAGTGAGATACACCATGGCAAAGAAACTCATTCATTCATTCCTCAATTTGTGAAATATTTCTGAGCATTTGCTATTTTCCATGCACTGCTAGAAAATGCATAGGGTCCAGTGAACAAGGTACATTTCATCCCTGCTTTCACAAATGCTACTTTCTAGCAGTTTCAGTATAAACGGAGCACTGAGGAACACTTACTTTGTTTTTCAACCAGCAGGTGAGGGAGAGGAGAAAGGGAACATTCCTCAAATGTCTGCTTTGTCAGGCACCATGCAAGACACCCCACAAGTCTTTGGAGGGGTAGGTTGTCTTCTTACAGGTACACCAAGCAACTAGCCCAGAAATGTAGCTGCCTATCCAGTTTCACTAAACTGCAAGGAAAGAACTTCCACAAACTCTGAGAGGAACAAAATATTTGGAATGCTCACCTCCTGGACATTATCCCTCCTTCTGCAGGGACTAAACTTTGGATTCTTATTTTAGTGGACAACCTCAAAGGAAGATAACTTCCTTTAGGATGAGATGTAGAAGGTGAGGAAAGAAACTACTCTTTGGAGGTAAAAACCTGAAGATAGATTAATTTCGTAACAAGACTCAAAATCATGCTATCTTTAAATAAAGCAGGTAGGAGAGGAAGGAAAGAAATATCAGTTGACACCAAGCTCTCACAAGTCCTTTACGGAACTAAATAATTGGTAATAGCTATTGTGTTTCCTGTATCACTAAACTAGAAATGAGTGTTCATGGAAATGTCACTCTATAGCCAAGAGAAAAATAAGGAACAATGATGAGTTTGACATTTTAAATAGGAGACGTGTTTTTCTTTTTCTTCTTCTTGGTTCAACATAAAAGTTTCTAGGCAGCACGCAATTATATTTTATACCAGATTTCAGATGTGCTTAATTACTGTATCAACTCTTTTGTTGATATTCTTAAAATATACTTGACTACTATCTTTAGATGTTCTATATGAAGCTCAATGATCCAATCAACAAATGATATGTCATCAAAAATAACTTGTAAAAAGGGACAGGAATTAGAAATTGCTCCTTGAAAATATTCCCCATGTTTTAAGAGAACGATGGACAACTATCAAATTCTTGGGTCAGAAAGTGAGTCAAAATGAATCATCTCTTCACGAATGAACCGTTTTGGATTGTCTGGGACTGACGTGGCTCTGGGCACATGGGACTTTCAATGCTAACATAAGGAAAGTTCTGGCAATTGGGAAAGAGTTAGTGACCCTACGTCTGTCTCCTCTTTGCTCCTCCCCATCATCCCTCACCTATCCCTGAAGAAGAGGATCGGCAGTGTTTTATGATGGCTGAGAGGGAAATGGCACTGGATTTGAATGCTGGATCACCCACATACAAGCTGTACTACCTTGAGCCTTTTATGTAACATTGCTGGGTTTTTTCACTTGCAAAATGACTTATGGTGGTAACTGAGTAAGATAATGTTTTTAATGCATATCATAATAATAGCTAGTACTTACAAGCATTAAAAAATGTTAGCTATTATTAACGTGCTTCCTAGGGGCAAGTATTCTAAATTGTTATTTTGCATGGGGCATCTCTCCTCCTGAATATCTCAGGTTGCATCAATGACGTCACAAGCTAGCTACGACGTGACCATGAGTAGGCAGTTAGATATATCACTTTATTTGTATTTTGGGGGGAATATGGTATACACACTAAGCTGGCAATAGTGGGGAGTGTTGCAGAGGGTCACTTGAAACCTGAGAAAAGAATGAAGGAAGCTGAGAAAGAATAAGGGGAGCTAGTGAATTAGTTACAGGGAAGTAAGCTGTACTGATTACTATTATTATTAAAATATATTGGGAAGCGGCTGTGGCTCAATCAGTAGGGCTCCCGTTTACCATATGGGAGGCCCTGGGTTCGGTTCCCGGGGCCTCCTGGTGAGGGCGGGCCGGCCCGGACGGCGTGGTTGGCTGACCCGGCGAGCACGGGCAGCGAGGGGGGGCTAAATGAATAAATAAAAATAAAAATCTTTAAAAAAAAAAAAATATATATATATATATATTTATGTTTTAAAGAATATATATAAAATGTATATAATGGTATCATAATAATATAAAATATAATTAGTAAGAGCACAAACTCCTCCACTCATTAATTATACTTTCATGGCTCAGTGTTCTTGCATATAAAACAGTGTTAAAAATGGTCCTCTTTCATAGGAAGGGTTACTTTAATGAGTAAATGAGATAATCTATGTATACCTAGGAGTGGAATTGCTGGGTTATATGGTAACACTATGTTTATGCTTTTGAGGAATGGGCAGACTTTTTCAAAGTGACTGCACCATTTAAAATTCCCACAGCAGTGTATGATTATTACAATTTCTCTACCTCTTCACCAACACTTGTCATTTTCTGCATTTTTTTTTACTGTAGGCCTCCTAGTGGGTATGAAATATGGTCTTCTTGTGGGTTTGATTTGTATTTTCCTAATGACTAGTGATGTTGAGCATCTGTGGTGGTGTGGAGCTATGCACACCAGAAAAACATGTTCTTAAATTTAATACATTCCTGTAAGTGTGAAGGGTTGTAAAGGACTGATGAAGTTACTTCCGTTAAGATGTGGCCCACCTAAATCAGGATGGGCCTTAATCTTACTACTGAAGGCCTTAGGGGAAGGCCACAAGGAAAGTAAAAGCAAGAGGGATCAGACAGAAGCTGAACATCAGCAGAACCTGGAAGAGAAGGGAGAAGATGAGAGGTTGCCATGGGCATTGCCACGTGACAGAAAAGCCAAGAAACAAGGATCGCCAGCAACCAACCCGAGAAAACCACAGTCTTATGGAAGAAAGCATTGTCATGAAGAAATCTTGATTTTGGATTTCTCCAAGCCTCAAAAACATGGGCCAATAAATTCCCATGGTTTAAACCAAGCCATTGCATGGTATTTGCTTTAGCAACAAGGAAACTAAAATGGCATCTCTTCATTTGTTTATTAGCCATGTGTAAGTATATATTCTTTGGAGAAATGCCCACTCACTCAAATCCTTTATTTAAAAACCAATTTTTAATTGTTTTTTTGAGCATTAATTATTATTATTAATGATATATCAATATAAAGACTGCAAAATATTATTTTTAAATATTAAGTATTTTAATATTATAATTACTTGCAATATCCTTCTCAGCAATTTAAGGAGGTTTTTTTATTTTTAATCTCTAATATTTAAAAGTAATCTTTCAGATTAGCATCACAATCACCAATTTTAGATTGGGAAACTCAAGAACAGAAAAATGGAGTAATTTATCCAGCTAAAAAAAGTGGCAGTCTTAGGACTGGAACTCATGTCCAACTAATTAATGCCAAAGCCTATGTGACAATTTTTCTCATGCCCGGTGGCCACAGAACCTATTGGGGGACACGAATTCATCCTCTGTCCAGATACTATCTCTGATGCATCCTCCAACTTCCGTCAGGAATGTCTCATGAAAGGACATTTTTAAATTAATTTTTTTTTTAATTAGAGAAGCTGTACATTTACAGAAAAGTCATGTGAAAAATCAATGTTCTGTAGAGCAGAAATGGTTGAGTGCCTGCTTCTCATATGTGAGGTCCTGGGTTTGGTCCCCGGTGTCTCCTAAAAAAACAATGAAACAAAACAACAAGCAAACAAATGCAAAAACCAACTCAGGGAAGCTGCTGATGTGGCTCAGTGGTTGAACACTGGCTTTCCACATTAGAGGTCCCAGGTTCAATGCCTGCCCTGGTACACCCCCCGCCCCCCGCCCAAATTCAATGTTCCCATATATTTCCCATATACTTCCCTCTCCCCTCATTATAATAAACACTTTGCATCAGCCCAAATAGAAATTCTGTACAAATTAAGCATCAATTCCTCATTCCCTACACCCAAGCTACCCTTCAAGTAACCTATATTCTAGATTTTAACCCTATGATTTTGCTTATTCGAATTATTTCATATCATTAAGACCATATAATATTTGCCCTTTTGTATTTGGCTTATTTCACTTAATAAAATGTATTCAAGATTCATCCATGTTGTCATATGAACCAGAAATTCATTCCTTTTTAATTCTGAATAAGATTCCATTGTATGTATATATCATATTTTGTTTAGCCATTCCTTGGTTAATGAATACTTGGGTTGCTCCAATCTTTTGGCAATTGTGAATAATGTCACTATGATCATCAGTGTGCAGATATCTGTTGAAAGTCCATGCTTTCAATTCTTTTGGACATATACCTAGTAGAGGGATTAGCAGGTCATATGGTAATTCTATACTCAGCTTTCTGAGGAACTGCCAAACTGTCTTCTACAGGGGCTCCACCATTTTACATTGCCACCAGCAATGAATGAGTGTTCAAATTTCTCCACATCATCTCCAACACTTGTAATTTTTTTTTATAGCAGCCATTCTAATAGGTGTGAAATGGTATCTCATTGTGATTTTGATTTGTATTCCATAAAAAGTAATATTGTTGGAGGTCTTTTTCATTTGCTTTTTGGGCATTTGTATATCCTCTTTGGAGAAATATCTATTCCAGTCTTTTGCTCATTTTTTACTTGGTTTATTTGACTTTTTATTGTTGAGTTTTAGGATTTCTTTATATATTCTTTATATTAAACCCTTAATGGATATGTGATTTCCAAATATTTTATCACATAGTAGGTGGTCTTTTCACTTTCATGAAGAAATCCTTTGATGCACAAAAGTTCTTAACTTTGATGAGACCTCATTTATCTATTTTTTCTTTTGTTGCTTGTGATTTGGGTGTAAAGTCTAAGAAATCATTGCCTAACACAAGATCCTGAAGATGCTTCCCTATATTATTTTCTTCTAGAAGTTTTACAGTCCTGTTTTTTTTTTTTAATTTAGGTCCTTGATCCATTTTGAGTTAATTTTTGTATTGGGTGTGAGATAGTGGTCCTCCTGCATTTTTTGCATATGGATATCCAGTTCTCCCAGCACCATTTGTTGAAGAGACTATTTCTCAATTGAGTGAATGTGGCAGGCTTGTCAAAAATCAATTGGTGAGGTAAGGCAAGATGGTGGCAGAATAAGGAGCGCCAAGATTCAGCTCATGCTATAGGACAGTTAGTAATCACTCAGAGCTATCTAAAGCACCTGTTTTGGAGCCCCAGGAGACCAGAAGAGTATCTGCAACAGCCTCAAAAGCATGGAAGGAGGAGACTGCCCATCTGCAGAGAAGATTCATGAGTAGAACACTACACGCCATGGAGGTCAGTGCCCAAGGTGCAAGCTGCCTCGGGAGCTATTCTATGGCTGGACTTGGAAACTCTGAAACGGTTGGGCACCGACTTCAGCTACTGATTAGTAAATTCACCTGGCAAAAGTACAATCATAAGAACAGCTAAAGTTTGAACCTGTCCAAGTCAGAAAGAGACCGGTAGCCGTCATCTTAACTCCGCCCCTGGCATGAGGGAAGCAGGGCTGATTGAAAATCACAGTGCTGGTAGGGACCAGCTTCTTTCCACCCAGATCAGATTGCAGCCCTAACCTAAACCTCAGCCCCACCTCCAGCAGGGAGGAAGCGGGGACACCTGCACCAGCCTCTCCAGGAAACTGCAGGCCATGCTGCGGAAGCCGGTGCCCATCCAACTCTAGCAGCACAAGCTGCCTCAAGAACTAGTCTGTGGCTGGAGTTGGAAGCTTCATTTCCCATAAATGAGGGAGGAATACACTGTTGGCCACCGACTTCAGCTACTAATTAGTAAACTCAGCTGGCTGAAGTATAATGCTAAGAACAGCTAAAGTTTGAAAAGGAAAGAGGCTGGTAGCTGCCATTTTAACTCTGCCCTGGCATGAGTGGAAGGAAGACTGACTGCTGGCTTCTTTCCAACAAGATTGCATTGCAGCCCTAGCCTAGGCTCCAGCCCTACCTCCCGCAGGCAGGAAGCTAGGGAGACCTGCACCAGCCTCTGCAGGCAACTGCAGATGCTTTCAACTGGCACAGATGGAATAGTTAGACTTCTGGGGCTCCATCCCTGCACTCCAATATGATAGGAGAGGAGCTATGTTTCCTCAGCCTCTCTGGGCAACTGCAGGTGATTTTGGCTTGCATAAACTTGACTGTTAGGCACCTGTGGCTCCACCCCTACCCCCAATTGGACAAGAGATGGAATATGTTTCCCCAGCCTCTCTGGGTAACTGCAGGTGTTTTTAGCCCACACAGACAGAATAGTTGGACACCTGTAGTTCCATCCTCAACCCCAAGTAGAATAGGAGGGGAGCTGGGCTTCCTCAGGCTTTCTAGGTAATGGCAGGCATTTTCAGCCTACACAGCTTGGACTGGTGGGTACTTGTGGATCCACCCCCAGCCCCCAACAGGACAGGAGGGGGCTGATGTTTCCACAAACTTTCCAGGCAATGCCAGGCAGATTTGGCCTGCAAAGACAAAGTGCTGGGTACCTGTGGATCCACCTCACCCAGTAGGATAAGAGGGGCCTTGTGTTTCCTCAGCCTCTCTGGGCAATGGCAGACACCTTCAGCCTGCATAGACTGGACTGTTGGGTGTCTGTGGATCCACTGCCACCACCCAATAGGATAGGAGGGGGCTAGTGTTTCCTCAGCCTCTCCAGGCAATGGCAGGCACTTTTGGCCTACATGGACTGAACTGTTTGGTGCTGGTGGTACCGTTCCTACCCCCTAAAGGACAGAAGAGACAGTACTCCCTCAGCCTCGCAGGGAAACAGCAGGCATATTCGGCCAATACAGATTAGATTGTTGGGCACTCCAGAGGGCCCATCCCCACCCCCAGGAGGGAGGGAGGGAACAGTGGTACGTCAGTTTATCTGGGTAACTGTGGTTATTTTGGACTTGCATGGCACAGATTTCTGCCCACAACTGCAGCTCTATCCCTGCACCAGGTAGGGGAGGAGGGGTGTGAACCTTCATCAGTCTCTCTGGGCAACTACAGACAGTCTTGTCCTGCACAACTTGAACTATTACACACAGCTACAGCTCTGTCCCCACCCCTGGTGGAGAAAAAAAGTGGGATAAGCTTCATCAACTCCTGGGGCAATGCGGGCAGCTTCAGCAACCAGAATAAAATACATCCAGTAAGCCAGATGCCAAGACACCGACAAAAATTACAATCCATACCAAGAAACAGGAAGATACAGTCCGGTTAAAGGAACAAGATAAGTCTCCAGATAACATAAAAAAGTTGAGACAACTAATCATAGATGGTCAACAAATTTCCTTAAAAAATTCACTGAGATGGCTAAAGAGATTAGGGATATTAAAGACTAAGTACAAAGAAGAATTTGAAAGCATACATAGAAAAATATCAGAATTTATGGGAATGAAAGGTGCAATAAAAGAAATTAAAAATACAATGGAGGCACTGCTCAGCCAGCCAGCCAGGCACGTCACTTCCTGTTGCTTTAGGGGAACGTGGCTTTCTCCGCAGCGCCGGTCTCCCTTTGGGTCTCTGCTGCAGAACTGGAGTCAGTCGACCCTGATCGCAGCCTCGCCGCGGACCAGGCCCTCAGCGACCCGCATAATGGCAGAGCCGAGGCAGGCAGCCAGACCAACAGCTCGACGCGGCCGCCCTGCACTCCCGAGGGCATCGCGCTGGCCTACCGCAGCCTCCTGCTCACAGCGCTGCTGCCCATCTTCTTCTGCGCCCTCCGCTCCGTGCGCTGCGCCCGCGGCAAGGTAAGGTCAGCGGCAAAACTGGGCGCTCTCCACCCATCTTCCCGGGACTGACACGGACCTATAACCCCCAACTCCCCGGACGCCTACCCCTCCCAACCTTGGGAGGGGCCGCATCCCGGAGCTGACCTTTGAGCCCCAGAAACTGGGCACCGACCCCCGAGCCGGGTATTGACACCTTCCTCAAATTGGGATTGGCTTCTACCCCATCCGAGACCCTGACACACCCCTCCAGGCATCAGGTACCAGGTTGGGTACACTGTCAGCTGACCCGCACGCTGGGATTCCGGCATTAATTGTTCAGAGCCTACTGGACCCAGCAAGATCAGCCCCATTCCCGGATCTGAGGCAACCAGATCTATATTTGATGGGACACAGGTCTCTTGAGAGCTCCTGAATGGTCCTTTATCATTCCTCAATTAGGAACCTTGCCTCAACCCACCCCAGGGTCTACTCTGACATCCAGACCCACCCCTAGGTATCATGACTCCTGTCTAGCAGGAGTCTGTGGCCTGTTGTATGCTGACCTAGAACCCTCAGATTATGCTTCTGCCCCTGCCTCAAAAAAATGAACCCAAGAATATAGTCCAAGCTCAGCCCCCAGGTTTTCACATCACCTCCTAGAACCAGTTCCAGTAAGCCAGCTCCTCAGAGCCTGGCCCTGTGGTGCTTCTTATTTTTAACCATGTGTAGACCCCCTTACTTTGTGGTTTCCTCTTCCTGACCACTGCTCAGCCTTGGACCTGCCTCTTGCCCCAGCCTGAGTCCAGACCCTCTTCCTAATCCCTCATTTCCACCCCAGCACCTGCCTCTGCCTCAAAGTGGCCTTTCTCTCCTTCCCACCTAAGACAGTCCCCTCCACTAAAGTGGACCTAACTGCTGGGTCACTGCGCTGCTATTGACCTCTCTTGTGAGTCTGTGCCAGACCTTATCCCTGGCCTTCCTTGTCCTCTGTCTTATGGGACAACTAAGACCTCAGCACCTTCCACCCCCTGGCTCCCCCACTTCTTCCCTCTATATTAAGCCTTCTCTAGCATATTGTACCAATGTCAGCTTCTCCCTTCCTCCACAACCTGCTGATCTGATGCTCCACCCCCTCCCAGAGCTTTAGGACCAAGGGGAAGTGATCTTACCCAAAGAGGGCAGGCCCACAAAGCAACTGCCACTTTTGAAACTGCTCAAGCCTGGGTTCTGGAAACATCACGTAGTTTGAATAATGGCTGAGGCCTGCTGCCTTCCTTCCCCAAGAGCAGAGAATTTGTTTCTGGCTCACTTGGTGGTCAAACACAAAGGGAAATAGTGAGGCAGGATTTATGCCAAGAGACTCAGCAGTAACCCCATTCTCCTTTCTATTGTGCCCCTCCTAAACAGGTTTCAGGTGGCCTTAAGCCTTCCTCCCATGTCTGGCAGGAAGACACATGGGGTAAGGAGAAGTTCCGAACTAGACCAGGACAAAGAGAATGAAGGGCAGCATGGCATAAGACTGGGTGGGCAGCTTGGGCGGAGTGGCTTCCAGAACTGTCTGAGGAATTCTCCTTGGTACCTCTGTACATGGATCAGTAATCTCTTCAGAGAACTCCTTCCAGACAACAGAATTTCCTCAACACCCACTGCTGTCTGGGTGTGTCAGAACTCTGTCACCAGTGAATTTAGGAGTCTGGGTGAGGGAGGAATAATTAGATCTGTGATGTGATAAAGATAGTGCCATGGAGTTTAAGGAGAAAGATTGCACATTCCTGAGGCAAGCAGAGAGACTTTGTGTTGAAGGTGGGTTTGAGCTCTGGTACAGCCAGAAGAAGACTTCTAGGCAGAGGAAACCAGTTAAGCAGAGGTGCAGGGACAAGAAGATACAAGGCAATTCAGGAGATAACAGAAGGTCTGTTATGTCTGGAGCAGAGGGGATGCATAGAAGAGAGCATTAGATCTACTGTAGCCCCTAAGTACCTCCCAAGCATCTCCTGTCTGACGAGATGGAAGCTACACGTGATGTTGCCAACAAGGCCTGACTCTTAATAGCCTCCTACCACCAATAACCCTGATGCTCACTTTAAAAGCTTATAGACCACGCTAATGAAAGATGTTTTTTGTGGGATGTTATGCGAAGTGTGGGAGGTGGGGAACACAGGAATCCTTGTAGTTTTTGTGTAACATTTATGTAATCTAAGCATCTTTTAAAATATAAAAAATAAAATAAATAAATAAAAATAATAAAAAAAAAAAAAAGCTTATAGAGCACTTCACTGGCCTTTGGTTCTCACAGTAACTGAGCATGGTAAGCACAGCCAGTTTTATTATCCCAGCTGTACAGAGAAAGAAACTGAGGGCCAAAGAAATAACTTCCCAAGATCACTCTGCCAATCAGGAGCAGAATCAAGTGTGCCTAGTCCAAGTCCAGGGCTCCCTCCTTGATATCACATACCTCTAAAGATCCACACACATGGCATTCTGCCCTGGGGAAAGGCCAAGCAACTCCCTTTTCTACACTGGAGACAAGTTTCCCTTGTCAGATGAAAAGTTAGTGCAGGAACCCACAACTTTTGATTTCCCAACAGTGTTAGACCCCAAAGCCAAATGAGAGAGGGCATGTGAGGGCAGACTTCTCCCTGGAGCTAAGGAATCCTGCTCAGTAGGGACCCGTAGCAGGCAGGGCTAATTGTGGAATCATGGGGAAAAGAGGCCTTGGGAGGAGCCATCTCAGCACAGTGCTTATCCCTGCCAGACACCTATCTCTCAGAATTCTAGAACTCTGCTCAGATAACTTGGGGAGAATAGACGAAGCACTGTCTCGATCACTCTTCCCAGAAGAGAGAAAATCCTGGCCCTGGCAGTAGCTGCACTTCAGATTGGTCCAAAGTCCCTTGGCCTTTAACTCAGAGGAACCCTTCGGCCAACAGGACTGGGTGCCTGCTCTATGTCAGGCCCTGAGCTGGGTACCAGGGGTGCAGGGACAAAGAAACCACACCCTGCCCTCACAGAGCTCACAGTCACCAAGGAGAGGTGGACATGTGACCAGCAAACCAGAATATTGATACACCTCCTACAGGAGGCAGCATTTGTCTTTGCAAGGATGGGTAAGACTTCAGCAAGCAGAATAGGAAAAGAAGGAGGCATGAGACCAACAGTGCATTCAGGAAAGCAGTGAGTAGTGTGATATGGGCCCAAGACAAGGGCGTGAATATGGTAACTAGACACTTACAGAGCCTGCAGCCTTTCTGAAGAACAGAATCCTGAAGACAAAGCAACTCCTATCTTGGTAGTTACAAAAATACTACACACTTGTCTCCAGTGTGACAATTCCAAATACTGGTCAGTCTAAAGCCTGAATCACTTTGCCTAACAAGGTATTACATCATTAAAGTTTTATAATAATCATTGCCTTGGTGGAAGAGTGCTATAATTTCTATAGACGATACAGAGCAAATAATTGGTAAATTCGAATTGAGGCAGTTCTCTAATGAAACAGACAGTGAAAAGAGCAAGTAGCAGAAAGTCAAATATAACATATCATTTATGTAAAAATTTTAAAAATTGCTTATTTGTTTGTGGCTTCTTAAGTATGCAATAAATTTAAAAAACAACATAGGAATAATAATACCTTCCTTAAATAGAAGTTACCTCTGGAGGAAGAAGTCAGGAAGAGATGGAAATGGGCTTTAGTGATATTTGTGCTTTTTTATTTCACAAAAGCCAACATGGGGAGTGAGTATAGCTCAGTGGTTGAGCACCTGCTTCCCAGGTACAATGTCCCAGGTTCAATCCCCAGTCCCTCCCAAGAAAAGAAAAGCTAGCATGCACAACCTGAAGCAAATATGGCAAAATGTTAATGTCTATTGAGTATTGGGTTACTTTTCTGTACTCCTGAAATATTTCCTATTTTAAAATTTTAAAGAGATAACAAATGACCAAATAAACTGAAAATGCATTTTTTTTAAATGCAAATAATACTGACATATAAAGGAAAAGCTTCCCCAGTACTATCCCCTAGAAGTAACCCAATTAGCTGTTTGAAGTTTAACCTTCAGATCATGTGTAACCAACAAACATTATACATATGTGCCTGTGTATATATACATATGTAATTTTATTTTTATAAAAATGGAATTATTCAGTAAAAAAAAAAATACAATGGAAGCATATAACAGCAGATTCGAGGAGGCAGAAGAAAGGATCAGTGAGCTTGAAGATATGGCCTCTGAAAGCGAACATACAAAAGAACAGATGAAGAAAAAAATGGAAGAAAAATGAACAGGGTCTCATGGAACTAAATGAGAGCAAGAGACATACATATATATGTGTCATGGGTGTACCAGAAGGAGAAGAGAAGGGAAAAGAGGCAGAAGAAATTTTTAAGAAATCATGGTAGAAAATTTCCCAACCCTTTTGAAGGGCATATATATCCATGCCCAAGAAGCACAACATACTCCCATCCAAATAAATCCAAATAGATCAACTCCAAGACACATACTAATCAGAATGTCAAATGCCAAAAAACTAGATAACATAGATGAAATGGAAGAATTCTAGGAATGTACACTGACCCTAGAAGAAATAGAGGACTTCAACAAACCTATCACAAGAAAAGAGATTGAAACAGTTATCAAACAAACTCCCCAAAATGAAAAGCCCAGGACTAGATGGTTTCACAAGTGAATTCTACCAAGCATTCAAAGATGTAACACCAATCTTACTCAAGTTCTCCCAAAAAACTGAACATGAAGGAATGCTACCAAACTCATTCTATGAAGCCAATATCATCCTAATACCAAAGCCAGATAAAGATATTACGGAAAAAGAAAATTACAGGCCCATTTCTCTAATGGATACAGATACAAAATCCTCAACAAAATACTTGCTAAATGAGTCCAAAATCACATTAAAAGAATTATTCATCATGATTAAATGGGTTTTATACCAGGCATGCAAGGGTGGTTCAACACAAGAAAATCAATCAGTGTAATATACCACATTAATAAATCAGAGAAGAAAAATCACATGATCTTATCAATTGATACAAAGAGGCATTTGACAAAATACAGCATCCTTTCTTGATAAAAATACTATAAAAGATAGGAATTGAAGGAAACTTTCTGATCATGATAAAAGCCATATATGAAAAACCCAGCCAACATTGTACTCAACGGTGAAAGACTGAAAGCTTTCCCATTGAGATCAGGGACAAGACAAAGGTGCCCATTGTCACCACTGTTGTTCAGTATAGTGCTAGAGGTTCTAGCTAGAGCAATCAGGTATGAAAAGGAAATAAAAGGCATCCAAATCAGACAGGAAGAAGTAAAACTTTCACTATTCACAGATGATATGACCCTATATCTAGAAAGTCCCCCAAAATCTACAACAAAGCTGTTAGATCTAATAAACGATTTCAGTAGAGTGTCAGGATACAAGATCAATATGCAAAAATCAGTGGTGTTTTTATACAACTGTAATGTGCAATTTGAGGAAGAAGTCAGAAAAAAATTTACATTTACAATAGCAACTAAAAGAATCAAATATTTAAGAATAAAGTTAACCAAGGATGTAAAGCTCCTGTGTTCAGAAAACTACAATGCATTGCTAAAATAAATCAAAATAGACCTAAATAATTGGAAGAACATTCCATGCTCATGGATTGGAAGGCTAAATATCATTAAGATGTCAATTTTACCCAAACTGATACACAGATTCAATGCAATCCCAATAAAAATCCCACCAGCATTTTTTAAACAAATTGAAAACACAATTTTCAAATTTATTTGGAAGGATAAATGGCCCTGAATAGTCAGAAACATCTTCAAAAGGAAAAGCAAAGTTGGAGCACTCCCACTTCCAGACTTTAAATCCTATTACCTAGCTACAGTAGCAAAAATAGCATGCTATTGGCACAAAGATAATACATAAACCAATCAAATCAAATTGATGGTTCAGAAACAGACCCTCACATAATCAAGTGATTTTTGACAAGGCTGCCAAACTCACCCAGCTGAGTCAGAACAGTCTATTCAACAAATGGTGCTGGGAGAACTGGATATCTACAGTCAAAAGAAAGAAAGACGGCCCCTATCTCACACTTTATACAAAATTTAGCTCAAAATGGGACAAAGACCTAAATATAAAAGCAACCACCATAAAGCTCCAAGAAGGAAATGTAGTGAAACATCTTCAAGACTTGGTGGTACGTGGTGGATTCTTAAACCTTACACCAAAAGCAGGAGCAACAAAAGAAAAGATGGATAAATGGGACCTCTTCAAACTTAAATACTTCTGTGATTCAAATGACTTCATCAAGAAGATGAAAATGCAGCCCATTCAATGGGAGAAAATATTTCAAAACCACATACCTGATAAGGGTTTGATTTCCCTTCTATATAAAGAGATTGTACAACTCAACAGTAAAAGAGCAAGCAATCCAATTAAAAATGGGCAAAAGATTTAAATAGACATTTCTCCAAAGAGGAAATACAAATGGCCAAAATCACGTGAAAAAAATGTTCACTATCACTGGCTATTAGGAAAATGCAAATCAAAACAACAATGAGATATCATCTTGCACCTCATAGAATGACCATTATTTAAAAAAACAAAACAATAAGTGCTGGAGAGGAAGTGGAGAAATAGGAACACTCCTTCACTGTTGGTGGGATTGTAAAATGGTGCAGCCTCTGTGGAAGACAGTTTGGCGATTCCTCAGGAAGCTAAATATAGAACTGCCATATGATCCAGCAATTCCTCTACTAGGAATATATCCAAAACTAAAAACTATGACACAAACAGACATCTGTACACCAATGTTCATAGCAGCGTTATTCACAATTGCTGAAGATGGAAACCCAAGTGTCCATCAATCAATGAATGGATAAACAAAATGTGGTTTATACATACAATGGAATACTATGCTGCAGTAAAAAGAAATGAAATTGGGACACACATGATAACATGGATGAATCTTGAAGACATTATGGTAAGTGAAGCAAGCCAGACACAAAAGGACAGATATTGTATGCTCTCATTAATATGAACTAGATACAAAGAATAAATGCATGGAGTTAAACCTAGAATATAGGTTATTAGGAGATAAGAGGATGGTTGAGAAGAACTACTGATGCTTAATGTGTGTAGAAGTTTTGATTAATTTCACGGTAAAAGTGTGGAAATGGATAGAGTTGATGGTAGCACATAATAGTGAGTAGCAGCTGGTTTATAAATGGGATTGTGCCGGAAAAAAGTAGTCTGGGGATGTAAATGTAAATTGAAAGAAAGCTAGAGAATAATCTAGGGACTGAATAACACAGTGAATCCAGAGGTGGATGAGAATTGTGGTTGATGGTACAGATGCAAGAGTGTCCTTCTGTGAGCTAGAGCAGGTGTATGTCACTATTGCTGGGTAGTGGGAATGTCAAGAAGCAAGGGAAAAATGCAATTCGTGTGACTTATGGACTGGGGTTAACAGCAATACTGTAATATTCTTGCATCAATGCCAAAGATATACTGTGTTGATAATGGGAGGGTATGGAAAAAGTGTGCCAAATATACACTATGCACCATGGTTGGTGTTAGTAGTCTGATGATATTATCTCATAATCTGTAACAAATGTTCCACCACGTTGTGATGTGTTGGCGAAAGGGTGTTGTATGGGAATTCTACACACGTGCATGATTGTTTTGTAAATTCACAACCTCTGTAATAAAAATATATTTAAAAAATAGGGTTAGTTGAGGGAAAAATACACCAAATGTAAGATAGAGACTAGTTAGTAGTAATATTTTGATGATGCTCTTGCATAGTTTGTAACAAATGTATCACAACAATGCAAGGTATTGGTGGAAGGGAGATACATGGGACCCCTGTATGATGTTATGCATGTATATTTTGTAAGTTCACAACTTTTACTATACATTTATTGTTTATATATTTTTAAGTATGAATGATATACTTCAATAAAAAATGTATTTTAAAAAATCAATTGGCCATAGATGTGAGGATCTATTTCTAAACTCTCAATTTGAATCTATTGGTCTACATACCTATCCTTTTGTCAATACCATGCTGCTTTGACCACTTTAGCTTTCATAAGTTTTAAAGTCAGAGAAAGTGTGTCCTCCAACTTTGTTCTCCCTTTTCAAGATGTTTTTGGCTATTTAGGGCCCATTATCCTTCATAATAAATGTGATGATTGGCTTTTACATTTCTGTAATGTAGGCTGTTGGAATTTCGATTGGGATTGTATTGAATCTGTAAATCAATTTGGGTAGAATTGACATATTTTAAAAATTTAGCCTTCCAGTCCATGAACATGGAATGTCCTTCCATTTAGTTAAAGCTTTTATTTCTTTTAGCAAAGTATCTAGTATTCCATGTGTAAGTCCTGTACATCCTTGGTTAAATTGATTCCTAGATATTTGAATCTTTTAGTAGCTATATTAAATGTAAGTTTTTTCTTTATTTCCTCTTCAGATTACACATTGCTTGTGTATAGAAGCCCTACTGATATTTGCATGTTTATCTTATACCTTACCACTTTGCTGAATTCCTTTATTAGCTCTAGTAGCTTTGTTGAAGATTTTTCAGGTATTTCTATATATAAGATCATGTAAGCTGCAAATAATGAAAGTTTTACTTATTCATTTCCAATTTGGATGTCTTTTATTTCTTTTTCTTGCATAATTGCTCTGGCTAGAACTTCCAGTACAACGCTGAATAGCAATGATTTCAGTGGGCATCTTTGTCTTATTGCAGATCTTTGAGGGAAAGCTTTCAGTCTTTCACCATTGAGTATGATGTGATCTGTGGGTTATTCATAAATACCGTTTATCATGTTGGGGAAGTTTCCTTCTAATTCTGTTTTTCTAAGTGTTTTTATCATGAAAGGATGTTGGGTTTTGGCAAATGCCTTTTCTGCATCAATTGAAATAATCATGTGCTTTTTTCCCCCTTTGAGGTGTATTACATTAACTGGTTTTCTTATGTTGAGCCACCTTTGCATCCCTGGGATAAAATCCACTTGATTATGGTATATAATTCTTTCAATGTACTGTTGGATTCAATTTTCCAGTATTTTGTTGAGGATTCTTTAATCTATATTCATAAAAGAAATTAGTCTGTAATTTTCTTTACTTGTAATATCTTTTCTTGGTTTTGGTATGAAGGTGATGTTGGACTCATAGAATGAGTTAGGTAGTGTTCCTTCCTTTTAAATTTTTTGTAAGATTTTGAACAGGATTTGTGGTAATTCTTGTGATGTTTAGTAGAACCTCTGAAGCCAAATTGGCCTGTTGTAATCTTCTATTTCTTCTAGAGTCAGTGTAAGCTGTGTATGTGTTTCCAGGAATTTATGTATTTCACCTAATTTTTCTAATTTGTGGGCATACAGTTGCTCACAGTATCCTTTTGCAATTCATTTTATTTCTTTGGGTTCACATCTGATTTTATTTATTTGTGCCTTCTTTTTTTTTCTTTGTTAGTCTAACTGGAAAATTTGTCAATATTTTTTATCTTTTCAAAGAACCAGCTGTTGATTTTGTTAATGCTTTCTATTGTTTTTAATTCTCTATTTCATTTATTTATTCTCTAATCTTTGTTATGTCTTTCCTTACTTGCTTTGGAATTAGTTTGTTCTTTTTCTAGTTCCTCTAGGTGGGCAGTTATATCTTTGATTTTAGCTCTTCTTTTTTAATGTAAGAATATAAGGTTATAAATTTTCCTCTGAGTGCTGGTTTTGCTTTATCCCATTAGTTTTGATATGTTGTGTGTTCTCATTTTCATTTATCTCAAGATATTTACTGATTACCTTGTAATTTCTTCTTTGACTCACTGATTGTTTAAGAGTGTGTTACTTAACTTCCATATATTTGTGGATTTTCTAGTTCTATACCTTCTTTAGCTTCATTCCTTTAAGGTCAGAGAAGATGTGTTATATAATTTCAGTTATTTTTTAGATTGATTTATTGAGACTTATTTTGTGACCCAACAAGTGTTCTACCTTGGAGAATGATCCATGTACTCTTGAGAGGAATATATATCCTGCACTTATGGTATGTTATAGTCTGTATATATATGTTAGTTCTACTACATTTATCATATTATTTAAGTTCTCTGTTTCCTGCTCATATTCTGTTTAGATGTTCTATCTATGGATGAGTGTGGTGTATTGAAAAATCCAACAATTATTGTAGAGGTATCTATTTCTTCCTTCAGTTTTGCCAGTGTTTGCCTCATATGTTTTGGGCATGCTGATTAGGTGCATAAATATTTAACTTTTTTTTTTCTTTTTAGTAGTTTGCCTGTTTTATTAATATATAGTGTCCTTCTTTGTCTGTTGGAATAGCTTTTGACTTAATCTGCTTCATCTGGCACTAATATAGCTACCCCAGCTCGTTTTTGGTTCCTATTGGCATGGTTTATCTTTTTTCCATCCTTTCACTTTCAACCTATTTTTGTTTTTGAGTCTATGGTGAATCTCTTGTAAACAACATATAGTTGGATCATGCTTTTTTATCCATTCTGCCAATCTTTTTCTTTTGATTGGGAGAGTTTAATCCATTAATATTCAGTGTTATTACTATAAAAGCAGTACTTACTTCAGCCATTTTGTACATTGGTTTTTACATAATATAATTATTTTGCCTCTCTTTTCCTTTATTGCAGCCTCTTTTTATATACAGTTGATCTTTTGTGATATATCTGATTGATCTCTTTCTCATATGTGTTTCTGTATATTTTTACATAATTTCTTTGTGGTTACCATTGGATTTGTATTATACAACATACATCTATAGTCTACTAATTTGAAAAGGTATCAACTTAGCTTCCATATCCATTGGTTTCCCCTCTGTGTGTTGATTTTGTACCATATTACCTCTTTATATTTTTTATGTCCATTATCAGAACATATGCATTTTTCTTATTCAATTGTATTCTGACTCTTATAGGAATTAAAGACTAGAGTTGTATAATGAAAATACAGTACTTTTAGATACCTTTTCCAGGACCTTCATTTCTTCCCACTTTTCAAAGGCCCTTTCTCCTCTCTTTTCCTTTCAATCTTCAGAACTCTCTTTAGTAATTCTGGTAGGACAAGTCTTTCGATGATGAACTTTCTCAGTTTGTGTTTATCGGTGGGTAAAATGAGCTCTCCCTCATTTAAAAAAAAAATTGTGAAGTTGTGAGTTAAAACCACCATGCAAACCATACAGGATTTCCATACATTGCTCCACCATCAACATCTCCCTCATTTTTGAAAGAGTATTTTGAGGATAAATAATTTTTGGCTGGTGGCTTTTATCTTTTAGCACCTTTAATACGTTTACCACTACCTTCTTTCCTCCCTGGTTTCTGATGAGAAATCAGAACTTAGTCTTATTGAGGAATACTTTTATATGACTAATTGCTTTTCTCTTGCTGCTTTCAGAACTTTCTCTTTATCCCGCACATTTGACATTCTGATTTGTATTTGTCTCCAAGTAGGTCTATTAGGGTTTATTCTATTTGGAATATGTTGTACTTCTTGGACAGGTATATTTATACCTTTTTAAGAGTTGGGGATTTTTCAGCCATTATGCAAGCACATTTTTGATGGCTTCTTCAATGAAGAGAAGCATGCCACACAATGCCTTCCAATTCTTGTTTTTTTTTGTTTGTTTGTTTGTTTTTTAAGATTTATTTATTTACTTTTACTTTATCCATTTTAAACCCCCCCTTCCCCATTTGCTGTTTTGTGTCCATTCACTGGGCAACTCTCTGTGTCTGTTTCCTGCCATCTCTCCTCATCCTCCTCCTCCAGTCTTCACCAGGATTTGATCCTGGAGACCTCCGATGTAGGAGAGAAGTGTTCTGCCACCTGCGCCACCTCGGTTCCTGGTTTCCGGAGCTTTCGGAGCATCTTGTCTTGATTCTCCCTGTGTCTCTCCTGTGTTACGTCGTCATCTTGCTGCATGGCTCCCGGGGCCTGGCGGCTCACCAGCACACAGAGCCTGGCAGCCCATGCACCTTCTATATATATATTTTTTTTATTTTATCGGGAGGTCCCGGGGATCGAACCCAGGTTTCCTCCATGTGGCAGATGGACGCCCAACCATTTGAGCCACATCCAACCCCCGCCTTCCAATTCTTGACCCACCATCCCAGACTCACTTTATGCCATGTCCTAAGCCTACATATCACACAGCTGGAAAACCATAGGATTACCAGTTTTCTGAATAACATTTTCATTCTTCTGCCTCCCGACAAGATCTTACAGATTCTATGGGCCTCGGCTGAAAAGTCATTGCCCTGCTAAGTCCACCTTTACCCCTGCAGTCACATCTTGCTGTCCTATGAAAACATATTTCTTCTTAATTCAGTCAGTATTGCTTTTGTAAAGATTCTCTTCCTGATGTGTGCAAAACAGTGGAGATGTAAGACTGGATCTAGACCTTAGAAAACCTATCATCTAGTCAGTGTCTGTTTTCACCACTAGCTTTTAAATTGCCTGATCCCAAGGATTATATGGTTAACTTTTTTAAACCTTACCACCAAGGATTTTCCCTAGAAATCTATATTGTAAGTAAAGTGTGGTATTTTACTTGAATTACCAATCCTAACACTTTCTGTAGATAGGTAGACTCTTTTACTAATAATAAATGGGGAGAAACCCTAAATGGATGCTGCTAAGAATTGCCACAGCAATACTTAAAAGCTGTCTGCATATGAGTTTAAGAACATAACAATGTAACCCAAATATGTAAGTGCACAATGAATATGCAAAGCTGTAAACTAAGTGATAATTTTTTCTTGATTGTGTGAGTTAACTATTAAGAAGATTATAATTAAGGGTACATTTCTTTTGGTACCAACAAGCATTTTAATCAACCTCTATAGCATTACCTCCAATTACCATTAGTGAACTACAAGGATTCTGTTTTAAATTGTAATGAGTCAATAAATTCAAGATGGCATTTGGGGGTAAATGTTAACAGCACATTATCATTTTCCTGAGCAATTTACTTAAGATATGGATGGGGGAGTGCACTGAGGCAGAAACAAAAATGAGATATATGAAGAACTACTGAACTTCACAAATGGTATTTGTACTCTAGTGTGAAATACAATATTATTCTTAAGAATTTTTAATAATTATTTGACTGATGAATTTTAGCCTTATGACTTTAAAGAAAAAAAATATTTATTTAGCTGAGTAAACTAATAGGCTGACAAACTCAAAATAAAGGCTGAAAAATCGGGTCCTTTGAAATTCTCATTATTAACTTACAATATTTGCATAAATTTGAACAAAGATAGATGGCTTTAAATGACTGTCCTAATTAAGAGACTGAAATAAACAAAAGACTAATAAAACATTATGTACAAAGACAGGCACATTAGTATATTCTAACCCATATCTCCATTGCAATGACACAAAGACAAATATTCCTGATTACACCTGAGGCAATAATGTAACTAAGGCAATAAATCATTTGAAGAAGCCTACGGAGCTTCTTTTTAAACATATTGATTTAGGTATTAGGCCTGTCATTGAAATATAAACATGAAATGGAATCCAATTTGTTGTGATGATGTATTATTCAAAGATTTGCTTCTTTCCTGGAAAAATTTAACTAGTGGGTGGACATACTAGTGCATTCAAGATGTATTTTTAAAGAACACTGTCAGGCAGTTATTTGAAATCTCTCTTTCAAATGTCCACCAGAATAGATATTTATCCTAGGGGCAAGGCACATAAGATCTAAAGTGAAGTCAAAAGTAGTTTAATTCTTCGCAGTTGCTTCTGTATGCCTTCCATCTTTCTTTCCTCCCTTCCTCCCTCCTTCCCTCCTTCCTTCTTTTCTTCCTTCCTTTCCCAGTTGTATATATGTTGATAGAATAAAAATAAACAAGATATCCATGAGATGGTACAAGAAAAATGTAATCCTAAGGTAAATCACGGAATAGAGTTAATAGTACAATTATATAAAAACATGTTACATCAATTTAACAAATGCACCACAGTATTACAAGGTGCTAGTAACTAAGGTGGTATATGGGAACTTGTACTTTATAGATGATTTTTCATGATCTTCTCTAATTAAAACAAAACAAAACAAAACAATAACAAGATATCAAAGTTTTTTTTCAATTAATTTGACTCTAAAGTTTTATCTTCAAGATGTGTAACAAAATTCACACGATGGAGAAAAATCAATATGGGGAAGCAGAGGAAGGAAGGGATAATATTGGGCAGAGTTATGCTATCACTAGATGGGGCAAGTCCACCCATTTTTAGAAAGGCTACCATAGAGAGGGAACTGGCAAGTAAGAACCCTCTTTGTTTCATGAGCTCAGGAAATCTGTGATGCAACATATTCAGTATCTCAGGCCTGATATTCATTAGTTTATTGGTATGTAAAACAAAGTAATCTTACAGATCAATGGTAACAATTGCTTTGGACCCTAAAAATTTCAAGTTATTAGAAATTTACTTTTGGTCAAAATCTTGTCTTAACTTTTCAGACTACTGAATCTTTTTATGTTGTGATGTAATCATGATGTGATTTTTTTTCAAATATTTCATAATTTTCTTCTCTAATTGTCATTATCACATTCCCTACTGCTGTAAATCATATTCTCCAATGTACTTATGCATAAAACAATTTACACTTAGGTAAATTTAAAGACAACCTTAGAAAAGTATTGATTAACAGTCTGATAATTAATCATATATATATCCAGAGTCTATATGAAGAACTTAAGTTCAGAAATCTACTAAACAAAATGTCTGGGTAATCCATTTATTCACCAAACATTGATTGAATTCCAACCTGTCTACTGTGTGAAGTGTTCTCTATTTTTGCATGCTATCAATTAAATGCTTGACATTAGATAAGTTATTTATATCCCTTGAAATAAATTTCTGCTTCTTGTTTATCTATGAACCTATAGAACATCTTAGATCCTTTGAAAAATTTAGGAAAAGAAATAAAATCCATAGTTCCATAAAACCCTGGATTATTTTAGTGCCACCACAATTTAATAAAGCAATGTATCTTTTGCTATATAAAAAGGAAAATATGTTTTGTACATTTGATACTCCTTAACTCATATTAGATGGTAGTACTCAGTATACTGGGATCTTTTCCTTTTACCCTTTTCTTCTGGGCATAGACTTTTCCTCAACATCTCCCTACTCCTGATGTGCATACAGCCATAGAAGTATTCATGTGTCCTGAGACTGGCCAATAAGAGTGTTTTATCTTCCTGGGATCCATGATTAATTAAAAAATTGAACATATTTAAAAATCATGTCCAATCAGTGGTCTTTACTAAGATTACTAATCTGGATGCTGGGGTAAACATTCACAGGCATTCTGCAAGTTTGCTAATGTGGAGCTGTGAGGCTGCTATGTCCTATGCTAAATGAATAAGGCTAACTATAATAGACTAAAAAAGACCAACATCTAATGGGAAACAGAAACAATAAGAGAGGAGAGAAAGATAGAAAAAGCCATGGTATCACTGAGTTCTGACACTAGTTTCCAGATCCCTGGTCTCTATAGATCTTCTTTTCATTTGAACTAACCACTGTATGCTTCCTGTATTATAAGCTAATAAATTCCCTTTTGAGAGAGGTTTCCCCTTTGTGGGAAGATGGAAGAGTAGGAAGCTCCAGAAATCAGTCCCTCCACAAGAATAAGTATTGACCTGTCAAGAACTGTCTGAAATAACTTCTTTGAAACTCTGGAGTCCAGTAGAACACTGTGTAGCATCTAAGTAAGAGTGGGAAGAAGAGGTTGGAAAATTGCAGTAAATGCCAGTAAATCTCATCCTCCATGGAGCGGCTGCCATCCACCATCCCTAGCCTTGTAGAATGAAGCAGTAAGGCCTCAACCCCAGCTCCTGGTGAAACTTGCTAGTACAAGAATAAAGAGCAAGTTGTTCAAGATCCAGGGGTGTGTGGTCTGATCATTGCTCACTGCTTTTAATCACTAGGGGCCCAGCTCTGAGGATCGTCATTGTTCCAACCCACCTTGGGAAAAGCAGCAAAGCAGAGTTAAAGACAGTATCCTTCCTCAAAACTATGGAAAAGAGTTACTTGGCAGCATTAAATGGGCAAGGGCCAAATCAAGAAAACACAATTTGAAAAAGACATCGGAGAAGCTCCTGACACCCTTGCTGGTCCCTTCCTCACTCCTTCCCCAGTGCAATGTGGGGTCAGCCTGTGCTCTAATTGTGGTCCCCTGGCTTTTTCCAGCTGAGAAAGACTGACCTAGGAAACTCCTCTTGGGCTCACATACCCCACCCCCCCACTGCCCCCAAATTTGCCCTCTAGGCAAAAGCAGCTTGGGACAGTTAAGCACTGGCAGAAACATTTAAGTAAAACCATCTGGTAAAAACGCTTACCTAATTTAAGTCAATTAACAGATCACACAGGAGATAGAGAAACCTATTTCTTGGTGACTAGAGGGATCATTCAAATTCCTGTAGACAGGGGAAATACTAAGGCCACTAGCAAGCAGAAGCCCAGGAAAAAGGACATGAAGGAACTTGTACTTTGCATTCACTTTGGCTGATCTTGATAGAAGGGCTGGACTCTGAGAAAAAGCACTGGCCAACACAAAGTCCATTTTCAAATAATATGAAAGGTATTTTTTGTTTGTTTGTTCGTTCATTTGTTCATTCGTTCATTTTTAGCTCTTGGCATTCAAGGAAATCTTGGAAATAGCACCAGCTGGATATAAACTCAAGAAACAGACATCTCGGGGACTAAATCCAAGAGTTAATACTTTAAAATACTAAAATGTAGAGTGTGCAACAAAATATTGAAAGACAATGAAACAGGAAATGATGGCTAAACCAAAGGAAGAAGGAAAAAATCCAGAAAACATCAAAGAAGATGACCAGTCTGTGGATATACTAGACAAAGAATTTAAGAAAACAATCCACCACATGCACAAAAAGATGAAGGAAAATACAGAGAAATAACTAAAATAGATAAGGAAAATAGTGAATGAACAATATGAATATCTCAATAAAGAAAGAAATATTTTGAAAATGAACACAGGAGATCTACTGACACTGAAGAATACAACTAAAATGAAAAATTCCCTAGAGAGTTTCAACAGCAGATTGGAGCTAGTAGAAGAAAGGATCAGCAAATTCAGAGACAAGACAATTGAAATAAGGAACAGAAAAAAAGATAATTAGAAAAAGTAAAAGTAGACAAAGGGACCTGTAAGACAGCATTAAGCATACCAATATAGACATTATGGGTGTCCCCATAGTTGAAGAAAGAAGGAATGGTACCAAAGGAATAATCTAGGAAGTAATGACAGGAAGTTTCCTAAACTTAGCAAAAGACATGAATATCCACATCCAAGAATTCCAATGAACACCAAATAAGATAAACTTGAATATAATACACCCAGACACATACTAGTCAATCTGTCAAATGCAGAGGACAAGGAGAGAGTTCTGAAAGCTACAAGGAAAAGCAATGTGTTATAGGCAAGGGATCCCCAAATAAGATTAAGGGCCAATTTCTCATCACAAACTATTAAGGCAAGAAGGCAGAAGAATGAAATATTTAAAGTGCTGAAAGAAAATAATTACCATACCAGAATATTATATCTGGCAATACTATCTTTCAAAAATGAGGGACAGTTTAAGACATTACCAGGTAAACAAAGGCTGAGGGAGTACATCACCTTGAGGCCTGCCCTGCAAACTATGCTAAAGGGAGTTATTCAGATGGAAAGGAAGGGACACTAGAGAGAGGGTCACAGGAACAAAAAGAAAGAAAGATCTCCATTAAAGGTAACATATGGATAATTATAAATACCAGTACTCTTATATTTTCTGATATGTAACTACACTTTTTACTTTTATAGCTTCAAAAATGCAAATGCAGAAATAGTAATAATAAATATAAGGTGTGGGAAATACAATGTATAAAGATATAATAACAACTAACAAGTACAACAAAAACATGGAGGTAGAGAGGTGTAGGAATAGGGTACGGATATGCTATTGAAGTTAAGTTGGTATCAAATCAAACATAATTGTTACAGATTTAAGATGTTAAGTTTTAACCCCATGGTAACCACAAAGAAAATATATGATAAATATATACAGGTATAGAAGGGAGTCAAAATGATAGAATACAAAAATAAAATAAATATGAAAGTAGATATTAACAGAAGAAGTGAGGGACAAAATATATAAGACATCCAAAGGACAAATAACAAAATGGAAGAAAATCCTGCATTGTCAGTAGTTGCTTTAAATGTAAGTGGATTAAATTCTCCAGTCAAAAGGCAGAAAATGTCAGAATGGTTAAAAAATAAAATCATGACCCAACTATATGCTGCCAACAAAAGACTCACCTTAAATCCAAAGACACAGGTAGGCTGCAAGTGAAAAATTGAAAAAATACACCATGTAGATAGTAATCAAAAAAGAGTTGGAATATCTATAATATAAGATAAAATAGACTTTAAGACAAAATAATTAATTATGAGGGACCAAGAAAGTAACTATACACTGCTAAAGGGATCAATTCTAAAAGAAGACATTACAATTACAAATATATATGCCAATAATGGCAGATCCCAAAAATACTTGAAGCATCCCCTCTCAATTGGAAGCAGAGTGGGTATCACCACCCCTAAATCCTCAAGATAGATGAATGAACAAACATAAGGGGGGAGTGAAGCTATGGAATAAAGTAGACTTATTGGTATTCTAGTAATTGAAGAAGAACTTGTAACATTTATATAAAGACAGTGGTCACCAGAGGTTGTGAGGGGAGGGAGAGGGAACAATAGGTGTAACATGGGGCAGTTTTGAGACATTGGAATTGTTCTGCATGATAGTACAATGACGGATACGAGCCATTATACATTTTGTCAAAACCTATAAAATTGTGTGGTGCCAAGTGTAAAACATAATGTAAACTATAGACTATGGTTAGTAGCAATGCTTCAATATGTGTTCATGAATTGTAACAAATGTACCACACTAATGAAAGATGTTGTTAATAGAGAAAAGTGTGGGGTATATAGGAATCTAAATCTCTGTTAAAAATAAAAAGATAAAAATTATTTTTAAAAAGATGCTCAACATCATTAGACCTTAGGGAAATGCAAATAACATCTGCAAAGAAATACCATTTCACCCTCTCTAGAAAAGTTACTATTAAAAAAATAATAAAAGTAAATGGAGAAGATATGGAGAAATGGGAACACTCATTCCTTATTGTTGGGAATGTAAAATGGTACAGCTTCTGTGGAAAACATTTTCATGTTTCCTCAAAAAGTTAAGTGTAGAATTACCATATGACCCCTTTCTAGGTATATACCCCAACGAATTGAAAGCAGGGCTTAAACAGATATTTGTACATGGATGTTCACAGCAGCATTATTCACAATTGCTACAAGATGGATACAACCCAATTTTGCATCAGTAGATGAATGGATAAACAAAATGTGGTATATTTATATATATATACAATGGAATATTATTCATCTATGAAAAGAATTGAAGCTCTGATATATGCACCAGCATGAGAACCTTGAAGAGATCATGTTGAGTGAAATAAGCTTTGTCTGTGCCAGGCCTGGTACTAGGCACTTTATACTGGCATTTAATCCCAACAACCATCCCTGTTCTCTGAGAAGCGATGATCTTTGGGCAATATGGTGCCCCATTCTAGAACTTCAGAGGTCAGCCTGGTCCACAAGAATAATCCTAATTACCAACGTCTACTTTGTGGCCAGGCACTGAGCATTTGTATACTCGGTCCTCCCATTGACTCTGCAAGGAAGAGAGATGGGTTTCCCACATGAACAAATTGCAGAGGCTGAGAAACTTGCCTAAGGTAGTATAGCTAGCAAGCAGCAGAACACTTCCTTGAAGATGGTGTGAGGTGGTGTGTGGCCTCTAATCTGCTCCTGCCAAGTCCGGCACCATAGGTCATGTCTTCCTAGCAGCATTAGCTGAGCAGACTTCAAAAGTGTCTTGAGCCCATCCTCCACAGCTATTTCAGGAGGAGTGGGCTGGGGGACCCTAGTCACTGGAGTCAGCATTAACTGTTTCCTTCCCTACCCAGTCCTGGCATAAGTCCTGCTTCTGACGTGCCAAGGATGGCAAAGGTCTTGAGTCAACCACTCTGGTGGACAACAATGGAGACATTTACTCAAAGGATGTAATGCTAAAAACTTCGGGCCCAAGGGCTTTGGCTTTGGGCAAGGAGCTGGGGCCTTGGTCCACTCTGAGTGAGGCCGCCACTGCCCACTGCAGCTCTGCCCACTTCAGTACTATGCATTGCCATTCCCTTCCCAGCAGCCTTGGAAACCTCCAGGATTCCTTTTCCCTGTCTCCACCACACATCAGTAATGACCTGAACCTCAGCCTCTGGCTCCCTTAGGTTTAGGATCTGCCTGAGGTCCCAGCACCACTGAGGGACTCCTCCTGCTGGGATCTGACACTATCAGGAGACTTCAGTGTTTCCTAGCAGAAGTGGGACCAGGCTCCTCTGCCCACACCCAGCCCCCACAGACTTCTGTTCTTAGCCTCTTAGGCTGAGTGTCCATCATCAACTGGCCCAAACAGCTGAGCCCACACCTTGGCACAAGAGAAGCAGCAGCAACAGGCCCAGAGCGGGAGGGAAACAGGACCCACTGGGGCAGGGGAAGACTGATTTATTGGATCTCTGAATTCTCCTCAGTGGCAAAGAGGGTGGGCTTCTTGGTGTCCCTCATTACAGGCCGGGGGAGTCCCAGCTCAGAGTCACTAGAGGAAGGAAGAGAAGCATCCATGCAGGGTCATGGGCCATAGAAACCACTGGCTTCTTTAGACCTCTTGCCTTTGAGTCATCCTCTGGGTCTGAGGACCCCAAAGTTAGGGTGTTAACTGACCTTTCTAGCATCAAGTTCCCTGTTCGAAGGGAGGCCTTAGGGAAACACCTCCAACACACATTCACATTATCGGGGCCCAAATCTTAGGGTAGATGGCTCTGACCATCATCCTGGGTCCTAAGGCTGTGGTTGGCAGGTCATCCCCTGGCCCAGCACAGTGCAGACTACTGCCCTGTTCTCACCATGCCTGCCTGACACTCGGACGTGGAGAGGGGACAGCCACAGCCAGTCTCCATCTGGACACCCCTTCCCTTGGTTCCCATTCTTCAGCCTTCCTGCCCCTTTGACTCTACCCTTATCTAGGGCACCTTCCATGGCCGCATCACTCATCCCTTCCAGGCCGCAAGCATAGGAGCAGCGGGAGGAAGGGGAGGGGCTGAGGCTGCGCTCCTGGTGACTGAAGAACGTCATGGAGCTGTCGACTGAAATGGCTGATGTGTTCAAGCTGATTTCTCATCTCATTAATAAAGCTGTTTAGAAAAGGAAAACAAAGCTGTCTAGAGAAAGTCCCATATACATACATCGTCATCATCCCCATCATCCTCCTCATCAAAGAACTTTCTTATAAATGTTACTGGGGTAAATGACTTTCAAATAAACTATAATGAATCTTAACTTGACACTTCAAAACAATTCAAAGTTCTAAACTATCTGTTTGGATTGAATGAGATTTATTCTCCACAAACTTTTACTTCTGTTCCATCTCATCCATATATATATATATATAATTCTACACGCTCTTTATGAAAGAGACTGTACTGTTGACTTTATATACATGATCTTATTTAATTCCCCAACAAACCATTCTTTTTAGTCCCATCTTAAAAATGAGGGTTCTGACACTTGAAACTTAGGTAAATTTTCTGACACTTTTGAAAATTAGGTAAATTTTCAAAAGTTACATAGACTGTAAAGGGTGGAGCCAGGTCTTGTCAAAGTTACCACTGACCCTGTGTTGCCAGGTGGTCTGGGCTTTTCACAGTCATATTCATAATGGATTCATCAGAAATATTTGTTGAGATGGCATCAAGCTCATTACATCACATGAATTCTAGAAAATGTACTAATGTACTCTTTGGCTTAATTGAGGGAATTTATCCACTATTCTTTCCACTGGCCATGCCATATCTAGAATATCATATTTGACTTCTGGTGTAATATCATCACACCTATACATAAGAAGGTCTATAAATACATGATTGAGAAACACTGAGGGAATTGGAAAGCTTAACCTGGAGAGAAAATGTGTTGATATGGAGTGGAAGGGAATGACACCTGATTTCAAATATCTGTAAGACTGTCATCTGGATAGGAAATAAGGTTTATCCTGGCAGCTCTAAATAGTTTCATCTAGGTACAATGGAGAAAAATTAACAAATAATTAGATTATTGGCAGCATTTTTACATAATTAATAATCTTCAAAATGTTATGAGATAAATAATTTGGTAGATAATAAATTCCTTGTCCTTAAGGTCTTATCACTTAAAAATACTAATAATTTTCCAAGAAGTGAGTCTTGCATTAGATGGTAAATTGAACTCTGTTGCCCCTAGAATCCTCTTCTGGTATAAAATGCCATAAAATGGTAAATTAAAATTATGGAGCAGATTTGTTTTGACCTTGTCAAACTGTGCAGCTGGTTGGGTTGCAAAACCAGTATTACTTCCTACAGCTCTGGATGTGGCAGTCATTTGTAATATGGTATCTGAGTCAGAGAGAAAAATGGCTCTGCAACCACATCCATGTCCCAATCTCTGGAGCCTATGACAATGTTACTTTCACAAGACAAAAGAGACTCTGAAATGTGATTAAATTAAGGATTTTAAGATGGGGTTTTATACTGGATTATCTGGGTGGGTCCAAGGGTCCTTATAAGAGAGAGGCAGGAAGATCAGAACTGGAGAAAGAGAGGTGATGATGGAAGTAGAGGTTGACAGAATGAATGATCATAAGCCAACAAGTGCAGGTAGCTGGAAAAAGACAAGAAGACGGACTATCATCTAGAGCTTCAGGAAGGAACCCAGTCCCACTGTCACCTTGATTTTTGGTCCTTTAAACCTGATTTTAGACTTCTGGTGTCCAGAACTATAAGATAATAAATTTGTGTTATTTTAAGCCACTAAATTTGTAGTAATTTATTATAATTGCAAGAGGAGACTAACAGTTTCCCATAATATTTTCCAAATGAGGAAAATAAGATTCCATGTTTATATGGCACCTGCCTCTGTAATTAAGGCTGTTGTTCCTTTAGACCCTTTAGCTGAGGCAATAAAAAAAAGGAATTAAGAAGAAAGAGCCTCATGTTTGAGCCTCAAGTTCAGGCCTCATTAAAAATTAAAACTGAAACAAAATTCTAAACACTTGATACTCTGTGTATTGGCATGTCATATCCTAATAGTTAGCTGAAAACTTCTGGCAAATCATCAACCATTCTGGCCCTCTGGTGCCTGTATCACATACCCCCTTGCCATTTAAATATTACAAACCATCTTGAGAACACTTGGAATTAGAGAACATTGAGGTTCATATTTTTAACTGTGAAATAATGTCATCGTATTTATCAATAACCTCCCAAATCACTGAATCTGTTATATTATGCCTCAAAATAAGATCTTAAATAGATTTAATAATCAGTTTTAATAAATTCTAAATATTTAGTTTTTAAAATATAGCTTTGCCTCTGCCTTACCCAATGTTTTAGAAGTAATTTAATGAATTTGAAGATATTATCAAAAAGCTAAATATGGCAGTAGATCAAGTTTCACTTTAGCTCTTAAAGGATGGCGGCTCTAAATCAAGAAAGAGGCGTGAGTTCCAGTTTTCAATAGCACTCTGCCCTTGGGCATGTCATTCTTCCCTAAATGGACTTTGCTTCGCACCTATAAATTGAAGGGAGTGATAGATTACATGATTAAAAGTAAAAAAAAAATGACATATTTTTCCAAGATGGCTTGGTACAGAAAGCCCCAAGTCAGCTCTTACTTAAGCTAGTTTCCAAAAATTGGAAGCAAACACAGTCATACGCCACATGGGATCATTCCCCACGGGGATGATTTGAGGAGTTAAGCTGAATAAGGCTGAAAAACCAGATCTCACAAGTTTATTATGGGCAGCTGCAATTTTAACCAAGGCCCAGGCCTGTCACACTCAATTCTTTTTGTCAAGGTTAAGTCTGGCCAAGTCTATTCAGTTCTGCTTTACCTGAGTCTAAGCCAAAATGATGAAAACTGCTTTTGAACTTGAAGGCCCTGTGGTAAGTGAGCAAATTAAAACACATCTGAAGGAAGAAAGATGGGAAATTGACTTTCTTCTTCATTTGAATGTTCAGAAAATCTAGTAATTAGATACAATTTTAAAATCTAACTTAATTCCTTTAATCTGAAAATTTCAAAGGGTGTTCAAAAGCTCACAAATTACTATTAAACTCTGTGGCACAAAGATGGCATATGACATTTGAACGGTATGCTCTGTTGAGAATTTTATCATCCCTCTGAGATTTCAGTTCTTTTTCCTCTCCAGGAAATTAATTTGGAGAGAAAAACCAACTTTGCGTGAGTGTTGAACAATAATTTTAATACATATACATTTGCTTATACAGTTACATTCATTTTTCTTAAACTAGCCACAAAGAACCTACAAAAGGAAAGAACAAACTAACTCACATGCCATGTATACTATGTCAACCCTTCTAGCACCAAAGTTTTGATCCAAATTTCCCTCTCTCTCTTTTTCTCATAATCTCTCTCTTTTCTTTTACATTCCTCTCTCTCTTTTTCTCATAATCTCTTTCTTGTTACCATTCACAGTTATGCAGAATGTTAGACTAAAAGGACTTCAGAAATCACATATTTCCCAGGTCTTCTTTTTAGATTTGTGGAAATGATACAAAAAAGTGAAAGCACCTTGACCTGGTTAGTGGGCCCACCAGGATTAATACCCAGAGCTACTGCTGCCATGTCCTCTTCAAATTTCTTCAGAAAAGTAGGTATGCTGTTTAGGAACCTATAGCAAGTAGGCTGAGAGGTGTGTTTTTTTCCCCCTTTATGTTTATGTCAGCAGCATCTCTTTTCCTTCTGATAACAGCAGTCTAATTTAGTTTGTAAGGAACTATTCCTCTCCCACCATCAGTCCATAAACCTCCAGTGGGGCTCCAGGGTGGGACATATGGATCAGGTATGGCTAATCAAAGCTTGGAGTTGCCCTGGCTGTGCTGTAGGTTCAGATTGGGGCAGGTGACCCAGGGAGAGCCAATGAGGCATGGAGAAGATTCTGCTGAAATTGCTAGGCAGGAGGCAGCTGCCTTGCCCACTGTACTTGACCCCAGCAGGATGTGAGACAGGCCTGGTTTGCAACCACCTAGCACCAAGTGAAACCTGAAAATAAATCCATTAGCATATTAGAGAAGACAAAATTGAGAGAGTAAATGGATTCCTAATGACATATTAAATAACACCCACCTGAAGCCCAGAATTACTACCTGGACCTTCTGGGCCAATTGATTCTTATTGTCATTTTTGTTGAAGCCAGTTTGAGCTGGGTTTCATGCCACTTGAGTCCTAACTAGGGTTTCCAGGTAAAACATATGATGCTGGTTAAATCTGAATTTCAGATAAATGATGAATAATTGTTTTTTTAAGTATAAGTATGTCCTAATGCAACATCTGGGAAATGTGACAACCCTGATGCTAACCATATAGGGCACTGTGCCTAGATGCAGAGCTCAGCCAACAAAGAAAGGAAAGAGACCTGTGATAATAACACAGGGACAAACAGTATCATGGGATGTGTTGAGGAGTACTTCCCTTTAGAGGAATAAGAGTTAGTTATCACAATGTAATAAAGAAAAGAAAAAGGAAATGTAGTTATCAAGCTGATGTTCCAAGTCTCTTTTTCCTACTCTAATCCGATGAAACATTGGTTTCATATCTAAGATCCTGGAATTCATGCACTAAGGAAGGTGGTATCCATGGCTTTGATGTTAATGATGACCCTTTCCAAGTTCAGTTGAATTCATTTTATTTGCCAATACATTTACAGAGCATTGGCATGCTTCATTCATTTATGCAGGACATGTGGGGAGTATAGAATGTCCTAATTCCTACACTATGGAGGCTACACAATCTGTCCAGAGAAACACACACAGTCAAAAAACAACAAAGGAAATCTAATGCCTGGTAGGGAGAGGGGAACAAAAAGGCCAATCTTGGAGGAGGCAAGATTTAAGCTGGACCTTTGTGGGGAAGTGGTAAGCTGTGTATGAGTGGGAGGAGGGAGGAAGTGGTCATCTGGAACAAATGCCTTCTTATGGATTTGTACTTCAGTCCCTTTCCTTCTCTTCCCTTCCCTTTGCCCTTACTCTATTCCCTTCTTCTTCCTGTTTTTCTAATAAAAATGATGTTGTTTAGCAAGCTAGGACTTCCACGGGCAAAGCTATTTTAGACCTGGACGAGGCCTTTAAAAAGTCCCTGATTTTAGAGGCGAGAGAACAAATGGGAGATCAGGTAATTGGTAGAAACTTCAGATTTTGGACTAGAACCCAGTGAGATTGATTCTAGAATCCAAGCTTCTCTGCTTTATTTGAAGGCATTTAAACAGGAGGCTCTTTATGTTCTGATGCTGTTCTCTTTTAAAGGGTACCAGTTGAAAAGATACAGCCAAGTTATATTTTTATTTATTTCCCATCAGCATTGAAGGATATCATTTGAATCTTTCTCTTATTTGAAAAAAACAAACAAATTAAAAAAAAGTCTTTCACTTTAAGGAATGTAGATGTGTGAGGACTGTCCCATTTTACAAATCTCCTATGCCGATGCTCAAAGAGAAACCCAAGGGGCCTCAAACACTTCCATTTGTCTTTTTCTGGGGCAGACCTATTAAGATGCCACTGTTCAGAAAACTCAGCAGCAAGTGAACTTGACCACACTGAAGGTGAGTTTGCTGAACCTGGGGTAAATTGACATTCCATCTTTCAAATATGAATATAGAAAGAAAAGGAGTCACTTTCAGCTTCTTTAAAAAAAAAAAAAAAAGACTGAATTTCTAAAGAAAAGCTGGCAACAGAGAATTAAGGAGTCCAGGATCCCATTTGCTTTTACTTATGACAATGAGATGCACAATGCAAAATCAGGTTACCAGTGAAAATGAGTCTAATATGCTAATTCACACTTCATTCTCTATACTTATGTCATGGCCTATTATAAAATTAACAAGATTCTGGGGCCCTTCTCAAGGGAGGGCAAGATCTAGAAAAACAGGTGTTGGATGAGCATGAGGGAAGTACTTTGATGAAGGGAGAATTCAGTGCCATGTTTTTCAGAAACCCATGCTATTTATACCTCTAGCCCCTGGTATTTAATAATGAAGGAATGGTGCTGATTTTCACTTCCCTCTGAAGTACACACTTCCACATGCATGGGAAGGATTCTTTAGCACGTCATGGATGAAAGAGCAAGCAATGGCTTATTAATTTAAAATGAAGCATTAAAGTCTTTGATGAAATTCATTTTTAAAAGTGTATACTTTATTCTCCAGATTACTTACAGAGGACACATTCTTGACTGCTTTGAAATGCAGAGTAAGAAAAAAAATGATTGTCTTCTTCATATTCACTGGCTAGATGGATTTTATGGATTTACTTCAACTTCTCCAAATCTGAATGCTACATTTTTTTAAAGAAAGTAGAGTTATGCAAGAACAATAGCTCCCTTATGGTTGCAAATTGAAATTTCTTCAATAGAAGCACAAATGGCTATTTCTTGAGAAGTAAATGAATCACAGGAAGTTTCCATCTACTACTCTGTCCCTTCACATCACTAAAATCATGAATTAAATACCAAATGGTAGCAGTGAATAGGAATATGTTGTGATGGTTAGGCTAATGTGTCAACTCAGTCAGGTAATTGTGCCCAGCTGTTTGGTCAAGTAAGCATTGGGCTAATTGTAATACAAAAACATTTATGGGCTTTAATCATCAGTGAGTTTACTGTATAGATGGCTGATTACATCATGATCAACCAGGGAGATTGCCATCAGCAATGATTAACGCTTTATCCAATCAATTGAATGCCTTAAAAGGGGAAGTGATTTCAGCATTCAGAGAGAATTTCCCAGCTCATCTTTGGACAGCCAATGTCTCCTGGAAACTCATCAAGGACCTTCATTGGACTTTCATTGGAGCCCCTGGTTTGCAGCCTGCCTGCAGAACTTGGACTTGTGCATCTCCACAGTCACGTGAGAGACTCTCATAAAATCTCATACTGTTTACAGGTATCTCCTGTTGATTCTGTTTCCCTAGAGAACCCTGACTAATACATATGTCATCATGGAATTCTGTTCATAGAGAAAGATGAAGAGTTAAGCTACGAATAAGCTTTGTAAATAGCCCAATGTTTCCTTGTAGGTAGGGATAATCCCAATTTTTCACCAAGGGTAGTTGCACACATAAGCACAACTCTCTCCCTCTTTCCCTCACCTTTTTCTAGTGTTTCCCAAAGTCTCCAGCCCCATAGTGAATAGAACAGACCATCCACACACTCCCAACACCAAATCTCTCACCTGTACCTGCTCACACAGAAGCTGCACCCTGCAGTTACAGGTGTGCCAGACTCCTGTCTTAGTCCAACTCTTCCACCAATGCCCTGGATCCCACCATCTTCTCTCAGGGATGGACCTACTCTCCCACATTATCATTTCCCCCCTCTTCACTGGATCATTCTCATTAGCATATAATCATTTTATAATAAATCTCGTTAAAAAAAAAAAAAAAAAAAAGCTTTCCTTGGGCCCCATATCCCTTTCTACCCAGAAATTTCCTCCATTCCCCTTTACAATTAAATCCCTTTGCTTTGATGTTCTGTTACTTATTCTTGAATTCATGAGCCCACTTTAGTTAGAATTTGGTCTATCCCACTCCATTGCCATGGTCACCATGACTCCTCTTTCATCAAATCCAGGGGTCTTCTCCCAACCTCATCTTACTGGATCCGTCAGCAATGTTTGACAGTTGATAACTTTCTCCTCCTTGAAACATTTTCTTCCTTGGCTTCATGCAGTTAGACACTCTTTTGGTTCTCCTTCTACCTCACAGGCTGTTTCCTCTCAGTCACTATCATTCATTAGCTGTCAGCTTATCATTCTTTTATGTACTGGATAACCTCAGGGTTTTGTCCTCAAGTCTCTGTTATTGTCTATCTACAATCATTCCCAAAATACATTGACTCAGAATTCAAAATATAACTGGAATCTGACTATGTTTCAAGATCTCCTCTGCTATCCCTTTAGTCCATATCTCTATCTTCTCACCTCTACACAACTGAAATAGCCTCCTAAGAAGTGGCCTAGCTGCCACTTTTGCCACCAATACTCTGTCCTCCATCCTGTGGTGAGGGCTGTCCTTCTAAACTGTAAGTCAGTTCATGTCACTCTTTGCTCAAAACCCAGGACAAGTGTTTCCTTTTCATTGAGAATAAAATGCAAACTTTCAGCGTGATAAACTTTGCCTCACTTCTCTGATCCAATATTCTACCATTCCCCTGCTCTTCCCTTACTCCTCAACAACCATACTGGATTTCTGGATGTTCCTTGAATATGCCAAAGACCCTCCTTTCCGTGGGCCTTTGCTACCACAGTTCCTTCTGCCTGGTGAGCTCTCCCTGCAGATATTGGTGTAGCTTGTTCCCCCACATAACTCTGATGTCTTCCAATCAATCTTCTCCCCCAACACTCAATTACCCTCTCTTCAACCTGCTGTCAACCTGCTTTATTCTTATCACAACAAAAACACTTATTTGATTATTGTCTTTCTTATTCTATTACAATGTAAGCTTCATGATTGCAGGGATTTGTTTTCTTCTCTTCAGTTCTTCCAGATTCTAGAAGGTGTTAGGCAGTTAGTAGTTAGCAACTCTGGTCACCCATGTTTGCCTTACTTATAGCCTCAAGATACTCAGAATATTATTTAAATTTTGAGTATTTCTAAATATTTCCATCTCTTCTAAACATATATATGGATATATAAAAATACATTCATTTATATATATATACAGAAATATGCACATGAATGTATATTAGTTTACATAAACAGACATATATATACATATTTACACACACAAATAAAATATTAACACTTTCTGAATGATATAACCAAGATCTAATATGAAAAAATTTGCTTTTTTATAGAATTATAGATAAATTCCAAGAATGTTAAGCAATTTCTAGTTATTGTGCTATGAGTCAAACCATACATGAATTATGCATATGGTTTTCATAAGAAAACAGTTCAAGTTTGAGGGTAAAATATTATTTTGGAGACAAACGTCAATTGCAGTTGATTTGTTATGCATCAAAAAGTTAACTGATAACTAAATTATGATATCACTTTAGGGTATCTAAATCTTTTTAATAGCATCGTAACTAAAAATAAAACTTCTGATATTCTGACCTCTAAACTAGAAACTTTCAATGATACATGTTAACAGATATTTCTTTTATATTGTTGGAGCCCAATTAATTAGGCAAGAAGGTGCTCAGGGTGGTGGAGGTGAAAAGCTTCATCTCTAAAAATGCACAGATGTGAATTTGAATCTTCACTCTACTACTCACCAGCTCAGCAACTTGCTTATTCTCTCTGTGCTCTGAGAAAATTAAAAGAAATATTGCCTGTAAACCACTAAGCACTGGGCTTGAAACATGGGAAGGACCCAATAAATGCTAGTTATCATTTTGATTGCTATTTCTGTTAATTCCAATATTAGCTCCAAATAGTAAATTGCTTAAAATTTGTTGGGGGAAGCCTGAAATCGTTTCATCTCATCTTCAGGAAAGCCTATCACAGCTAGTGGCCTGGCATCTTTTAAGCCTTAAAGACAGAAGGCCTTGCCTTCTAGCTAAAAAGTAATGTTTTCAGCCCCTCTGTAGCTAGGTGGCTAGGTGGCTAATCAACTAGGCTCGGCAAAGGAAATGAAAACTTAAAGAACTTGGTGAAGATATCGTTGGAAAAATCAATCTACTTAAAAGGGGAACATTGAGACCTTCTGCCTTTTCTTCTTTTCTGTTGTCTGATCACACAATCTAAGAGTGCAGAGGGCATAAATAGTAACATCAAGATAGCCAAAGATATTTTCAAAATAATATTATTGTTATTTGTCTTTTTTCTGGGTTGATATTTTTACTAATGGCACAAAACAGCAGTTAGCAAAACTGTCAGCATAAAGGCAGTTGATTCAAACTGTACTAGTAGTTATTGTATTATTCACTGCCACACACTGGTGATAAAAAAAAAAAAAAAAAAAAGCTAGTTTCAATTTATAACATATTTGATGAATAAAAAAATATTGCTTTTATTAAATCTCAACTCTTGAGCATGTCTTTTTCATATTGTTTGTGATGAAATGGGAGGTATGCATGAAGTACTTTGGCTGCCTCCAGAAGTCCAATAGTTGTCTCCAGGAAAAGCCCATGCATGATTGTACGAGCTGTGAGTTGAATTAGCCACCTTTTCTGAGAGACAATATTTTACTTGAAAGAACTACTAATTAACTATGGTTATTCAGATTTGGGTATTTGGAAGACAGTTCCTTGAAAATGAACAAAATGATACAGCTCCTTCAAGGAAAAAAAATAACAGCCAGTATTTGTAGCTAATGATAACATTTTCAAGTGAAATTAACTTTGGAAAATTCATAGATGCCAATATGAGCTTGTCAGTTTTGCAATACCTACTTTTTTTTTTTGATGAGATTGGTGGTGATAGTAATGAATGATTTATAATAAAATGTGACAGTTGGAAAATATGCATAACTTAGTGAATCAATATTTTTCAGATGACTAATATATGATGTGACAACATCATACATGAGTTAAATATCCACTTAAAGTACAAGATAAAACCACTAGGTTTTAAGTAGCAAAGTACAAAAAGTTTATTGATTTAAATTCTATATTGCAACTAACCATTAGGAAACTACTGCTCGTCAAATTTGGGCATAGTATTGAAGAAGAATAGCCACAATTATCATAGAAATCTATGAATATATTCCTCCCTTTTCTGATTACATATCTTTGTGAGGCCAGATTGTTTTGTATACTTCAAACAAAGCATACATGCATGCATACCAGGGTCATGCAGAAACATATAACAAAAATTCAGAAGTCTTCTATTAAGCCAGACAAAATGGCACTCTTCTTTCACATCACTTCTGTTTAGGAAAATGTCATTTTATTAAGATATCATTTATGTAATCAGGTAATGGATTTATTGTTTTTATTTTTAAACCCATGAATAAAATATTTTACATTTCTCTATTTTAACTTCTAGTATAATAAATAATAATAGATATGAATACCATAAAGTAAAGCTCTTTGGGGTCATCAATATTTTTAAAAGTGAAAAGGGATCCTGAGAGCACAAGGTTTGAGAACCATTATTCTCTACATAAAGAACAGTCATGTAGGATGCATGAACTAAACCATGTAAAGGGTTAAGATTTTTTGTAACGCTTATGTAGCATCAAGCCTAAACTGCTCAACTTTATTGATAAACCAGAAACTACTGATGATTTCTTTACCTGAAGGCTCTTTTCCAGACTTTCTTATTCTTTAGACCCTCAAATTGACAACTGTTGACTAATCTCTGCCTCACCATCGATAACTGCCAAGAAGCAGGGCAACATCACTTTCATAATAACCCTTCTGTTGCAACAGAAAATAAAGTCTTCTCTTTTCTCACCTGTTTTCTGGTGCCCTAATCTAAAATACTCAGTGATACGTAACATAGTCATCAATATCATTAACATCATCATAACCATCATCCCAGCCAGCACTTATACAGCACCTAAGATATGCCAGGCCCTGTTCTTAAAGCTTTGATTCCCATTCACTCTTCCTGGAAATTCTATACAGTTGTTGTACATATCCCCTCTCTCTACCCTTTTGTTCGATGCCATCCAACAAGACTGGATGCCTCACTGTTTTGCCTTCCTTTGCTTTGTTTTGTTTTGTAAATATGTCTCTGGTCTCTGCTCATGCTATTTCCTCTGCCTGGAGAACTCTTCCCCTAGAGAGTCAAGCGCCCTGCTCCGAACTTCACTCACATCCTTCAACAAATGTCCTGTCCACAGAGAGACCTTCCCTGACAGTAGTCTCCAAAGCAGCTTCCCTCCATATCTTTATTTTCCTTCATTCTCCTTATGATTACCTGACATTACCTAGAAATTTGTAAATTGTTGTCAGTTTTTCAAAAGAAATGTAAGCTCCATGAAGTAAGGAATTTGTTTATTTTGTCTATTTTCCCCCTGATATTTGCCAGGGCCTTGAATAGTGTCTGGGATATATCATGTTCTCAATAGATATTTATTGACTGAATGAATAAACATTTTAAAGACTAGCATACTCATAATCAGAAGGGCTAAGTATCTCAAAAAACCTCACATAGCTCTTTGGTGGCAAAGCTAGGATGGATATCAGTTTAGTGTCAGAGCCCAAACCCTAAACTAATATAGTTATACATTTCAAATTTCCTAAAAAATTTATAAGCATTCCTTCTTCCACTTCTCTTACCAGCTTTATTTTAGTCCAAATAACAGAACTTAATTGAAAAATACCTGGGTTTTAAAATTTTGTTTTGTTTTTGCTTTGTTTTTGTAGATGAACAGTCCCTCTGCCACTCTAAATATGGTAACTAAGGAAGGAAACAGAAGATGTTATAGCCAGTTGTAATGGGAATTTAAAGAACCAAACAAACATAGGACATTATGAATGTTAAAATAAACTTGCTTAATGGATACAAAACTGGCAAAGCTGGTCAATATTTACAGGGAAAAAATCAACTGACTCCCCAACACACAATTCTGAATTCCTATTGATAATATACAGAGTTGTAAAATAGCTAAAAGACAAATGCCATAGGGACACCATAGAATCAGATAATCCAGACAATGCCTGTGATGGTTAGGCTAATATGTTAACTCAGCCAGGTAATTGTGTCCAGGTGTTTGGTCAAGCAAGCACTGGGCTAATTGTAATACAAGAGCATTTATGGACTTTGGTCACCAGTGAGTTTACTGGGTGGATGGCTGAATACATCTGAATCAGGGAGATTGCCTTCAGCAAATGGGATGCTTTTATCCTATCAGTTGAAGACCTTAAAAGGGGAAGTTATTTCAATATTCAGAGAGAATTTCCCAGCTCATCTTTGGACAGCCAATGTCTCCCAGAAATTCATCAAGGACCTTCATTGGATTTTCATTGGAGTCCCTGGTTTGCAGCCTGCCTGCAGAACCTGGACTTGTGCATCCCCACAGTTATGTGACAGACTCTTATAAAATCTCAAGCTGTTTACGGATCTCTCCTGTTGATTCTGTTTCCCTAGAGAACCTTGACAAATACATCTTGATATCAGGAGTGGTTCTTGAGGAACAGAGTCTTAAACATGGGATGTCTGAGGTGGTTCTGGGAGTTTTGTAATTGGCTCTCTATTCTAATTGGACTCAAGGGTACTAATGACTCCCTTTCCAATAATGAAGAGGTCGCTAACAGTCCATGACGTGAGCTGGCAATAGCGATACACAAAATAACATCACTGGATTCTCCTACTTCCATGCTTATAAGAAGCAAGGATCTGGATGAGAGTGTTTTCAACACCTTAACAGAATTTTGTGGAGTCAAAAGGTATAATGATGTTGGCTGGCTCCTCCTAGATACTCTGCATACAGTTACAAAAGAAAGAGATGAGCTAAAGTCTTCAAATTTGAAACTTAAATGCCACATGAATGATGTGAAAGTTGCTATGTGTGCCCTGAAAGAAAATCTTGTCTCTTGTAGCCACAGACTTGAGATATTTGAGAATCAAACTCAGACTCTCATTGTACAAGTAGCAGAATTACAGAGGAAACTAAAATCTCAACCCCACAGGGTTTCTGCAATTAAAGTGAAGACATTGATTGGAAAGGAGTGGAGCCCCAAGGATTGGACTGGAGACATATGGGATGATGATAATATTGGTGGGGACATTGGAACCCTAAATTCTGCTGAGACTTTAACAGATAAACCTGCAATGGCCTGCCCTGTGGAAACCACACCTTGTCAACCTTGTATCATCCAGCCTCCAGCCTGCCCCAGGGAGTCCCGACCTCCTTCCAGCCCTGAGGCAGGTACCAGCCAAACTCCAGCCTGCACTGCCCAACCTCCAGTCTGCCCTGAGGAATCTGTCTTCCAACCCCGCCTGAAGAGATTAATCCTGTCTCACCAGAAGAAAATGCAAAGTAATGCCCTGAGGTCAGTAGTTTACAAGACATTTCTAACACTTCTCCTTACCCTCCCCACCACCCCTCTTGTCTTCCAGACCTATTACTAGACTAAAATCACAACAAGCCCCAAAGGTGAAATACGAAGTGTACCCATGAGGAAGTACGCTATACTCTGAAAGAACTGCAAGGGTTTTCCAACTTATATAAACAGAAATCAGGGGAATATGTGTGGGAATGGATACCAAGGGTATGGGATAATGGTGGAAGGAATATAAAGTTGGATAAGGCTGAATTTATTGATATGGGCCCACAAAGCAGAAATCCTGGGTTCAATACTGTAGCTCAAGGAGTTAGAAAAGGCTCTAACAGTTTGTTTGGGTGGCTGACTGAAACATGGGCCAAAAGATGGCCTAGCATGTCTGAGATTGAGATGCCCGATTTGTCCTGGTATACAGTAGAAGTGGGAATTCAAAGGCTTAGAGATAAATTTAGATTGACTTACATTAAAAAGTTTCTGGAGGAGCCAGAAGAGCATAAGCTAAGGATTTTGAGGGAGAATTTGAGGAGAGAGAGAGGAGAGACATTAGGTGCCACTCTTGTGGTGTGAGGCTTTAGGGAGATATGAAAGTATAGAGAGGATGTTTTGTTGTGTTTCAATGCAAATGTAATTGTTCTCAATGTTTCAATTCAATGGTTTCAATGCAATGTGATGCAATTAATCCATTAGACCCTTATTGAGAAATGTCATCAAAGCCAAATTACTTTTCTAAGTTATGTTTGCACATGGAATTATACTTATTTTAGATGTAACAACCAACATATGGATCCTGGTCATAAGGAGGCCCAGCATAATTCTTGTTAGAATGATTTGCTAATGAAATTTCATTAGTGGGGTTTGGTTTGATTATAAGTGTTAAAAAGATTTTTTTTTTAAAGTATATATTCAAAAAAGTAAGCAGTGAATTATTCTGAGCACACAGCCTTTGGGGCAAAAGTGGAGTTGTATAAATTTGTAAGTGGGGGATATGGTATACAAAAGGATAGAAAGGCCTTGAAGGAGCTAATATGAAAATTTAGGAGGAAATATACAGGCAGCCCAAACTGAAGAATGACTCAGAGTTTGAATGACATACACACACACACACACACACACACACACACACTGTCAAATCCACCTCTCTGATATGAGTTATATTGCTTTCCACTTTGTCATTCTAAGCATAGCTTTTAGTAAAGGTCAATTTGCAATCCAGTAACATCCAAAATTTGATTCTTTCTTCTAAAATTTTAAAGCTATGCTGTCCAATATGGTAGCTACTGGCCACACATGGCTACTGAGCACTTTACATGTGACCTGCTGGGACTGAGGAACTTAATTTATAATTTATTTTAATTTTACTTTTAATTTCAAAATGGATACTCAATTCAGTTACTGGAAAAAATTTTAAGTATTTTTCTTTAAGTGTGTGTGTGTGTGTGTGTGTGTGTGTGTGTGTGTGTGTGAAATAAGGGTTGAATTGTGTTGCCAAAAAGATATGTTGTAGCCCTAACCCCAAGAACCCCATAATGTGACTTTTGGAAATAAGTTTGTTGCAGATGTAATTAGTTAAGCTGAGATGAGATCATAATGGGGTATGGTGGGTCCTTAATCCAATACATCTGATGTCTCTATAAAAAGAGGAGAAGAGATATGGATCCAGAGACACACAAGGGAGAGCACCATGAGAAGATGCAGTCAAATTTAGTTATGCAGCTATGAACCACCGAGTACAAGGATTGCTGGCCACCACCAGGAGCTAGGAAGAAGCTAAGAAGGTATCACCTCATAGTGCCACTGGAGAGAGCATGGCCCTGCTGACGTCTTGATTTTAGACTTCTAGCCTCCAGAAGTGTGAGACAATAAATTTCTGTTGTTTTATGCCATATATGTTTTAGTGCTTTGTTGTAGCAGCCATAGGAAACTAATACAATGTGAATCAACTTTTTGAACTATCCATTTTATGAAATCTAAATTCAGATCAAGAAATTTCTGATTAAAATTTAACACACAAACTGATATATATTAAAGATACGACTGATTTTTGAAAGCTTAGTTTAAAATATATAAAATATTTATTAATAATTTTTATATGAATTATATGTTGAGATAATAATATTTGGAATAATTTAGTTAAATAAAATCATTTAATCCAACATTTATTCACTAATTCAACAAATATTTAATGAGTACTTGCTATGCATAAGTATCATTGGAAAAACAGGAGTGGATAAAATTGTACTGAACTGAACACAATCAGATAAAAAAACTGTATGTGTGTGTATGAGTGGTCAGAGCTGAGGGGACTCAGACGTCAGTCAACTCTTCATGGGAAAGGTGAGACTTGAGTTTGCCTGTCATAAATGCCAGGGCTTAGAAAGGAAGATCACAGGAAAGAAGAGTCTCTTTAAAGTCATGGAGGCAGCAATAAAAACAACAAGCAGTGAGAAGAGTGAGAATGCCAGCCTGGTTGAGCTGGAAGGTATTTTCAGAGAGTGGAAGGAGAAGAAAAATAAGCATAGTTTGTAATAAATGCAGTTGATGGGACTCCTCTTCTATAGGAGTACAATAAAGACACTACACGGTGTTCAAAAAGTCTGGAAACAAAAGGAAAATAGTATACTCATTATGCTTTTTTCAGATTAATTGTTGGACCTGTTGCTTTAAATTTAGAGGTTCTTCACTTAAAGAGGTGCTGGAGACTGAAGAAAATAATATTAAGCATATTACTGGAAAATGTAATTAAGGTTGTATTAGTTTTAATATTGTAGGTAAATTCTTTAACGGCTTCCCATCCAAAGATGGTGCTTTAACTGTAGAATGTAGCAAAGTGAAGCTCCAAAGTTAGGTCATCTAAAGGATACAACTTCCGCGTGGCTTTCCTTCTTATATCACTCTGGGGTTAATCATCTTCCATACTGAGAAGAAACTCAGGCAGCCTTATAGAGCTCACGTAGAGAAGAGCTGAGGCCTCCTGACAAAAGCCAGCACCACCTTGCCAGCCATGTGAGTGAACCATCTCGGCAGTGGCTACCCAGCTGCAGTTTAGACTTGGTGTGATAGGAGCTTTGGCCAACATTGTAACTGAAACCTCATGAAAGACCACAAGCTGAAACCACCCAGCCAAGCTGCTCCCCAATTCCTGACCCGCCAGAACCTGTGAATTAAAATTAAAGTTTCAGTTTTAAACCAATACAGTTTGTGGTGATTAATTATATAGAAATGAATAATTAATAAAACATACTGTTTAAAGTAAATTCATCCTATATTTTGGATCTTTCAGACACTCTGTAGGTACTTGAAGTGGGGAATGTCATGATGTTGGTGCCATCTTAGCAATAATAATCTGGCAACGTTGACAAAAGGATCAGATGGCAGAAAGACAGACAGCACAGAAAGGAGTTTGGGTCTATTTTAGTCTCCCAGAGTAGAGGTGACCTGGAGAAGGACAATGGCAGAGGACATGGTGAAATAAAAGTGATGAATCCTGCAAATGTCAGGATGAATCATTCCAAGACGACAATACATTTTTGAGCTAGAGTATCTTAGTGATTGGTGCTGCCTCAGATGAAAATTCTTGTATGTGTAGGAAGAGGAGTTCAGTTTTAGACAAAGTAAACTTTAGAGTAACAGGTGCTTGAAGTTAAATACAGATGCCTTGAAGCTGGAGAAGAGTAAAGAGTCTGTCCAGGTTGGTGTGATGTGAACACTGATGTGATTGTGAAGAGATATTTTTCTTGCTGTTTAGTTTTTGTTTGTTAAACTAAGAATATGAGGAAACTAAACTTTTGCATAGTGGGGAATCTTATCTCTATTTGGCCAATGATTTGGTTCTCATTACATATTAGGATCAATGGTGATTAAAAATCTATTAACGAACTTTCAGTCAATTGCTCTTAATGATGTTACAAATGATAAATCAAGATCAACACCACTGGAAGTATCAAAGTACAGCAAAGGAGAAGGAAAGAGTTTTTTCTCAATTTTTGCTTTTAAGGTGTCAGTATTGTCTTATTAGCTTATGCTTTTTCTGTTTTGTTCTTATTGAATTGTTAGTCTGGTCTTCTATTTATACATCACAATTGTGCTTATCAGAGGAAAAAGGGGAGCTAAAGCATATTGATCATATACCAGGGCCTTTACACACTGGATTTCTCTAAGGTCTTAAGCACTACACTGGTGGAGAAAGGGATTCTTATCCTCATTTAAAAATGAGAATAATTAATTGCCCAGAGTCTGAACCTAAGACACTACTGCCTTCGGTCTTACCATTTTGCAGTTCTCTGATGGCTGCTCATTACATACACAGCCAGCAGCCATACACCTCTTGGATCATGGTCACAACATGCTCTTAACTAGCAGTCTGCCTTCTACTGTATTCTACTTATTTCACATGGTTCATCTTCAAGTCTTCTCCAAGTTCTCGCCTCTTTCCTGAAGTCTTCCTCTATACACTAGTTCCTACAGAACTTTATCTGATCCCTAAATTAGAATTGGCAGCATATGGCTTGAAAATGAAGCACTCTAGATTGGCTATTTCATCCAACCAACTTGATTGTGTCCACGGCTCTTAGTAAACAGGAAACAAAACTTCTGTACCTGTAACGTCCTCCATACTTGACTGATTATTGGCAGTCAATGATTGTTTTTAGATGTTTGTTTAAAAAAATACCCTAAACTTTGTATTTTTCTCAGAATTACCCCAATTATTTCCATGAGACATAGAAATCATACCAATATGTCTAGAACCTTATTTTAGGTTTCATCTCCGGGCATTCCATCTGCCCCCATGTCCCACACCACTTTCCCCTCTACAGTGCATACCCTTTTTTACCTCCACATTTTTATCACATGGTGTTACTTTTATCTTTAATGTTATTCTTCCTCTATCATCTTCCTGAAAATTTCTTACTCATCCTTTGAGATTATAGGGAATATTAAAGTTGCTACCCAGGCATTTTGTAACCTTTTCCCATTTGTGTAGTTGCTCTGTGATTGGGGAGGTGTGATCACACCACATTGTTTCAGGGCTGACTTTCTTCTAAAGCCAGAGAGTATAGTTCCACTCCCTCACCCTAGTGGTGGGTGCAAAGCTGGGATAGAAACCCAGATATATGCCAATTAGGTCGTGGCATTTCCTGGCCACAGTGACTGTTTGAGGAGTGAGCAGTGACCTTAGGTAGTCCAAGCATATTAACTATCATCTGTTCATTCAGTAGTTGGGAGATGTGTAACTCTTGATATGGATGGTGTGGCAGTAGAGTAGGTAGATGTGAAACCACCAGAGTCATTTCCAAGCTTTGAGAGGAGCTATTCTGAAAATGATGGTGCCACATTGAAGGGAATAGAACTGAGATACTAGCAGATTGGTGTCCACCGATCTTTGATACCTAGACATGAAGTATACTCTACCTCTGGGTATTTTTAGCTACAGGAATCAATAAATCCTGTAATTGCTTAAGCCTAATTGACTTGAATTTTCCATTTCTTATAAATAAAAGCATCTTGAACAAAAATCCAGATAAAATTTAACTTCCTTTGTAAAGCCTTCTCAAATCATTATAAGCAGGTCAACTTACTGATCCTTCATTTATTTCCCAGAACTTTGCCACACAGCGTCCATACCATGGTACACATTGAATTGTAATGAGCTGTTTTATTTGTTTCTCCAGGAAACTGTGTTCAGTTAGGACAGAGACTAGATCCTATTTAGCATCATATCCCAGTATCTTGCTCACTACCTACATCTCATGGGGACAAGAATAAATGAATTAATTAATCTTTGATTCCTTTATTCTGTTCCTTATTTCAGCCTCTGATAAAAATCAATATTTTCAAAAACTGAAGAAAGTTAGAGTTGAAGAATTATGTGTGGATTGGTATAGTGCAGAATAGTGATTCACACCTATTTATCACAGGGTTAGTAGGGTCTCCCCAAGTAACTTTTATACCAATTCCATTACACTCAATTTCCTTCCTTTAACAAGTCAGTTTTATTGATACATAATAATAAAGCATAAACCCATCCAAAGTGTACAAGAAATGGTATTTGGTGTAACACATATTTGTGCATTCATTACTTCAGTCATTCTTAGAGAACATTCATTATTCCAATAACAATAATAATAATACATGAAAAACAAACAAACAAAACTCATCACCTCTCAATCTCTCTTACAGTTTGTGCCGAAATGACTTTCACATTCGTCCATTCATTCAGTCAGCAAATATTTATTACATTCCTACCTTGTGCTGGTCACTGCTCTAAGGACACAACAGTAAATAACATTCTTTCTCTTACATACTTAGCAGGGGAAGATCAAGTATAAACAAAATAGATAAATAAGATACTGAGTATGTTAGATGGTGATAAATTCCATGGGGAAAAATAGAGAAGAAAAAAAGGGCCCAGGAGTGCTGGGGGATGGAAAATTGCGATTTTAAGTAGGATGGTCAGGGATGCCTTACTGAAAGGGAGAAAGGGAGATGTATGCATATTTTAGGGCAAAGTGTTTCGGGGAGAGAAAGTGCAAAGACCCTGATATGGGAGCTCCTGGTGTGTGAGATGAGAGAAGCTGGAGCCGAATGAGGGCAATGGAGATCAGTGAGGAGAGTAGGGGAAGAGAAGGTCAGAGAAATAATACATGTCAGTGGACCACTGAACTCTTCTGACTGTGGCTTTTTATATCAGAACAAAAAGAGAAGTTTCTGGAAGGATTTAAACAGACAAAACCAGAAAACTGGTTTATCAGAGGAAGGCTGGAAGGCACAGCAAGGTGCAATTGTCTGGGGCTGAGGAAAACAGTTGTTTAACTCCACATAGGGAGATTTTATTTAATTCATATTTGAATTTCATATCAAGTTACTCTCTTTCCTTCTAATTGAACCCAATGTATTTAATACTTATTAAATATTTTAGCTAACATGCCAGGCATACACTTCTTAATTTAGGCTGGTGGCATCAACGTGGAAATGGAATATGTAAAAAGTTTTAAATTCTGTGTAACATGGTAGAGGGATTAGGAGGCATTTTGTAAAGATACAGAACGCATAATGTTTTCCTTTTTTTTTTTTCCTGAGAGAGGACTGTGTGATAAAAGCACATTTTTTTATTTCCTCCTCTTGCAGGCCTGCTGTCTGTGATTGATGGCTATTAAATTAGGTTTTACCTTCCCAGTTTGGTCCAGATTAAATACATTTATAGCACAGCAAGCCACTGAAAGACAAAGGAACAAGTGGCAATTACTTTGTCTATTTTAGTCCTCTTCATAGTTAACCATCACTTAAACATTCAAAAGGAAATGGTTTGAAGACAGGAAGAAAAGGAAAATGAATGAAGTGGACCAAAAATTAACCACACACTAAGCTTCCCCAATTTTTAAGCTCGCACATAAAAACATTTGTCAAGAGAACTGATTTCAAAAGCAGAAACAAGAGAAACATCCTATGGAATATATAAGTTCATTCAGAGTGATTTTGGTTTAGTCCTCTTTCTCATCCAATCGGGAATATATGTCAGTCATATTTTGGAGAATCAATTTGGGAAACATTACACTTACCTAGTACATTCAGACAGAAGACAGAATCATATGTTCTTTAAACACTGAAGCCAAGGTGATTGCTTTGAAATGAGTAAGGTCAAAGTCATGCTAATAGGAGGAATATGTTTTTCCCCTGTGAAATTGTGTTGCCTTCAGAAAAAAAATGAATTATACTTGTTGTGGCAAAGCGTGTTTGTGCTTAGCATTTCGTATGGAAACTGATTGCAGTCCCCATGTTTGGAAAGTCTGAGTGGGCGGGAACTATAGCAGCATCCTAGTTCTGTCCTTTGAGACATCAGGTCACCCACTCTGTCTTACTCTGTGGAGCCAGCAAAGTCTGGACACTGGGAAGCCATGTTTATCACCATGCCAGGACTTGCAATGTACAAGAAAGCTTATAAACCAAAGGCTTGTAATTTGTATTTCCATCCATGCAGGAAAGTTTAGAGTTTCTTTACAGGTGGTGGTGGTGGGCACCAGACAACGGACTTGAAAAGAGATTGTGAGAAAAGAAAAGCAGGAAAAATGAAACTCCATGTGGGATTATCTGTGAGTGTCTAAAATGTGTGGTCTCCCTCTCCATTTTGTGGTACTAACAAATACTTTAGTTAATATGGTAGTATTGCCCAGTCCTTCTTCTGTTCTGTTTTTTTTTTGTTTTGTTTTGTTTTTTTTAAAGACAGAGAAGCCCTTGTCTCCTGCACTGACTCAATCTGAAGTGGATCTGTTTGGTAGGATTACACTGGCTCACCAAGGTGGCCTACCAATGGAAGAGAACATTCCACAGCAGCAAAAGAATTCCCTAGCATGAGAGGTTAAGAAGAAGTTCGTTACATATGGCTCTTCTGCCCCGTCTATTTGAACCTATAGTTAGCACTATACTTGATAGGTATATGTCCAAAAGACTAAATCTTTGGTCCATCCATCTGCCAGCCCTGAAACTCAGCAGAGTTGCAACACCTACTCTCCAGTTCATTGGACAACTAACAAGGTGATGATGGACAATGTCCATTCCAAAAAACAGAGAGTATCTACAACTGCAAGCAAGATAGTCCCATCCATCTGCCCCATGGGCTCTAAGTCCCCTCTCAAAAGGGGGTGGAGTGGGCATCGCCATCCCAGAATCCTCAGGATTGGGGAATGAACAATGGACTAAAGTAGGCTTCCTATTATTCTACTGTAGACTTATTGTTATTCTAGCAATAGAAGAACTTGTATCGTTGATATAAAGGCAGTGGCCACCACAGGCTCTGAGGGGAGGGAAATCAAAAAATAGGTGTAATTTGGGGGCATTTTTGAGACATTGGAATTGTCCTGCATGACGCTGCAATGATGAATACAGGCCATTATCTATTTTGTCATAACTTACAAAATTGTGCTGGATAGAGTATAAAATATAATGCAAACTATAATCCATGGTTAGTAGCAATGCTTCAATATATGTTCATCAATTGTAACAAATGTACCACACTAATGAAGTATGTTGTTAATATGGGAAAGTGGGGGAGGAGGAGGGTGTGGGGCATATGGGAAATCTCCTATATTTTTTAATGTAACATTTATGAAATCTAAATTTTAAAAAAATAAATTAAAAAAGATTCGGTTCCGTGTAATATTTTGGGTATCTAAGCACCTCTTAAAATATATTTATATATATACATAAATAACATTTTTGTAAGCAAATGCACATATATGCATATACATTTATATATCATTTTGCAAATGTTGGTATGTATTGTGAAAATTTTGATTTTTACCCACAATAAAATAAAAAAAAAATTTAAAAAGATTAAACTGTGCACATGCTACCAGAGGGGAAAAAAGAAGTTCTCCAACTTCTCCTCACTCTTGGGGTAGAAAGTTGAGCCTCACCATAGGGCTGTGCATAGCAATAATGAATTCCACTTTCACAGTACATCCTGGGCCATCGGTTAGAGTAGGAGCCCCTGACCTGGGGAGCACTCTTCTACGATTGCCTCTCCTTCCTAGAAAGCTGGGTCTCAGTGTGACCTAAGTTAGACAATATGTCAGCTGAATGGAAAGTGGGTATTGAAAACAAAGGTAGAACCCAGGACAAGTATTTTTTAATGGTAGAGTTACTCATGCCATATGGGCCTCTGCACAGAAGCTCAAAGAATAGGAGAACAAATGAACTGCTCTAGAAAGCAGGAACAGAACTTGTTTCTAGCCTTGGTTTCTTTATCTGAGGAACTGTCAAATCTGAAACTGTGAAGGGTCTGAGATGTTACTTAATTTGTGCAGTAGACACACACACAGAGGCAGAGGAATACAAGCCCTCTGGATCAGGGATCAGCCTGTTTGTTTACTCACAGAGCAGCTTGTATCAGTTCTTCATGCCCAAATTTCCCAAGGGTGATGCGGTGAAAGACAGATGTGCCCAGTGCACACAGTAGGGTTTGTACCACAAGAAAGGAATTCTACAATTATGAAACTTGAAGGTCATTTAGGGTACCTGGCTGCCACAGCTCTTCCTCTGCTCCTCTGCAAAGAGTAAGAGAAGTCTTTGTTCTACAGTGTAAACAAGTCAGACCTGGAGAGGAGATAGGGAAGACCTAGAATTCCACACCCTGGAATGTAAAGCAAATGTCTCCAGGGGAAAGATAAGACTGCATCTCTCTAGAGGTCTCTATCTTCAGAGTTGCTATTCACTCATCCACTAACCCAGAAGTCCCTGATCATGGAGAAACATGAAAACATCCAAGGAGAGTTGTTTCCCCATGAGAACAAGGGTAACAATTCTCTTCTTCATAGCATGGTTGAAGCTGGGATGAGATTATTTAGAGACAGAGTTAAGAAGGAAAGGAAAACAAAGACAGCTCAAGAAGGACAGCAAGTCAAAGGGCATCTCCTTTAGCCATTAGGGGACAGCAGCAGTGCCCACATGGGGCCTTCCCTAGTGGGTTTGCTCATGTACTCCAGAACACATATTATCTGGGACTATGACTCAATTGCTAAATGAGATGAACACTCATCCTTCTGCTGAAGTTATCATTCAGTGATACCAGTTTTCCTGTTTTTCACACTATAATGAAAGAGAGACTGCCTTATTCATTATCATATTCCTGGCTCCAGCACGAAGCACAGTGTGTGGAACATGAAGTGTGTTAAAATATTTTCCAAGTGAAATAATGACCTAGAGTATTATTCTCTTCCATCCAAAGCAAGAGCTTCCTGATAGATTTTTAGATCTTATTCCTGATTTCCAGGGAGTGATATATACACCAGGTTGGTGATGATGATGATGATGATTTTAGTGGTGGCAGATAGAAAGTATAGTGGAACAACCAGGTGGCTATACTGAGTCAGAGATTTCTGAGAGTGATACCAGATCCATCATTAAACAATTTAATTCTCAAAGGCTTTTATTCCACATCTGTATAAGGAAATAATAATAATATAGCTATTAAAATAATATCTATCTTGGAATAACTAAATAAAAGGATGTAGGTACAGTACATAGTATGGTACATAGAACCTAGAAGTGTTCAATTAAGATTAGCTATTATTGTTTATGATTATTGATTTTTTTTAAAGGAGGCAAAATTATTGAGAAGAGAAGCCGGGAAAAGGAAAGAAATATTGAATTTTTGCTTGGCTTCTACTTGGCTTTGTTCCCTGCCAAGTCATTGTTACAGTCAATCCAAGTAGAGATGGAATGTGATGAAGAGATTTAGGAAAACCTTAAGAGAATAAATCTTCCAAATGAATTTCAGCACATGCAGAAATTGCACTGCCTATAGCTATTAGATTTGGGCAGAGAATATGAATAATTATGAAGGAGCTATAACTCCGATTTTCCTTCTGATTTTGCACAGGGGTCATCCTGCTGTAAAAAATAATTATAAGCAAAGAGATTTCAGTTGTAGCTTTGATACTGCATGGGAGCTGGATCAGACTTCTCATAAGCCCTCCAGCGTCACCTTTCTCTCTGTGAAAGTTCCCTTGTGCAGCCTCAGGAAGTAGAGAGTTACTGTATACCTAATCAACAATGTTGGTGAAATACCCCAAGTTCTATAAAATAAACATATCAGAATATTAGTATGATTAAAGACATTTGGGGATTGATTTTTCTAACTCAATCAAAAAAAATTTTTAAAGTCAAAATATACCTTATTGACATGTCTCTCATAACCCTACATTTCTCACCTTTCCCACTGCTACCACTATATTTCATTCCAATTTAGGTCACCATTATCTTGTTTCTGAATTGTTGTAAGAGCTGCCTACAGCTTTCCTTTCTCCTGTCATATTCTACCCAATAAACCCAGTCAATCTATTCTCTACAGCAATCAGTGCGACATTATATATCAGATCAAGTCAATACCCTGCTGAAACGTCTTCAAAGCGTTCGATTAGGGAGGTTCAAAATCGTTAACATAACTTAGGAGGTCTTCCAGTTCTCCACCTGATTTCTCTCCTGTGTCCTTTATTGTTCCCTGATACTCTATCTTTAAACTATTCTTTTTTTTTTTTTTTTCATTCTTCATTTTCCTCACTCTGGAATATGTAGTTTCCTCTATGTGGAATGACTGCTGTTCAACTTTAAGTACTTAGCTTAAAAGTTATGAGTATCTGTCTCTGAGAAACCATCTTTGATTCTATACCAAGTTAGGACCTGTCCATCTGCCATTTCCTCCCTTGGAATCTTATGCTTCCTTGATCATGTCACTCTTTACACTGTGTTGTTTATATAATGCTTGTACTCTCTGACAGACTAAGAGTATCAATTGTTTCCTTCTGCTGCAGTGAGAGGTATCCCTTTGCTACACAGAAGATTCAAAGGAATAAAAGATAAATTATGCTTAGCTTTTAACTTCAGAAATACTATCTTGAAAGCCATAATATTATAGTTATAGAAAATTGGGTTTTAAATTTGAAATTTCCCTTTACTTCTTATGAGTCTACCTTGATAATAATGTTTTATTATAAGCCATAGGGTGGAAAGAAAGGACAGAATTGATTTAAGTGAAAGTCTTATAAGAACAAAAGAGGAATGAGAGAGACTTCTGCTATTGAAATTCAAGGAGGAAACAAATAGGAGATAGGAATTCAGAAAATAAATGTTTACCATTCCCTCTTGTGGGTGTGCTACAGGCGAGAGCAAACAAGGGAATTATCAATATTTAGATAATAGGGAGTTTCGTGCTTGCTTCTTGCTTCTTGCTTCTTGCTTCTCATGTCATCAACTGATAAGTTTGCAAGCCCAGCACAGAAACTTCTGTATTCATCATGTTGTAACACAGTGCTATCCAGATGGAAGTTTAGAAAATCAGTGAGGCTCACCTAGAGAAGTATGTAGTGGAGACAACAGCTGAAGTTCCAGAGTCCTAAGAAAGTTAAGAGAAATGTAATGACATGTGGTTGACCAGAAGATACCTGAAGTTGGGATGAAGAATCCACAGAATGTAGGAACTTAGGTCGCTAGGTAGGACCTTAACTTCAGCAGTTAATGTCAGCATGTACCTAGAAAAACCAATTAGGCTCACCTTCATCACAGTAGGCACTAGGTCACAATGACCAGGGACCATATGGGATCAATCACACCTCATCTGATATTCCTAGCAGTCAACAAAATGGCATGTGGACCAGAAAATCCACTTCAAATGCCAAATTAGCCAGTAACATTTCCCCTCCACTCAGATATTATCTTAGGAAAGAGAAAGTAGAGTGAAACCCTCTTAATATAAGATACTATAGCTTCAATTGTGGGTTTCAATGTCAAATTGATGGAATATTTATGCAAAACCCACTGATTTGATTCCTTCTCCAGAAAACATTCTAAAACAAAGTGATACAAATGATATGTTTGTTTTCTCCTACCATTATTCTGAGTGAGACTAACATGAGTTCATTTATTTGAGATGTAATTTCTAAATTTTCACTTCATTATAGTTACGAGATCTGTATCTCTATGGCTCATTTATATATATAACATAGCACCTAGCACAAAAAAGATGTGCCTGGTAAACATTTGTTGAATGACAAAGTAAATGAATAAGCTAATACTAATTCAGGAAAGTGAACAATTTAGAAATCAATTAATTTTGAACATATTCCTTCTAAAATTTTCCTACAACTCATTCTTTCACATAACTTTGCTCCAGTGTATATGTCCATGGCACATAATTTGAACTCAGTTTTTGCTTTTTTTTCAAAGTTTAATAGAGGTGATGTATTTTCACTCAAATCCACAGCAACAAATCCATGCCAGTAGCATCTGTGCTTGGAATTAATGTTCATATTCCTCTAGTGGAACCCTATGATTGATGTGATTTTTTTTCCTTCAGTGGTTCCTTACTTTACCAAGGTGTGCATTTGGACTATCTATTCTAATGGATATTTAGTAAAAAAATAAAGGATGTCTCCTCTCTTTTTTAGGGCCAAATCACAATATTATTACTAAATATTTGCCTAAGAATTTTGAAATCTAAGAGAGTTGAGAGGACAACTCAAGCACTGAAAATGGAACTTCAGGATATTATACAAAGTTCTCATTTCTATATTATTGTATGACATTGAAGTTTAATTAGCAAACATTAATCAAATGTCTTCCAGATATAATTTTCACAGTGTCAGATGCTGAAACTAGGTAGGACAGATCCTGCCCCAAATGTGCATAGGATATTTATTTTAATTTTTATTTCCCAACCACTCTTCATAAATTCACTGTTCCCCACAACAAATTTCTGTTCTTTTAGAAACACCAAGAAAAAAATTGTCCAGAACTGAGAGAAGGCAGAGACAGAATAAAAAGGGGAGGGGCAGAAATATTGCAGAGGAGAGAAATGAAAACTCTCGTGATGTGAAAGAACTAGAAGGATCCCCAACAAGCTATATTTTGCTTGACCTTTGAAGGACTCTGATCCCTTAATCCTTTAAAATTATTAATGAAATAAAATGAATAGGCATAAAATGCTACCTTTTAAACATAACTTTGAATCCAATATTATGGGATTATCAAATTGCTAATTTTCCTAAGTAACCTTATCTCATTTAAGCAGTGTCATTAAATATTATGACTTTCCATGAGACAACTGCAGCAGGCTGTGATAATAACAGTACTGTCTTTTATCTTTCTTGGTACGAATCAGTAAAATATTAAAACCTAACTCTGCTTCTTCCTTGAGCACATTTTATTTGAAGTGAAATATGTGTTATGCATGCATATTAAATGGTAAAAATAACTTATCCAAGCAAATTTAATGTATTTTAAAGAATGATTTATGAATGAATAAAACTTTTGGATTATTATTTGTATATTTGGATTTTGACCTTATATATGTGTGTATATGTATGATTTTATAGTTATATATCTGTGTTTGGTTATATATGTTTTTATACGTGCATATACATGCATATATAAAGTATACAAATATGAAAAATTTATCAGCAAAAATAAAGATTTTCATGTGATCATAGTCTTACATAGTGTTGAAAGAGACTTTTCCTTCTGATAAGTGCCAACATTATTGTGATATCAATTATGTGCATTAGGTCATCTTTAGCTGGGAGAAATAAATTAACTGTCTTATTTTTACTACATTTACTCTTACTATGATTCTTCCAGAAATTAGGATGACATAAGTTACTTTTAAAAAACAAGCATAAAATATAAACTCTTCAGGGTTTCAAACACATTTGCCTTCACTGTATTATTACATGCTAACATTTACTAAAAGCACCATGGAAGGATATTATTTGGAAATAAAAAGGAACAAAGTATATTCTACAATGTGAATGGACCTCAAAAAAAAAAAAAAAAAAAAAAAAAAACACAACACAACACATTATGCTAAGAGAAATAAGTCAGCACAAAAGACCACATGTTGTGTAATTGCATGTATATGAATCGTTCACACAAGGCCATGCCATAGAGACAGGATTAGTGGTTGCCAGCAGCTGGGGTGGAAACAGCCAGTGATAGCAAATAGGCACTAGAGATCTTTTGGGGATTATGTTCTAAACTTGGGTAATGGTAATGGTTGTACAACTGTAAATTTACTAAAAATTACTGAAAACAAAAATACTAAAAATGAATGAATTTTATGAAATGTAAATTATTCCTCAATAAAGCTGTTTTTAAAAATCTGTGCATTCATTCTTGAATGAAACAGTCAAATATTTTAGACAACACAGAAAGGAGAAAAATCTCTAACAGCAGATTTTGAAAGTCTGGAACACACCCATTTTTGCAGTGTGTTTCCTTTATTACACATATTTCTTTGCATATTTATCAGAACTTCTTAGAAATATTTAAGCATTCAGCTTTCTTTGGTTAATATATTGGAAAGCATATGGTAAGAGAAGAAACAAATCAACATTAAAACTTTTTAAGGCATAAGTTAAGCTTATTTTCTATAAAATCCAACCTAATTTTTAAAGAACTTTTAAAGAAATATTCCAATTAACATGTCTTTCATTTAACTCCTGTTTTTTTTTTCTGCTCAAGATTCTTTATATAAAATCACCTCCTCAATACCTTTCCCATCCATCACTACCCTTTTATTCTCACAGATACACTCTAATTCCATCTGAAGGCAAGGCCAGCTCTTTTTGTGCAGGTGATAGGGTTTTCCTAAACTGCCTAAGAAAATGTTTGCTCACTAGGGACCTGAAAAAGAAAATTAGGCCTCAATATAGGGAAGTTAGGCTATTAAATGGCTTTAACCATGAATAAATTGTAGAGAACGGTATAATTATTTTCCCTGGGAACAGTCATACTTAGCATTAGTTTACTTAACAAATATTTATTGAGCATCTACCATGGGGCAAGCAATGTTTGAAGCATCGTGGATAGAGCTGTGAAAGGAAACATCCAATTTTAAAGTTTTTATTTTCTCTCCATTATTTCCAAACTTTCAGTAAAGCCATGCTAGAACAATGTTGTGGGTAATTTAAATTAAGTGAAACTAAGTCCTTCCCTACACTGGCCCAACTCTATGGTCAGTTTGGAGATACAGTAACTTGTTGAGTGAGCACAGTTGTCCAGGACTTCCGGGAGAAGCCCCTAAGTGAGCATAGTAAGTCTTGAGTCAAGGATCTTTGAGTAAAGATAACTCAGAGTGACCTGGCTCAGGCACAAAGGTTCTCAAATCTAGGGTTTATGCAGGCTCAACAGAAGAAAAGATTCCAAGACTCCAATCCCAGAACTAACAAGGCATACGATTGGGGAAATGTTACTTTAGGATTCACACTGAACTAGAGGAAGGTGACTGTTCTAGAGTAAGTGGGGTAGGAGCTAGGTCTTGTCATTATATGGGTAAGAATTATCCAGGGAGGGCAGAAAGAGGAGAGGATTTTATGTGAAGAGTTAGCCTGTTCTCTTTTTCTAGATTTTCAAGAAAACTTAATGCCAGGCACTAACCAAAGCTCACACAAATTATCCTTCTCATACTAGCATAAAGAAATGAAGGTATGGAAAAGGAGGAGTACTGTCTTCAAATTCGGGAAAAACTGTAAAACATGCTTGAGTAGTAATTGATCTGGTAACCTAGAGGGAGATGCAATGTGTCTTTTCAGGCTTTTATATGGGTACGGCTCAGACAAATGGATAGCAAATCAAAAAGCCATGAATACTGCAGGCGAAGGGCTGCTCTGTCATATTCTCATGCTGTTACTTCTGAATCAGAGAAGTGCATTATATGACCATTTTTAAAATAGACACACTGAAGAGTTCCTATTTTATTTGTATGTATTCTTTGAAAATGTAATATCCTGTTTCTCCAGCAACACAATTGTCCAGCGGGAACATTAGATCACTGTGACACTGATAGGAAGCCACAGTAAGAGGAGGCAAAAAGGTCAGCCCAAATAAAAGAAAAATTTGCTTAGTTGATATATGTTTTTCCATAAGTAGATTTTACATGACTTATGCTTGTGTGGACCAGCATTAAAATCAGCTTGCAGTCTTAAAATCTACTATAGCTGACAGACAGGGATGAAACCACAATTATGCTTAGTGGTGGAAAGAAACTATCTGGAAACGGCACTATTTGTAGACAACTTACAAACAGGATATCCCCATAGGAATAATTCAAACTGACAACCTCCAGGTATTATTTTAAGGCAATCTGCTTGCTGGCAAATTGGCCAAGATGAAAGGTGATGTCCTATGTTAAAAACTGGTGGGAATTCAGGTGCATACTTTTTAGTATGAATTTAAACTCAGATTTAGCCTCTAAAATAACTTTGGATTGGAAAAATCTCTAAGATCCAGTTTTATCGTGATAATATATAATTCAATATGTTTATTTGCTTAGCCCTCAAACTGGAAAGAAAACTATCTTTTTTAACCCATATCTCTTATTACTTGCTCAGCCATGCTTTTTTTTTTTTACATTTCATTTCTTTCACTGGTAACTAAACAAAACCTGTGTGTGACATGCATAGATGCATCTCACATTTCTTTATTTTTATTTTAAAAGATGCTTAGATTACATAAATGTTACACAAAAATTACAGGGATTCCCATGTTCCCCACCTCCCACACCTCCCACACCTCCCACATAAACATCTTTCATTAGTGTGGCACATCACCTGCAATGGATATACACATCCTGGGGCTTTGCCACTAAGCATGGACCACAGTTCACATTATAGACCACACTCTCTCCCACACAGTTCTGCATGGTATATGCTGATGTAAAATGGCCTATATCTGTCCTTGTAATGTCACTCAGGATAATTCCCATGTCCTGAAAAAGCCCCTGTATTACAACTGCTTTTCCCTTCCCTGCCCCAGAAGCATCCAGTGGCCACTGGCTCTACCTCACTGTTGTAATTTCTTCCATTGCTTGAATCACAATGTGTCTACAACAGAATACCAGTAAGTCCACTCTAGTCCATAGCTCCTCCCCCAATCCTGAGGAGTTTGGGATGGTGATGTCCACTCCACCTCCAAGTGAGAGGTGGCTAATATCCCATGGATACGGTAGATGGGATTATCCTGCCTGCAGCTGCAGGCCCTCTCCATTCCCTGGGATGGCTGTTGTCCTTCATCGTCTCCTTGTTCAGCCATTCTTAACAAATCAATGTCTCAACTTCTCTTCCAATCAAACTACTCCCAAACTAACATTAATTAAGCCATTTCAATTTGATCTTTCCCTTCATTCAATCCATTATGTACTCAACACCTGCCCATTATCAGTCCCTTTGAGGGTATAAAGAGTAACTCCTCCCATTTCAAGAAAAGTCTCCACTGATGGGGGGGGGGAGCATGAATCTAGATTCTAGATAGACCCAAAACACTTTGTACCACTGATAAACCCAAAACAGTATCTTGCACATATGTTCTCAATAAATATGTCTCGGTGTTACCAGAATTAATGTGATCTCCTCCTCTGCACTTCTATCAGGCTGGCTGTTTTTACCTAGTACAATTTATTTCTCTATTTACATATGTTTTATTCTAATGAAGTAGAATAAAATGACTCAATATAACTTATAGTCTAAACTCGCATTATGTTATATACTTTTTCTAGCATATATTTTAATGATTTGCACAGATACTTCAAAGTGATAAAGACTTCTTTCAAGAATTTTTCTTAAAAGGGAAGGTATACAGAAGAGCTTGATAGAGGAGAGGTTATCAGCAATATCCTATTAGCAAATGGAAAAGATCAGCACAATATGAGGGAGTTCAAGCAATTACCTTCAGGAAGGCATGCCATATATCCATTATGAATACAGAGCAGTGATGTCAATGAGAGTGAAAAAAAGCCTCGATTAAATCAACCTACCCTAGATTAATTCTACGGGTAATGATTCAGAAATAATTTTCTGAATATATCTGAAATAGTAGTCGGCATCATTTAGCCATTATTTATGAAGGGTATACTACGTGTCGGGATTTTTCTTTTTCTTTCATTAAGGCTCACAATAGCCTGTGAGGATTAAAGATACTGTAGATGAAAACAGAAGATTTGTAGGTGAGATATCTGAGACTCAGAGAGGTTTAGTAACTTACCCAAGGTCATTTAGGAAATTAACTGGCTGACTCAGGAATCAAAACCCAGTTAGATTGAGTGCAATTCAGCTCTTTCTACTTTGCTATGCTGCTTCTAAATTGGACCATGAAATATTAGTGTGGAGCGAAAGATAAAAATAGTCACACTATCCTAAATAGATTAAACAAACTTCAAAAGAAAGGCAATGATTTAAGATATTATTTATGGAAGAAACTCAAACAAAGCATCAAAGAACATTAACTTGCAGTGGAATGTGTTTTTTGCATACAATTCTTAAAAGAACAACCTCATTAGATAGTAAGGAAATATGGGGAAAGAGAAGGATGGTTGTCAACTTGGAACGAGCACTTCTTCAATAAAATACATTGTATTAAAGAAGAACTGACGATAAGGACTGGGATACCGAATAAATTCATAGGAAGGAAGGATGAGGAATACAGAACTATCTATAAGATGCAGAAGGATATCAAAGAGGACGATGGAAATTTCAGGAAAAAGTTAAGAGTCTGCAGAACCAAAGGAAATTCTAAAAAATTCAAGAAAGATCAAGTTCAGGACATTCCAAGCACTAAAAAGTGAAAACAGGAACAAATAATAAATTGAAAAAGAACATGGATAAATTAATGATCTTTAAAACCCCGCAGTACTATCCACAGTTCTTTCACTTTTTTTAACTCTTCCCATACTAAATGTTATTAATAGATAGATACTATACAAGAATAAGATAATGCATGCATAAAATAGCAGTAAATGATCTACAGATATGCATAAATTCAGAACTCAAACGATTTGGCTGTAGACTGTGTGCTGCGTATATCTCCAACACCATCCAGATGATAGTGATATATTACTAGAGAGATACAGAGCAAAAATTAGCATCAGGATGATGCAGAATGGAAATATTCAAGAAAATATAAGGATGCATCAATTAGGGACCAAATTTCAAGATAGATTAATTCATTGTATGAACATACAGTCAACTGATTAAAATGATTAAAGACTCAATTTAAAACAGTTAGGACAGATAAGTGCCCGTGAGCCATCATTTCTAAGATATAATGAGAAACACTGACACGGAAAGTTGTAGAGGAAAAAACGTGTCTGATGTTTGAAGCCTTGACCGTAATGCTTGGTATGGTAACGCCAAAACCACAATGATTACTCATTTAACAAAAGATTATTGATAAACCTTGTGTCAGGTGCTGAATGCACTCACGAATAAATGACCTATATCTGCCATACTGTTCTCATAGTCTCATTAGGAAACAAAGATGTAATAATATTCATAATACATTCTATGTGCTACAGTAGAAGTTGATATACAAGATCTTGTGGGAGCACACAAATCTGAAAATAGGGAGAATGTCCTAAATTTCTACTGCGAGAAACTATATTAATAAAGGCCTTAAGCCAGCTGAGACTGCATAACTCTAAGAAAGTTGGGAAAAGCCTGGATTAAGCTCAAACTGCTCAAAGAATAATCTCACAGTCATAGTGTTTTTCATTCTGTGAATATAAGAAAACAGTCAATTCAGCAGAGTATAATGATACATACAAAGCATTTTAAAAAATCTAAATTGATACCACATATTGATTTTGGGGAAGATGCGCACTGTAAATATACAACAGAAGTTATGATGTTCAAGAACACTAATAAATACATGCATTCATAGGCACAAAAGGAGATACATTCTTATGGAAACTTTATCATCACATAAACCTCATTGTTCAAATTAATCATCTGGGGGGGGTGGGGAGAGGAACAGTACCAGTGTTGAAGCAAATTATTTTTCTGCATTGTGCCTACAAATGGTTCTCAAGAAATGGAAAGTAAAAACCTAGACCAGAAGTTCCTGGAGGGATTGTTCAGGAAGGCAAACGGATGCGTAATCAACAATCCTCAAAATAGCCTTTCCCCCAATTTAGCCCCACCAATATGCATCAGCAACCTTGGTATAAGCAAACAAATAAAACTCCAAAGCAAAACATTTAAAGGTGGCATGCCACAAGTAGGAAGTTGCATGGTTCAGGTCAGATAAATTGAACCACTCATAATCAGGCTGATTTGGTCTTCTTCTAATACAATCATCCTATTTCCAGAATTTATGTCTCTCAACCTTATCCTAAATTTCAGGTCTAAATTCTGGAACAAGTCTGGCCTCTCAGCAAAGGAGGCAGAAGGATCTCTAGATTGATAGCTTGAGGATTCAGCAATCTTTAACTTTCCCTGCAACCCCAATTTTAGCCATGTGTGGCAAATTACTGCTCCCCTTTTCTCATTCCTTTGTTATAAAATTACATATTGCTATCTTAGCCTGGCCTCATAGTAGCTGGAATATAATTCATTATAATGAAACCATGTGACTCGTTTTGACCAAGAGGCTATTAGAAGACCTGATTCAAGCTGAAGCTTGAAATGTGCATATGCAATTGAGATTTCTGTTATAATCTAGTGATCTGCCATGAGAAGAACATACCCCAAGAACTGTTGTCTCTTCAGCCTGGGTCCCAGAACAAAAATACATGGAGCAGACCTAAACTGAGCTTCCATCCTAGAAACAAATCTAGCTGACCCACAACCTGAAGCAGAGCTCTGTAGATGAGTCCATCCTAGAGCAGATGAACTGAGCACATTGTTTCTCAGCATTATTGTGGCAATAGCTGACTGGTACATGTGCACATAAACATTAGTAATCGTGATCTTAATTATGTGGCTATTTACAATCCAGCCCAGCATGGCATTCTATCTCCAACAACCAAATTCAGGCTTTACTTGCTTGGATATTTGTATCTGTTGTCACACTCTCCTGATATTCTACCTAATTGAAACCTACCTTCTACTTTGCTTCCAGATAAAGACATGATCAACTGCTAAACATATGATGCAAAATTAATAATAGCAGCAATTATATATCAGGCACATTTAAATATATATCTTAATTAATCCTCACAACAATGCTACATGATAGATTTTATCATTTCATTTTCTGGGTTAAGTTCATTCGTTATTAATTGCCCTCCATATTCCAGACCCTCAGCTCAGAAAAAGTAAGCAACTTACCTAAGGTTTCCCAGATGGTAAATGCTAGGGTCAGGATTCAAACTCAGCTGTTATTATTTATGCTCTTTCATGTCACATCTTTAAAATGGAGACATCATGAAATTTTCAAGTAATAAGACAGATGTTCATATTACAACTGGGTTCCAAATTAATGGGTTTCTGTGACAGTTGGGTATTGTTTATGAATTCCAAAAATAGATATTGGATTGTTTTTGTAAACTGGTCTGTTTCTCTGAGCATATTAGATTATATTAAACTCAGAGGTTTCACTTTTACTTTATTAAATCAAGATTAGGGCTTTTATTTGACCATGTCATTAGGGCGACTCAGTTTGAGTACCCTTCTACAGCTAGCCTTGCTATAGGCTATATAAATGGATGCTCAGTCAAAGACCGGGAAGTAAACACATGGAGAAGGAGAACAAGAGTTAAGTTTTAGACGTTGGATCCCTGGGGAGAGAGCCGAGCCATTATCCTGATAGTTTGCAGCTGAAGAGACCAGAGCCCTGAACAGCTGAGAAAGCTAGGAAAGAAACAAGCCCCAGGGAGAGAGAGATGAGCATTATGCCAGCCTACAGCTGAGATCAGAAGGAGCTGGGACCATGGAGCCTTAGGAGGAAGAGGAAGGATGAACCCTCACAAAGACCGGCAGCCATCTTGCTCCAACATGTGGTGACAGACTTTGGTGAGGGAAGTAACTTACGCTTTGTGGCCTTGTGACTGTAAGCTTCTACCACAAATAAATAGCCTTAATAAAAGCCAACAGATTTCTGGTACTTCGCATCAGCACCCCTTTGGCTGACTAATACAGGTTCCAAAGGATGAAACTTATCTACTGTGTAGACTTAGGAATATTGATAAAATTTCTTGGCTCACATAAACAATAGTTTGGTTTGTACTATGTCATTGGGTAAGTGTGATCAGAAGAGTGAAGATGGATTGGAGACGGTGATAAATACAAAACAGTAATATTATTAATTGCAGCCATTTCAAGAAAGACTAACAGTGAAGTTTTAGTGTTTGGACATTTTCTTACCCAGGAGACTCTTGAGTTTGCTTTCAGGTGAAATACCAGCATCAATAAGCTAAGTGCTTTGGGTTTGGAGAATACATAGATCTCAGTTCAAATCCTGGGTCTAACTTTTCCCAGCTATGTGATCTTGATCAAGTTACTTATATACTAGTAACCTTGGTTTTCTCATCTGTGAAATGGAGCTAATCAAAGTAACTACTTTATAGTTTGTTGAGGAAAATAAACGAAAAGTATCTTATAAAATAATGTAGCACTGTATCCACAAGAGATATATGGTAGTTGTCTGAAAATATGTGCATCGAACTTCTATAGCTTCCTTGAGAATGAGAATCACTTTATTTTAAAGGAGACAGGGCATTTCTAAGGGGAGAGAAAGGCAGGGAAAGCATGCACATAGAAGGGGAGTCAGAAAGGGAAAAGAAGGGGAAGCGGCTGTGGCTCAATCAGTAGGGCTCCCGTTTACCATATGGGAGGCCCCGGGAACCGAACCCGGGGCCTCCTGGTGAAGGCAAGCCCGCCCGCGCGGCGTGGTTAGCTGACCCAGCGAGCACAAGCAGCGAGGGGGGGATAAATGAATAAATAAATAAAATCTTTAAAAAAAAAAAAAAGGGAAAAGAAGAGAAATTTAAGTTGTTTTGTAACTGGCGTAGGAGAATGATATATAGACAAGCAAATTTATGTATGAGGGAGCATAGAGGGTGAAGGTCTTTGAAAAGTATGACCATGGATTATGTTTTGCATAAGCAACCAGATGTTATTATAATACGGGACCAGAAAATGGCATTGTGCAATGGTGAATGGGAGCAATGTGAAAGCCAGCTACTTCCACGGTGTGCTTGTGATATTAATCCATGTTTTGAGCTGCTGTTTTCACCTCTGTATTGTTTATCAGGTTTGAGTCTAATCAAGCTTGATTGGAATCGTGGGAAGACACTAATTAAAATGATTAACAATATCAATAACAGCAAAGGGAATAGAAAAGGAAGCCTCTTATTTTTAATGGGCTGAACACAGATTCTTGCTGGCTGAATGAATAGAAGTTAATTGGGGAGTGATACTGGAGAGCACATTTCTGAAATGTCTATTTTCACGCTCTTGATAAAAGGGCACATTTTCTAGAAGCTAAAAGATATACCAAAATCACAAAAATAGATGTGTTTTTTTTTTTCCTGCTCCACTCATTAGCTGAAATAAAACCAATTCCTAACCTCAGAATGTTTGCAAACACCTTTGTTATCAAAGATGTCCTCTACTGGATGCTGTGCTTAACTCTGATTATATTTCAGCTTTGCCATTGACCTTTAAGTTACTCTAATCTGCCTTTATTTACAAATGTGGTTTCTGAAAATAACCTTTGAATAGAACAGATTTTAGACACAATAGCAGAATACAATCCAGGCATGAACAGAAAAGAGTGCATACGGCTTGAGAATCTCCTACTATTATTTCTTGACAATGTCAGGGGCAGCTTATTTCTGGAAAACAAATCAATCCATTTGGACAGTATATTTTTCCACTTACAATGTTCACCCCCCAGCTCAAAGGGTATTCACCACTTCATTCCTGATGCCCAACCTAAGTTTTTCCTTCAGGTAGATAAACTCAGTGTCATGAAAGGCATGTTTGGATTATCTTGCTGGCTGCTGAGGCTGAGATATATATTTTCAGAGTCTGGGAAACACCTGGTCCTTCCTTCTAGTATCCCCTCAATCAAGAAAGAACTCTGAATGAAGTCCCAAGAATCCAAACTAAGGTGCTTCCTGTAAACAATTCTATACTTGGCTTTCATCTTTACATTTTTGGTATTTATTTTCACATGCCATTTATTTAACTTTGGAATTCTTTATCTTCCCTTAGTGTAACACTAACTAACACTGACATAGAACACCACCATTTCCAAAGTGCATTCACAGAGCCACTACGTATTGCCTTCTCTCCATATCTCCTAGAGTTAGGGAGACAACAGTGTGGAAATGCTTAGAGCACAGGCTCTAGACCTCTCTGAGACCTAAGCTTAAAGACCAGCTCTGCACTTGCCAGCTGTGTGACCTTAGACAAGATCTAATTTCCCTACTTAATTTTATTTTTGTCCAACTACCCCATTTATGATTTTTTGTCCAATTCACTCCCTATAAAAAGGGAATAAATATACTAGGTACCTAACAGAATTGCCATGAAGATTCAGAAAATAATTCTAGTAAAATTGCCCAGCCCAGGACAATTACTAGATAAATGTCATCTGGCTTACTATTCAGATGACTACTGCTGTCCTGTGTGTCCTTTCAGGACAGGGTAGCAGTTTGCATTTATCTTTGGATCCCCAGTGCCTAGCAGAGTGCCTGGCACATAGTAAGTGCTTAACAAAGAACTTACTATTTTACAGACTTTACAATCATTTCTAAGGAAAGGGACTGTGGCCTTCCATTCTTCATGTAGAGTCAGGACAGGAAACTAACTTTTCTAATTCAAGTCCACCGCTCTTTCTACTCCAACTGTATACCCCTCCCCCACATCCCCAGGTGGTACTGTTTTTCAGGCCTCTTTTTTTCTTTTCTTTTCTTTTTCTTTTCTTTTCTTTTCCTTATTTTCATATGCCTATAATCTCTTAGCAGTTTTTTAAATAAAGATGTTTTCTTCAAACAAAACCTTATACAGCAGCCAAAATGTATAAATAATAATAATAATAAATAGTTTTGGAATATCTTTAGGAATTTAGCAAGCAAAGATACTAGAACCTTGACTTTGTCAGGGGGCTGCTCCTCCTCCAGGCCCCCCAGCCTTTGCCCAGTCCCTGAGGCAGTTTTGTTGACTCTTTAGGATTCAGGAGCGCACCATGTTAAATTTTCTATCTTGCATTCCCAACAATTCTGTATGCCCCAACTTCCATTCACCTAACTTCTGTCAATGTGTTAGTGGAACTGTTTTCAGTGTAAATTGAAATATGTAAATACAGTACTATGGATTTTCCAAAGTTGCTTAACTCAACACTCAGCAATGGGGTTGCTCAGTCACATACTAGAGAAGCCCTAACTCTGTGACAAAAACAGCTGATAAAGCTTCTCTTGCTTAATCTTCCTTTAATTAAAGCTGTTGTGGTTAAAGTGATTAGTCAAACAAAGTCAGTGAAACAAGCTTTTTGTCTTTTCATTTCACAAATGGCTTTGTGTGTGTGGAGAACCTGATTTAGCCTCTGAACTTTTCCCTCCTACTTAGTTCATACATGTTAACTCAGTTCTCCAGTGATTTTCTGAGTCTTAGAATGATGAAACATTCTTCTTTTGGAATTATTAGACAGCTTTAATTTCCAAAGTACGTATTCACTTAAGCAGGGGTTCTTAAGATTTCAAGGGGTCCGTGAGCTTAAATTGAAAATTCAAGAAAACATTATTCATGTGGGAACTTGTTGGTACAGGTGTGATATATTTATTAAATAATATACAGTATAGTGTGGCCTTAGTATGATTTTTATTTTGATGTAGCATGTTCTGAGTGTAGTGGATAACTGCCTGCAAAAAGGTTGGTAAGGATGGTGGAGATGATTTTATGACGCTGTGGGAAAACTCAAATTTCTAAATGTTTGCCAGAAATGACCATTTGAACAGATGCTGAACCGTGTTATCAGGTATTGAAATTATGAGAAAGTTGTAAAACGTAATTTTGAATAATCCTAAAATTTAATTTAAAGATATGCCAATATTGAGTGTCATAAATAAAACTATCTGCCGCTACATTCTGAGAAGGGGTCCGTGGTTTTCACCTGACTGGCAAAGCAGTCTGTGGAACAAAAAAGGTTAAGAACCCCTGACCTAAGAGAAAGCTCTCTCAATGTTACACATCTGTTTAGTTCTCAAATTCAAGACAACTTGTCTACAGCAGGTTACACCTGACTCAAAGTTTAGATGAGACCCAGGAAGGAGAAGAGATAAGGCTATTTTGGAGAGGGTGTAGGCAGTATTCTTTTCTAGAGATAACATTCTCTGATGATTCTGAATGCAATTTTATGCAATTTGCTGCTGTTTAATAAATGTATATAAAGTAAACAGCTTTATGTAATGTATTTTGTCTAGTTATAGCTCCTTTTTAAACAAGTCATGACAGTGAAATTTTGTTATTTATGTAAAATGTTTGGAATAAGAAATACATATAACTATAATAATATTTTTCCATGGGAAAATATGACAGAACTGTGTCTTATTTTAGGGCTTGTTTTCTATGATAGCTTTGTGCTTATAAGTGTGAGCAAGCTGGTCTATGCTAAATTGCATTACCAACGTCATGTACTGCAAAGATCAGAAGGGGAAATTTCATAAGGAAGCTAGATGATTATATGAAAAAAATAAGAAAGGTAATCATAAACTATTAATGATATATCAGAAAACAGATATTTAAATTAATATAGACATATAAATAAAATGAATTCTAATAGAAGCCAATTTACACAGTAATTTTATTAATTACCAATGTTAATTAGTATATAATTCTGCTAATTTAAATATACATTTCAAGCTCTAATTTAGGGAACATTGCTTTATTTTTTAACATGATTTTAAGAGAATTTCAGGGATATAACCAAGTTATATTAAAGAATATTGAAAAAACACTCAAAGTAGAGAAAGAAGCCAGTAAGAGGGAAGTCTGTATTTTTTTTTTTTTTTTTTAAGATTTTATTTATTTATTCATTTATCCCCTCCTTGCTGCTTGTCTTCGCTGGGTCAGCTAACCACGCTGTGCGGGCCGACTTGCCTTCACCAGGAGGCCCCGGGAACCGAACCCGGGGCCTCCCATATGGTAAACGGGAGCCCTACTGATTGGGCCACAGCCGCTTCCCAGTCTGTATTCTTATGTGACCTCTCCCTGCTGGTGTCTGGTATTTTGGGGGAATTTAGTTGATTCTTTCAAGGCCATAGTCATGCATATCACTAATAAATATCACTCCTATATATCTGCATTAGTAAATCCTTAGACTTCAAGAGAAGTCTTAAGTTGAGTTAAACCATAGCTAAACCAATGAAACTTGGGGAAATGGAACTCTTCCCACGATTTATTGATCATGGCAAATATGGCTGGCTAAATAATCAATTCAACACCACCTCCCAAGCTTCTTCTTTGCCTCCAGTAGCAAAATTCACTGACTCACCTTCCCAGACTCCTTGCAATTTGGGATGGTCATGTGATACAATCCTGGCCAACTGGATTTAAGCAGAAATCTGCCAAATTACTTATAAAGTTATTTATTTTCTTAAAAATGTCACTGTTATGGTTGGAGCTGGCACTTCGCACACTGGAATCGTGGCAGTCATCTTGTAAGTATGAATGAAAGATGCTTACAAGAGATACCAAACTAAAGCTGTAATGGGGCTGATCCACATAACTAAACTATCCAACTATCTATTTCCAAATTTTTTGGTATGTGAGGAATTTAAGCTGTATTTGTTGATGGCAGTGTTAGTTTTGGTTTTCTGTTAGAGAGAAAGCACCTATCTAACATTCTATCCATTTCACTTCATAAACAAATCTCCCCATATTCTTCCAACTCTAGCAAGCCTGATTTATAAATCATAATCCAAGATCAGATTTCTCAGTCAGGTTTGAACTTGCTTTCTCTCTGCCCCAGTTACAAATAAATGAAATAATTAAATTCAGAATCCTAGCCAATCCAACTAGAATAGAAGAAAATGAAGCTTTCAAACTCACTACTATTCAACATAATTATGTTGTAATATTGTTAATTGCACAAGCAATAGGAGTTCATACATAGATACTCCATTTGAACCATAAACTTGAAATAGCCAAATATGTCCATTTGTAAGTACAGCAATTGTATGTGTTTACTAACCCAAGAATAACCTTCTCTCAGGTAACCAACTGCATAGAAATTCAGATCGATACTCCTAATACAGAAAGCATTTCAGGAAATATCAGAAGCTATCAATTGTCAAGCTAATTGGGAGATTGTTTTCCTAAGTGAAAGCCTATAAAATTTTGACTGTCCAAATCACTATAATCATTTTATTTGTCCTGTTCTCTAGAGGAATTTTAAACAAAGTCTGCAGTGATTGCTTTGTTACTTCAAATCTGCCTAGTGATTTTCCAGTGTATTAAAAGACATACTGTGTTGACACTGGTGGGGAAAAAATGAGCATCTGCCTGATGGAATTGCTTATTTTCAGTCAATGTAATTACTCTGCATTAATGCATCTGCTATTTAAACAATACCACACTTTCATTTTTTTTTTTTTGCTAATAATTAACTTGATGGGTTCATACATCTCTATTCAAGTTGAATAAGTATCAGAATAATTTCTATATTGTGACACTTGTGCTAAGCCAAATGAAATGATTGGGTTTCAGCTATTTTGTGTCAGTTCCATAGCTCAATTTCATGACCTCCTGAAACAAAGCAAAAGAAATCAAAACAAAGAGTCCAGTTCCTGGAATGTATAGCAATTTGTATAATGTTGGAAAAATAGAAACAAAAATAAACGGATATATAAAATTTTTTCTCAATACCTCAAATACTGTTTTATATTATGCAATGTGCAATCAGCAAAGGCTGGAAAATAATATTACCTGTCCACAGTTTTGATCACAGTCCTCCCTTTCCCAAACCTCCAGAGCTGCCTGTCACCTTCTGTATCAAATTTAAATGATGCTTACTGCTTCAGGGTCTTCCATCTGCCCTTGGTTACAATGCCTTTCTCAATGTCCTTTCCCCCATTGTCCATTCACTAGAGTCCATCTAATTCCAAGGACTCTTTATAATGCAATACAATTGATTCTAAGAACGATGCATTAAAAGTCAAAAAAGCACAGCACTTGGAAAAATGATACAACCTCCCTGAATCTTTGTTTTTTTTGTTTTTGTTTTCTTCCATAGAAAAAGATCAAAGGCTGCTAACAGACTTTTCCCTACTGTATCTTTCTGTTTTACCCTCTCATCTTTCTATGCTTACTTTCAAATCTATTGAACATTCCTCTTCATTTCAAATACTTTGCCATATAAACTAGGCAGACAATCTGAAGGAGAGTAGCAGAGGTTTGCAGTCCTGGAGAAATATCTCATATTTCTGCTGACAACTTAATATCATTACTTCATTTAAGAAATACCTGCAAATAGTATCTACCAGAAAAGTTAACCCTGCCAAGACTTGTCCTACTTTCTATGATCAATTTATGCTTTCTTGCATTGTATTTTATTGTATAATTTCTCAGCTTTTACTTTTTAGACTTTATCCATTTTTCCCTTTTTAAAAAACTTGTTGAAACCGTAAAATTGCTCTTTGTAATATTTCTTCAAGTCCAGGCCCTGCTGTGGAGGATTATAACTGACTATTTGAGTTTGAGCCTCTAAGGATATCCTTGTCTCTATGGCTTGCAGCAATTACCAGGAGGAAAGGCAGTGAGGCCCTTACTAATTCTCTCTTCTTGGCACTTGGGGTTCATAATTCACTATCAATACCAAAAGCTCTGGTTGGTTTTACCCATTAGAGATGTCAAAATTATTTATTCTTCAAACTAAGAGTGAGGAACCTTACTCTACACCCTGTGTTTGTCCACATGATTGTTTATATTTGTTGTGTCCATTTCCTCTCCTCCCATTCTCTCTTGAATTTATTCCAATCAGAAACTACTCCTATCAAGCTCACTAATGACTTCCACATTGCTGAGTCTGAGAAATAATTTTCAGTACTCATCTTCCTCTGTATATCGGGGACATGTGACTCCATTTGAATTCTATGTTTACTTATCATCCTTGACATAATTTCCTAATTTTATTCCATACTCACTTTTTTCTTTTATGGCTCTTGGTCATCTTCCCCACTTGTGAACATTAGAGTGCTTTGGGGATCACTTCATGTACCTCATCCATTTCTATCTTTACTCACTTTCTTGATGACCTCATTGCTTTGAATATTATCAATAACCTAACAACTCCCTAATTCATTTCCTCAGTCTGGACATCTCTCATGAACTCAAGATTCATATCAATCTCCTCTTGGATATCTAATAGGCTTCTTAAACTTAGCATAGCCACAAGAAAGTTCTTGATTTTTTTCCCCTATAAATCAGTTTCCATTTCACCTTCCCATTCTCAGTTAATGATAACCCCCTTCTGCCAGTTGTTTCCCTGTTGCTAAGGCCAAATACTTTGCAATGATTCTTGACATTTTTTTTTCTCACTCACAACCAATATCCAGTTTTTTAAAAAAGCCTGTTGTCTTTACATCAAATGTATCCAAATCTGAACATTTGTCATTTCTTCCACCTTTATTTCCCTGGTCCAAACTCCTATCATTGGATCACTGAAATAATGTTCCAACTGATTTGTTCCCAGAAAGAATAAGCCTGTTAACGTGTCAAGTCATGCCTTTCTTCTGTGCAGAGCCTCCACTATCTTCCTTTCACCTTCAGAATAAAGCTAAAGATTTTATTTCCATGGCTGGCAATGTCTGATCCTCCTACACCTCTCTATTAGTCAGTGTTTTCTAGAGAAACAGAAATGACAATACTGTAAATATTAGTAATGTGAAAATTAAGAGATATAAGATTTGGCCCACATGACCATGGGGATTGGCAAGTTCGAATTTTGTAGAGAAGAGCGCAGGTTGGGAACTCTGATGAAGGTGATGATGAATTCCCCAGGAGAAGCTGGATGGCTAGAATCCAGATAGAAATTCTTCTTTTCTAACTGCTGAACTCCTCAGCGCTTCCTTTTAAGCCTCTCACTCACTGAATAAGTAGACTCCTCTCACTGCTCAGGGCTATCTCCTTTGTTGATTGTAAATGCAATAAGCCGTAGATGAAATCAATTAACTAATGATTTATATTCATGAAGTGCCCTCACAGTAACAAGCAGGCCATTGCTTGCTTGACCAAAAAACTGGACACCATAATCCAGCCAAGCTGACACATAAAGTTAACTATCACACCTAGCCTCTGTCTAGAATGCTTTTTTTCCCAGATAATGTCATGGCTTCCTCCCTCCCACCAAGTATTGGTGAGTGTGGCAGGCTGAAACGTGCCCCTCCCCCCAACATATCAAAATACCAATCCTTGGAACTTGTGAATTTACCTTATAAGGCAAGAAAAGGGTCTTTGCAGATGTCATCAAGTTAAGGATCTCAAGGTGAGAAGATTACCCTGGATAATCTGGGTAAACCCTAAATGTAAAAACAAGTATATTTAGAGAGACAGAAGGAGATTTGACACACATAAGAGAAAATGATATAAACATGGAGCAGAAAGAGATTTGAAACTGTTTGCCTTGAATGGAGTGATGTCACCACAAGCCATAGAGTATCAGCAGCCAATAGAAGCTGCAAGAGGCAAGGAACTGATTCTATCTTACTGTCTCTAGAGGGAGGGACACCTTGATATTGGCCCAGTGATACTAATTTTGGACTTCTGGCCTCAAGAACTATGAGCTAATGAATTTCTGTTGTTTCAAACGGCCATGCTTGTGGTAATTTGTTACAGCATTCATCAGTAACTAATGCAGATTTGGGTACATGGAAGTAGGGTGCTGCTGTGACAAGTACTTGAAAGTGTACATTAGGCTGTAAGAACTTTGAGAAGCATGGTGGACAAAAAATATGCTACAATTATGAGATACACTGTCAGGAAAGCGTGTTCTGGAAAAAAATCTAACGGTGTGGCTGGATCATCCTTTGCTAGTGCTGAAGAGATTGGGCATGCAACTGCTGGATGCACTCAACCTTCTCAACAGAAGCCTGAAATAAATATTGGATTATTTCGTAGACAAACCCTTAAAATACTATGCCATGATTATTATTACCGGGGAAGCAAAGGATGCCATAGGAGCAAATTATAATGTCTAATCTAGAGAAAAAAGTCTTCAGGGACTATTTCCTCATTTCATAAACCTAGAATATCATCTTTCTTACAGCCAACAAATAATGGAAATTTCTATAAAACATTTTCAACTTCATTTATGGCTATATTATGGTGAAGAGAAGTAAAGGAATGAACATTTACCTTTAAATTCATTTCCACCTAAAGCATACAAATCTCTATGTAAGTAGACACAGGCGAGACTGATTATTAACTCAAATCTTCATTCTATTAATAGTTCCCCAGAATAAGTGGCCATTCCAAAGCATGATATTAAAGATAATATGGAATACTTTTGAATTTCTGAAGGTATTATCCTAAGATAAGAAGGAAGGTACACATCTCCTGGTGTTCAGCATTGTTGCTGACCATGAAACACAGGTGATAATGATGATGAAGAAAAAGGCATTTATTGAAAGTCAGGTAGCTTATAATATATTTGCATTCACAAGTTTTCAGGTTAGTGTGTGATGCTTGATAGCTCAGTGGATCCAGATGTCATTTTCTACATCTGTAACGCAGTTTGTCATTTATAAAATGAGTTTGATAATAACATTTCTCTTGCCTACTTGTAGAAGTATTATGAGGATCAAATGAAAGCATGTGAAGATACTTAGAAATTTTTAGCTGCTTTACAAATGTAAGTTGTAGTTCATGAAGATATTTTATTGGGATTCTACCATGTTCCAAGTACTATTTATGGTTATTTCAAAACTCACAAAAGAATCTGGGACTCACAATAGTGGCAATTCAGGGCATTAAACATTAGATATTCTGTTTACAAATATGAGAAAAAATGGGTGACAGACAGAACAGAAATGACAGTGGCGAATATACAAGGTCATAATAAAGAGGTGTTTCTTTCTTTTAAAAGAGTATTCCCATGTAATATTTTGGGTAATCTAAGCACCTCTTAAAATATATGTATATATATATATAAATAACATTTTTGTAAGCAAATACACATATATGCATATATATTTATATATCATTTTGCAAATGTTTGTATGTATTGTGAGAATTTTGATTTTTACCCACAATAAAAATAAATTAAAAAAAAAAAAGTGTATTCCAAAAAATCCTTGGATAATGTCCTGGTCAAGCTTAATATCCTGGTGGGATTTTCTTAGACCTGTAATAACAGCAAGTGGTTCTTCAGAATCTGATAATAGTTTTCATGCTGTAGCTATAGGTCTTCCTGAGTAATGAGTAACTAGATCACTGTCCCATGCGGCATTTTGCGGCTGAGAATAGCAGTAGCATAAAGTGAAATGTCAGTGGTAAGAAACCGGTTTATGTTATTTGTAAAATATGATCACAAACTCAAATGTTCACAGTGGCGTAATAATTCGGACATATTCTAATGCAAATGAGTCCAATCTAACACGGTGGTGAAAAGAGATTTAGAGTCAGAAAAATTGGATTTAAATCTGGATTCCACCAACTAATTGCCTATGCCACTAAACCACTTGGTTTCCAGTTTTCTCCTTTATAAAATGGAAATGATAAATAATTTTGGAAAGTTGTTTAAAGGAGCAAAGTGAACGTGAGTATCCTTGAAGTTGCCACATGTTATACAATAGTTGTTCCTGCTGTTTGTAGGCAGGAAAATAACTCAAAAATGATTTTTTTTTTCTTTTTTGCCCAGGATGACAATGGGACAATTCCTTAATGAAGTAACATTGCACAGTCACAAATATTGCTAAAGATATCAGTGGTGTGGTGACAATAATCAAAACTACCTTAAGGTAGTCTCAGTAATTTTCACAAAAGAACATGTGAGAAAACAACGTGGAGCATCTTTGCTGGTGGGAATGCACTAATAGGCTTCCAGTCCATTTTCAGGTCCAGAATCAAGGGAGGACTGCAGGGAATGGAAACCACAATTCTTAGGGCATCTGAACATTCAAGATAGTTGGGGATGCTTACTCATTTAAAAGAAAGGTTAATTATCTCTTCAAAGACTAAGCTAATGGAAATATGAGTCCTGATAGATAAACATTAAAAAAAAAAAAAAAAACGAACACAACAACACCAGGATCTTCTTTTGTTAAGCACCTAGAAGCTAGCAAGGAGAATTTGCCTTCCCATGTGCCTGACTTAAACCACTGGAGATATAGGCACTGAGGGTATCTATGATAGTTGATACATGTGGGAAAGAAGCCAGAGAATTCCAAATTTTAACATTTTAAAGGAAAATTAAAGCAGTTTCTACCAAATGATGTCAGTACATTGAAAAGAACACAGTTTAAATCCCACTGGCATTTTCTGTTAAGCAACTAAGAGTCCTTAAATTCAAGACCCAGCCTAGGTAGAATAAGGAAAAAGTCAGAAGCTGCCAAAATAAAAGGGACCTGGGGAGGAGAGGGTAGAAATTTCTGGAAGGGATAGAATTTTTCTTACCAGCCATTAGCACTGCTTGGCTGGGCTCTGGCATCTCACTCTCTGGGTTTCCATACTGGCTTCCACATTTACCAACCATGTCAGCATGGGTGACTTACCTAGCTTGAATGGGGGTTGTCTTAGTTTCCTAGCTGCTAAAATAAATACCACACAATGGGTTGACTTAACAATGGGCATTTATTGGCTCATGGTTTCAGAGGCTAGACGGCTTGCTTCCTCCTGGGATAAATATCTTCTGGCTAGCTGACAATCTTTGGGGTTCCACAGCTTTTCCATCACTTAGCAATGCACATGGTGGCATCTTCTTTCTCTTCTGGGGTCTGTTGACTTCTAGCAGCCTGCTACTCCCCATGTTTTCTCCTTCTGTGTCCAATTTCCTTTGATTATAAGGACTTCGGCCATATTGGATTAAGACTCACCATCATTCATTTTGGGCACACCTTAACTAATAACATCTTCAAAAGTTTCATTTACAAATGGATTCATACCCATAAGAACAGGGTGGGATCTGAACATGCTTCTTGTGGGGGGCCAGGATTCATTCCCTAACCGGGATAATAATAACCTCCTCATAGGAGGTTATTTTAAAACCACCTCATAGGGCGGTTTCGACACATACCTGAGGCAATAAGGTACTTAAAACAGCATATAGCACAAATAAGCAAATGATAAATGTCAGTTGCCACTATTGTAACAACTGCCATGAGGGCAACTGTTGTGATTAAGATCATCATTATCATCATTTGTGCTACTATCTGTCCTGCACGGGGAACTTCTTCAGAGGAGCCAGAGCATGCGAAGAAAATCAAAGCTTCTGCTGTCTCTGAAAAAGATAAAACCTTTTTAAAAGGCCTTTCAAAATAGTTAGTACCATGAAAGTTCCTAGTGTTAGAGAGTTATTTTTCTTAATGAAAGGAATACTCATTTTCATTGTTATTTTAATTAAGAATAGAAAGCCTATTTTATTCTAGATATATGCTTATTCAAGAGGAAATTCAATTTCAGAAGATGAGACACTTGGTGCTGCCCTTAGTTTAGGTAACTTTTGGCCATCCAGTAAATTATCTTCATGGCAATCATTTTAAACTATAGATTCAAAGAGAAAGTCCTCTTGATTGGGAAGCAGAAGCACACCTTATCCTGTGGGTGGGTCAGCTGTCCAGATATAACATGTAGGTGGGCAAAGCAGGAGTAAGATTTAAAGCTTCTAAGATCATTCCCAATGCTACAATTTCATAAATATTTGGAAGAGGATAATGGCTTAAAATTTAGGGTAATAATGATTATGATAGAAATATGTAAATAATAATCATTTATTAAAATGTTTATATGGAACAGGTAGATGATACAGGTACTTAATGAACATAAAAATAACCTTCTGGCAATCCTAGACGATTTTTTAAACCTATAATACAGACATGGAAATGGAGGCAAATTTGAGGACATATTTGCAGAGGACCAAATGATTAGCAGAACTAAGAGCGTCTCAAACTCTCTCAGTCTTACATAACATGAAATTTCAAGTCCCTCTCCCTTGCCAGTCCTGCACTTGGATCTTTGGCACAGGAAGCTCATTCAAGCTTCACAGTAGAACCATGAGGTATATAAGGTCATCCACTTGTCACATGTGAGGGAACTGAGGCTTCACAGAATCCGCAGAAAGCATATTTGGCATTCATTTTTGCCAGCACAGTGAAGGATGCTGTATAGTTTTTGTTTTTCAAGCTTCAAGGAATCTCTTCCCTAAATTACTGATCGAATGTGGTTCCCATCTCCTTTCAGCTGACAAACCTTCTGTTTGCCAAGGAAGTAGGAGTGTGTGATGGCCAAGTGCCCAAACCCTAAAGTCAAACGACTGCATTTGAAGTCAGGTCCTACCACTTGCCCACTAGTAGATGTGAGCAATTACTTCATTGATCAGGGCCTCCATTTCTTCCTGTGAAAAAGATGATTCCCAAGATTTGATATGTGGATTACCTGAGGTAAATCATGTGAAAGTATTAGAATAGTGATTACAAAGTAATAAGCAATAAACATTACTATTGCTGTTGTCGCTGGCTCAGAAGGTACTAGAATATATATTGCCAAAGTATAGTCCTTAGCTCACTGCTTCAGAATCTCCTATAGCATACCTCAAACATAACGCTGAAAAGCACCTTCTGATCAGTAAGTCTAGGCTGAGGCCCCGAGATGTTGCTTTTCTCACAAACTTCCAGGTAAAGCTGATGCTGCTGGACCAGATCATCCTTTGAGTACCAAGGCGTTAGGGTGTTTTGTTAACTGTGCAGATTCCTGGGCCCTACCTCAGACCTAGCAAATTAGAAATTCTGGAGAAGGGGCCCAGGAGACTGCGTGCGAAAACTCTCTCTCAAAGACATTTTGAGGCACACAAAAGCTTGAGAAGGCCATGAAAGGCTCCGGTTTATTCTGTTAACATTATGTGGCAGTGCAATCCCCACGAGATACAGCCTGATTGAATTCCTGATTCATCATCATGACTTCAGGGTAAAATGCTTCTAATGCTGAGACACCCTCATCCCTTTCTGTAACAGAGGTAATGAGTCAATTTTCCAAACAGGGTAAGTAGATAGATAATCCTTCTCAATTTACTAACATAATTCACCAAATATTAAAGATTATTAGAAAAGGCATCCATTTTTCAAGCCCACCTAAGCAGTAGTTTTTGAGCACAAGTATTATGGGCAATAAAATGTTTTGTTCAAGATTGATAGCTGAGTTAACAGTTTCTATTTTATATTGATGCTCTTTTTTTTACCCTGTTCCTTCAGCGTTTTCTGGATATAGCACTGATTTGAAGGTTCTTTTGTTTCAATACTGGATAAAGTTTAAAAAATGCAATTTATTGGAAAGATACAAGGGTAGGACTCCTAGAAAAATGTGATCAAAGTAAGCTTAGAGTAAGGCAGTGACCAGGGCAGCTTGTAAGTTGACCAGCATCCCAGTTTCCTGGGGCTGGTCCAGTTTTAACACTGAGGGTTCCATGCCTGGGAAACCCTCTGTCCCAGACAAATCAGGGCAGTTAGTCTCCCTGGCACACAACTTGCTATAGACTTTCTGCCTAGTAATAAATATGAGTCAGATTCAATTGCTCCTATTCCCTGTCTTTCTCCAAATTCCAAATTCCGGAGCAAGTTCATTTTCTTCTTGTAGCTTCTGTCAGGTGCCTACTCCTGGCTCACTCAGCTATGGGCAGGGGACAAATCACACCATCCTCGCTACCACTGGGTGTTTACTACAGTCAGAAAGTGTCTCTGATTGTAACTTGTAAATTTATCTTTCCTTTGCTTTGCTTTTCTGAATTCACCAGGAATCCACGTTCTACCAAAATGATCACAGCAGAGAGCCTGGTTGTGAGAGAAAACAACTAAAATGTGACTGATATTATTCTATACTTATTCTGTCCAAGTATTCTACATATATATTCTATATATAATTTGTATATATGTACAATATACCGATATAAGGCTTAATCAGATAAACCCCAGTGATGTACGTTCTATTGCATCCATTTTTCATTTTACAGATGAGGAAACTAAATCTCAGAGACCTTATATGTATAGCCGGGAATTCAATCAAGATTTTCTGACTCCAAATGAGCAATCTTTCCACAATACCATTTCCTCCTTCCCTCTCTTTCTCATGCTCTCTACTCCTCCTTCTCTCACTCTATATATGTGAAAGTCTTATAGACACAGTCTTGCATATAAATTAATATTGCCATAAATATAATTGTATGCTTTTAACAGTTAGGATTTTCTATATTAGTCTCAGAAAGAATAACTTGTCTAAGGTTGCACATTAAGTGAAAACTCTTTGATGCTGCAGATTTAATCCAAACCTTTTGATTTTACATCTTGTCCTCTTTCCCTCATTTCACTCTTAGGCTTTTGGATTATCTGTTGGCTAACACTGAGAGAAGAAAACTGATCCGGTTTTATATTTGCATTAATGGTAATGGAATTTCTTCTATGCCTTTTCTGGGTAAAGCATTTGCTAAGAATTTTAGTAGCATTATCTTCAAACAAAGAAACTGAATCACAGGGACATTAAGTAGTTTGACCAAACTCATGCAGCAAAAAAGGGGCAGAGCCAACATTTGAATCTAGATCCATCTGTCCTAAAAGGCTTTGTTCTCTCCTGTTCACCAAAATGCATCCTTGCAATCGGGTCAAGATTTGATTATGTGCCCTACATAGACAAGTGAATTTCGAAAGTTGGCCCATTCTTTCTCCATATCGAGGCAACTTTTCTCTGTCATGCTGTTACTCACATTTGTGAATATAATTCTATTATACAATTTGGTCCAATTTTTATCATATCAATCGACCATGTACCTTTATATTTCTTCACATTTTCTTTTTAGTCAATTCATTCTTTAAAATTAAGCTTGTCCTAAATAATAATAATATCCATGAAATCTTAGATGTGACATGCTTATACAATTTTAATACATATTAAAAATACATATGTATTTAAAATTCATTTACTATCTTTGGCAAAGCTCAGATATCCAAAAGTTATTTACATGAAATGATTTTTTTTTCTGTCATACAGTTTCCATTCTCAACTGTTCTAATAAAGTTCTTTGAATGTTTTTTCCATGTCAATTTGTAGATCCAAATAATTTACAGAAGTACTTTTGTCCTTTTTCTAGAGCAACTTCACATTTGCTGCTTTATTTTAAGTCACTCTCAAGATCCAACTGAATCAAGTTCCAGGAGAAGCTGGTTTGTCTAGCAAGTCACATATCTGACAGGTGAGCTAGCCTGACCTTGCTTCTATAGCTCCATGTAGTTCTGAAGTTCTTTCATTATTGCTGAGTAATCCTCATTATGCTCACATAGCTGGGGGAGTTTTTCTAATGAAAGCTGTATTTCATTTTATGAAAGAATTATAGGCTATAGTGCTATTCATCAATTTGCAGAATCCCAAAGATATCAAGATGTGTTGCTTAAGAATTCCAAGTGTTACTTCTTCATATCCCCTTATCCTCGCTGTTCTGAACTTCTTCCACACTTTCTGCTCTTATGAAAAATTTCAGATGAGTCAAATTCTGTACCTGATGACCTTTCGTGGCCTTTTCACATATCCTCTTTCACTGTGTGAAAAACCAACATGTCTATGGTGTCTAACTTTTCTGTTCTCACTCTCCTTCTGTTTTAATAAGTCCGCTTTTTAAAAGAAGTGGAGTCTAGGATTTAGTGGAGTCTAGGATTCCTCCTTTGCTACCCTCTTCATTTCCACTGAATGAATCAGGTCTCAACGTATGATCATTTGTCATCTGCTGCTGCTTCTCCTGGACTGCCCAAGCAGCCTGACAGAGATTCGGGCAGCATTCCATGATCTCTTTTAATTCCTTGTTGGTGGCTTGCTAGCCCTATCTCTTTACACCCCTGTCAGGTTTAATGCCTTTTAGCATTCCAGCTATGTTTTTCAGAATTTTTCCAAAACAAGACAAAAAATCAAATTGCCAGCTCCCAATTCATTATCCAAATTCCTCATCCTCTGAGCCTTTCCCTTCATAAAAGGAATCCCATAAAACAATCAGAAATGACTTTACTTTAATAAAAATCCCTTTTGGTAATGGGGAGTGATGGTGCTAGAAAACAGTGAAAGTGTAAGCAATGAAAGATTAGTTAATTCATGCAGATAAAAATCACAGTACCTGGCCAGCAGCCCTTTTCCCTGTAGATCTGCCCCTTCTAGAGAGTAGGGGCAGATGGAAGACCCTGGGGTATGGGGAGTTGGCATATGGCAGACCCAGAACAAGGTTAATATCAAAAGCAAATGCCAAAACCAACTGACGTAGAGATTATGGTGGGGATATATTCCATTGCTCTATGGGAATAAGGAATACCTTCTCACACATGACATTCTCTGAACCACAGAATAGTCAAACACACAAAAATAAAAGAATCTCTCATGTCCATCAATTCTTGCTTAAAAGCCTCGGTTGCCTTTTACCCAAACTCCTGACCTCCATCTTATTTCCCATGAACCCATCTGCTTAACAATGCCATGTAGATCCTCTTAAGATATAAATTTGACCTGCCTAAAATCTTCCACGTAGAACAATGAGTTCTTCACAAATAATTTTGTCTGGTTGGTAAGAGGGAAAACATGGAAAACCACCAGGTGCTTAAATAACACAGCCATGCTAACAGGTGTCCCTTTAAGTCCAACATATCTAACTTAAGAGAGCCCTCAGTACCACCTAACCATCAGCTGTACTGCCACTCCTCCACTGTCGTGGACAACTCTCATGTCTTCTTTCTCAGATTTCTTATACCTTTCCCATCCTCATTCTCAGCTTAGGACCTCCTGAAAAATAAATAGAAACAACAGAGAAATTCCTCTGGTACCGACCACCACAGCCACTTACTTACCTGCTTCTATGCTCAACTATCTCCCTCTCTCTTATGTAGAGCGATGGAAACTGGTTTTGGGCAAGACTTGTCCCAACACTTGTGCACAAGACCCAATCCTCTCCCACCTGATCCAGCTCCTCTCCCTTATTTTCCCTGAATTGTCACACTTTTTTCAACGACATACAACATGCTGTTATTTTCTCTTCTTAACAACCACAACAAAGAGTAACCTCACTAATATCATTTCCCCTCCAGCTTCTGTTCCATATCTCTCCTTCCCATTAGAGCAAAACTCCTTGAAAGAGTTTTCAAAATTCCTTCCCTATTTGAAGACACCCATTTTCTTCCACAGACTGATCACCTCTCTGTGCTTCCACAGATTTCTGGTAACCTTATTTTAAAATTGATGCCTCACTAATTCAATAATTGTGTCCACTCCAAACATATATGGAGTACTTGTGGGGTGCCAGAATATATGGTCTCACTGGTGGATATAAATATGTCAAATTCTAGCCCTTGGGAGTTCACACTCTGACAAGCACAGTATAACCTATTCAGAACTTTTTAACAGTTTTATTGAGATATAAGTCACATATTATACAATTCACCTTCACAATTCAATGTTTTTTAGTATATTCACAGAGTCAACTATCATCACAATAAATTTTAGAACATTTTCATCATGCCAAAAAACTCTGTATCCATTAGCAGTCACTGCTCGTTCCTCAGCACCTGACTCCATTACACCCCAGCCCTAGGAAATCACTAATCTACTTTCTATCACCCTAGATTTGCCTATTATGAACATTTCATATTAATGAATTCCTTCCTTTTCCCTCCCTTTCCCTCCCATCCCCTCCCCTCTCCTTTCCTGTTTTTGTGACTGGCTTCTTTCACTTACCATAATGTTTTTTAAGTGTATATCAGTACTTAATTCCTTTTTTCGATTTCCAAATAATATTCCATTTTATGGTATACCATATTTTTTTATCCATTAGTCAGTTGATGGACCTTTAGGTTATTTCCACTTTTTTGCTATTGTAAATACTATTATTATGAACATTTGTGTACAAGCTTTTGTGTGGAGATATATTTTCATTTCTCCTGGGTATATACCTAGGACTAGAATTTCTGGGTCACATAGTATAATGAGTTGAATTATGGCCCCTAAAAAGATAGATCCATGTCCTAACCCTCAGAACCTGTGAATAGGACCTAATTTGGACAAATGGTCTTTTCAGATGTAATTAAGTTGATGATCTGGGGATGAGATTATCCAGGATTTTCCACTTGTCATTTCCCTAATCCAATGACAAGTGTCCTTACAGATTCAGAAGGGGAGAACACACAGTCACAGAGGAGAAGTCCATGAGAAGATGGAAGCAAGACTGGATTATGTAGGCACAAGCCATGGAAGGCCTGGAACCAACTGAAGTTGAAAGAGGCTAGGAAGGGTTTTGACTTAGAGCCTTCAGAGAGAGCATGGCCCTGCTGAAATCTTTATTTCAGCCTTCTAGCCTTCAGAACTCTGAAAAAATAAATTTCTGTTGTTTTAAACTACTGATGGTCATTTGTTATGGCAGCCTGAGGAGTCTAATACATATGTTAATGCTATGATTAACCATGTGCAATACTGCTAGACTGTTTTTCAAAGCAGCTACACTGTTTTACATTCCCACCAGGAATGTGTGAAGCTTTCAATTATTCCACCCTTTCCAACACTTGTTATTATTTTTATTATAGCCATGCTAGTGGGTATGAAGTGTTATCTCATTTAGCTTTGATTTGCACTTCTTTGATGGCTAATGACTTTGGATACCTTTTCCTGTATTTATTGGCAATTTACATATCTTCTTTGGAGAAATGACCTGCAGATCTTTTGCTCATTTTTAAATTAGATTTATCTTTATACTGTTGATTTGTAAGACATCTTTATATTTTCTAGATACAAGTGTCTTATTTTATATTTTATTTGGAAATATTTTCTTCAATTCTGTAGGCTGTTTTCACTTTCTTCATGCTCTCCTTTGCAGCAAAAAAAAAAAAAAAAATTTGGGTGAAGACCAATATATTTTTCTTTTGGCTGTTGCTCGAATTTTTGGTGTCATATTTAAGAATGCTTTACCCACCCAAAGTTGTAAATATATACTCCTATTTTTTCTTCTAAGTGGTTTGTAATTTTAGCAATTATATTTATGTCTATGATTCATTTGAATTATTTTTTGTGTGTGGTGAAGAAGAGGTCTAACTTCATTTTTTTTGCATGTGGATATCCAAGTGTCAGCACCATTTATCAAAAATCAATTGACCATAAATGTGAGGCTTTATTTCTGGATTTTCAATCCCATTAGTCTATATGTCTTTCCTTATCCCAGCTCCAAACTATTTTGTAGGAAGTTTTCAAATAGGAAGTGTGTTCTTTTCAAAATTGTTTTGTCTATACTGGTTCTCTTTAATTTCTATATGAATTTTAAGATAAGCTCCTCAATTTCTGACAAAAAATATAAAAACACCTGAGATTATGATTGGGATTTTGGTGAATCTATAGATTAATTTTGGAAGTATTACCCTCGTAACGATAATAGTATTAAATCTTCCAATCCATGATCATGGGATGTCTTCATTTATTCAGGTCTTCTTTAATTTCTTTCAATAATGTTTTATAATTTCACAGATAAGATTTGTAATCTTTTGTTAAATTTATTCCTCAATATTTTATTCTTTTTATGCTATTTTAAATGAAATATTCTTAATTCCATTTTCTTACTGTTCATTGCCAGTGCATTGAAATACAACTGATTTTTGTATAACTGATTTCATATACTGCATCCTTTCTGAACTTAATTATTAGCTTTAATAATTTTGTATGTGTGTATTTTCTATGTACAAGACCATACTATCTGCAAATCTACATAGTTTTACATCTTCTTTTCTAATCTGGATGTCTTTTATTTCTTTTTATTGGCTAATTGCTCTGAGTAGAATCTCCAGTAAAGTATCAAATGCAAGTGGCAATGGCAGGCTATTCATGTTATTGATCTTAAAGGGAATCTATTCAGTCTTCCACTTTTAAATATGATGTTAGCTGTGTATGCCCTTTATCAGATTGAGGAGGTTCCCTTCTATTCCTAGTTTATTGAGGGTTTTTTAATAAAGGAATGTTGGATTTTTAAAAAATTTATTGGGATGATCATGTGTTTTTATCCTTCATTTTATTGATATTATATTTTACTGTGGCAATTTGATATTATTGATGAATTCCAAAAAGAGATACAGATTATGTTTGTAAACTGGTATATTCCTCTGGGTGTGATACCCTTTGATTGCATTAGATTCAACTGAGATGCCTTTAATTAAACTATGTTAAGTTTAGGGCTTTGATTCCACCACATCATTAGGGTGACTCAATTTGAGTCCCCGCCCCCTTGGTGGGTGGATAAAACAGACTCTTACACAGAAGGAGACACACAGAGAAGGAGAACACAGAAAAGACACGGCAGAGGAGAGAACTTCGTTTTGATGCTGGAGCCCCAGGGAGAGTTGAGACATTTGCCTGATAGTTTACAGCAGACCTTGTGAAGAGAACAGAGAAGCTAAACTGGGAAAGAAATGAGCCCCAGGAAGAGAGACGAGCCTATGCTAGCTTACAGCTGAGATTGGAAGAAGCTGGACCCACAGAGCCTTAAGAGGGAAGAGGAAGGTTGAACCCTCACAGCTGTCGCCCGCCATCTTGCATCAACATGAGGCAATAGACTTTGGGTGAAGAAGTACCTCTTACAGTACCTTGATTTGGACTCTTTAGGGTCTTGTAACTGTAACCTTCTATCCCAAATAAATATACATTATAAAAGACAAGAGGTTTCTGGTACTTTGCATCAGCACCCCTTTGGCTGACTAATATAGTTAGAATAACTGATTTTTGGACATCAGACTAACTGCATTCCTGGGGAAAATCTAACTTGTTCATAGTATAGAATCATTGTTATATGTTACTGCTTTCAGTTTGCTCGCATTTTATTGAATATTTTTTATTTCTATTAATAACAAATATTGGTCTGTAGTTTTCTTTTTTTTGTGTGTGATGTCCTTGTCTGGTTTTGGTATGAGGGTAATACTGGCCTCCTGGAATGAGTTGGGGTATATCCCTCATCTTCTGTATTTTGGAAGAGTTTTTAAAGAATTGGTATTAATTCTCCTTTATATGTTTGGTAGAATTCACAGGTGAAACTGTCTGATCTTGGCTTTTCTTTGTAGGAATTGTTTAATTACCAATTTAATATCTTTAAATGTTATAGGTCTATTCAGATTTTCTATTTCACTTTGAGTCAGTATTTGTAGTTTGTGTCTTTCTAGGAACTTTTTATGTCATCTTATGCCATCTAAGTGGCCTAATTTGTTGGCATACAGATGTTCATAGCATTCCTTTATGCACCGTTTTTATTTTTATAAGGTCAGTTCTTCTTGCATTCCTGATTTTATATCTTTTACTAATTTTTTTTCCCTTGTCCAATCTACCTAAAGGTTTGTAATTATTATGTCAAGGAACCAACCAGGTTTTGTGGATTTTTCTTGATCATTCTTCTCTTCTCTATTTCATTTATGTGTGTTCTAATGCTCATTATTTTCTTCTCTCTGTTTGCTTTGGTTTTCTTTTGCTCTCCTTTTTATAGTTTCTTAAGTGGAAAGTTAGGTTGTTGACTTGAGATCTTCTTTCTTTCAACAACTTACAGTTATAAATTTTACTTTAAGTAAGGCTTTAGCTGCATTCCATGAATGTATGTTGCAACTTCATTTTCATTTATCTCAAAGTATCTTCTAATTTAATTTCCCTTGTGATTTTTACTTTGATCCATTGGTTGTTTAATGGTGTGTTGTTTAATTTCCACATATTTTGTGAATTTACATATTTCTTTCTGTTATTGATTTATAATTTCATTCCATTGTGGTCAGAGAACCTATTTTTATGATCCTAATTATTTTAAATTTATTGAGTTTTGTTTTATGGTCTGGCATATAGTCTATTCTGGAGAAGGATCCATATTCACATGAGAAGAATGTGTACTCTGCTGTTTTGAGGTAGAGTGCTCCATAGATGTCTATTAGGTCTAGTTGGTTAATAGTTTTGTTAAGTCTTCTATTTCCTTGTTGATCTTCTGGCAAGTTTTCAGAACTTATTTTTGATTTGAATAAATATTAAATGTATTCATCTAATTTTTCTATCTTTCATAACGGTTACATGAACAATATCCCTCACTTACAAGAAAAAAAACTATTTGGGATTCCTGTAATTCAACATTTTATATAGAAAGTGTAATCACCAAACTCCCTGATTGAATACCTCTCCAAAAATTCACTGTGGCAGTATCGGGTGGGTGGAAAGCGAGTGTTTGATGGCACAGGGGTAGAATGCCAGACACTTTCTCCTTATTTAAGTAGTTTCCTTGGTTATACATAGAAAGAGAGTGCCACTGATTTCTGCTATTTTGGGAGATGAACACATCCATTTATTTAGTCATTCATCAGCAATGAAATAAACACTTACTGTGAGGCAAGTACTCACTGTACTTATAGTAGGCCTTATATTTGATTTTACTATGATATTAAACCAAGAATCTGAGGACCAAACCCACCAATGGCAGCTAAGTATAAAAATGTGGCATGTTCAGCAGAAACATGAGTTTCCCCCTTCTACATGAAGCTGTAGTCATGACTGCTTTCTGTCCACAGGATTCACCACATATATCTTTCCTAATGTCAATTAATTTTTGTTCTAGGCAGGAATGATGATTTTAATGGATACCCCAATGTACAGGCTGTGGGAAATTAGAATTAACTTTTCTCAACTTTTCAGTAATTTAGGGTAAAGTCCAGTATCCTGGTGGCCCATCACTTGCAACCTTATCCCTCACCTCCATCACATTGCTTGCTCTCTGTAAGTAGAAAGATACCTGAATAGAAATAAATCTGAGCTTAAAACTGACTCTAGAATTTACTAGATATATAACATTGAGCAATATAATGCTTAATTTCTCCGCTCTCAATCTTGTATCTGGAAATCAGGCATGAAAACTCCCATTTCACAAGATTTTAGTGAGAGTTAACTACAATAAGGTCATGACAGTGTCTGCACATAATAGGCACTCTCCACAGAAACATACAAATTACAGCCCTTAGCTTCTCATTCTGTTTTATGACCTCACATTCAAGTTCTCAGCTAGTAGTTGAGGTCCATTCTGAAACCAAGCCTGTTCACCTGTCCCTTTGTCCTGTCTAGAACCTGCAAACACCCGGTATCCTACCTTGGGACAAAGATGGGTAGGAGTGTCCTGCTCCTTGTGCCTCTCCTTCTGCTTGTCAGCTGGAGTCCTGCTATGAAGGAACGTGCACCTGGTGGGCACACAACTGCTGGACATTATCACCCTGCTCCTACAGCACTCCAGTTCTCCTCTCTTTTTTACATGATACCCTCTGCCCTGCAGGGTACTGCTATATGATATTAGTGTAATTTTCCTTAGAATCAGTCTTGCCTAGTTTTCCTTTTCCCATTTTTTTAGGTTTCAGAAATCCAAAAACCCTTCAGGACTGAGCCTAGCCAAATTAGTAACAGTAAACAAAGAAGTCTAGCATCTTTGCCACAATGTTCATATTCTGTAATGGATTTGTATTAAGAACTTCAGGGAACTTTCAGTGACTCAACACTGACCCAGACAGTCTCCTCATTTAGACCAGATGGCAAATTGATCATTAACCTTACTCTGATGGAATTGTTTTCCCCCAAAGTCACTCATTATAATTAATTGTCTGCTATCTGGCATTTTATCAACAAATACCATCCATTGTCTACCATTTTCACTGCCACTTCAATGATTAAGTATCACAGTGATAAACCCATGGCACTAAAAGATTCTGAAATCACTTCAGAATACAGAGGGTGCAAGAAATTGAGAGTAAGAGAGAGCAATTGAGTGAGGCTAAATCATGTTCAGCAGTTCTAATATTAAAGATAAAAAACATTGTTTCTGCGGTGTCCTGGAAACCCCAACACACTTTCAGAAAAGTCCCAGATAACAACTCTTAATGAAGCTCCCATATAACATCAAGAACATCAACATATGTTAGAGTTGAGTGAATCCTTAATAAGAGGCATGCTACCATCCCCACCCTATAGTACTCTCAGATGGTTTGGTCTAAGAAGCTCATAAAATGTCATATCCCATGCAACAGTCTGCAGAGGTGGAGTGAACCCATCTAATCCTGGTAGAGATAATGTGTCAGTCAGTACTATTATATGTGTCACCCTACACTTTAAAAAAAAGAAACAACCTCCCTTTTCATGACCATAACCCTAAGCCTAAGGCTTTTCAGAATAATTAAAATTCTTCCTTGTACTATATCATGGCAAGGACCTGAAAGCAAAAATGAAATAAAACAAACAAACCTGATATTATAACTTTCCTTCTAGGTTTTGACATCCTTTTATTAACTGTTTAAAAATTGTTTACTGCAGCAACAAGATCAGTGCCCTATTGGGTACATGGTAGGCATTCCAGGTACTTTGGCTTGGTCATTTAAGAAGGATAAGTGAAGGAATGAAGGTTTCTTATAGCCAACTTTCAAAAATGTGATACATGAATGAAATACCTTTCCAATTTGAGATCTTTCTATTTCCCTGCATTTGGATTTTCTAAGGGAGATTTTTACACTCTACTTTTTTGCTCATGGGGAACATGCTTGTTATATGTGTACGTGCCCCTGGGGACTGGCATCACCGTCTCTGTGATGATAGAGCAACTTGAGAATTAATGGGATGGACAGAGTAGAGAGATTGGCCACAAATTTGAGGCTGCCTCCCTCCCCAAAATTTTAAAGGAAAAGAAGCAACAAAAAGTGAGTATCTGCATGAACTTAGGCTTAGATAGAGCATCTCAAACAATTCACAGGCTCTCATAGAATTCACATATATTGTTTCCTACCCAAGAACAATATATGGTAAGACTCTTGGAATTGGGATTTTGAGAATCCTGGAGTCCTGCTGTGCCAGTGTCCTGTCATATTGACACTGTGACTTTTGAATAAAAGGAAACTGACATTTCCAGAAAGTTTGAAGGCCATTGTGACTCATTTATGAGTTTATGAGTTTTTGAGGTCCCTCTCCTACTATGGGCTACATCAAATGCTGTGCTGGTCAGGTTAAATGAAGCAAAATCGCTCAGTATGTGGTAATATTGACAAAGCAGAGCCACAGAGCTTTTGGAAACCTCCTGACATTTTGTTAGTGTGGACAGCAAGCCTTGGGTAGTGCCAGCAGACTCTGAAAGCATTCCTTACACAGAAAACTGGTATTGATGGGAACAACCCCTGCCCTGGAAGATCTTCTGTGAGAATTACGACCAGGACAAACTCATCGTCCTCCAATAGGTGTTGTGGGGAAAATATAGGCATAGGTCATCCCACTCCTGATTTCTTACAAGCCAGGTGCAAAGGGGGTTTTGAAGATATATTCCCTGATGAAAAGTCAAAAGAGAGAAATCCAGAAGACTAGGATGAAGGAAAACAAGCAGGCAGTGACTTGAATTTAAATGTAGGATAAAAGGCCATAAACATCAGAAAAGAGGAAGAGATCAAGAGTGTGAGAGGCCTGAGCTCATGCTCTTGCCTAGCAATGGCAAAGAATCTAAGCAAGTAAGCAAGGGAGCTTCTAATGCAAGGTGCTTCAGCCCCAGCTCTGGGCAACACCCTCGTCCCAAAGGAACCACTTCAGACCAAGAGAACGTTGGGGAAATTCTGCTTTGATGGTGTGTATTAAGCAGTGCATGTTGCTTACTCATATTGCAGGCTACCAATAATTCATAAATAGAACAATTTCAGTTTCAGGGGTGCTTCTTCAGAGGTTGCCACTCTTCCGAGTAGTAATGGTGCCTGTATGCCCTAAGAGATTTGGGGGTCACCGAGAGAATAAGGGGAAATCCAGGATGATCATTTCTCATTGAGGCCTTTAGTAAGAGTTTGGAATCTGTTTTTTGACTCTTCTGCTCTTAAACCTTATGATGGCTAAATTTAGATGTTGTATCTGACAAAATCTAGTTAAGGGAACTCTAGTCACCTGTAAAAGTGAGCCCACTTTTTTGTTTGTGTGTTTTTAAATTCTTAAAGTGAAACAGTTTCCTCATTACCCTTGAAATTTTTATTTGTGCACAGTTTTCCTCAAATTGTTCAATATTATCTCTTATCTTTAGGGCCACAATTCTCCAAAATTATTTTCCTCCTTCTAAATGTGTATTGTGGAACACATACAAACAGAAGAAAACATTCTTAAAATAAAATCTGCATTATTTTAATATAGCCAATAATAGTTTTTTTATAATTCTTTCTGGATTTCTTCACATGCTAATACTAATTATAGGACAAATATTTTCTCATAGGGAAAAAATGACCTATATATATGAAATATACTAGGGTGTAATGCCTTCATTAAATAGAAAAGAAGGCTATTACAAGTACATTTAGAAAAAATAATTCTTTGCATCTCTTCCAAAGAAAAAGCTTTGTAAAGACAACTTGCGAAAAATAAATGTTTTTTCCTTGTCAACTATGAATTTTTCAGACAACTCCTCTACTGCCCTCTAAAGTCCAAGAACATCATAACAGCTGTCCTTTGCAGACATAACTTCAATTGAAATACCAGAATTGCCAGGGACCCCAAATAGAATCAGGTTCATTAGTCCCTGATCTCAGATACAGTGTGGACAAGGCATGTCTCTTTAAATGTAAGGTCTGCATGTGACAAGACTTGATACACAATAGGCAGCTTAAAAGGTTGGTCTTATTAAGTGTTATTTAAATGGATCTCTATTATTCAAGGTCTTAGTACAAGACCTAATCTTAATACAAGACCTAATCACACAAGTTGGCAGCCTTTTGAGTTCTGAAAATAGCCAATCTTTTAGAATTTTTATAAATCATATTTCTTTGTTTATATGTTACTGATACCATAAATATGACAGAGAGAATTCAATTACAAGGAAAAAACGGGAAAGCAGTATAGATAATATTGGGAATGTGGGATAAAAATGCATAAAGTTATGATTCAGAAAATATTATATGTTGCACCATGAGCTCATTCCAATAATGTACATTGGAACAGAGTGGGATCTGGTGCTTCACACTCAGTCGGATTCTTAGAACCAGAAGGTAGTGCTGTTTTAGAGAAAGAAAGCAAGATATGGGCAAAAGGAGGCTTTGTGGAAGTATTAGGTGGGGTAGGAGAATGGGGAGAGATTATCTCCTGTCCTTTACATCAAGGGCTATGAGGGGAATAAGGGAAGAAAAGAGGGAAGCAAAAAGTTAGGAAAGAATGTCAATATAGAATATTATTGAGCCCCTACTTTCCACTAGGCAGTTCCACTTGTTCACAATAAACATATAAGGTATTTTTATTATTTTTTTTATGCAGTCATTTTGTGGTGTTTTTGTTTAAGATTCATTTTTATTTATTTATCTATCCCCCCCTTGCTGCTTGTGCTTGCTGTGCCCATTTGATTTGTGTTTCCTTGTGCCTGCTTGTCTCCCTTTTCTTGGTCATCTTGCTGCGCCAGCCTCCCACGCCACGCGGACTGGCTTGCCTTCGCCAGGAGGCCCCAGGAAGCAAACCCAGGGCCTCCCATATGGTAAACGGGAGCCCAACCACTTGAGCCACAGCTGCTTCCCATTTTGTGGTGTTTTTATCCTACCAATCTTAGAGGAGGAAGGAACTCCAGTATGTGCTAAGCAATATAGGGAGTCCAAAGATGTCTAAGATAAGGTTTCAGCAAATAAGGATCTTGAGAGCTAGCTGGGTGTGCAGAAGAGAAACCAGTTTCAACTGAGGGAGGTAGAGAGGCATGCTGTTTGGCACATGGGATGCACTTGAAAGACTTTGCTGAGTGAAAGATGTGCCACAATTACAGTATTGTTGTTGAAATCATATCCACTAACTTTTATATCTATAAGGTATTATTATTTCTATTTTACAGCTGAGAATATGGAACTTCTAGAAAAGATCATTTGGTCTAGTCATGCACGTTTTAAGTGGTGGCGCCAAGAACACAAAGAAAAGACAAATGCAGAAGACATTGCTTATCTTGTACCTCTCACTGCGTTGACCAAATCATCTTCTGGGTCCCAGCTGGGGAGCTAGCTTGGAAGAAGAAGAAACAGAGAAGGGAAAAAGAGGGACAAACAATCTTTGATCAGAAAGAGGGATTAAGGGTAATTACAATCTCAAAGAGCCTTCTGTGACATGCTGAAGAGCTTCAGGGAGGTGATTAGTTACAAGAAAATTCTTGGCCAAGTTCCTGGCTCAAGGTTCTGTTCCAGCTGTTATAAAAAAAATATGTCCCCTCTGAAGGACTATAATCTTTGGGACAGTGCTTTCAACACAAGCTGTCAATCAGCATTGGATTCTGATGAGCAGCCAGGGCTGAGCTTCAATGATTCAGGTACTGTGGTTCTCAGAGTATGGTCCCTAGACCAGGATCAAGTAGCCATTATAATAAATACAAATTCTCAGGTCTCCCCTCAAAAAAATAAGAATCTTCAGGAAGGTGTGCTTTAACAAGCCCTCCAGGGGATTCTGAGGCCATGCTCAAGTTTGAAAAGCCTGGTTGGGTGAGTTTAGCATGTGTTCCATGTTATTATTACTGTCAGGCAAGTTTGAGAAGCCTTGTTTGAGAAATTAAGATGCAACTTTTACCATAGACCCAATAAAAACTATACTCCTTTTCTGGAGCAAACTACACTAACTCAAATTCTCTCCCCTCATTTAGGTGTGGATTGATTGAAATTAGGGCAGTTGAGTACCAATTCCTAGAATCTAACAGTTTTGATTTCCTAACACTAGGTGAAATAAGAGATTTAGGAGAAATAGAGAAATTAAGGAATAGAGGAAGAATAATAAGCAAATTATTGAATTACCCTTATCTTTACATTTCAATTTTGGGATTGAGCATTTTATATGATGTTTTTCCATAATTACATAAATGGAGCAGAAAAAGTTTCTTTAAATTTACATTCTTACTAATGGAAGAAGCCTATGGTATCTCCTTGAAGGCAGAAATCATATCATACTTGAATTTCTATCCCTAACAGTATCTGGTAAGACATCTAGAAAGATATTTAATAGACATTTTAGCAGAAACATGTTATATTTAACTGTGGTTCAATTTAGAGAAAGGATACCAGAAAAAATGCTCCATGGGCTGATGAGTATTTGCATCTCTCCTTGGTACTGATCTACTTTCTAATTTTTATCATCATGAAAATGACCATGTACATGGTCAAGGGTGCCTTGAAATAAACTAAAAATTTGTGAACTCTTGTGATGGTTTGGATTTGTATGTACTCCAGAGAAACATGTTTTTAAACTTAACCTATTCCTGAGAGTATGAACCCACTTTAAGTAGGAACTTTTAATGAGTTTACTGCAGTTAAGGTGTGGCCCACCTCAGTCAGGATGGATTTTACTCCTTTTACTAGAGTCCTTTATAAGTAGAATGGAATTCAGACAGATAGAGAGAAAGCCACAGGAAGCAAGAAGCTTAAATTCAACAGATCCTGGAAAAGAAGAGGCCAGGAGAGCCCACCATGTGCCTTGCCATGTGATAGAGGAGTCAAGGACCAAGGATCACCAGCAGCCAGCCCCAGAACACCAGTCTTTGGGAAGAAATCATCGCCTTGATGATGCCTTGATTTAGACTTTTCCTAGCCTCAAACAATGAGCCATTAAATTCCCATTGTTTTAGCCATCCTTTGCATGGTATTTGCTTGAGGCAACCCAGGAAATTAATCAGCCCTCTTCCATAATATAAAGCTGTTGCTGGGAAGTGAATTCCCAGTCAGAGACTACATTTCCTAGATGTCAGTTACATTTAAATAAGGGCATGTGACTAGTTCTGCTAATAAATGTGACTTGAAGTAAAATGTGTCATGTTCAGGGCAATGGAGATGAGAAGCACTTCACCTTCATCACCTTTTCTTTCTCTAGCTCCTGAACTCAGAGAATCTTGAGGTTCTAGGACATGGTGGAGAAGGAAGGTAGATGCAACCTGGGTTCCTGAACAAGACAGGAAAGTCTCCAGTCCACCAAGAATGCTCATACTGAACAGTTTCATGTGAGAAAACCAATTTCATTTTGTTAATCTGATTAAATGAAGAGGTTTGCTTATTACACTAACTATGACTACCTTAATTAATGTATTTTATTTCCTTTCTTAGATGATGAATTTATGGAGCAGAAGTTCCATGTTTGAGAGTGTATGGATTATATAGACGTTCATGAGCTGTGTTCTATGCCCATGGATTTTGAGGAGCTTGGTGCCGCCCCCTCCTTGTCCACTTCAAGGAGAATAATAATTATTCTCCTTGAAGATACAGCTCAGATTGTTGGTAAGTTCCTTGCTCATAGGTAACATCAGCAGCTAGTGGTGGACTTTCAAAAATATTTCTGCTCCTCCCCAGGGAAGAATTAAACTTTACTGCCTTACTGTCATCAGATCTGGCCATGTGACTGACTTTGGTCAATGAGATGTAAGTGGGAAGGAGTTGTCATTTACAAACAGCTTGGGCTCTTTTCTTTCTGACAAGGATGACTGGCAATCTCCTAGCTAGACACTGCTCTGGGTCTCAAAGTGAAGATGACAAGGAATAAAGCCACAGTTGGCCCACCATGGGACAAATAATAAGTTTTGTTGATAAAACACAGAGAGATTTTGGAGTCACCTGTTATTGCAGTATAACCCAGGCTATTTTGACAAATACAACAGCAAAATATGTTTCTCAGGGAATATGGGAAAATCCTTAAAACTGTCAAGTCTCCACTAGAAACTGGGAGGCTAGGCTGTCTAGCCCTTTCCCTGTGCCTCCCTCCTTGCCTTCTGTGAGTGATCACTTACAAAAACACGCAAGCTCTGTCTTGGCATCATGTGCAGGAGAGGCTGTAAGATTTATAGAGAATGAAACACTTTTTAATGGTAATTGAGAAGAAAGAGAGAACAAAAAAGAAAGTGAAAACGGTAACTGATTTCCATACCATCCTTTAAAGTTCAGATTTAAGAAGTAGAAATCGGGTTTATGGAAATTCAATTACACCATTTTATTAGGCTATATAACTTCGGTGAGCACAAAATTAAAGCTTGGATGAGAGCTTCATACTTTACAGTGAAATGATATCAGTATTTGGAAAAGTCATGGAGGGGGCTGCAAAACAGAATTCTTAAACGGGTGGAGGTGTAACAGAATGTGCTAGAGAATTGACAGCTGGGTAGACTAATTTTAAATTTCTCAGACAAATGGCAGAATGCTGGGGAAAAACACTGCCTTTAATGATCTTCTTTCATGAATTCTATCAGTGGGAAATATTTAGGTGAATTTCCCCTTAAAAGCAGACAAGATGAAAAAAATGAGTGCCATTGAGAATTTTGTCAGTCAATTACTCTTTTTATTTTTCTGTAAACTGTGGTACACCTAGCAATTTACTGCTCCACATTCCTATTAACCCAGAATGTGCAGGTGGAAGAAGCACTGTTTTCATGCTAATTTTACTATAATCACAGTGAAATAGAGAAGATAAATTCACGGAACACCAAGTACACAGGCAATGCAAGGCACACATTGCACTCATGTTTTAGAAGAAATTCTTTACAAACCTAAAGTTACTTCAGAAAAATAAGTTGTGCAAGTCTCTCCACTGCTTTCCCACAGGTGCCAAGTTTCCCTAAAAAGAACTCCTTTTCCCAATAGCATCATCTATATTAATCTCATACCTTTGTGGGATACCTTAAGAGGAGTCAGATAGAGGTGTGATTATAATAGGGCAGGGCTGGGGAGAAGGCAGAACCATTAAGTGAGGAGGAAGGAAGCACATTTAAAAACAGCTCTGCCCTTTGCTGCCTTTCTTATATTTTTCACAGTTTTCCTTTCATGCGATTTGTCCTAATGAGTTTTTATTATAGGCTTATCAGCCAGCATGCCAATCTGTTCTCTCTAAACCAGGGTTAAAAGGCACACTTTGGAGAATGCACACTTCTTTAGTTTTATATAAATATGCTTTATAATTTGGTAAGTATTTACACATTAGAATTTTACTTTAACCCCCAAAGCATTACTCCACAAACAACTATTTTTACTAAGCTCTATCCAGGACCATTTTGTACCACCAAGTTATTTCACAGCATTGTGCCTTACACTCCTAGCTTAGTGTCAGAAGGAAACTTCATAAGCTTATCTCATAGTCTTTCCTCTAGGTCTTGATGAAAATATTAAACCCAGGGACTGAGACTGAATCCCGTTGAATGCCTTTGGGTTTTCTTGGGTTCTGTCATTAAAAATAGCTATTCAGTAGAACATTCAGGTCAACGGTATATCAACTAATCCATGTATTGCTGGGGCCATAATTCCACAGCTTACAGATAAGCATGCCATAGTGGGGAAAGTCAGAAGCCTTGCTGTGAACAAAGTTGAGCATCAGCCCTCTTAGGATAAGAATGCCCGAGAGAAAGCAAGACAGTGAATGCAATAATGCTACGCAATTTGTCTTTCAGTGTTACAAGTTCTTGACCTTTCTAGCTTGATCACAGGGTTCATAGATTCCAACTGAATCCCTTATTACACATATCTAAAGGAGAATTTGTGAGTATGTTCAGCAGAATTATATTATCTGGATAAAGCAGAGAAAGAATCAGAAGTTTTCTGAGGAAGGTTGTGTCAGTTTAGTCTTGAGGAATGAATTTGACTGAACCCAAGAAAACCAGTGGAAATGGCATGTGCATATGTCCAGCTTAAAGTCATCTAATGGCTTCCTTGACCTATTAGTTATATCTGAACTCACTAGCATGATCTGGTCCCAATATCTCAGTAGCCTCAATTTTTGCCACCCCTTCTCTTATCTCTTGTTTCAGCCACACTAAACTGATACACAGGCCTGCTGTGTAGGTTGTGCAGACTGCACACTGCACAGATTCCACAGTGTATATGTGTGGGTGGTGGTGGAGATGGGATAGTCTACAAGCTTGAGGGCAGGAACTGTTATTACGCATCTTTGAATAAATAATTCCTGGCATGGGGCCTGGTATATAATAAGGATTTAATAAATACTTGTAGAATAAATAAATAACAAGTTCTGAGGAGTTATTTTCCTGATGGCAATCTACAAGTTATTATTCCCATTAGGTGATCCTACAGCACATTTACACATGGGCACAAAAGGATAGAAAACACCTGTAGCTGTCTTATCACATTAATTAGCAAGGAGGCAGTTCTGAGCTACAAAATCATTAGTGAGCAAAACACTCCCATCAGCACCTACTATTAACCATTATAGATAAATACTGCAACATTAAGTTGTGTAACAGTGCAAAGAAAAGTGTTAGCCAGTAATGTAATTATCCCACTGTGTTTTTTTAAATTGTTAAATGCTAACACTCCATTTATGACCATTCAATTACTCCTCACATATAATATCAAAATTCTCAATATAGTGTAGAATGCTCTTTATAACCTGTCTCTTGCTTCTCTCTTCAGATTTATGTCCTGCCAGCCCCTCCCACTTCCCTACCCCTATCCATCTTGCACCGTACCTGTGCCCTACATTCAGACAACACAATTACCCTGGCAATTGCCCTAAGGCCATCCCACTTCTTTAAATCATCATTCAACTTCTTGCTTTGGCATATTCTGTCTTTTCAGTCAAAATGTCCTTTCTACTTCTGTAGGCAGATGTCACTCATAATTCAAGTCTCAGCTAAAAAGTCACATTGCATTCCCTGTGAAACCTCCACCCCTAGCCCCAGTGAAATCATGGGCTCCTTGCTTTCAATATATATGGTTCTAGGTACAAAACTTTAACCATTATGCTTATTACAATATTCATAACTGTTTATTTGTCACGTTTATCATGTGTCTTTCACTTCCTTGGAAGCAAGTATTGGGTCTTGCTCAGTCCTGAATCACCAGTATCCAAGACAAGTAGCAAAGACAACCATGTAATAGATAATACAACCAAGGAGGGATTTAGGAGCAAACAGGGAGGACTGCTTTAGTCCTGTCTCCAATTGTCAGTTCAGAGAAAAGGCTCACTGATGCCTTCCACAGCTGGATCAGAACTGGGGTTTAGTTTTCACCCTATTATTTTTCCTTCGTGGCTTAAGGAATGAAAGCTTATGGGAAGATTCTGGGAAAATCACCTTCTATTTTCTCCATAGCTGTGCCTTGCAGAGGTGACCATCTCCAAGGCAGGTTTCCTGGCAAGATGGTAGCAAAAATGAGCTGCATCCACTAACTTTGCTATTTTTTTTTTCACTTCTATGCTTTTTGATCATTGCAAAGAATCTCCTGGATGGTACAGCAGTGTAATGATCAGCTATGTGTCTCTTTCCTTTTTCACAGTGAATTATTCAGTTCCTCTAGCAATGTTCTGGGTGAGAGCTGTAGGCAGTGCAGAGGTTTAGAAGTATGCTTTGGGCATGGATTAGGATACAGACTTAATAATTCCACAACTAAAAAGCAACTTCCAAGATAAAAGCTGAATTTATAAATATGAAAGATGTTCTAAACATAGAAGATAAGAAATAAGTAATGCATTTTAGTTAGTTTCAGTGTTTTATCTCTCTGTCCCCCAAGATCAAAGGAAATGGAAGAAATCATATCAAGAATCATCAGTGTATCTGTGAGTTTTGCTCATATCTGTGATCTGTGTAAATGAAGCTTCACCTAATTTATTGACTGAATAGTAAAAAATATCAAGAAAAATGGAAAAGTTTTTTTTTTTTTCCCTCAACACTCTACTTGGTTAAGGATGAATCTTTTTGATTGTGCCAGCCAAATTCTCATTCTAAATAATTTCCACAAATTTTATCCTTCCTCCAGTATGCCATTATCATACTATATAATATCAACTATATAATTTATTTTCAAAATAAAATATTGTAAAACAGTTTTAGATTTATGTAAAATTTAAAAAGAAAGTATGAAGTTCCAATATATGCCACATCCTGCTTCTCCTATAATTAACCTCTTAAATTATTATGGTGTATTTGTTAGAATGTTGATAAATATTTATTAACTAAAGTTCATACTTTATTCAGATTTCCTTAGTTTTCCCCTGAAGTCCGTTTTCTGTTCCAGGATCCCATCCAAGATACTAACTACATTACATTAAGTTGTCATGTCTTAGACGCCTCTTGTTTGTGGTCTGTGACAGTTTCCTTAGACTTTCCTTGTTTTTTGAATATTGTGATAGGTTGAGTTATATATCCGAACAAACACTTGGTCTTAATCTTTAATCCAAGTGCCTGTGGGTTTGAATCCATGGTAAATAGGATCTTTTGAAGATATTATTTTTAGTTCAGGTTTGACCAACTGAACCAGGGAGGACTTTCATCTGGTTTACAGCAGGCTTTGTAGATAAAACCCGGAAGTCACAGAAGCAAGAAAGGAGAGCACTTTGCCATTGATGGGAGGCCAAGCTACAAGCCAAGGAACCTCAGCAGCCAGCACCAAAACACTACTGTCTTCTGGGAGAAAGGAAGCCTCGCTGATATCTTGATTTTGGACGTCTATCCTCAAAACTGTAAGCCATTAAATTCCTGTTGTTTAATTCAATCTGTTATGTGGTATTTTCAATAACAGCTCTGGCAAACTAAGACAAATGCTTTGGCAGTTTTGAAGATTAATGGTGAGGTATTTCATAGACTGTTCCAATAAATGATTTGTCAGAAAGGTTTCTCATGATTAGAGAAGACTACAGAGGTAAACACCATTTCATCATATCATATCAAGGGTACAGACTATCAACGTGCCATCACTGCTTAATGTTAATCTTGATTACCTGGCTGAGGTAATGTTTGTCAGCTTTCTCCACCATAAATTTAATTTTTCCCCCTCTTTTCCATATTGTCCTTTTTGGAAAGAAGTAACTATGCCCAGTGCACGCTTAAGGAGCAGGGTGTTATGGTCCTCCTCTTTGAGGGCAGAACATCTACATGAATTATTTGGAATTTCTCTGCATGGAAAATTTGTCTCTTCTCCCCCATTTATTTACTTAATCATTTCTTTATATCAATATGGACTCATGTATATTTATTTTCTACTCGGGGTTATAATTCTATACTATTCTATTTATTTTCTTGCTCAAATTGTTCCTGCTTTGGCTATTAGGAGCACTTTCATTAGACTCCTGTGTTCCTCTAGCATACGCCATCAAGATGAGTCTTTTTTTTATGACACATCTTTAGTTTCTGGTACTACAAGTTGTTCTAGGCTTATCTTGTATGTTTCCTGTCCCAATGCTGGAACCAGCCATTTCCCCATGGAACACTGTTTCTTTTCATGGAGAATTGTATTTGAAACCAAAATCTGGATACTAGGTGTGATCACAGGTAATGGGGTGTCACTGCTTCTAAGTCCTTTCAGCTGACAGAGCAAGGAAATAATTAACCCATCCTTATATGTGTGTCTATACATATTTTATGTATAGTTATTTGTACCTATAATAAGCTAAAATGAGTTCATACTGATGTCTCTCATTCTAATCCATTACCACATAGAGCAAGGATTCTTAACCTTTTTTGTTCCATGGACCTCTTTGCCAGTCAGGTGAAAACCACAGATCCCTTACTAAGAACACACTATACTGTGTATTATTTAATAAATATACACACCCACACCAACATGTCCCCACAAGAATAATGTTTTTATTAATTGAAATTCAAGTTCACTGACCCCTTGTTAAGAACAACTGACATAGATCATTTTAGCTTCTTCCCTTCACTTATCTCTAACTTCCCACTCCCAACAGTGAGAAAACTGGCTCCCACCATCTGTCATCCATTTATTTAATTGCTCAATTCTAGTATATTTGTACAGCAGTATCAAAATTGTTAGCCCATATGCCCTGAGAAACAGCTCATTATTTTCAATCAACATTCCAATTAATCTTTTGATTTTCTTGAACCTGTGTGTGTGGGTTTGAGTCTTTTATGTGAACCCCAGAAAATTATGTTCTTAAACTTGTCCATTCCTGTGGGTGTGGGACCCTTAATTGGATTGAATTCAGTTGGGGGCCTTTGATTGTAGTGAGGCATGACCCAGGATGGGTCTAGGCCCTCTTGCTGGAGTCCTTTATAAATGGGAGAAACATGCAGACAAAGAGAGCAGCCATCTTACCCTGCCATGTGACAGAGAGGACTCCAGGATCTCCTGCAGCCACAGAAAGACAGAAGACAGAAAAACCCAGAGAGGCTGTGAGAGAGACAGGAGGCTGGGATCAGCCCAGCAGCCCAAAGCTGAAGCAATGAACCCTGGAGGAGAGGGAAGATACGAGCCCTGTGTCTGATCACCCACAGCTGAGCCTGGGGAGGAAGCAAGCCTGGAGAAGGCAGAGACTTGCGGCCATTTTGCCTTGCCATTTGGCAGGAGTCCAGGTTCGCCAGCAGCCAAACTTTGTTGAGACAGCATCGCTGATGAAACCTTGATCTGGGTATTTTCACAGCCTCAAAACTGTGAGCTTTTACCTGCATAAATTCCCATTATAAAAGCCAACCCATTTCTAGTATTTTGCATTGGCTGCCTTTAGCAACCTAAGACAACCTGTAAAAGATTTTGTGGAAAAAAGAGCAGAGATAATTTCAGGGAAAGTTAAATGAAGCAAAAATATTAAGGAAGGTATAGATCCATGAAACCTGGTAAGGCACATTGAAGATGTAGTCATATTTAAGGCTGTTTTGATTAGGTAAACTATGATTTTAAAATAAAACCAATGGGAATCAAGAATTAGGACATACACAAGGAGCATGAATATTGAGAGTGGACAAATGAACCCAAACCAGAAAAACACAGAGGAAAGTAAAACTCCTAATGCTCAGTTAAATAGTCAGAGGTCAGAAGATCTACTGAAAGTAAAGAATTGGTGTCAAAAGACTGGGATCCCAGAATCCAGATATCCATGACAAGGAAAGGATTGATGATGATATCTGGGACATGGGGTCTTGTCCATACTTTGCCTCAGGGATTTTATATGCAAGAAATACCTAGATATTGGTCAATTAAGCCTTATAAGAAAAAAAAATGGATAGAGCTCATGGTGACACATAATGAATATAACTTATACTGCTGATTTATTAATGTGATTGTGGCTGAAAGGGGTAGTCTAGGGAGGTTAACGTTAAGTGAAACAGCTAAAGGATAATCTAGGAACTGTATAATATACTGATTTTAGTGGTAGATGAGGATTGTGGTTAATAATACAAATACAAGAATGTTCTTATTGTATGGTGTTAAGAATATGTTGATATCTAGGGAAAATACAATGTATAGACTATGGTTAACAGCAGTATTATAATATTTTTGTAGCAAAGGCAAAGGAGGTACAATATCAATTAAGATACAAAAAAAGAATATGGGATTTAGTTTTATGAGATGTGAATATGATCAATGATTTTTGTTTCATTTTCTTCTTTAACAAGGAGATCTTGGTTATGTCATTTAACTGATCTATGATCATTTACTCATCTTTTGGAACACTGGAGAAACAATTGAGTATGTTTTTAGGTTTAAATAATATAAATGTATCTGGACAGGGTTTTTTTTTTTTTTTAAGGAAAGAGAGAGAGAGAAAGAGATAGACAGAGACAGAGGGAGATAGAGAAAGACATACAGAAAGAGACAGAGACATGGCTAGCAAAATCCTACAGCACCTGATATTCCCAGGTGGTCTGCCATCCAAATACTAACCAGGCCTGACCCGGCTTGGCTTCGGGATCACATGAGTTCAGAAGTGTTCAGGGTGGTATGGCCATAGACTAGACAGGATTTTTTAAAGTAATGATTCCATAATTTGTTAAGTTGTATTCTGTCTATTGCTTTATTTTTTGAAGTCTAAAGGAAGTTTAAAAAAGAAAAAAACAGAAAGAAAAGAAATTAGGAGCATTTGGCTACATTTAAGCATTGAATAATGCCCTTCAGTACCCAACAAAAAGGGCTTTCTAGAACCCTTTTGAGGCTCCTAGATAGCACTGCCTCATCTGTGGTTCACAACAGAATATTCATCTTCCACTGTATTTGCTTAGATGTATGTGAGCTAGACTGTGAGGTCTATAGGGACAAGGGCCGTGCCTTAGTTACTTTTGGTCACCAGCACCTAGCGCTGTGCTTAGCTCAGTTCATCCATGTTCAATAAATAGAACAAAGAGAAGAAAAGAATCCAAGTAACTGAGAGTTTGTGGACATAGAGTTAAAGAAAAATAGTCCTCCAGTACCAAATCAATGTATTTCTATCTCATTAAGAAGTTTGGCCCTTGGCATGTTGATTTATCTAATGGCTTTTTAAAAAACATTTTATTGCTGTAATCATAGGTAATTTAGTGACCTATCTGCAATGACTAAAATCTATAATGAAAATAGATTACATTGGGACATTTCATTAATCCTATTATTTTGCAGTCCCATTAATGAGAAACTCACTAGCATCTTACATATTTATTTTTTATGGAAGTATAGCTAAGAAATTATATTATTAAGCATTTTGGTTGTACTCTGATTTCTTCATGATACATCAAGAATATATTTAATGAATTACTCTTTTCTGCAAACAATTACATATTTGGAAATTGCCTTGGTGTTGCAACGAGCTGGAAATAGAAACTCTGATTTTGTCCTCTAATTAAAAATAAGTCACTATTTTTTTTTCTATTCACTAAAAACACAGGCAGCTTTTATCGTTGGGTACCATGATTCCCAAAGTACTCAAAAGATAACGTGAACTGTGTAATAAACATTGAGGTTTGTGACACATCCTGACAGACTGAATAAAGAAAAATATGACATCCCGAAGTTCTTTGATTAGCAAAAAACAGTGAAATGTGATAAGTTTAGTGAGACTTTCAACTTCTTGGCTGACTACAGTTTATTTTTTGAACTGATAACTTTTACACAATTCTATATGAAATTTTAAGGGGTGAACAATAGGTGAAAAATGGTCTTTTTTTGGTTTGAAAGATATTCTTAATTTACATATATAAGTAGCCAATGTATTTAAAATAGAACTTTTGAAGTATATTCATCGTCATAATCTCTCAGGTTGGGGTTGGTGACATTGGGGAAACCATTTCACTCCCTGGGCTTCTACTAGCTTATCTTTAAAAAGGGCATAACATTAATTTGATTCTTTTCCTTATTTGAAGAAAGAGAGATCTCTTCTAGCACTGAAATTTTATAGGAGAGGTATCAGTTAATGCAACTCATTGACTTACTTTAAAGGAGCACAGAAATCTTTATTGCTTACCTTCTCACAACCCCATGTCATTCTCACCCCCAAACACACACATACATGAAGAATTTTCTCTCTTAACAAGAGACGTAAAAACATTTCCAAACCAGCAAGGCTCAAGTAAAAACTAGAATGCTGTCTTGGAGCCATTAGGAACTTGAATCAGCCAATACTCACATTTGATATTTCATTTAGGAAACAAGATTTCTCACAACTAAATAAATCAAATTCATTTAAAAAGTCATTCTGAAAAATCAGGAAAAGGCAGTAAGTGCATGTATTAGTTTCCAGGCTGCTTAAACAAATACCATCCAATGGGTTTGCTTAACAACATGAATTTATTGGCTCATGATTTGAGGCTGAAAGGCTTGTTTCTTCCCAGGTCGGCAGCCTTCTGGCTGACTGGCAATCCTTGGGTTCCCATCACATGGGGATACCCTCTCCTTTCTTTTCCATTTTCCCACTGACTTTCTACTTCTGGTTCCCTCTCCATGTCTTTCTCTATATATGGCCTCCAATAAAAGGGTTAAGACCCATCCTGATTCAGTTGACTACACCTTAACTAAAAATGACGTCCTCCAACATCTTCAAAAGGTCCTATTTGCAATGGGTTCACACACAGAGGAATAGGTTTAAGATTAAGAATATGTTTTTTTTTTCTTGAGTACATAATTCAGCCTACCACAGTGCATATCCATTTAATATCTGAAGTACTTTTTCTTTAGAAAGTGTTTTTACTTAACCTAAAACATTTATATTTTTAGATTACTCCAGAAATCATTGCCTTTAAAATATTCTTCAGGATAGCTCTTCTCCATCTCTGATAATATCTTGGAACAATCCTAAACTCTAGAGTCACTTATGTTTTAAGATTAAGTCCCATTTTGGTATTTAAGACTCGATGTCCTGTACACATCAGTTTAATGTGGTCTAATGAACACTTCATTCCACTCGCAATGTAAAAACTTCTTCCCAGCAGGCCCCACCCAAGCCTCAGGTCAGACCTTGGTCCAGCCTTGAGAACCTACAGTTTGAGTGGATTCATTCTCTTTTTTCATGCTTTTTCTTTCATCTCTTCAATTCTCACTCTGCTGATTCAGATTCCGCCAAAATCCGCACAGAAGGTTTAGTGATAAGAAAACAAAGTGGCAGCAGGTGTTTTAGTTATCTGGTGCTATCTTTGTCCCTTGGCTTTGGATTTTTCCTTTTGGGGCAAGAATCCAAATGCTGGCTCTTTATTAGAACATAAATGGAGGAACCACTGGGCCATCTGTAGTGAGCTCTTCTCTAACAGGGGTGGCACAGTTACCAGCTGACGTCCAGTGGCAGTGTCTTCACTTCCTGCTTATGCAAGTTGTATTAGTCAGCTAAAGGGGTGCTGATGCAAAGTACCAGAAATTGGTTGGTTCTTATAAAGAGTATTTATTTGTGGTAGAAGCTTACAGTCACAAGCTATAAAGTGTAAATTACTTCCCTCACCAAAGTCTGTTGCCATGTGTTGGAGAAAGATGGCTGCCGGTCTCTGCGAGAGTTCAGTCTTCCTCTTCAGGTTCGTGGTCCCAGCTTCTTCTGGCCTCAGCTGTAAGCTGGTATAAGACTCGTCTCTCTCCCTGGGGCTCGTTTCTTCCTGGGTTCAGCTGCTCTGTTCTTTCCACAAGATCAGCTGTAGACTCTCAGGCTCTCTCTCTCTTCCCGGGGCCTCTGCCGTTGTCTATGGAGCTGTCTCTATTCCTCTGTGTTCTACTCCTGTGAATTTACTTCCCAGGGCTCCAGCATCAAAACTGCACTCTCTGCTCTTCCCTGTCATTTTTCTCTGTGAGTCCCTGCCCACCAAATTGACAGGGGCTCAAAGTCCTACTGGCATAGCCCAATCAAAGCCTTAATCATAATTTAATCAAGTAAAAGTGAAACCTCTGAATTTAGTACAATCTAATACACCCAGAGGAACAGACCAGTTTACAAACATAATCCAATATCTATTTTTAGAATTCATAAATAATACCAAACTGTTACACAAATCTACCCCACAACCTCTAAACTCTAGGATCCCTTTGCCTGGCAGTCAACTCTTTTGGTTGGGGTTGAGACTATCTTTTAAGGCATTCACGTGGCCAATGAGAAATCAATATTTCCTTGCTTGGCAAAATGCAGAAAGAAAGCTTCAGCTACTACATTCCTTCTATATCTTGCTCCCCCATTACAAGATCTAGACAGTCATCCACCTTCAGAATTCTCCAGGAAGATAGCAGGTGTCTGTGTATACTCACATGTGTCCAACAAAATCCTGAGGACTCTTTTAAAGCTTCCCTAAGAGCTCTCTCCTCACAATACATTCTAGTATATTAGATTGGCCCTTGAGTTTCTAATAACCAGATATCCATGGGTGCAACAAAAAGCCTGTCTGCCTATCTAGCAAATGCATGCCATGATATCTTTGAGATGATCTCTTGTAGACCCAGTCTTTGAGTGAATAAAGCATACCCTTCCCATCCTCAGAGATTAAGGGAAATCTCTTAAGGAGACCTAAGATGCACAAAATTCCATCCCTTAAAGACTTTTTGGCTTCAGTTTATTAGGATGGATGGTGTGATGGGGATGGTATTTTAGTTTCACAGGCTGATCAAAGCAGACATGAAATAGGTTCAGCTTAAACAAAGGGAATTTATTCACTTACAGTTTTGAGGCCAGGGAAATGTCCAAATCAAGGCATCATCGAGGCAATGCTTTCTTCCTGGAAACTTACTTTTGGAAATCTGGCTCCTTTGCCACGTGGCAAGGCAAATGGCGGTACCTGCTGATCTCTTCCTTCTTATCCAGGTTTTGCTGCTTTCAGATTCTTGCTTCTGTGGCTTTCTCATGCTCTGTCTGTATTTCATTCTCTTATTAAGGATTACAGTAAGGGGATTAAGACCCATTCTGATTCAGGTGGCCACACCTTAACTGAAGTAGCCTCATCTAAAGAACCTACTTAGAATGGGTGCACACCCACAGGAATGATTAGATTTAAATCATGTTTTTCTGTTGTACATACATCTTCAAACCATGACAGATGGGAATGCAAATGTCATAGTAGTTCTGCAGGTGTTGTCTGGCAGCCCCATCTTTGTTTTCTGAGGCTAGAACCTAAATATTTGTCATTCTACTTCTTACTGCATAATTAAAGAGAAAATTTATTTTGAGCTTTGTATTTATTATCTCCTTTAATCATTGTAATAATTTTATGGAGTAAGGAGGATTATTATCCTATTTCAGAGATAATACTCAAACAGCACCTTGAGGCAATTAAGTAAATTGGTCCATGTCATCACACACCATTAAGTGGCAGAGCTGGGTAATGAGTAAACCCATTCTCTTAACTGCTTCAATGTTAGAATGCTCATGAAAAGACAAAGAGGAGAGACAATTACTTTTAAGTAATATGAGTGTTGGCTTTGAAGAGCCAAGAGAATAAACTCAAAATCTATTTAAGTTATAAAATCTTTTAAGTTATAAAAGAACAAGTTTAAAAATCAATAATCTTAAACACCAATGACAACCAAATGAAAAATACAATGGAGGAAAAAAAAGAGAAATAATGCAAAACAGCACCACCAAATACAGTAAGAACCAATGCTAAGATATTTAGAATAGCCCTAACTAGAAATAAGAAAGTTTAATATAAAAATGCTCTATAAATATTTAGTAAGACATATAAAAATGAATAAAGAAGTATATTATAAATTTATTTGTACAGTCTGAACATGGTAAAGTTAAAAATATGTCTAAGTTAATTTATAGCCTTAATTCAATTACAAATTAAAATTTCCCAATGGAATATGAATTTGGATCTGACTCCCTTATATATTCTGGAAGAACATGTGAGCAGGTGAGGGGGGCGGGTGCTAATAAAAGGGAATAACCAAGAGAGGCAAAAGATTCTAGATCAAGTTATAAATCTTTAATAATATATATATGTATAGTTTTTGCTGCTTATCAATTTATTGCCTCTCAGCTCCATATCCACCCTTCTTTACTGCTCTGTGAAAATGGAGCTGTTCCCTTTAAACATTGTTTTTTGCCAGCTGGCACATTTAGTTTTGTCAGTAGATGGCGTTGGTTAGGCATTGCAGGAAGAAGAATTTTCCTTCCTGGTTCTGCTTTGCTTGCTTGGCAAGTTCCCACAAGGCATGTGGTTTCTTCAGCTCCATATTCCTTCAGCATGTGTACTTCCCCAGTACCCAATTCCTGCAGTGCACAACAGCCAGCAGCACCCCACAGCCAACAGCTCCCTTCAGCACCTCTTTTAGGTCTCTGGTGAGAAAGTTCCTAATGAACAGTTTTCTCAAGCACCCTAGAGTAACTTCCTTGTCCTCTCCAAAAGATTCTTGATCTCAGCAGGTGGGCAGTGGGGAAGTTCAGTTAGCAAGTGTCAAAGGAGCTGGGGTTTTTGAGGGAGGAGAGAGGGGCAATCATTTGAAAACTGTATCAAGATGGAAGGCATTTATACTATGATCAGGATTGGGGAGGTGGGAGGTGGGGACAACCCCATTTGACAAGGCTGAAGGGGAAACTAGAAGCTGAAAGGCATTTAACAGGTTGTGGACTTAAGGGTTTTCCCAAGGACAGACATCCTGAGATCGAGTGGAAACAGGGAAGGCATTGTGAGTTTGGAGGAGGTTAGGAGATTGGATCAAATCAGAACATGGAAACACTGAGGAAATAGGACCAAGGGTGATGACAGATGATGGGAGATGGTTAGGATTTTGTGTTGAGTATTATCTGTGGAGACAACATTAAAACTAACTTTTTTGGAGGTACAGATTGGTCCCTACACAGTCCAGAACCCAGTGCAATCTTTGTACTCTCTTCCTGTACAGAAACCTTACTTTCCATCACTTCTGTTTTGTTTACCATAGGAGGCTACTTAAACAAAGAGACCTAACTTGTTCTCTGTTAATTCCACAAAAGAAAACGTAAGCCACACAGAATAGTAAAAGAAAGAGAAATAAGAATTCAATCAAAATATTATTTCTGTAACACTAGGTCCTATTTTGGTCTTCCTCAAAGTGGGATCCATTAATTATCAACATCAGAAATAACTGGGGGTGCCAGTTAAATATCAGATTCTAGTTCAAGTCCTCAGACTCTCATTCTGTACATCTTTGGATCAGGCCTGGTAACATTTGCTTAGCCCCTGTGATTATTTTGATGCAGGTAATGCAAGGGCTTCCCTTTGAGAAATACTTCTGAGATAAATGAATGTTTTCATGTGTTACAAGCTAGAATAAAAGATTAAGCAGATTATAAACACATAACTAAAAAATAAGCAAGCAAGAAAACATGACTTTTATATCACTGGGCCATCCATTAGCTTTGGCTCCCATTTCAAATGAAAGTTTACAACTATGGGAAGAGCTCAAAGAAATGGGAGTGAGGTTACAGGTAGTCAGAGAAAGAGATGAGGAATTTCTTATGCTGGTGATAGCCAGACCTATATTACTGAGAATCAACCAAGAAAAGCCATGAGACCAAAGCAGGGGCTATGGCTACAGTGAATGAATAGCTTCCTCTCCTGGACACAGGAGACCAGTGCCAGCCTGGAGACACAGTAACAGAGTCTGGCTTCTCATGCCCTGATTGAAAAAGGGCAGACAGATACCCAGCACTCTCCAAATCAGTGTTGCCATCTTGATCTTTAACCTTTTTTTAACCTTCATCAGATCTTGACTGATCCAAAATGATTGGTCTCCCTACCTCTAGACTCACGCTAATCCAATCTTTTCAATACACTGCAGCCAGAGCGGGTTCTAACGTACCAATGTGATCACTATAGTCCCTCCCTCATAATATTTCTGTGTCTTCCCATTGCCCACAAGAATAAGCCCTGGCTCCCTTGAAATGAAGCATGGAATAGAGCTATCTCTGCTTTATCTAAAGTGTACTAGTTGGGTTTAAATCCAGCATTGCTACTCACAGCTGTGTGATATTGGGGAAATTATTTACCCTTCTGTGCTTAAATTTTCTTATCTGTTAAACTGGGATATTAATTTATAGGTAGCACCATGCAGACAAACTACAATGTAAAAAACAATCCTGGGGCTGGATGTAGCAGCCTGAAAATACATACCTCCTGTGGTTCCTGGGGGGATCAAATAGGAAATGCAGAGAAGGAGACAAGAAGGGAGCTGTTGGCTGTGGGGTACTACTGGTTCCTGTGCACTGTAGGAACTGGGCACATACTAAGCCCTCAGGAAGAATAGACTCTGATCAGTGTCATGCCTTGTCCTTCATCCACATGAATCTTGTTTCCATCCTTGACAAGCTACTTGCTGTTATTTTTTATGATGCTGTTTCATACCTCAAGGTATTAACCACCACTATTCTTGACCCTAAGCACCCTCCCCTCCTCACATAATGTACTCCTACACATCCCTCAATTACTAGCTCAAAGGTCTTCTCTGTGCCTTGCCCTCCCTCACTGTGCCCCAAGCGGTCTGTTCCCACCTTTTCATTAACCTTCTATCAAGTCCACATCCCCGGCATTAAAAAAGATCTTCTATGCGGTAATTAATCTTTCATCTTCATGGTTTTCTACAAAAGTATGTCTCAGACTAAGCTGTTATACCACCTTCAAAACTGATGTCATGTCCTCCTACAATCTTTAATAACTTATTTAGTACTTTTTGCTAAATCAATTCACAACTTCACTCAAATTTATTTTAAAGGAAATTTTACATAACTCTCATAAATGGAATACACATTACACTGAAATAATCATTATGATACAATAAAAAATGTGTGTCCATCTACCACAAAAAAACATGTTACCAGCACTCTAGTGAAAAATTTGGTACCAAAACAAAGTATTCTTTGGGGGAAGGAATACTTACCTTTAACTCCCTAGGACCTATTATAATGTGCACACAGAGCAAGAGCTCTGCAAATGATTCTTGAATTGCAAAAATCTTTCAAAAAGCCCTGGCTCCAAACAGTAATTTTAAAAAGGGGAGAGGAGATTACATATCCTTGTAAATTTAAGAGTGTACCAGTAGAGTGAGATTTTGCAGGTGAAAATTCACCTGAATTTTGCTTATAGATGGAAACAGGATTTTCCAATCTACAAGTGAGAATTTGGGCTGCTATTATGAAGATCCATTCACGTCTTAGCTCTTAAAAATACCATGTACTGGTTGGCTTAACCAGGAGTTTATTGGCTCACAATTCTGGAGGCTAGAAGTCCAAATCCGAGGTATTGAGAGGGCCACGCTTTTTCCAAAGTCCGTAGCATTTCAGCCATTTCCCATCACATGGCGATTGCTCTCTTCCGTCTACTCTGATTTCCGCTGACTTCTGGTTTCTGCTGACCGGCTGTATGCAGATTTCCTTGGCTTATAAGGACCCAGGCTTATGGATTAAGTCCTACCCTGGTTCAATTTGGCCGCATCTACATAGGATCTTCAAATGTTCTATTCACAAAATGAGTCCACACTATAACTAATAATAACACCATAACTAACAATAACAGCTTCGAGGACCCTATTTACAAATGGGTTCACACACACAGGAATGCAGATTAAGACTTGACATGTCTTTATGGGGGACATGATTCAATCTCCAACAGTGTGAACAATTACTCTTTGAAAGAGCTATCAGAAAAAGAACTTTGGTTACTCTCAAGGAACCACCTTCTTTTTTAATTTTTTTTTCCTTTTAGAAATTGTATTTGGCCATTAGATATACCAGAGCCAAATATCCCTTAGCCCTGCGACCAGGGCAAGGTCTTACACCGTGATATCTGTATACTCTTTTTCCACTAGTGTTGATTTCACATTTGAATTGCCTCCTGTCCTTTAATTGGGTTGTTTTACTATTTTAACTTATGCTTTTTATAATTTAGCAAATATTTTTATTGAACCATGCATATAAGTAAGTCAAATAATTCAATAAATAAGCAAATAAATCAACAGATGGATGGATTGATGGATAAATAAACGGGTCATGAGCAGTCATTAAATATGGTAACACATTTAATCAATTCAAATGGGGTAAATTAGTAAACCAGGCTGACAGTTTGACAACATGTAAATTTAAAAGCCTTTTAATGGGTAGTAGTTCTTTTCACTTCTTAATTTCTTGTTTCAACAATTTGAAGATAAACATGATTAATAACAAAACTAGTTTGGCTTAAAGGCTTGGGATCTTACTTGTCAGGAATAACTGTGCAGATGAGAGAGATTGGCGATGGGTAGCGTGTGTGCTAGGAAAGTGATTCACACACCTCTGTCTTACAATGAAGTACAAAGTTTATTAAGTTACAAATAGAAAACACATTGACTCTGTCTTACAAGCAGATGTAAGTTCACAACACAGGAAAGGGGCAATCACTTTTCTTTGCCACTTACCCAATAATATCACTGTTCCCACTGAGACCTGGATTCTTTAAAAGGCTACACAATATTATAAATTTCTTTAATAAAATCTCTTCAATATATATCATTTAAAGGTCTTGAAAAATACTAGATATGAACTGATAACAATTCAATGCCAAAGGAATTAAGTGATAGCATAAATGATATACTCTAAAGATCCAATAAATCATTAGGGAAAAAAAAAAAAAAACCTTACTGAAGCACTTTCCTTTTCTTCCAGTAGAAAATTCTTTAAGTTATATCTATTTAAAAATACTTTAAATATGCATTTATATAAATGGGTAATAATTTAAGTTAAAATAATCTTTCATATTTGAGTATATAGAGAAATTCTGCTAGCAAATGTACAGTAGGATGGCACTACTGCATTTTCAGAAAGCTTAACAAAACTAACAATTATACAGTCATTTTGAAATAGAGCATTATAAAATATATATATGCAATTTGATTTCACAGTTGATAAATGTAACCGTTACTTTTAAAAGGTGATTTATCTTCCAAGTAGTATATTAGGCAGATTTTATTATCATTACACACACACACACACACACACAAGAATGAATATTTACAAAGCAGATTTTATCTTCAAAAGGAAATATCTAGGGACAAAGACAATGAACTCTGCATGTAGAATTTGCACCTCCCTAAAACCTGGTTGAGATCACCATAAATCCAAGCTCATGTAAATCGATACATGCAGTAAGCACATCAGAAGGCTACCACAGCGACAATGAATAAAACCAACTAAAAGGTATTCAAGTGTTTAATCACTATACTACCAATGTTTATAAAATGTGCTATGTTTTTGTGTTCATCTTGGAAATACATGCTTCTAGGAAACCATAATAACTATTAAAAGATTTTTCACTTAACTTTTCACTATTATCACCAAAAACTGTATTGTGTAGAGGTGAAAGAGTTGGTTTGGGAGGCAAATGGCTTCAGAAATCTGTCGCTCACTCACTAGCTTATTTGACCTTTGGCAAATTCAACTTAATGAACTTCACTAAGACTTAGTTACATTTTCTATAAAACGTGAACAAAGATCCTTGTCCCAGAAAGATAAAATTAGATAACAGTCATGGAATTCAATCATTACTTTTTGGTTACTAAAAAGTGCATGCAACTATAAAGGCTTTGTCTCATTACAAATTTATAAGTTTATCACAGTATTAAATCCTGATATAATGTATGGTAAAGAAATCTAGGGAGTGAAGGGTAGACTATGTCAAATTCCTAATAAAATTACTATAATGAATTCCATGTAAAATGCATATAAGACTTAGTCTGGGCTGAGTACATAGGCTAAAATTTCAACTGTCAAATTAAAACCTGTTGAATTCATGAACAATGGACTAAAGCAGACTTATTATTCTCCTATAGACTTATTATTCTAGCAATGGAAGAACTCTTATCATTGATGTAAAGGCAGTGGTGGACAGAGGTTCTGAGGATGGAAGAGGGAAGAATAGGTGTAATATGGGGACATTCTCAGGACATTGCATTTGTCCTGCATGATATTGCAGTGACAGATACAGGTCATTGTGTACTTTGTCATAACTTACAGAATTGTGCGGGACAGAATGTAAACTATAATGTAAACTGTAGTCCATGGTTAGTGGCAATGCTTCAATATGGGTTCATCAATTATAACAAATGTACCACACTAATGAGGGATTCTGTTAAGGTGGGAAAGTGTGGGAAGGGGGGAGTGTAAGGCATATTGAAATCCCTTATATTTTTTATGTAACATTTATGTAATATTAACTTCTTTTTAAAAAATTAATTAAAAAATGTAAAAAGGAAAAAAAAGCCTGGTAAATTCATGGTACCCAGAGTAAAACTGGTAAATGTGCAGAGTTGAGAATTATTTGACCCTTTCCAAATGACATCTTGTTTTAATCCATTCTCAAGGTGCACAATGATTTACATCTTTTCTTAGTTTCTTCATTTTATATCCTGGGTTATACAAATAATAGTAAAGTCTTTAAGGTACAAGTTAGAGAATAAAAGCATAAAATATAGGTAAGACCTCACCTTTAATTTCAGAATTTCTCATAATTCAATATATTTTTGCATTATTCACATTCTTGCCACACCCACTAAAATCCTCTTGCCTTCCCAAGATGTTAAAGTTCTATAGTTAATCATGAAATTTGTGCCTGGATTAGTGATGATATTTAAGTATGAAAAATATTAGTTTGATAACTGTCTTAAATCAGTATCAGTGGAGTGACTACAAAACCTCTTCTTAGATCCCCCTTGCTCTAGCATTTAAATACAAACACACACCCCTTGCCCTAACTTGAGCAGTTTAAAGTTTCTACAAATAACTGTCCATGGCTTTACACACATAGGAAAAAAGTTACAGAAAGGACATTTGGAAGGGGACACAGTGGTCCATGCCTACCTTTAGACTGGCTCCTTGGTTTTATTTGAATGGAAACAGCAGCACAGCTACATTCTTCCACTTGTTGTCTTAGATGTTTTGGTTTCTTCTGTAAATCTGATAAGTAACTTACAACTTCTCTTCCATTGGAAAAGAAAGAAAAAAAAAAGTTTGGCAAAATAAACCCAGAAAGGCTTTGCCATTCTCCAAGGTTCCATCAGTCCTCTGGCCATGCATGCCAATGATCTTCATCTCTGCTACAATTAAGTACTGTGCTCCTCAAATGTAAAGTTCTGGAAATGCAGAAATATGCTTTTCTTGGGAGGGAGGGGTACATAAATTACCAGGTAAACCTCTTATCTGTGAACATGAACATGTAGATTAATTATGTTTTAATACAGCTATCAGCACTGTCCCAGAATTTACAGTGCATCTCCTATCTTATGTATTAGGTTCAAATTCTCCCCTGTGAAATTTTTTTAAAAAAATTAATAATTCTGTTTGTTTGTCTTTCTTCCATCTTTTTCTCTCTCTCCGTGTCTATATCTATATCATTTATCTATGTAACTTGAGTGTATGTATCTATCACACACCCATACACATACACAAACACAAACATACACCAACCTATGGCAGATGATTTGCTGAACAATAGAACTCTAAGAAGCAATATGGTTTTTACTTGATTCCCCCAGCAGTTCCCAAACTATGGGTCAAAATTATGACAGCAGTATAAAGGAAATATTTATTTTGTTAAAATGATAACATTGTGTAGCACCAGTCCATTTGTGTAAAAATTTCACTGGAAAATGGCACAGTCATCTCTATTTCAAGGCCTGGTACATACTCAAATGGAAACAGAGAAATGGAAATTAGTATTTTCCCCTAATTAACAGCCTGGTCTAAAATGAAAAAAAATTAGAGGAGGTGGAGAGAGAGTCCTCTTTTTATGAAAGAATGAATAACCATGCACAAAATAGTTTAGGTCTTACCTAAATGAATTGAAACTGCAGTTGTTATAAATCATAAATTATCAAATGATCTTTTGCCAGTCAATCTTTTCCCCTTTAATAAGAGAATCCTTTTTTTTTTTTTTTTTTTAATTGAAAGCTGGAACAATTTAGCCTAAGTTTCAAATCAGAATAAATTTTGCAGGGCTCACGTTAACCCTTAGCTTGTCCTAAAAGATTCTTAGGGTCTCCACATAAAATCACATAGTTACTAATGTACACTATTTTTTGTGCAAGAAATTGATACCCATAGATATGGCATCTACATTTACCAGTTATTCTAAATCAACAACTTTTATTACTTTTCTTCGTTACAATCACATTTACCAGTTGTCTCATTATGCAGACATGAAATTATGTGTAGTTTGGACACCTGGTACTTACTTAATGCATAAAATGTCAGCCCACTGCCTTAAGGTGGGCTTAAAAATTAACATTTACAAAAAGAACTCTGTTCCCATATTTCATCTCTTTGAAGATTATTATATTTGATGGGGAAGAAAATAAGGGAAAAATATAAACCAAACTATAGCTTTACACTCATCAACTTGCTCAAAAATAGTCTTGTCCTTTATTTTCTTGCCTTGAGCAGTGCTCTTTTAGGGAACTTCTAAATACATCTTTCTCAGTATCTAGAGCCATCATGCCGTTTAGCTCTGGGGGTGGGTTGGGATAGATGGAAGGAATTAAAACAAACAAACACCTTACACCATCTGCAGTTTCTTAAGATAAATATGCAAACATAGCTCTAATCATATACCCTAATCATCCTAATAAATCATCAATTATGTGAAAGCAATTATTCTTGTATTAAGAAATATGATCTACTCTCCCTTACACTGAAAATATCAAATGCAAAATGGATTCAACTACTTATTGGTCAAACCAGAAACTTTTCCGTAGATGAAGAGTTGATTACATATCATATTTTGAAATCATTTGTGTCTTTTCAGAGAAGGTACTAATTCACTGTTATTTCTCCATGGAAGAACAGAATGCCATTTTTAGCTTTATGGCCGGAAAGGGACTGATGGGAGTATTTGGAAGAATGTCCATAGAGCAAGTCAGAAGGTTTACCTTTAATTTCCTAGAATATTGAGGAAAGTTAAATCCAGGCTGAGTACACAGCACTGGCCAGGCTATGCTTCAAAGTATCAGTCTCAGTGTTGGTGATTGCTGAGGGGGAGACTACAGTAGAAAGAGCTCTGGGTTTCTGGAAAAATAGTTAGCGAGGGTCCACAAAGTATGATATTCAACTACACAAACCATCACTAAAACGTAAACTGATACTGAGGTTTTCAAACTTTAGAATACATTAGAATCATCCGGGATATTTGATAAAGATGTCCATTCCTATGCCCCAACTCCAGAGGCTCTGTTTCAGTGGCTCTTTGGGGCTCAAACATGTCCATTTTAAATATTGCCAGGTGATTTAGTCTACTCACCTGTTTGTACCCAGTGCTGGGCCACGCCATTGTGATGACATAGAGATAAAACTGTAGACTTGTTCCTGTGTTGTGGGTCTAAGTTAAGGGCCTTTCTTTAAGAGTCTTATGTATTTATTATCCAGCTTGCAGAAAGACTATGCTGAGTCTTTCTAATTCCTTGAGTTGAGAATAAAGTTATTTTGGGGGTTTCACATAGGATATTGTCAGGACTTACATATTGAGATCCTTTAGAAAAGTCCTTAGAGTTCAAGAATTTTTTTATAGTTCAAGATAGAATTATAATTATTTTTCAATTAGCCTTATTCTGCCTAGGTATATACATATTTTGACCATTTTACCAAATTTGCTGTTCATTTCAGTCCACATCAATGAACTGGTTTGTTTGATGTCAAAAATCTTCAAAGAAAAATCTACTATCACCTTTGTAGCCAATAAAGCTTTCTATAATATTCAGTATAATAACAGCTAATGAAAATGGCACTGGAAATTTTTATTTAAAAAATAATTTGCTCCAGACCTTTAATTGACCTGATTCATTTGGCTCAAAGGTGATACTAATCAGAACTCCTACATCTACACAGGGCTGGGCCATTTTCAAAGCAGTGTCATATACATTAATTCATTTGATCTTCATGAGGCCTTTAGAGAGAGTTTAGAGAGACATATTCTTGAACTAGTTCTGTGAACTGGAGTTTCACAGATATTTTTTCTCCCCCTGGGATTATCTCTGCATAAAATTGCAATATTAATGCAAAAAATCATTTCAAATGAAATCCAGAATTCAGCTCCCGTATGAAGTCATGCCCTCCTACTGTGATATGTTGTCAGGCTGGTTGGGTTCTGAGTTCAGTTGCTGTGCTGGTATAAAAAACATCCATGATTGCCCCCATTAGACTAACACCCTAATATTCCCCCATAACTTTCAACTCAAGCAATATCAAACTGTTCCTAGTTTCCTGCAGGTATCATGCTGTTTCATGGTTTTATCACTGTGCTCAAGTGTCCCCTTTGCATGGGACCTCTGGATCCCTCTCTATTCCTCCTGCCAAAGTCAATTTGCCCTCCAAAACTAACTCTGCTTAAATGTCATCATCCCTAGGGGTTGTCCTCCTCTGGATTTCATCTCTATTATTTGCAGGATCCATTTTCCCTGCTGAGCTTTGAACACCTGGAAAGCAAATCATGTCTTACTCATCTTAGTATACTCACAGTGTCTCCTAATTGAGTAGATGCTTCATAATCAATGGCTATCCAGAAGCATTTTATTAAAAATGACTACATTACTTATTAAGCCCATTTGGCTTATATTGGTGAGAATTAAATGACTACTGTTATTAATAATCTATGACTACTTTCTAACTTTTGGGTGGACATATGTTTAAAGCAGTTTTCCATTGGCCAGTATGTTTGTATTTTTCATCCATAGTTTCTTTTCAGTAGAAGAAGAAACGAGAGAAGAACAGTTGGAGATGTGGATTCCAGAGCCAGACTGTCTGTGTGAAAATCCTAACTCTGCCTCTCCATAGCCATATGAACTTGGACTCTCTGGCTTTCACTGTTTTGTTAAAATGGAGATAATAACAGTACTTGTTTCAGAGGATATTTGTGGAGATTAAGGGAGTAAATGCCTGCAGATTTCTTAAAGCAATGCCTGGCACCTGGTGAATATTCAATAAAGGTACTTTTATAATTACTCTATTAACCTTATATTACCTATTAACCCTGTGATCATAAGTATACATAAAAAGGAGACCTGGCTATAGTTATTTCTATCATCTCTACTCATGATATGGAATGTTCTTTTGAATAGATTCACATATCAGCTTCTTCACCATTATACTTTTACCAAATTAGCTACCTGTGCAAGACTAAAAAAATAAAGGCTCTAAGTTAACACTGTCCCATAGAACTACATGCAAGCTATACATGTAGTTTTTAATTTTCTAATATCCACACTAAAATATTAAAAAAACTAGCTACGATACATTTTAATACATTTTCTGTAACCAAATATATCCAAGTATTATTTTAACAAGCAATAATATAAAATAATGATATCCATTGTGCATTATTACTGACAGCACATCTCAATTAGTGCTAGCTCCATTTCAAGAACCCAAGCTGTGTATAGTCAGTGGCCTGTGTATAGGACAATGTAATCCTTAGTCTGCTATTTAATAGCATGCAATTTTTAGAACTGTCACTAGGTGGTGCTGGAGTCAAATACTATTCCCCGAATAAAGTTAAAAATCTTAAAATGATGCCTTTGTGTTTTACAGTACACTGTCCTGTTGGCTATACAGATTCTAAATTCTACAAGCAATATTCAGGATGAGCTTATGGGATAAGAATCACTATTTTCTTTAAGAAACTAGCAATACTAAAATACAAAAACAAAAAAAATCCCAATTCTCTAACACATACAATGAAGGGTTTGGTGTTTGGTGGACCTATATTATGTGCAAGGCCATGAGGTTTCTACAATCTGAAGAACTACTTTCCATAGTAAATTTAACTTCACCAGACTGGATGCATGTAATGAAATCTGTTTTCATCCCTGAAAACTTAGGATATTTAAATCATTTATTTAGAACTGTAGTTTCTTTAGCCAATTTTTGTTCAGTTACAATTTTGAGAACCACTTAGCATCTGAACACTATAGTATCAGTCTGAAGGTTAGAATAGATGATACTTACTTTGCCTTAAAAAAATTTGGAATAGGAACAATATGATTTTTCACTTAGGGATATAGCATTTGAAAAGTACATGTTATTTTTCCATCAATTACAACAGAAATAGTTCTCAAGGTAATTGTTAATTAAAGCTCTTTTCTCATTCCATTCCTTTAATCAATTCAAAATGCTCTGTCTCTCTCTATTCTTCTTTAGATCTTTAGCTTCTCAGCCCAAACACACATACACAAAGAACTTAAGCCTCCAAGTTCACTGGAAATGGCATCATGCTGACCACAATTAATCAGACACGACCTCTCCTCAGCTCTGCAAGCTGCATACCCAATCATTCTTCCCACATTCCTTATTAACGTGATTCAATTTGTACTTAGAATAACCCAGTTCCTAACTGAATAGTCATTTTCCCACTGGTGGTTGTAGTTAGGATACTCCAGCATTTGAGATATCAAAGAAAATTTGCCTGGGAATTCTGGGAAAGCTTTTGTTCTCTCAGTAGGAACAGACATGGCTAGTGCCATCCTTCTTGCTTTCATCCTGCCTTGAATGCAGGCAGTGGAGCTGATTCAGCCATCTACTGCCACGAGGAAACAAGCATGAGGATGACAACTGCCTTCACACGAATGGCAGAGCAGAGAGACCCTGAGTGTGAGAGAACATTGTGCCAGCACATCCAACACCAAGAAGCCATCTTCCTCCAGACTTCTGGTTATATCAGAAAACATTAGCTCATCAATTTAAGCCATGCTAATTAAGTGCTATGTGACTTGCAGCCAAATAGATTCCTATACATTCACCTTCCCTGCTGATCCTTACCCTTTGTTTTTCTTCTCTCTATAAGAAGAATCTAGAGTCCTCATCCTAGAGCTCTGAGATACCACCTGGCTAATCTGAAAGAAGGTGAGCTAGAAAAGTTAATCTCAGCTAAAAAGTATATTTTTTATTATTTATATATTATTAAAATTATTATCCTTAATCTAAGCCACAAGTGAATTTGAAAATGAGACCTCCATGGAAACTAGAAAGGAAGAGAAATAGACAGTGATGAGAACCAGCACTGGAGTAGCTCTTTATACTTTATGAAGGCCTTTCACAAACACTTCTTCATTTGACCTCACAACAACCTTGCTCTATAACAGCCTTGCACCTTTTCACAGGTGGTCATCCAGTTCTTAATACATAGACCTGTTACTGGAAAGCTACTAGGATAAAAGAGAGCTTGTACCATTTCCATGCAATTCCAGAGACTGTAAGGATGATAAGAAAAGTTAAAATTTTTCAAACACATGCTATGTCCTAAAGTCATTTCCTGGATCAAGAGTTTTACATAAATTATTTCATTTAATCCTCTCACAATGGTCCTATAGCCTGGGTGCCATTATTCTCCCTAATATAGATGGAAAAAGCAAGGCAGAGTCCACCAGCCTTATCCTCTCATCAGGCTGCTCCCACTGCAACATCTGCATAGCTCATTCCTACCCTTGACTTCTAGGATGCCGTGGCAGTTTGGCATTGTTTATGAGTTCCCAAAATAGATACTAGATTATGTTTGTAAACGGGTCTGTTTCTCTGGGCGTGATTAAATTATGATTAGGGCTTTGGCTGGGCCACGTCAGTAGGACGTTGAGTCCCTGTCCTTGGTGGGTGGGGACTCACAGAGAAAACCACATGGCAGAGAAGAGAGTGGGAGTTTTGAGCTGGAGCCTGGGAAGTGAACACACAGAGGAGCAGAGCACCTGAGCCCGGAGAGGATCGAGCCCCAGGGAGAGAGACAGAGCCGGTCACCTGAAAGTCTACAGCTGGCCTTGTGGAGAGAGCAGGGCAGCTGAGCCTGGAGAGAAACAAGCCCCGGGAAGAGAGGAGCCCAGGATGGCTGAACTCTTGGCAGACATCGGTGGCCATTTTGCCCCAACACGTGGCAATAGACTTTGGTGAGGGAAGTAACTTATGCTTTATGACCTGGTAACTGTAAGCTTCTATCCCAAATAAATACCCTTTATAAAAGGCAACAGATTTCTGGTATTTTTCATCAGCGCCCCTTTGACTGACTAATACAAATGCTAAGGTTTCTTTTCCCACCAAAATACCCAAGATGCTAAACAAGCCTCCCCCAGCTCCTTTTGTTTGTTTGTCTCCTTTAGTTGCCACTAGTCTATAAATCTCACTTGTATTTTATGAATGGCAACAATCGGCTTCACTTCATGAAAAGATTTCACATTAAATTGACTTTATTTTTCTGTTGAATTGATGTTAATGAATTTTGATTTTGAAAATCTGTACTTCCAAAGAAACTCAGCGTACTCCTGACTTTTAAACTAGCTTACAGTTTTCTTTCACCTCCAAGAAGAAAACCTGATTTAAAACGTACTTAATGAGAAAGTGTGCACTTTAAAGATAAGCAAATACACTTTCTTATTTTTTAAAACAAGTCCTTTGTGCTTATCCTACTGATACCATATTACTTTTAAAGGAATGAACTCAGGCAGATTTTGACAATGAGCCTTTCCACTTGGATGTAGGCATTTAAATGCTTCCTTTTCTGTTTTTATGATGGAATGAACAGCATGGGTTCTGGTTTTATCCAGTTTCTGCCATTTACTAGTTGGGAGACCTGAACAAGTTGCTTTAAACTCCCTAAACTTCAGTTTCCTTGTCTCTAAAATGCAAATGGAGGGCTTAAATAACCTAATAACATAAATTGTCAGTCACATGTCTGTGCACAGCATGTGCTCAACCAATATTAATTCACATTCTTCTCTCCTTTAACCTCCTGATATAACTTGGGTGTTTTAATCTTGCTTCCCATGTTTGTGAAGCTTGGAAGCTGATAAAGATATTTCTAGGTACTTGATACTAGAAAATAGTATATTAAAGAAGCAATAGATAAAAGTCATTTTTAGGATATAGCTACCAGTTTCGTGACCGAAAGGAATAGTAGAGGACAAATATGATAATGCCATCTTATGCTCTCTAAATCAAGATTTTATTTATTTGCATTCTGCTTTTATACCCTGAGGAATGTCCTCATTCTTAGATGGTGCTTCCTAGAAATGCTGGAAAATACAGAAATACTAATAATGTATAGTTGCATAGTATTGAAAAAATCTGCATACAAAAAGAAGTGTATTTCCAAATTTCCCAAGGCATTTTGGAATAACCTTCCTTAAGCCCTGTAACTTCCAATTGCCTAAAACCAAAGATGGCAATCAAGAGCTCTCACTGGGAGGAAGATGGTAGGGCTTGCAGAATCTGCAGACAGTAGAGCCCCAACACTCAGTGGAAGATGACATTAGGTGCTCGACACTCAGAAAAAACTGTCAGAATTCGCTGCAAATAACTGAAACTGTGGCTTTGTAAGCTGCTCGTTTAGGGTCCCATGACATCCACTGCATAACTCTAGCAAGCCCCTTTAACACTCTAATTGTCATGTAACATACCTTTCTTTATCACTGGACATGTCTTATTGGGATCCAGGGACATACTAAATTTGATATGCATTACATCTAGCATAATAGCTGGCACAGGGAGTAGGTATTCAATACATTTTAGTGGGAATAGAAAAGGAAAAATGGAAGGAAGGAAGGGAGAAAAGAAAGAAAGGAAGGAAGTAAAAAAGGAACTTCTTGATATAATCAGCAGAATTGAAAGCTTGAATTTGTTTCACTACATCAGACTGCCTCTCTTCAAATGACCACATTTTGAGTTGAGCTCTTTACCCAGGTAGTTGATAAAGCAGATCTATTAATAATGATGCCACTGTTACTTCAATTTGTAATGACCTCACTTAACACCATCCGTTGTCTGAAAGCTTTTTATTTTAATGTTATTTTTTTATTGAACTTACGGCTTTGAAAACAATTGCTCCTTAGCAAAAGAAGACAAAGATACCGAAATAACTGTTTTATTTTGTGTTTTCCCACAGTGTGGCAGTAGAGATTTAAAAAGTGAGAAAAGCCACAGCTGGGAAAAAGCATTCAAAATGATACAGGAGATTCAAGCCACAGAGATGCTGTCAACAGGAATATACATTGGAATCAAGTGGCAATAGATTTTCTGTGTTTAAACGTCTCCAGAAAAAATGTGTATCTTGATTTAAAAGTTTATTTGGTTTGTTGTATGATACCTACTGACTCACTGAAAGTTAAAGTTCCCTTTTGGCTTTAAATAGACAAAATGTGTTGTTAATTTCAATGTTTGTGTTGGATCGAATAGGAAGACATAGTTGACTGACTCATACGATATAAATTTATTGAAACAATGTTTAAGAAATTATAACAAACTGTTAAGCAATGAAGACAATCAATAGCTCTTTATTCCACATCTGTGAGAAAAAAAAAAAAATAGAACTGATCTCATATGGCTGTTAGCAAGAGCAGCTGTGATGCTACAGCATGTAGTGCATAGTGGGTTGTCTGGCATGTGAGAAGGGAGCAGTAGATAGTAGATATTATATTATTACCATTTCTTCCACTGCCATCATCATCCCACCCACCTCTACTACTATGACATGACTATGTGCCAGACACACAGAGAAGCCAAATGACTAAAAAGACAGCTTGACTATGAAAGAGTTCATTCTGGGTCATGTAATTAAATAGCAAAATGTTGACGTGATACAAGAACTAAACCATCTACCTCCACGTGTGGCTTAGACACTGAGGACTGAAACGACTAACCCCCACCTCCAATGTACCGTCTATATTAGCATGGCTTTGTTAAGTTTTCTTCATTAGCATAACTTCCTTACTCCAGGAGACTCTTTGCCAGACACATAACTGTTTGTTACAGGAACTTCCTGAAAGACCCATCAACTCTTCACTAGGTAGCATCAACAGACACTTCACACCATAAGACTAGGAAAATGCCTCCCCTCAAAATCTGAGCCTTACAGTTCCATCAATGCTGGGTGCTTAGATCATGAAGCTTGCCCAATCCTAATCAAGGCCCATCATCGAAAGCCCTGCCTTAAACAAACTTGAAATTCCCAATATAATCCAGCCTGTGTCCCTTTCATGACACTGCCAAAGCCGTCCCGAGATTATGTTCTTCCATACCTCAGTAAACAGCACACTCATCTCGGCATTATCAACAGCTTTTGTTGGTGGTATCCGGGGAGCTGACATTTGACAAATAAGTACTATGAAGCAGTATCTACAAAATGAGGGAGGATATTAATTTCCCTTGGAATGTCCATATTTCCAGATAGATGGTGGCATTTTTATATTTTGTGTTTTTCTCATTAGAATAGCTATCTCATATCCAAAACTGTAATAAAATAAATGACATCACATTGAAGACATCATTATGAAGACAATTTATATTAACTTCATAATTACAAAATCGTAATCAACCCCATACAAATGAAATAAATTGCTATATAAAATATACTTACTAGTTTTGAAAATTATTTTTAAAAACAGCTATTTATTGATACAGGGGTCATCCAAGTCTTTAAAGATTTTCACATGAGGAAGTGAGACCTGAGAGTTTATGTGCTAAATCAAATGCCACACAACTAATAAGAGAATGATAAAAGCTACAATTTTATTTAGAAAGAGGTACTACACTATAGAACAGACTCCATATAGTATATCTGTAGATCTTTTATCACTGGCATGATAGAATCACAAAAAGCTGGATTTGAATCCCAGATGTGCTACTTATCATCTACAAGATTTTGTACAATTTATTAACAATTTTGAGCACATTTTCTCATCCACAATTCACATTTGCCCCAATGTTTTGTTATGAGAATTGACTACCATACATAGGCAAAGTATTTTGCCTCTTTCTAACTAGATTCCTAGCACCAAATATCAATGCTTTTTTTACTGCTATTGTCATCTTCATCATTGTAGCAGTTTGATATTATTTATGAATTCCAAAAAAGAGATATAGATTTTGTCTGTAAATTGGTCTGTTCCTTTGGGCATGATCCCTTTTGATTGTCCTAGATTTAGCTGAGATGTGTAAATTATGTTAAGATTAGGATGATTCAGGATTGAGTCTCCAGCCCCTTGGTGGACTATATAAATGTACACTTAATCAAGGATAACACAGAAAAACGGTACAGAGAGGAAGAGAGTTCTATAGACATGGCAGAGGAGAGAACTTTGATATTGGGGCCCCAGAGAGAGCTGAGCCATTCACCTAATAGTTTGCAGCTGAAGAGACCAGAGCCCTGAGCAGCTGAGCCAGAAAGAAATGAGCCCTCCACCCTACAACTGAGATCAGAAGGAGCTGGGCCCATGAAGCCTTGAGAAAAAGAGGAAGTCTGAACCCTTGCAGATATCGCCCACATCTTGCTTCAACACGTGGCAAATGACTTTGGGTGAGAAATCAACCTTGAGTTGGATGCTTCAGGGCTTTATAACTGTAACTTTTTACCCCAAATAAATACCCTTTATAAAAGCCAACAGTATTTTGCATCAGTACCCCTTTTGGCTAACTAATACAGAATTTGGTACTGAGAAGTGGAGTGGTGCTTTTACAGTTACCAAAATGCTGGAAGTTTTATAAATGGAAAAGGGGTATTTTTTGGAGGAAGTGTGAGATGTTTGATAGAAAAGGTCTAGATAGCTTTGAAGAGATTGTTAATAGGAATATGGATGCTCAAGAGACTTTTGATGAAGACTTAAAAGTAAATGATGAAACTATTATTGGAAACTGGAAGAAAGATGATCCTTGTTTCAAAGTTGCAAAGTATTTAGCAAGATTGACTCCTGATGTTATATGGAAGGTAGAATTTGAAAACTACGAGCTTGGACATTTAGTCAAAGAGATTTCCAAACTAAATGTGGAAAATGCAGCCTGGCTTTTCCTTGCAGCTTATAGCAAAACCTTAGAGGAAAGAGATAAGCTGATAACTGAATTGTTGGGCCCAAAGAAAACAGAAACTGATTTCAGAAATTCCAAGCCTCTGGAAATCAACCTCCCACATGATAATGCCCTATTTGAGGAATTAACTAAACTTGGTACTTTTAAGCCAGGATTTAAAATGCAGTTATCTAGGAAAGACTTGTCTGATGGCTTGGACCCCTGCTTTCTGCATGCTAAACCAACAAACTTTTTGAGGACAATATGGACAAAACCACTGTCAGCTTGGACTAAAAGGGACATGGAGGGGAGAGATGAAAAGGAAATGGCTTTAAGAGGAAAATCGTGGAAGCTGAGGTCTGGGATTAAGATATCTCCTTGGGTCAAGAAAAGAACCCCACCCATGTATACAAAGAGGTTGAGTTTGTCCTGCAGTTGAAGAAGGTGGATGTTCCAGCCTTCTGTTCAGGGAAAGTTTTGCTGCCCCAGGCTACAGAGAGGGTGGAGCACATTCCCCAAGAGTTAGGGAGAGTGAGGTTGACACCCCATTGCTCTGAGAGTATTGGGTCTGTATGCCAGAGGTTAGGGAGAATGTTGCCTCCACCTCACTGTACTCAAGGGGGTTGAGACTCTACCCCAGAGATTGGGTAATGGTTGGCCATCACCCCAACATTCTTGAAGAGTGAGATCTGGAACTCGGTCACCACCCAGATGCTTGATGAGGGTAGAACAAAGAAAATAGTTGTTGGGCAAGCCTGTGAAAAGGGTGGGCCTCCATGAGGCCCCAAGGATGAGAAGAATGGCTCTCAGATTTTGAAATCTAATGAAGTATGCCCTGAAGGTTTTCAGAAATGTAGGGAACCAGTGACTCATGTTTCCCTCTAAAATTCTCCGTATGGTAATGCAAATGTTTATCCTTTTCTGTCCCTTTGTGTATTAGAAGCAGATAAACTGTTCTGTAAGTTTCACAGGTCTACAGCCAGAGAGGACTTTGCCTCACGACAAACTGTATTTCTATAAACTGATTGTGATGTGATTTTGTACTTCGCATTGTTATTAATTTAAGGTTTTTTTGAATATTGTAATGTCTTTTTGGAATTCAGAGAGTGGAGTGTAGCAGTTTGATATTATTTATGAGTTCCAAAAAGAGATATAGATTATGTTTGTAAACTGGTCTGTTCTTCTGGTTATGATACCCTTTGATTGATTTAAATTCAAAAGTTTAAAGTTTAATTGATTAAATCAAGATTAAGGCTTTGATTTAACCACATCAGTAGAATGTAACACAGTTTAAGTCCCCGCCCCCCTGGTAGGCTATATAAAAGGACACTCACTCAAGAAGAGACAGAAGCAGATATGCAAGAAAAGAGAGAGCACTCTGTAGACACGGAAGAGGACTTTGTGGCCCTGGGGAGGATGAGCCATTCACTTGATAGTTTGCAGCTCAAAAAGAACAGAATAGCTGAGCAGCTAAAGGAGAGACCAGGCCTGCCATCTTACCTCAACACGTGGCAACTGACTTTGGGTGAGAAGGCAACCTTGATTTAGACTCTTCAGGTTCTTATAACTGTAAGCTTTTACCCCAAATAAATACCCTTTAGAAAAGCCAACTGATTTCTGGTACTTTGCATCAGCACCCTTTTGGCTGACTAATACAATCATTAATACTCTTTATTAACTATTCTTTCAATTTTGCCACTTTGCTCTTTTTAGTCAGATCTCATTTAGATAATCACAAAAGGGATGAAAAGAAGTCAAATCCTTGGCTTGAACAATGGCACAGAAAAACTTTGGTTCAATTTGCCAGGCCTATCTTTCTGTAAGACATGGAGGTAGGAGAAAGATTTAGGAGAGTTTGATATACTAGTAAGTTTAACAAAGGTGCAATAGTAGCACAGCCTGTACAAGAAAAGAGGTTTCCTTTCATAAAAATGACATAGGCCCTCCCATGAAAGAAATTCAATGAAACACAAGGATAATAAACATTCTGAGAAAAGTGAAGATATTGACTTTGCATTGTCACCCACTCAAACATGAGGCTGTCAAACCTGAAAACCAGAAAAGTCTTAACAGAAACATGTACCTATAGCAGACAATGTAGTTTACCTAATAAAATCTTAGTAATAAGCCATTTGGGTGATTTACATGTGCTGATATTGTTTCTTAGTAGTATTTACACTTTTAAAAATGACAGTGGT
>JAKSZT010052319.1:9045975-9542373 GCA_026826555.1 Tolypeutes matacus | reverse complement strand
AGTGGTATGATGTCTTTTGTTCTATTTCCCCAAAGAAAAAGCATTTTTGGTTCAGCAGAGAAAAGCATGTTTTCACTAACTCAAAGAAGTTGGATTGCTACAAGTCTAATGATTTTTTCTTCTACACAGTACACAGAGGGGAAAGGCAGATATTTTAGAAAAGACATCAGATTACTGATACCCACAACAATAAAATATAATCAATTCAAGCAGAGTGTATGCTTCTACAGAGAACTCAGAACATAAAAAGACAGCCCTAATGGGAAAAATTGTAATTAAATGACTATGAGTTTTCTTTCTTCAGAAAAATAAAAATTACATTTATGGCTCAGCAAACCCAAACATCACTGGGTCAAAAGAGTTAGAAAAAGAACTAGATATAAAGAAATAGAGAAAGAAACAACAAAAGGAAAAGGAGGGATAGAGAGGAAACAACAGGAAATAAGGCAAGATGAAAGAAAGAAATGGCCACAGCAAAAGAAAAAAAGAAATGTAGAAAGGGGACATTAAATTACAACCAAAAAAGCCTAAGTGAAGAAAAGACTATCTAACATCAGAACCATTTCATTTATTCATCTCCATATATCCATAACTACCTAAGCCAGACCTATCAGTAATTTGGGGGAGATTTATGCCTGTAAAGAAGACCATTTGTTTTCATTCATTCATTCATTCATTCATTTGAGTCATTCAATCATTCTTACTTCTATTCTGTACATGACCTATGAACCTATGAAATCTGGTTGATTTAGCTACTACTTACTTTCCATTCTTACTTAACACAACTTATCCTCTACTTTACAACCATCCTAAATTCCTTTCAGTGGCTGGAAATTGATGAAAGGAGAGGGTTTGGATGGAAAGACAGCAGAAACAACAATGGTTGAAGACTTTTCCTCCCCACCCAAATCCCTAAACGAAATTGTTTGATGATGTCCATAAGAGGCACTACTTGCACTCTGGGGTCCTGGAAGAAATGAAAGCTTACATCTATCTCTTCTGCTGTGACCTGCTAAGCTGAAGAACATACAAGTCCACCAAAGCACAGCCAGCAAATCCAGAGCAAATCCTGGTGAGTGTGTGCCTGGGAATACCTGGAGTTTAGGACATAAATGACAATACAGACTGATGCCTGGTTGTAGTCTGGAGAACGAAGAAGTTTGGAGAATTGATAGAGCAGGCCCTGTGTACAGAAAATGTGGTGTAATATGATTGGGAGAAATGGATGCAGCTTAACCCAAGTCTCTGTGATACTCAGAGGATGTCAGAGGAGACCTTAGTGGTTTCTGTGCTTCCATGTGAAAGGTAATGGAGGTTATGGGGCTGCCTAAATAGCTGACAAGTCCAAATTAGATGAAAGAGTAGAAGGTCTGCAATGAAGGTGAAGCTGAATATCAATTCCCAGGAAAACCAGGAGCATCACATGCTCCATGTCAGAGTGAGCTTAGGGATCCCTCCCCATCAACAACCATAAATGCAACCATGAAGTAGTTCTCTCTCCATCCTCTCTGCCTTACATACTGAAGAAGCTAGTTCACAAATGAGAGAAGAAAGAAAATAGAGGGTTTTGAGCTCAATATGTATTTGGAGTTTCAAAGTACTAAATGTTGGCATTTGAATTTGGCCAAAAATTTCTAGAATTTACTCAAGATGCTAATAAGGGATGGGAATAACAGTATGTTGGAGTGACAGTAAAAGGCATTTTTTGAAATAAATAAAATTATTTCATTTTATACCAATGACTTGAGAGTATTCAATAAAGTGGTTATATTTTGATTTATCATTGATTTTTATTTTGCTTGTTGTGAGTTATTACCACAAGCCACAACAAGTTATTACCTACTTTAGGATCAAAGATTTTGTTTTAGTAATTTCTGTATATTACTTCATCTTGTTGTAGAAATATTGATAGATATTTAGTGAGTACTTGTTGAAATAAAGAGCAATGTGCACATAAATTCAAATCTCCCTAAGGGACAGTTGAAGAAGATTGAAGAAATGCCCAATCAAGCTTTCAAACTGCTACCACCAGTGTACTCACACCTCAGGATTACCCTTTCTGTACCCACAGTCTTCTGTGATCCATGAAAGAAGACTCAAATTATGAGACTTCTAGTAGCAACCACTACCATTGGGGAGTCTGCTATGTGCTCAATACAGTGCAGTATCCCATTTATTCCACAAGAAAACCTATGGGTAGGCATTATTAGTCCCATCTCAGAAATAGGGAAAGATCTGAGAAGAGCCCGGTCCAAGGTCATAGAGCTAGTAAGATGGGGACATGGGACTTCCTACCCCAGGTCTTTTTCATTCCAAATGCTATGTCTGGTCCACTCACTCATATGATTCACAAAGCGCTTCCTCCCTCAATTGTGAATAAGATCAAATATATATGAAACACTCAATCACTGCATTAAACATTCATCCACTTTCCAAGGAATCAATCAAGCAGGCTTGGGAAGAAAATTGTGAGTACTTATGACTCAACTTCATTCCTATGAGGAGTTAAGGAAAAATGCTATGCCCCCTTATTCTTTCTTTTTCTCAGAATCTCATTTCTAAGACCCCTGAGATAAACCACCTCCATTTGCTGTACAGCAATTTACAAGATCCTCACTCTAGCTAACCATCAAGGAAACACATATAGGCTTGACAGCAGAGGAGAAGGGCAGCAAGTGAGGGTAAGAAAAAGGGAGCGGCAGAAGTATCAATCCCTTGAAACCCTCAGCTCAGCACCTTCCATTCATTTCTCACTCTCTCCACTCAGGAAGGCCCAAGATCTAAGACAGACCTGAAAAAAGGTAAAGCCCTCACTGCGGAGGGTGGAAAATACCACTGTATACGGGGAAGGTTCAGCATGAAAGGAACATGTCAGTAGAACAGTACGTTCACTTGGCCCATCAGCTATGCATGTGACCAAGTTACGATAGTGCTTCATGGATGGTCCTGTTCCTTACAAGCCAGACACGGTTTCCCCTGCTAGACCATAGGCCCTTAGGAGCAGAGGCTTTCGAGGTACTGAAATGTGCCAGCTAAAGACAGCATTTTTCTAGCTCCAAGAAGAGATCCTTAGAATCCTTATATGGGCTGCAAAGATGTCATGATGCAGAAAGTGTAGTGATATTTTATTATTTTTTAGTCAGAAATGAGGTTCTATTAGACTTGCCTCTGAAATGAAGAAAAGGATCTTCTCTAAGTTATCCGTGTGGTCTGAGCAGTCCAGCCTATGCACTGCACAAAGGATGTGGCCTGACTGCCAGGGAATATTTGGGGTCAATGAGACAGATACCCAGAAATACCCAGAGTTGCTTGGAGCCCAAGAAGAGAGAATGTGGGCCCTGCTCAAACTGAGGTTTAGATTTAATAACAGCTAAGAGTTCCTGGGTGCCTCTTAAGGACCAGGCCCTGTTTTAAGCATTTTACATATTTATTAATCATCACAGCATCTCTCTGATGAAGTACTATTATTAGTTCAATTTAACTTGAGAGCAAACAAACTGAAGAGCAACGTGGTTAAGTAACTTGCCCAAGGTCACACAGCTAGGAATTGGTGGAACCGGTATTTGAACCCAGGCTCAGGAGCCCTCACGCCTAACCACTACATATACCAAAGAAAATTGCATCTGGCTCTACAGGTCCTACTTAGGATTCAGATAGTCTTTATCTTCTCCTAAGGGGTTGTCTCTTAAGGCGGGTGTCTGTTGAGAGATGAAATAAGTACTGGGCTTGGTGTCTTAGCAACATGCTTGATAGTCAATGAATAATGTGATAGGAAGAGATCAACAGAGGAAATTGTTCAAGGCATTAGATTCTGTGGGTTTTTTGTAACGCAATTTATTTTAGAGAAGTTTTAGATTTTCATGGATCCTATTTTTGCCTCTAACTCAGATAGTTCATTTGTAAATGAGAAACTTCTGCATGGGCACTTGAGAAAATCATTTAGGCAAACATTTCAACCACTTTTGTTTCAAAATACTTTATACTAAATGTGTGATTTTGTAGATTGTTTCATTTTGGTTAAGAAAGTTTTCTGGGTTTAGTTTTATGAGGTGAAAATGTATGCTCTTGAGGCATATAAAGATACTGTAGCATTTTTAATTTATTCCATTATTTTTAAATTAAATTGCCCTCTATTATCATTTCATGAAGTGGAATTGTGAACTTGCTGAAGCATAGAATTTGGCATTCTGTGCTTTTGTCATAAGTGCTGCATCTCCTTCAATTCATTTGTCCTTTAGAGCTTTATCTATTTCATGCCCTTAATTACCTTCTACAACTGTACCCAGGTCTGTAACACTATGCTTTTTCAACAATCAAGCATCCAACAGGTGCATCCAACAGCATCCAAAATATTACCAGTGATATTCTAAACAATAAACATGACAGATACGCTTTCCTGAGCATTTACCAGGGGATAACAATATCCTTTAACCACCACATATGGTTGTTGGGAGGATTAAATGAACCCATAATGTAAATTCTAGGAACAGAACTGTGACAGGAAGTGTCAGCTACGGAAGTGTCAGCTCTTATCATCCTTCTTCTTTGACTTCTTTACTTGGAGGTCCCACAGGATCTGAAAATTAACATATCTAAAACTGAGTCTGTCCTGTCACCCATGAACTTAGCATCCTCTCCATTACCCACTTCCCTAGCTCAGGAATGAAACTATCATCATTATCCACCTCCTGTCAGAAACCTAGGTGGAGGTTCTTCAAAAACTTAAACATAGGATTATCCTATGACCTGGAAATTCCACTCTTCGGTATATGCTTGTATGCCAGTGTTCATAGGAGCATTATTCACAGTAGCCAAAAGGTGGAAACAACCTAAATGTCTATTGGAAGATGACTGAAAAAACAAAATGAGGTACATACACACAATGGAATATTATTCAGCCATAAAAAGGAATGATGTTTGGATACATGCTACTACATGGATAAACCTTAAAAACATGACCTTGAATAAACAAGGAAGGCCCAGAAGGATACATACTCTCTGATTTCACTTCCATGAAATACGTAGAAATAGCAAATTCATAGAGACAGAAAGGAGATTAGAGGTTACCAGGGAATGGGAGAAAGAGGGTAGGGGGAGTTGGTATTTGGTGGGTAAGCAGTATTTGTCAGTTTTGGAAATTTTGAAATAATTTTTTAAAGGAAAGAGAAAATAAACCTGTGTGGAGGGGCATCATCTCTTCCTCTTTTCTTTCATTTCCTAATCTATTAACAATTCTCAAAGTTCCTATTTCAAAAATATATCTTGACATCACTCATTTTGCCTGCCACTACCTTATCCCAAGGCACTGTCATCTTCTCTCTGGGCTACTGAAATAGTCTCCTAAGGGTTCGTTCTTAACTGCCTCCTATCCTTTACTTCCTAGCAGCTAGAGTAATCTTCTAGTCTTGGAATGGATGGAAAGTTGTCTTTTTCTTTCAGAACAAAATGAAAAACATGCATGAATTGCAAAAATCTATATTCACCTGTGGTGCACATTGCAATGAAAAATGGCAGGCCATTTAAATAGCGCTTAGGAGGCTGCTGGCACACAAGATACTGTATCAACACAGCTGTCTCCCTAAGGGAGTGATGGGCACTTTAACCTGAGTCCGTCATCGTTAACGCTGCATTAATAAAGGCAAATAAGTTGACAGGCAATTGCAAAATAAAAGACTATTTTAATATAATATGAGCTTGCATATTTTACTTCATTCTACACAGTATCATGTCCCAAGCCAATTACTAAGGAGTTGCATTTAAACCTTCAGAGACTTCAGGAAAGAAAAGACAATAGGCATTGCATTTTCCAACTTCTTTATGAATGCATTCTAAATGAAAAAATACTGTTGTACAATATGTCTTTAAGCACATGTGCATAAGGAAAACCTACTTTTTCAACTGTCACAGTATATTCTTTATGATTAATTCTTCCCAACTAAAGTGGTAAAATAAAAGGAAAATGCAACCTTCCCCATTCACCCACTCTTAGCAGAATGCTTAAAACTATGGGTTCTGAGGTCAAATCCTACCTCTATCCATTACTAGCTGTTTGACCTTAGGCTAAATTCTCAACTCCTCTAATATTCAATGTCTTTATCCATAAAGTCAGGTCGAAACTTTTATAATTTCTATTTCATTGGGTATTAAATAGATGAAGTGAGTTTTTATTTGTAAAGCCCTTATAACATTGTCTAGAACATAGTAAAATCTATGAGAGTTTGCTTTTTATTTTTATTCCTGTGGTCTTTTATTTTTAATGTATCTGTCCTAGGGTGATTAATTCTATAAGGCTTTTTAAAAATTCTTCCAACCATCAAAGGAGATATTAAATATGAAATGCATAGCTAATGGTGATTTGATATGGTCCTAAAGCATATTCATTGATGTCAAGTTAAATATGAACATGCATTGATAATGAAGATTTTAAATGACTTGGTCATAAATAATTTTCACAGATCCTTCTTTTTCACTTTATTAGAGTGGTTGTAGGTTACAGAATAATCATGCATAACATACAGATTTCTCATATACCAACCTATTATTAACCCCTTGTATTGGTCAGGAACATTTGTTACAATTGGTGGAAGCACGCTTTTATAATTGTACTACTAACTGTAGTTCATTGTTTAACTTAGGGTTCACTGTGTAGTGTAGTTCCATGGATTTTTTTTTGAAAATTTTTATCCTGTTACCATATATACAACCTTACATGTCATCTTTTAACCACATTCAGATATATATTTCAGTGCTGTGAATTATGTCCACAATATTGTGATAGACCTTTCTACAAAGAAGATACACAAATTGCTAGGAAGCACACGAAAAGATGCTCAACATCATTATTCATCAGGAAAATGCAAATATAAACCACAATGAGATGCCATTTCACACCACTAGAATGGTTGTTATTTAGAAAAATGGAAAATTACAAGTGTTGGAGAGGATGTAGAGAAATAGGAACACTTATTTACTGATGGAAGCAACATAAAATTGTGCAACCTCTGTGGAAGACAGTTTGGCAGTTCCACAGAAAGTTAAGTATAGAATTACCATGGGACCTGGCAATCCCACTATTAGGTATATACCCAAAAGAATCGAAAGCAAGGACTCGAATAGATATTTGCACACTGACATTCAGAGTGGCATTATTCACAATTGCCAAAAGATGGAAGCAACCCAAGTATCTACCAACCAATGATTGGATAAACAAAATGTAACATATACATACAAAGGATTATTATTCAGCCATAAAAAAAAAAATGATGTGCTGATACTTGCCATAACATAGATGAAACTTGAAGATCTTTCTTTGAGCCCTTATATAGAACTACTGAAATTCATTTTCAATGACATATACTGGATCATGTACCTTCTTAAAACCTGAAAGTTGATTTAAAATAATATCCAAATTGCATAATTTTCTCACCATGTTTCTTTGCCAATATGAGGCTTCATTCCTGTGAAAGGAGATAAGATTTTGTGAAGCTCTGACATTTCCTTGCTCCTTTATTTACTCTACCTTTAAGAAAATGGTGAATCATATCAGTAGTAAGTGTTTGAAATAAAACTTGGCTTATTGTACTGCCCTCTGTCCTCCTGACTCAGTCCAGCAAGAAGCTAGAAACAATAAAACCTGGAAGAGAAGGGAGAGACCAGCAGAAGCCACCATGTGCCTTGCTACATGACAAAGAAGTCCAGGGTCACCGGCAGACAGTCTTTAGGAACAAGTAACTGTCTTGATGATGCCTTGATTTGGTCATTTTCATGGCCTCAGAACTGTAAGCTTGCAAGCTAATACAGTCACACTGTTAAAAATCAACCCATGTCTGATATATTGCTTTCAGCAGCCAGCAAACTAGAACTCCTCCCATTATTGTCTCTCATAGCACGTCACCTTTTCCTTCCTATCACTTATTTTTTAACTATTTGTTGTCTGCCTCCATCACCAGATTGTAACCTCTAAGAAAGCAAGCATGTTTTTGGTTTGCTTAACCACGGATACTTTAGAACCATGTACAGTACCTGGTTTATAGCAGGAAGTCAAGAAATATTTGTTGAATCCACGAATGACTTCTGTCTTAATTTAATTATAGAACCATGGATTCAAGATGTACAATGTGAAAAGAATACACTTTGCTGTGTTAGTTTTGTGCACCTGCCATATGGAAGACTGTTTGCCAAACACAGGCCCAGGTTGAAACGATCAACAGTCAGCTTCCCTTTCCCCTAGTTTTGGGAATTCTCATGCCCCATTTACAAATAACACTCAGCCAAAAGAACATTAATAATAAGTCACTTATTAAAAGGGGCAATTTAACCCAACATTATCTTGAAAGGGGGCTTCTATACCAGATTTTATAACGACATGTAAATCATCCATAGTAGAGAAACACTAATGCCATTACATTAATTAGTTTTGTGCATCTTGTCTTCTCAATGATAAGGGGAGATTGTGTGAGGCAAAAATCCTGTCTCTATCTCTGTATTCTTCACAGTGTCTCAAAATAATTGGACATCATATAGGCATTCCATAAATACATTTTGACTTGACTAGAGCACTGACATATGTATAACATTATCTCAGGTACTCTACATAATATAAGTGAAGTAAAATAAGGCTCTTCTATTATTTCTGAATTCAAATGTTAAAGAGAAGTACAAGGGCTTACATTTTTAATTTCAGAGAAAACAACCAACCACCTGCCTCTTCACTAAAAATAGTGAACCATATAACCAGTAACCTAGATTGAAACACAGTGTTATAGAGGCACCTCATTTATCACAACCTGGAAGGTATTTTTCTTTAAATAATAATAATAAAACACTTTTCATTTTATCACTACGGTAATAATTATTGTTATGAAAAGCATGTTTCTATGTTTGTAGGTTGGCCTAAATCAGGGATTAAATCAGGGATTTAGAGATGTAGGAAAGCCCATGAGTCTTTGCTTCTTAAGTGAAGGAGGATTTATATACAATTGAATTGACTAACAGCAATTAAATCTTCATGTTATTGTGATATATTTTAGTAAATCAGCAGTAATTATTTCGTCTACTCCTTACAGTCATTAATAATCAAATAAGGGTTGCTCTTGTTTTGAAATTTTAATTTTACTCAGCTTATAAATTATATTTCTATAAGCAAGGATTCTTTTTTTCTGGCAGCTTTCTTAGATAGATGAATATATGGATAGATGGAAACATGATGGAAGGATGGATACATAAACAAGTTTATGAATAAGCACCTAATAATTCTTACATATTCCACCCAGGATGTAAGAAAATTGAAGCTACGTGACTTACCCTGATTCAAAGATATATAATTAGCTCATGTTCAGTCAAATATATGATTAATAATTGTATATTTACTAGGGATTATGCTAAATGAAAAACGATATTAATAAGACTTGTGAGATCTAGGGGATCATATTCTAGTATAATGGAGGTCGTATGTATAGAGACAAAACTTGCAGCCTGATTTTCAAATCTATGGAGTTTGCACAAAAATAGAAACATTAACACTTTTCAAGGAAATTTTACTAAAGGATGCACACAAAATTTTAAGCCACCTACAAAATGTTCAAAATCCACTTTTCCACAGTCAGAGAAATTTTAATGACATGACTGAGAAATTTGAGAAGCTTTTTTGCTTAGTTTGATATAATCCACAACAAATCACAAAGGCGATCTTTTTAAATATTTTTTTCAGAAGAGAGGGTTACCCCTTATTTTAGTTTGCCAAAGGGCTGCTGATGCAAAGTACCAGAAATGGACTGGCATTCATAATGGGAACTTTCTTTAGGGTAAAAGCTTACAGTTCTGAGGCCATGAAATGTCCAAAAGAAGGCATCAGCAGTGATGCCTTTTCAGGGTTCTGCCGTGTGGTGAAACAAGATGGCAGCCAATCTCTGCCTTCCCTTCCAAAATCTACAAACTCCCAGAGCTTAGCTGTAGGCAACCAGGTATAGGGCTTGTTTCTTATGGGACCTCCTCTCTCTGTCTTGGCTGCTCTGCTTTCTTCTTGAGTTAATCTGTGAGGTATCAGGCACATGGCTCATCTTTTCCTGGGCCTTAGCTCTTAGAGTGTCTTGGGGTTTCTCTCCTTGAGCTCAGGTATGGGTGAACCTCGAGTACTTTCTCTCACATTGCAGGATCAAATATAGCGGCTTCCTTTTCCTTTGTATGTGACTTTCTCTGTGTCTCCATTTATATTAGCTCCAGTTAGAGAGCAGAGATTCAACCTGAGTCAATCCTTACTAACATACTCCAATCAAAAGGATCTCACATGCAGAGGAATGGATTAGTTTTATTTAAAAAACAACAACAACAACAACAAAAACAAGCAAAATAAAACAACAACAAAACTTTCTCTTTTTGAGATTCATAAAAGAACTTCAAACTATCACACCCCTACACTTAGACTTCAATCTTTTCCTACATGTATCTGTATACTAAAGATTGTTTTACAATATTTTGAACCTCATTCATTAAGATAGCACCTTTCTAGGGTTGTGGTATCTAGATAAATTTAGGTTGCAGTTTCTTTCTAAGTGACGTTCGATTCAACAGTAGTAAATTAATATACATATCCCCCCAAAATGATGAACATGTTTAAACTGGTATGATGAGCATATTAAACATAAACACAAAACTGAACAGAATTTCCAAAGATAGCTCCTCAGGTATTCTCATATTTTTTTACCCTCAATTTCTTCATTTCTCTAATATTCTAATATTTTTGAAAACCATCAATGACAGGAAGGCAAAAAGATCAAAGATTCCCATTAACACTGAGCCATGACATTCTTGACACATATTACAGCTAGACTCAAGGAAGATGGTGCAGCAGAAAACCTTGGTTCAATCTCTGACATTTCTAGTAGTTGTAGCCCTATGACATTCAGGGTTCTTTTATTCTGTAAAATTGTGATAATACCTGTCTCTAAGATTATTGTGGACATGAAGTATGTAATGTATATAAGGAGCCTACCACATAGTAGGTTCTCAAAAAATGTTAACTTGCTCTACATGATTTCAGGTTTAAGGTAAAAAATTAACATAAGAAGAAAACATTCTGATGTTTTGAAAACGTCTACCATGTAGGATTTTAAAACCAAATTTGGATAATTATAAAAGGTAAAAGTAGGGCAATTGCATTGAATATTTATAATCACACTCTCAAAGTCAACCTGCATTTTTCCCTAATTAGTCAAAATTACTGAGGTTATCTTGCATCTCTTAACCCTGGTACCACAGAGTCCAGTCATCACCTGCTTCTATTTATGATTGCTGTTCCCTGAAGGTAGACTCATGGGAACAAGTCCCATCAATAGGGGCCAAAACATCATGAAAATAAACTTTTTTTTCAACTTCCTGAAGAATCTACCAAGAGGTCAGCCTTAGTCAGCACTTCATTTTAATACATTATCATCATGAGCCAAGGACTCATTTTATAAATGACCAATGAAAGTACTTGTTTCCTCCAGTGATTACATGTCATTGTTCCTACTGATTCCAGAATGATGGTTCTTTTTAAACAGTCAGCAGTGTATCACTTTAACACAAGTCTTCATTTATAGACTCACCTGTGGCTCAGTTGAAATAATTTGGGTTTTGCTCTAATATTTTGTTTGTTTTGGAATGATTATACAGTACTTCTTAATGTTCATTCTTATTTTTTTCCATCAAAACAGAAAATATATTGTTGTATGTGGCAAAGATGCCAGCTCTACTACATTTTCCAGATTCCCCTGTCTGTTATCAGGTGACACTGCTCTGGCTAATGAGAAGTAGAAATCTGCTTAGGATTCTGGGAAGGTTGTGCTGTCCTTTTATAGGTTTTTGAACCTTCCTTTATGCTAATGTTTTTTGTTTTTTGTTTTGCTTCTATTTCCTTCCTAGAACATGGAAAGCAGGGTAAAACATGAGAGACTAGGACAGAGTGAAGACTGGTAAAGTGGTTACAAAAACAGTCCAGATTTGGCTGGCAGTCATAGTTTGATAACCTCCTGCTCTAGAAGAATGCACTTGGTTCAAGTAAGAATCAGACCTGAAGTGGGTTAAGAAATGATCATGAAAACATGTGTGAATGCAGTGGAGGAATAGGATTAAGCTTTTTAGAACTCTGGTGTCCACAGTTCACACAGAAAATGGACATGGAGCAGCATTAAGTTCTAAAGAATGACTGAAGACACTTCTTATGGTTAAGATAAGCACAGGAACTGGGAAAATCCACACAATAGCTGAGAGAACTCTTTCAAGAACAGAGGGATGAGCCACAGTCAAGACTAATGGAATGTGTTATATTTTTTATAGAAACCAATCTTCCTAGTCTTTTCATCTCCTTTTCTTCCCTTGAAGGGGGCTAATTACAATGAAATATGTTCAGACCTAATTCCAAGCTTTTTATATATTTCTAATATCACCCTGGGAAGTGTTAAATACTTATATTCCTTTGCAGAGTGCTAAGTGGAAAGAGTTGGGAAAAACTGCCAGAGAGTCATTATCATCAACATTATTGCCCCTTGAGCATGATCCCAAGCATTTTTAAAATATGAAATACAAGGGTGTAATAGCTCTGTGAATATGAGGATGGTTGGTCTTTCTAAACATTGAGTGAATTGTGGCATGTCCTGGAAATGAAAATTTGGATCATATTCAGTGAGCAGAGACAATTTAACTTTTGATCAATCTAAACAGCTGCAATAAACACTTAGCAAAACATTCTGAAAATTTTTAATTTAGTAGAAATGTCATGATACAAAAATTAATAGTAATACATATTGATTACTTACTGGGTATCACTCATTGTCCAATTCATTGTCTATAGTTGAACTCATTTAACCTCCCAATTCAAAATGGGGGCCATTATTATGTTCATTTTTAGACAACCCAAGCAGAATCTTATGTGACAATGGATAAGTAAGTTTCTTAACTTCTCTAAATCTCAGGTTGTGTGGGGCACTGAGATATCTCAAAGAATATTCTGAAGCCAGAATTTTACTCACTGAAATTTTTGATGGAAACAAATCTGTTGGCAAATGCATAATGTACCTTGAGTTTTAAGGTCATACAGTCCTATCTGTGGGTCTGAACCTAACACAAACCTGAAATTGAGAGTAAATAAGTATCACAAAAATAATTGCATGATTTTTTAAAACATTTTTCTTCCAACTCAGTTTGGTTAGTAATTATTTTTTATAGTTTTTATTCTTTACATATTTGTCTTCTCTTTATATTATGACATACCAATAATGAGGGTTAAGTTAACTACAGCCAATGAATATAGTATGACTTATCACAATAATAATGTAAGATATCAGAAAAAAATGGTAAAAAATTGTTTATATACTAATAAACAAATGCACAGAGGAGGGAGTACATGAACCATGAAATATTTCATCTCCTTGTAAATACCTTAAAAGATACCCAGGACCTATTGTGTACGCTAAATCAAGATGGTTATCAAAAGTATTTAATGTTAGAAAAATTGCACAATAAAATGAGATCAACTAATTAATTTATTCATTCATTAAATATTTATTATTCATTTATAAGGACCAGGCTAAACATGCCAGACAGATGACAAGTCCCTGCTTTCCTGGCTCTTGAATATCAGAAGACAGTTGTGTACATGGGTAGTAAATTGAAGATGGCAGTACAGATCACCTGAGGTTAGCAAAATCATGAGCTATACTCATGGCTGAGAAACTGGGCTATTTGGGCTGGGTATAATAAGGTCCACAGAGGTGGTATCCTAGAAGGTTGCAGGTAGGTGTACACCTGAGTCCAAAGTTCACAGATTGGAAGTAAAGTCCTTGAAAGCTGTGAATCAGGGGTTATGATCAAAGCAGGATACTCTGAGCCACAATAACAATGATGTCTACTAGCAGAATGAATAGGCTAATCATTTGGTTTTGATTAAGCATGTAAGTTTAACCTGTTCTTTCAGCTTGTTTTTCTTGGCTCATTGTGAATACCAACCTGATTATCTTGCCTTAAGTAGAATTAGAGGGAAAAGATAATGGCTAGGAAGAAAGAGAGAGGAACTTGGAAACTGGTTTTGAAAACTGCAGTTTCCTTAACTTATTACTGTAAGGTAGGACAGAGTTGGAATCTTGCATCTGAAAAAAAAAAAAAAAGATGGCAATGTGGTTAAAAAAGAAAAAAGACAGTTATTGTGTGGGGTGGGCTTATTGTCTGGCTCCTCTACTTTCCAAAGGTTATGTTTAAAACACATTCTTTTAAGTAGGTTATTTTACTCTATCCTAGATGTTAAATACATTAAAGCAGTTAATGACTAGCAATACTCTAATGTACAATTCGTAGTATAAGAAATTCCTATATTTTGAAGCTGTGACCTTGAAATTATCATCTGAAATAATTTAGGAGTGATGTGGGCAGGAAATTGAGGACATATGCCTACTTTCCACAACCATCACAGTGCTTAATACCTAGTAGTTTTTTTCTGAGTATTTTCAGAAAATTATTTTTAATGTGTTGGTGTATTTTGAGTCTTGGCACATTCAACTATAATATGAACTCACTATGATATAGCAAGAGGACTACATGTATATGTATATAAATATATAAAGAGATATGTATATAAATGCATAAATATAGAGATATAAATGCAACTTTACAGAGAAAAAAATCAGGATTCCCCAGTGTAAAAATAATTTTTTTGAGGATAACATCACATAAGACCAATGGTGAAAATATATTTCTTTGTTGTGAGCACCAAGGTACTAACTGTATTTTATTGCAAACACCCTTTAAAAACTAGTCCACATATGTAATTATCTCATTCTGTGATAATGCTCACAAAAATTTTTAATGGTGTTATTTTTTCATGTATAAGAAGTCATACAATTCTACTATAAATATTATCTTGATAAAAAGCACTACATTATTTAAAATAGAACAAGGAGATTTTCACTCCATTTTTATGCATGCTTAAATACTAGAGTGAGACAAACATGGGGTTGGGAGAAGTATTAGATTTATAAATGGTGAGATGACACATATAAGCAATACTTTGTTCTCACAATTTATTAGATACTTGCCCTACTGAAAATTTATTTCAATGTTTAACTTTCTTTTCTGTAAAATCTCTAAATCTAAGGAGGTTAGAACCAATCTGTGAATATGAATTTGCTGACCATTTACTTTGTTTTTAAGGATTTTAAAAAAACTTACATTGCAGTCAGCAATTTAAACCTGCTTACTAAGTGAAACATTTTCTAAATTATATGGATCTCTGGAGAAGATGCATTCTAGTTAATCTTGGCATTAGCTTTAAATTACAGGAATCTACCACATTATATTATCCAAGGTATACAAATCAACTTTCATTTCTTTTCTAAATTGCCTCTCAAGGCAGTTAGATTTCCCATTGAAAGCTAATGGATTAAATAAATAAATAAATATATATATATATTCTCTACATATGCCAACCAGAAGCAACAATTATTTCTAGTTATCTACTACCTTCTTCAAACGGAGCTTACAATCCATTATATATAGACAATCATTAATATTTAAAGTCTCTATTAATCAGGGAAGTGGCAAGATTCCTATGTATCAGAACTGAAGCCATTAAATGGTGGTGTTTTATGAACCTGATTCCCACATTTAAGCTGACTGCTAGATTTCCGTTTAGGAAAAAGAGCCCCACCCAGATCCCCTGTACAGGCAGGGACAGGCATCTTCCAGTGCTGTGTGTGTGTGTTTGTGTGTGTGTATGTTGGCTGTTAACAGTGCGCAGGTGTGCCCCCTCCTGAGAATTGCCATTGGTTAGAAATACCTGAGAGGTTATACCCTTCCTCGCTCTTTGGAGTGGTGTGTGGTCAATGGCTGACATTGCTATGGGATGCAAATGGCTGGTTCCTTTGTCCCAAAGGAGGGCAACTCTGGTACTATTCATACTACAGAATTCTCAGTAGAATCAAGCTGACTAAACTTCTGCTGAAAAAACATCCGTGCCTAACCCTGTCCCCACCCTGCTTCCCTTGCTTTCATGTGTTCAGCTGAGCACGCTCAAAATAAACTACTCACACTGTAATACCCATCTCAACCCTCGATTTGAAGGTTTCCACGCACATATCCAAATTTAAACTAAAATCAGTAAAACGATACTTACAATTGCTTAAAAGCTCTGTTTACGGACACTTCACATTGCCATCTCCCTAAATCATTACAACAGTCTCACATTAGGTGTTCTTATACCAGGTCTCACTTTGGAACTGAAAGGTTTCTCTGGATGTGGGACTTTCAGTGAGAGAACTTGGAAAGCCCTGTTCAAACAAGGACAAATTGGTCCTTCTTTGCTATCCACCTTACTGATGAAGAAACTGAGACTAAGGAAGTGAAGAACTTGTGCAAAGTCTCAGAGCAGCATAGGAAGGACCAAGGATCCACACATGAGTGTACCTTACTCCAAAGTGTATGTTTGTCCCACCACAACTGTTTGCCACACAATGGTGAACAATTGTGCATTCCTGCCCTGTTTGCTGTTCAAATTCTTCCTTTAGTAAAATACTACAAATTGGACTAAAAGCAAATTGCTTATTCGAATGATTGATTTTTAAGCAACAACAAAAGCAAATAGAGTATGACACCCAATTGTGGGCTAGAATCAATAGCTTGCCCAATTGCTTGACTAGCTTAACTATCCTATCACATTTTAGAGCATCCTTTTATCTGTTATGTGCAAGTACAATGTTAATATCCAAAGGGAAGGTATCATAACCTATAATGAGTTTCTGAGAACAGCCATGTTGATTTTAAATTTACTGTAATTAATTTGGGGGCTTAGAAAGGGTGTATAACAAATTGTATTGTCTAGATATTTCATTTACTCCTTGGCAGTAAATCCTATAAAACCCTTTCTGAGAGAAAAAAAGACTTATTGTAAAGCAAGCACTCCGAATAGCCATTGAGCACTAAAAAGTCATGGAAGAAGACATATCAGACACAGAATGGATGACTCCTGTAGAAAATGTTGTAGAACTGAAAAACCTAAAGCTCCTTAAATGACAATACCAGCAGGGAAGAACAACAACAAAAAAAACCAATTCTCATTTGGGAGCATTTATAGCTCAGTGGTTGAGTACCTGCTTGCCATGTACGAGGTCCTGGGTTCAATCCCCAGTACTTCAAAAAAAAAAAAAAAATCTATTGGCCATAGATGTGACGGTCTCTTTCTGAACTCTTCTTTCAATTGTATTCGTCTATATATCTTCAAGTGAGAGTTCTATGCTGTTTTGACAAGTGAAGCTTTGTAGTACTAAAGTCAGCAAGTGTGAGTTCCCCATTTTTGTTATTCTCTTTCAAGATGGTTCTGACTACTTGGGACCCTTTACCCTTTCAAATAAATTTGATAATTGGATTTTCTATTTCTGCAAAGGAGGCTGTAAATTGTTTTGAATAGAATTGACATCTTAACAACATTTAGTCTTCCAATCCGTGAGCATGGAATGTCTTTCCATTTACTTAGATCTTCTTTGATTTCTTTGAGCAGTTTTGTAGTTTTCAATGTATGAGTCTTTCACAGTATTGGTTAAATTTGTTCTTACATATTTGGTTCTATTAGCTTTTATTGTAAATGGAATTTTTTCCTTAATTTCCTCCTCATATTTCTCTTACTAGTGTGTAGGAACACAACTGGTGTTTGCATGTTGATCTGTATCCCATCAAATTGTTGAACTTGTTTAGTATCTCTAATAGCTTTGTTATAGATTTTTCAAGACTTTCTATATATAGAATCATGTCAACTGCAAATTGTGAAAGTTTTAATTCTTCATTTCAAATTTGGAAGCCTTTTGTTTCTTTTTCTTGCCTAACTGCTCTAACAAGGAATTCCAGTACAATAATAGTGGTGACAGTGAGTATCCTTGTCTTGTTCCTGATCTGAGAGGAAAGTTTTCACTCTTTCACTGTTGAGTATACTGTTCACAGTGGGTTTTACATATATGCCCGTTATTATGTGTAGGAAGTTTCCTTCTATTCTGACTTTTCTAAGTGTTTTTATTAAGAAGGGATCCTGGATTTTGTCAAATGCCTTTTCTGTGTCAGTTGAGATGATTATGTGTTTTTATCCCATGGTTCCGTTAATGTGATAAATTAATCGATTTTCTTATATTGAACCACTCTTGCTTATCAGCAATAAAACCCCCTTGATTATGGTATATAATTTTTTTAACGTGATGTTGGAATTTGATTTGCTATTATTTATTTGAAGATTTTTGTATATATATTCATAAAATAAATTGGTCTGTAATTTTTTTTTCTTGTGGCATCTTCATCTGGCTTTGGTAATTGGGCGATGTTGGTGCATAGAATGAGTTAGGTAGCTCCCCTTTCTCAACCCACATTCTGTCTCCTACTAGCTTATATTCTATAGCCCAACCCCTTAAATTTACTCATTGTATTTAGTTCATATCAGTGAGACCATACAATATTTGTCCTTCAGTGTCTGGCTTATTTCTTAACATAATGTCCTCAAGGCTTATCCATTTTGTCGTATGCTTCCCCGGTTCATTTCTTCTTACAGCTGAATAGTATTCCATTGTGTGTATATCACATTTTGTTTATCCATTCATCAATTGACAGGCACTTAGATTGTTTCCATCTTTTAGCAATTGTGAATAATGCCTCTATGAAAGTTGGTGTGAAAATATATTTGCATTCTTGCTTTCTTCTGAATATATTCCTAGTTGCAGGATTGCTGGATCATAGAGCAGTTGTGTAGGTAGTTTGCTGAGGAACAGCCAAACCATCTTCCACAGAAGATGCACCATTTTATACTCCCACCAACAGTGAATGAGTGTTCCTATTTCTCCACATCCTCTCCAGTACTTGCAGTTTTCTATTTTTTTAATAATGGCCATTTCATTGTAGTTTTGATCTGCATTTCCCTAATAACTAGTGGTGAGCATCCTCTCATGCGATTTTTTTGCCATTTGTATTTTTTATTTGGAAACAAGTCTATTCAAATCTTTGCCCATTTTTTAACTGGGTTGTCTTTTTGTCATTGATTTGTGTGATTACTTTATATAAGATGGAAATCAAAACCTTGTCTTTCCACTTTTTAAAATAAAATCATTTGAAACACAAACATGTTTAATTTTGAGTCAGTCCCATTTATCTATTTTTTTTTTTTTTTCATTCTCATGCTTTGGTTGTATGGTCTAAAAAACCACCACCTACCACAAGATCTTGAAGATATTTCCCTAAGTTTTCTTCTAGGAGTTTTATGGTTCTAATTTTTGTACTTAGGTCCTTGATCAATTTTGAGCTAATTTTTGTATAAGGTGTGAGAGAAGGGTCCTATTTCTTTCTTTTAGATATGGATATCCAGTTTTCCCAACACCATTTTGTGAAGAGGCTGTTCTGACCCAGCTGGGTGGGTTTGATAACCTTGTCAAAAATCACTTGACCATAGATGCGAAGGTCCATTTCCAAAGTCTCAATTTGAATCCATTGGTCAATCTGTCTATCTTTATGCCAGTACCGTTGTTTTTTTTTTGTTTTTTTTTACCACTATAGCTAAATAACATGTCTTAAAATCAGGAAGTAAAAGTCCAACAACTTCATTCTTCTTTTTAAAAATATCTTTGGCTATTCTGGGGCCCTTACCCTTCCAGATAAATTTGATAATTGGCTTTTTCAGTTCTACAATCTTTCTTCTTTTTTATGTAAGCATTTATGGCTATAAATTTTCCTTAATTCTCTACCATTACCTCAGTGAGCAAGAACAAAGGGAGGCAGATACCATCATTTTATTTATCCCAATATAGACTCAAATGTTTTCCTGAAATACCCTGCTTTATTTCAGTAGGGCTTTGAGATGCCACCTGGTTTCATTAATCCTACATTTTTTAAAAAGGGCATACTTCCAGAAGAATTCAGTGGTGAAACAAAATATGTTCCAGGTTTATTGTTGTTCCCTACTTTGGGGGTGGGGGGTGTAGTCTAATTTCTAATGTGGCATCCCCAGATGTTCTAACTACAAATTATATTTGCTTCTAATAGAGTTTCTCAAAAATCTGAGGGTTATCTAAATCTGTAATACCTGGGGTACTATTTTCTTGTCTGTTCCTGGGTCCTTCCCCATTCCCAAGTGACTGAATCTCTGGAACAGGGACCACAGGATCTCCTAACAATCTGCCCCGTGAATCTTACCCTCTATCCTTTGCAATGCACTGAAATATTGACTGGTCTAGGGCTGGTGCCATAGGCTCTCCTTCACCTGCCCAACACAGGTACTGAGCACTCTGACCCAAACAGGTTCTCATAAAAATTAGGCACTATGAGACCAAAGAAGGCTCAGCTGTTGAGGTTTTCCTAGCTCATGAATGCCTCATTTACTTCCAGAAAGTCAATAATGGAAAGCTGCATCACTGGAGAATAATGCTAACACCTGAGCACACATGCACCATGAGGTCTATCGGGCACCCTCTGGAGGCTTAGCATATGAGATTTCGCAAGACAGACAATATTACAAGTCAACATGTTGCACTGATTCTGATACCAGAAAGGGAAATTGCCCCTCAGTGTTGAATAGCCATATTTGCTAATTCTATTTTCTTAGTATTTTTGTATTTCTATTACTTTGTATTTTTCTTGTAGTTGCAGTGTATATTAATTCAGCGAACATCAGGGGCTGCCCCGTGTACTACTCTTGGAGGTTTAAATTGGAATAGATGTTCAGGCAATCTTCCATTCACCAAAAATTTTTTGGTGGATCAAGGGTCTAGGTAATGTAAGAATGGCGCCAGAATTTGCTCATCATTTGCAAACTTGTATTTCGTAACCAAGGTTTATTGCAAAGTACAGTATTTAAGGTTGTTTTTAATGTGGTGTATAACATCAGTTTATGGATAATAGTGATAGGTAATGGTGGCACACCACATAACTGTATAGCGATTGAGTATTGCTTATATAATTAAAGTTTATTGTACTAAATGAACAGTAGGAAACATTTCAACCTTTATATAGTAAAGTGCAGGAACTTATCAACTTATATGCTTTTGGCTCCAAAACCAAGTAAATAATGAAAACATTACCATCCATCAATATCAGCTGACCACCTACCACATGGAAGGTGCCATGCTCAGTACTGAGAATATGGAACAGTGTAAAATAAGCCAGGCATAAAAAGGAAGGCAAAAAAGCATTCAACTTCATTTTAACACCAACTTATTTCTTCTCTTCTAAATAGCCATAGACCATCTTTTCTTCTTCTCTTCCTCAGTATCCCTTGTTTCACAAACTGTAGCATACATTGTAGGGCTTCCTAATATTTCCTTCTCTCCCCAATATCATATGCCCTATACTTATATCTTCCTTCAGATATGAGAAAATGGCACAGTGTATAAATACACACTACACAAAGAGCACATATTACATAATAGTTTTATCAAGACTATGTCCCAGAAACTGAGCTATGTACACTCTCAGTCAAGACAGTGTGTAACCTGTATGGAAGAGGCAGAACTAAAAACACAAAACTATTACTTCCATTGTAAAAACAAATAGCTCTGAAAATTCATAGTTGCTTAAAAACAGCACTTGAACGGCCACAGTTGTAAGGGGCCTCTTATGTTTTCCATTTTTACTCCTTCCATCACATCAGCTAAACTGCCTTCTATTCTAAAACTCTGGGAGTTGGTGTAAGAGCCAGGTCTGGTGTCAACTAGCAACTCTTAAATTCAAAGAAGCACCAGAAAGTGCCCCAGTTAGAAGAAAGAAGGAAAGAAGGAAGGAAGGGAGGGAGGGAAGGAGGAGTTTCAGGGATTCTTTAAATTCTTAACAGGGTTGGCTTCTTTGGTATTGGCAATTAAGGGAAAAAATTAATTATCCAGAATGCCCAATGACTTTGCTCATAGAGTTGAATCAGACCTTACAGAAACTGAAAAGATCACTGAAATATTCATGCCCAGATTCAGATGGCATACATTTGCTGAATGCCTAGTACATGCCAGACCCTGCGTCAGGCCCCTTTCTATTGCTTTGTAAGAATCCTTTTGGGTCGGCATTATTTTGCCTACTTACAATGGTAAAATTGAGTTGCACAAAGTTTCAATAACTTGTATATGGCCACCACGCTGTTATAATAAGTAGAGATGTTGGACCTTGAACTTAAATAGGTCTTCAAATTTGAAAATCTAAATACCCTTTCCACCAAACCATGTGGCCTCCCCAAATACCTTTCTGTATGAATCATAGGGCACATGTTATCACGGGAAGGAATCTTTTTTTACCTTTTCAAAACAGGCACATGGCCAAACAAGAAGAGTCTTATATTTTATAGTATGAAATCACACAGCCACATGACAACTTTTAATAACAAAAATAGACAACCTCACACATACACAGCACTTAAGCAGCAGTTTTCCATCAAAAAGCCACTGCTAAAATTGTGAGCATTGATAATTCAGTTTTAAGGCTCATTTCAGGTGAGCATCTCCTAGAGAGGCTGTTTTTTCTCATTAGGGGTAATCAGAAGTCAAAGATTATACAAAGAAGCTATAGCACAGATCAGAGGCTCCCTCCGGAAATCAAGGCCCTTTTGATGTAAATGTGATGTAATCCAAGGCAATAAGCTTACAATAATTGCTTGGAACACTAAAAAAGGAAAAGGTTGGAGACTCTAGAGGTAGTGCTTTCTAGAACAGGATGTGCAAGAGGCACCCAGTGGTAACAGGATGAAAGTCACAAAGGGTGCTTCAAGGAAATCTTGGGCATCTATACCTTCGATGTATTTGTTATAAGTCAGATCCATAGCCAAAAACATTGGGAAATGATGGTTTTGCCTCCCACATCACCCAAAAGTTTACTGTGGTCAAAGACATTTCAGAAACTGTATTCTCTGTCCTTCAGCAGCAAACTCATAATGTGCTTTAGCTATTAAAGGCTTTGATACTCTTTAGCACATACAGTTGTGTGTTTTGTTTTGTTTTGTTTTTAATAACAATGATTAACATCTGTGGTAGAAAGGGACACTTTATAAGTAATACTGGTCTAATATAAAAACCACCTAATAATGAAGCATATTGTACGGCTCTGCTCACCAGGGCAAGCTTAGTTCTAAGGAATAATTTTCCATTTTATCAAGAAAAATGTCCTTATATCCTAAAACCACAAATCTTCTAAGTACAAAATTACATCTATACGGGTTCAAAATGTAATTTGTCATGGCAACAGGGGAGATACTTAAGTACTGCTGCCTCTACTCTGGTTAAATCATCAACTTCTCTCTTAACTACTGAGTCCCAAGAGCCTGGGAGGCTCCCAATAAACATTCATGCAGTGATTGAATGAATGAACAAGTGAATACATAAAACTTCATAACAAAGTTATCCTTTGTTCTAATCTTAGACATTTACAAGGCCCAGGAATAACTTAGTAATGGTAAAGATTCAAAGTATGTATAACCTTTAGCAAAAAAACTAGTTTAACTTAGTTAATTCATCATTTCCCAATGTTTTTGGCTATAGATTTATTACCTCACAAGGCAATAGCGTTTGATGGACAATGGTTTGGAAAGCTCTGCTGTAGGTTTTAGGAGTTCTCTGCAGTCCTTCTGTTGAGACCACTAGACTGTCTAGAGTACTTTAGAGCATCACTCAAGACCTTAGACAAAAGAGATTAAATTATTTCAGTCCAAGACTCTAAGACATTTCAAATTCACTTGCCTGTCAAGACCTAACTTGTATCCCAAAACTGATCAAATTTCTGCCCTGTGCTGTTTGATGAATTGTGCTTTAGCTCTAGTGCAATTTATTGGTGTTCCTGTGCCGATAACCTTCCTATTTCCTTTGTTTTTCTTTTAGTCTTTCCTTCCACAAGGGAATGTCTGTTCCACTCCTGAACCTAATCATTGGGAGGGTGTGATGGTAAAGTATTCACTGTAAAAGAAATACCGAAAGGCACCATTTAACAAATGCTACACATACCTGCAAAGTCAGATTTACAATGGAGCTAATGAAGCTTAAACTTCAGGCCCCTTCTTCGTACAGTCTGCCACCCACACCCAGGAGTACTAGTAGCATGTCACACAATCATATAATTTTGTAATACTTACCAAAGTAAAATAGTTTAGCTTCAATTGGTTAAGCTGCTATCCCTTTCCTCTCCAAATTTCCTTGGGTTTACTTTCTCTCATGGTCCCCAGACATGGGGAGGACTGTGAACATTTTCAAGACCCAGCTAAGGGAAAGTTAGGTTTATTTATGTGGTTTATAATCACATTTTTTAGTCAAGTCCTGGCTGGCTTTCCTAAGAGATGGTTCCATGAATGCTACTGCCACCTAACATGCCTACTCACCTGACACTGTGATACAAAAGTGAGTCAAAGGCAACATGAATGTCACTGGCAGTTCCCTACCCTAAAGGATAGTACATGGTCTGTTCTTTACAAAACTATCCAAGCCTTGCAACTTTGAGCCTCAAAAATACATTTCTAAAAACTTGAAAAAAACTGGCTTGCATAAAGTTTACTGAGAATGGTAAGAAAGTTCAAATGTTCCATTTTAATTGCAATTTAAAAACAAGTTGTAGAACAATTTAACAATCAGGGAGAAATTATGGACTCTTGAATAGGATGTATATGAAATAATTTATTTTTTAAATGACTTGGTAAAGAAGAGAGCAAAAATTCAGATAAAATAATACAATTTGGCAGAAAATTTGAAAGATGAGTTCAGAAATCAATAGAAATTTTTGATATTAAGCAGAAAATTGTAACACCAAAAAAAAAAAAAAAAAAAAAGAGCATTAATGAGAAGAGATAATAATCCAGAAAGTGAAGAGGAATGAATCACATGACTACACTGGAAGAAAAAAGAGATTTAAATTACTTGTTGAAATAACATAAAATAAATGATATTGATAAAAATGATGAGAATATCAATGATGAACTGGTTAATAACTATTGTTAATTCAGTGAGTATTTAAGATTAATGTACAACAAAGTTTGAAATGTCATGGGATCTTAAACTTATCTTATGAAAGAAAATGTACTGACATATTTCCAAATTTGACAACAATCCTAAAAAAATCACATAATCCTACCACTAATGAACTGTAAAGCTAAAGAGTCTTTCTTAACTATAATTAATAAATAAATTTCTACCAGTTCTGCTATAAATCTGAATTCTCTTTCTGTTCTCTCTAAAGAAAATATTGCAAAAGCATTAAATGTTACACAAGCAAAAATTATGAAAAATATTAGAGATTCATAAAACAGCTAATTATTTTAAAATTACATTATTGTTTTAAGTTTTCTCCTGGTCATGGAATTCATCTGCTTTCTAAATTTATAATTTATAAATATATAATTTCTCACCCTAAATATTTACTTTTATTTTTGTATTTTAATTATGCATCATTTTTTTTATTAAAGAGGATCCTAAAGTTATATAAACTCCAGATGCTACAAAATCTAAATCTGCCTCTGTATGATAATGAGATTAGATGAATTAAGTAAATTCCTGGGCCAGTTCAGAAATAGATGTCTAACAAATTTTATATAATTTTATTTGTTGGAGTAAATATGCCAGCTTGTACAAACAAAGAGGGTACCACTGACCTAGTATACTTTGAATTGTTTCTCCCAGATTGATATTAGACATAAGTTGACTCATCTACATGCTGTTTGCCTTATGCGAAATACACATGAATGAGCATACACATATGCATATAAAACTGTATTTGCTTTATATTGCTGTGTAACACATTTATACCCACAAACGTATCTCTTACAACAATATCCATTTATTATTTCACAATTCTGTGTGTCAGACATCCAGGCAGTCTTGACTGGGTCTCTGTTCAGGATCTCACAAGGCGCCAAATCAGAGTGTGAGCTGGCTGGGCTCTTACGTGGAAGCCCGGGGACCCAGTCCACTTCAAGCTCATTCAGGTCCTTGGCAGAATGCAGTTCCTCGCGATTACAAGTGTAAGGTCACCACTTAAGCTGCAAAATTCCTTCTGATGTGATCCCCTCCAGCTTCAAACCATCAATGGGGCATCGAGTCCATTTCCACTTTAAGTCCCTCTGACCTGTTCCTCTGCCACCAGGAGGAGAAAGCTCTATGAATTTAATGGCTCATGTGATGAGATTAGGTCTACTCTGTCTCCATATTTTAAGATAATCTCCCTATCCTAAGATTAACTGTTACACAACAAAACATAACATAATTTAAAAATAACATAACATATTCACAGGAATATGATCTCCTTGTGTTCACAGGCTCCACACATACTCAAAGGGAAGGAGATTATACAAGGGTGAGGGGTCAGTGGGGCCCATTCTCAGAACTGGGTCAACTACAGACATTCCACTGAAATTACTTGCTTGAATATTACATGTGAGGTCTATGGTCAAGGAAGGGCAGAGTTCTGTTTCCCAGGGAGTTTAACCCTGGACCATATGAATCCAAAAAAATAAGTCAGAGAGAGCAAGAGATAAAGAAAGATATAATTCCACAGATGGGCAGAGAGAGAGAAACAAAGAAACAGACTTGTCGTAATACCAAATACTGGGTATATTCTTTTCCTCACTGATTTACTAATCATACTTTCTAGAAGAAGACTTAAAACATTCTAAAATGTTTGTTTTCCTTAAAAGATATTTGCATCTCCTAATTGGTATGTTATTTCCAAATTACACTCTGGTACAAATCTGATCATTTGAGCCATTCTTGAGACTTCCTTCCCAAAGATGTTTACGCTGTGGAAAGTCTGAGTATAATTAAATTATTGTCTCAAACAAATTAACCATATCCATGCATACATTAACATATCATTATAAACGTGGAAAAACATAGAATGGTGCTACACAGATCTGAGCTTGTTTTTCTTGTAACTGGCTTCAATACTGGGAACCAGAAGAGGGCAAGCAAACACCAGGAAAAAGAGAAAATTTATCCTTAACTGAAAGAAAGGGAGGCTGTGATAGTTTTAAATATTTATCAGATATTTACTCTAATCCCTCTCCCTTTTACACCATGGGAAAATATTACTCTAATCCCCTTTCCTCTTACACCATGGGAAAAATATATTGCCCCATCTCATTGATATTGGGATTTGCCATGTGACTTGCTTTGGCCAAAAGAATGTTTGTGAATGTGATGTGAAGAGGGGCCTGTCTGCAAGGTTTGGCTGGTCTCTTGTGCTCTGGTGATCCAATATTATAAAATCATGCCCCTTCAGAATGGGCACTGGGACAAATACATGTGAAGAAGACCTGAAAAAAACCTGAAGCCCAGCTGAGTCTCTCAACCAAACATAGTATAGACCAGCTGTACCAGATTTACCTGCAGACTTGTGAATATGAGGTGAAATATTTGTTATTGCAAGCCCACTGATTTTTAAGAGAGTTTGCTATGCATCATTAATGCAGAAATAGCTGACTAACACAAAAGAGAAAGGAAGGAAAAATCTCTAAATACAATAAGATTTAAATCTAATTCAGCTCAATATATGCACATATATAGTGTAGATAGATAGATAGATAGATCTCTCTCTATATATATGTGTGTGTGTGTGTGTGTGTATGTGGTGTGAATATAGTGTATTGCATTTTTAAAATCACCCCCTTTGGCAGATAGTTTCCAGCTAAAATTCAAATTAAAAGAGGTCCTATATGGTAATATTGCTCCCAGTGAAATGTAAGAACAGTGCAGCTGGAAGCATTATTTCTCTTTGTCTGGCTATCAGCCATTGTAGTCTCCTGGGTATTCAGAATTTCAAAGGTACCTTATAACTTTATAAGCATAGACATAAACAGAAAATTCCTCTTTGAGAAGGTAATATTTAACCTTCTAAATGATCCCAGATATATATATATATCTAATTCTATCAGATTTTAGTTTTCCTTTTCATAAATAAGAACAAAACACTGTTTATATCAAGTTCACACTTTTATCTTTGCATCAATATGGCATCAAAAGCAAAAGAGGAATACTAGGATGGAGAGAATACTTAAAATGCACTACTGAAATAAATTATAATGTTTGGGAAGGCTGGAGGAAAAGCCTCTATTTCAACTATTATAAAACACCCCTGACCAGAAGATTTTCTTGCTCACTATAAAAAAACAACAAAACATTTAATAGCAACTGTACATACTTTGATTGAAAGTTCAATATATAAAGTGCTTAAAAATGCCATATCCTGTGTTTGAAATTGACTGAGAAAACCTCTCTTACTTATAAAATGAATATTTAAGCATCTTTTTCTTTTTAAAATCAGTTAATTCATAACCTAGATTCACACTATTATTTTTTTCAGTTGAGAGTAGGGTTTCTCAACATCAGCACTGCTGATATTTGGGGCTGCATAATACTTTGTATGGGGGATTGTCCTGTGCATTGTATGAGCTTCAGCAACATCCTTGGCCTCTATCCACCATACCAGAAGCACAACCCTCTTCCCATACTGGGATCAACCAAAAATGTCTACAGACATTGCCAAATGTCCCCTGGGGGTGATGGTGGCAAAATCACCCCTGGCTGAGAACCAGTGAGCATTTAAGTCTAAATGCTAAGCACAAACACAAAGATAGCAAAAACATATATGTTTACTTTTTGCCAGACGAAAGTTAATATTACTAACAAAGGATATATATCATTATTACCCCCATAAATTTAGATGGGAAAACAGAAATCAGAAAATTGAAGTGGTTTTCTTTCTTAGCTAGTAAGTAGAGTCTTGATTTGAATAAAGTCCACTAGCGTATGGGGGTGGGGTGGGGTGGGAAATGAAAGTAGGTGGATTTCAGGATCAGGATTCTGGTGGAACCTTGAATTCATGGATGGTATCTTCCATGGAGCTCTCTTTGCTCATCTGTTAACTTTGGGAGCTGAGCTAGATGGCCTTAGAGGTACCTTCCACAGCCAACAAGCCCTAGTTCTCTAAATCACAGCCAAATCTATTTGGCTGGATTTATTTCAGTAAAGGTAAGCTGACCATCCATCAGATAATGCTCAGCAAGAGTAGCCCAAGTTCTAAAAGGATACATCCATCTTCACTGATTTAAATTTGCTGTGTGTCAGTGCAAATCTCTAGTTAGGTCTGTCTGCTATTAGAGAATTCTCCAGGGAAGAGGCCTGCTCACAAAGGGTCTTGCAAATTTCTCCATGGACTTCATCACAAGGGCATCAAGGTTACAGCCTATCACAAACATAATCAGGGAACATCCATAAATTCCCCTTTCACCCATAGCCAGTGGGAGCAAGGAGTTAACTGCTGGCAAGGGGACCGTGAAGATTATCATTTGAAGTAAGTGCTAGAAAACTTGATTCGTAAAAGAAAGCTAATTAAATTAGTAATGTGTATAGAAAGGAGGAGCCAGTTTCCTCATTTAAAGACAACTACTATGAACCCTACACTTATAACAATTAATTGGAAGATTACAATACATAAGGATATGCTAAATTCCATCCAATTTACTGAAAATTTGTCTTCAGTAGTTCATCTGTCTCTAGCTTCTCTCCTCCCTCAATGAAATATCTCAGCTACTGCTAAAATCACCTTATATAGCTACTGTTCATTACACACAATTTCTTAAAACTTCACCACATCTGTCCTTGATGGGTCAAAATTCCTAATCATGAGACCTCTCTAGACATAACCAGAATCCCTGATCTGTCCTCCTATAAATTCCAATGGGAAAATAAAGTTGCATATTTTTACCTATGCAGTGGATTACCCTTCATATAAATAGAAAATTCCAGAACTATTTCTGGCATCTACTGATTTTTATATTGGACAGAATTGAATTTTGCAAAATTATACCAATTACAGAGATTTTTTTTCAAACATACAGTTCTCAATCTTCCTCAGCCTGCCACAACCAGGAAACACATACTGCTATTAGGTCTATTCACAAAGAAGCCCTCTCTGTTCCCTTCTGCACCCAGACACATAACAGCACATTGCACCTTAAAATGTTTTAGAGAGTCACTTACTGCTACTCACCACATATTTAGAGAAGTATTGCAACCCAGTCACATTCTTGAAGATTCCAAAAACCAACAAACAAAAATCATGTAAAGATGAGCCACTGTTTTTATTAAATGCTTTTTTATTCTTTTGGAATAAATGTCTGCATATAAAGGGCTGAACTTTGACTTACAAAGCTGAAGGTAAATACTTTATTCACTTCTTCATTTCAAACTGAAAATGTTCTTATAAGGACATGATTATATTTGGAAAAGTACCCGAACACACTTAGATTATGAAGAGGAGAGCAACAAGGCAAATAATAAAGTTGAAAGATGATATCTAATTGGAACTCTTTGGTTCTTTAAGTTTTCAATGATAAAATTTCCTGTATTAAATAATTATCATTTCTATCTGTACCAAATCCATATCCAGTTGCATATCTCCTTGCCTTTAAGATCCTAGGAACCTTCCCTACTGGGTTATTAAATGATCTTTGAAGTTGGCTGCAGTTCATAGAAATGACAGCCTGATGCATCTTAGTGCTGTGAACTGTTACGAAAAGACTAAACATCTTTGACAGCCTGATAAAAAATTAATTATTCTTCTTCCAACGGAAAGGATGCCACTCTGCCAAAACCTGTTAAACATGGAGCTTTTACAGTTCTCAATTTCCTTTCTCTTGGAAAGGGCACACTAGCATTTTTCATGAGGATTAAATAGCCTGTACAAAATCCCTAGCCACGCCTGGCACATACTGGGGTCTTCGAAGCTTGGTTCCTTTCACTGACCTTAGATTTTTCATTTGCCTACACTGGCCCCAAATGCTAATGCACCTTTAAGAAAAGAGGCAGGAGTGCAAAATGGAAGAAGTACAAGATTGTAAGGAAGGATACCAGTGAAGAGATATTTAGTTCAGATGCAGTTAAGAGACTTCAGGCAAATTCTTTCCTTGGCTGAGCCTGTTTCCTCATACATCCAGCTCTATTTACTCATTTAGTTATCATAAGGACCAAAAAAGACAGAGAAGATCTTTTTTAAAAAGGCTGTATATTATAAATTATAGATAGGTACTCTTACATTTAACAGTTAATAGTTAGAGAATTGATGTAGTTAAATTTTTTAAATGAATGGTGCAAGTAGAAAAAGTCAATTAAATACTTGGTTCCCCAAATTCCATTCATTAGAATGAAAACAAGCTGCTTATCTTAACATATGGTAGTGGTTTCTCCTTCAAATCACAAACACAAGATGCTGGAATCTGGGGGAGAGGGCTGCTGATTAATTCAATAAGGATGCAACAAAAATAGAGTTAAAAGACTAATTTGTAAAGAAAAAAATAATTATGTAAGACATTAGTCTTTTTCCTTTAAAATTAATTTAGTAGAATAAGATAGCTCACCAGCCTTTCATTAGAGGAAATATTTTAAGCATATAAAAATTAATCATTCTGAGACAGAATAAAGAGAGGTTGTGCAGAGAGCACTGCGCTATTTTCTCTCATTATCACAAAGCATGAGAAATCCCCACCTGGAATATTCCTTGCTGGTACCCTGATCAGATAACACCGTGGAGTTTGAAAGTTTCTAGGACTGAGAACACTTTTATTTTTAAAGTGGGGTAGAGGTTGCGGAAGATGTAGAAAACGGACCGTTATCTGTACTGCCTCAGCAAAGGGTATTTTTTAATGCTTAGTTTTTTTCAGGCTTCTCTTGGCAGAATGACCTTTCCTTAGACTAGCTTATCTAGCTGTGGAGCACTATTCCCAGACCTCCTGGGGTTCACAAAGCTATGAAGAGGGAGAGTCAGGAAATAAAGAGGATGAGGGAGCAAACAATACAAGCAAAATAACATTTCTTCTGAGTTAGCGTATGATTTAGAAGAATCATTTTTACTCTAAAAAGTTTTTTTTTTTTTTTTTTTTTTTTTACAACTTCCTGGTTGCATCCTACTCAGCTGCCTTGAGAAAAGAAAGCAGCAAGAAGCTCAGCTTCCTGGGAAGCAAGCATTTGATGGTAGTGACTGAAGGGAAAAAAAAAAATCTCACATAAATAGGGAGAAAGCACTGATGATAAAGGACAATCAATGCAGAATTACAGAATTCTAAGAAATACCCAAATACCTTCAAAGGGTTCAAAATGGGGTAAAAACAGAGTTGGCATTCCAACTGTTTGTGAGTGCGGGTGTGTATAGTGTGAATGATATTTATTGTGGACATACATGAACTTTGGAGTCAAGCACAGTGGGCTTCAAAGTTCCCATGCCCCTCCAACTCTGTGTTTCAGAAGGCTCTCACACTTTCTAAATCTCTACTTTCATATTTGTAAGTTGAATAAAATAACAGCTGCTTCACAAAGGTGTTGAGAAGATTGAATGAGATAATGTATATGAAAACACCTATTACAATACTTCATATATTCCACCCCAAATGAAGGTTTGTCTCTTTCCCCTACTACCAATGCCAATCCAGAAGGCACACCTCTATAAGGAGCATGGGGGCTGTGAGCTGGACCTCTCCAGGCCAGAGGCTTTCAGGCACTTAATGCCCATCTGAGACCCTCTATTCTGCTTGATGAGGCACCACAATAGCTGTGTGATCTTAGGGCACATCACTGAGATTTTTATGAGCTTTGATTTAATCAGTTGTAAAATGGGAGCTTATTACATCACCAGCTTCTTGGGCTGTTCGGAGAAATAAAGGAGAAACAAAGGCAAATTTTTTTCGTACATTAATGTTAGCTAATATTATTATCAGCAGCATCATTAGCAGAAGGAAAGATAGCCCAGAGTCAATGGGGTGGCTGAACAGCTTAAGATTTCCACATTTTTTTTAACTCTGGTTTTCTGGTTTGCCAGGTAGCCCCTAGCTCTTTTCCTCTAAGGTTTGACAATAAAATTCTTACAAGGAAAGGGCTAGATAAATGTCTTCGGGGCGACAAAGAAGTTAAGAAATGGAGAGACACTACCTTATTTCACGGCAATCTGTGGGAGGAAAAACCTTCAAGAGACAGAGGTGGAGGTCAAATTGGGGAAGGCCAGAGTTGGAGAGTGCTAGGGAGAGTTGTATGCTGAGCAACTGCATGGCAGGAGAGTTTCTGAGAATTAATAGAAAAGTGGCACAATCAGAATTTGGAAAATCAGCCACAGAAAAGAAAATGAAAAACATTTACTTCTGCTTTCACGTTGAAGCAAACAATATTGAGTGTAGAGCAGTGCTAATCAAAATGTGTTCCAAGGACCCTCACAGGTCTGCAGTCTGTCACCCATTCACAACAGTGTAAGAAATTGAGAGTAAAGGCTTAGGAAGCTTTACAGTCATGTGATAGTCATTTTATATCTGTCGGTATACAAAGTTGCATCGATCACTACCGAAAATAATTTGGAGCTTGCACTTTTTTACTTTTACTTTTTTTATTTCGTTTTGCTACTAATTGATTTTATTGTATTTCACAAAACTATGAGATTGTGATTATTTCAGGTAAAGATAAAAACTAATTCTTCGCCAGATATTTTAGAAGACTAGTTGAGAATGGAAATCAATGCCAGTCTTTGTAAGCAAGTCCCCCATACCAACAATTATACATTAGAAACATCTGTGGAACCAGTCTACAATCCTCACAGATGTAATAATATAAAGCTATGTATATACTTCCAGTGTATATAATTTCCCACAGAATAAATATTTAAACTTCCAAAAATCAGCGTATTTGCTGGGCACGTATGCAATCATCAATTTAGTCCAAACATTTACTGTGTTTAACATTTCCAGATTATTTGAGGCATTGTAATTTAGCAGTCAAGAAGGCAAATTGCCCACCTTCGTGGAACTTACATTCTAATAGAAGGTTAGATATCAAGCATAGAAGTTGATGCATAATGTAATGCCAAATAGTGGTAAGTGTTCTAAAGAAACATAAATCCATCTAAGGGGATAAGGATAAATGGAGGATGTTCTTTGGAAACAGCAGTCAGAAAAAGCCAAGGTCTGAATGGGTGAGAGATGCAAAAAGGGGGGGGGGGGGGGGGAGCATATTCCAGACATAGAGGGCAGCAAATGCAAAGCCTCAGACAGGAAAATCAAGAAAATCAGAGTGGCTGAAAGCATGGAGAGGGAGCAGCCCAGAAGTGGGGAAAGAGATTGGGAGTATACAGAACATAGGGAGGCTTTTGCATTTTATACCAAGTTCAGTGAGGATCCAAGAATCCAGATGGTATTAATCTTTAAGACAGACATTCTATTCTAAATTAAACACCAGAAGCAGACCTAAAGATTTAAATTGAATTATAATGTCCTCAAACATAATTAGCTCTAATTATGAGACAAAAGTCCAACTGCAATTCTTTGCCAATATTAGAACTAAGTTCAGCCTCTCCTAGCATCTCTTTTCATCATCTTATGCTTCACAGAATATGTCATGTGCTTGCATAAACAATTCCATCTGCCTGCATGCCCTTTACTTGGGTGCCTCCTCCCTCTGTGGTGGTTTGTCCCCAGTTTGTTTCACCTCAACTGAAAAGGTCACTTACTCTTCCAGGACACCTCTTCCATGACACACTTATTTCTCTGTTCTGTCACCGTCTGTTTACGAGGCAGACTGTTTACAAGGCTGCCTCCCCCACTCAACTGTACAGTCCTGTGTGGTCAGATCTGTGTCTTATTCATTTTTTCTTGTCCCAGAAACTAGCTCATGGCACAGTAGGTACTGAGCAAACGGTTGTTGAGTATGTGAGTGAATCTTGAGCTTATTCAAGAGTTTATTTATTCTCTATCCACTATTAAATTAAGCATAGGCTTTCTTCTGTTATTTAATGAATTGTCTGTAGAAGGTTAGTGTCAGGATAAAATGACCAAACATTTTTCTAAGAGTTCAGTATAATTGCACTTGTATTGTCCAGTTGTCTTTGGCTTTCAAATGCCTGAAGCAGCAGATGAGTGCTAGTTGTTTTCCCTAAATTAAGTTACGCTTAACATAGGTGGAGTGAGCTGCACTAATGTGTTCAAACCATCCACAAAACCAATGCAATGGAGCAGCCAAATCTGCAATTCAGGAAGAGGCTTCCTTCCACTTCTGTCAGGTACTGAGCTCACTGAGCCATGCCATTTTTGTCATGCATATGAGTTCTAAAAATTCAATAAAATCTGCAAATCTTAACACAAGAGAGGAAAAAAAAATCAGTAAAAAGAGTGAGTGGAGATCCACACAATAACCGAAAGAATGTCAAATTCCCATCCTGGGGAGTTCTGCTACATTCTCTAATGGGACAGCAAGAATCTCTGAGTACAAAGGCAGTGCCTAGTGTAGGATTATAGACTATTGTGTCGGGCCTTGATATTGATGATTGTCCTTGTGAACCTTTTCTTTTGAAATTGAAACTCATATGTTGCCTAAGAGTTACATCCTGAGGGCCTCCTTGTTGCTCAAAGCCCTCTCCAAGCCAAACTCAGCACGTAAATGCACTACTTTACCACCAGCATGGGACATGACTTCCAAGGATAAGCCTCCCTGGCACAGAGGGATTATTACGAAGCACCAACTATCAATGCTCCTGGAAAAAGACCTTGACCATAAGTGGGAAATAGTAAATACAAGTGCGCTTTCATGGTTAAAAGATTTCAAAGTGAGTTGAGAGGTCATTCCAAAGGTTATGCTTATGCACATCTCAGCAGGATCTCATTGACTGCCACAGCAAATATTGCCTCAAATAGAGGGGCTCCTGTGGGCTCTAGGGACATCCAGACACTATAGGCAAGGCAGATAGCTCAGGAGTTTGGTGCCTTTCCAATGGGCTTTACTTTGGATTTATGCTCCTCAGTGTGACAGAGTTGGACTCATTTGTGGTTTCCCTACACATGGCTCTTCTGCCCCTTCTACTTGAACCTGTAGTTAGTATTATACTTGATATGTGCATGTCCAACAGACTTAAATCTTTGGTCTGTCCATGTGTCATTTGGGTCCTGAATCTCAGCAGAGTTTTGACACCTACTCTTCAGTCCATTGGACTCATCCAGGACAACTAACAAGGTTGTTAGCTGATGATGTATAATGACCATCCCAAGGAACAGAGAGAGCCTGCCACTGAAAACAAGACAGTTTCATCCACTTGCCCCATGGTATCTGAGCCCCCTCTCAATTAGAGGCAGAATAGGTATCACCATCCCAAAATCTTCAAGATTGGGGAATGAACAATGGACTAAAGTAGTCTTACTATTATTCTAATATAGAATTATTGTTATTCTAGAAACAGAACTTTTATCATTGATGTGGAGGCAGTAACCACTAGAGGTTCTGAGGGGAGAGAGAGGGAAAAATTGGTGTACTATGGGGGCATTTTTGGGACATTGGAATTGTCCTGCATGACAGATACAGCCCATTATATATTTTGTCATAACTTATAACATTGCTTGGAACAGAATGCAAACTATAATGTAAACTATAATCCATGGTTAGTGGCAATTCTTCAATATGTGTTCCTCAATTGTACCACATGTACCACACTAATGAAGGATGTTGTTAATGTGGGTGAGTGTGGGAAGGGGAGGTAGTGGGGCGTATGGGAATCCCCAATGTTTTTTTATGCAACATTTATGTAATCTAAAGTTTCTTTAAAAAGAAATAAATAAATAAAAGTGAAGAAAAAAATCAGTGAAAAGAGTCTGCTGTCATCAGTTATTCCAGCACGAATGGACCCAACATCTGTGCCCTTCAGTGATGCTTCCAGGGCAACATGGTCTTTGGAAATATGCAGAAAAATACCACCAACTGGGCTTTCCATAATATAAACTCCAAAGTTGAGTCTGTGGATCTTTTTTCTTTAGTACAACATCAGCCATTGGCTTCGTTATTGAGCACCACATTTTCAGCATGAGTCACCATAGGTGGAAGGATAAGATTCAATAAAGTCCAACAAGGAGCCTAGTCCCTGGCTAGGGTGCATAATCAGAGAAGAGATGTCAGAACAGTGAAGTATACTTGTGTCCAGAAACAGGCACACAAGTTTCAAGAGCATCAGCTGATTATTCAAATTATTGTCTCCCTGGAAGGAATAAAGGTAGGTTGTTGCTTGACCCTGGGAATTTGTGAAGACACCATCCACAGGGCAGGTGGATGAAGGTCTTAAAATATAACAGTATTGGCAACATGAAAGGAAGAGCATGAAATGAACATGAGTGCCTTCCACCAAAGGAAAAATGATACCTGAACCATTTTAGATAACGTATGTTCTCAAATATCATTGGAAATAAGATACATTTCAGTGAAGGCTCAAAAGAGCTTCTCTGTCATTTTGAAAAACATCTCCCTTCAAATAAATATTGAATATATCTAGTTATCTGGAGCAGCTAAACAGATAGCCCTCCACTATACATCTAAACAAAAATAGGATCACTGTGACCAACATCCCCAGTTACTTCTCATGGTTGCCAGAGTTCATATCTCAACTTCAGATCCAGGTCCAGCCAGCTGGTCTACCAGAGCCTGGGAAGCATGTTGTGCCAGGTGTGTCTATGCACACAGATGTGTGCTGTAAAATGTGTGCTTTGTTATACCATGGAATAATATCAGATCCCAAAATTTAGGAGGAAAAGAGTACCTTTTGGTTCAGTGTCTCAATATCACATTCATGTAAATGAACTGTGCTTGGTAAATGTGTAAAGACAGCAGATATTTAGTGAGAAAGATGTGAGTATCTTGTAAGGAGTGAAAATATGTTTTAAAGACACGGGGAATGTTTATAGATTATTGGCTTTCAAAGTAGAAGAGGCTTCAAAAATAATTATGATGAATGATGATACCATGATAATATAATAACAATTCTTATTTTTATATTGTACTTTTCATTTTTAGAAAGCACTTTAACAATTGCTACAGGTCGAATTGTGTCCCTCCAAAATTTATGTTCAAGTCCTAACCCTCAGTCCTGAGAATGTGACCTTATTTAGAAACAGGGTCATTTCAGATAGAAATAGTTAAGATGAGGCCCACCCTAATCCAAAATGACTGGTCTCCTTATAGGAAAATTAAAATTTGGAGACAGAGACAGAGAAGAAGGCCATGTGAAGACAGGGACCGGTGCAACTACTTGCCAAGGAACACCAAGGAACACCAAGGATTGCCAAGGATTGCCAGCAAGTACTGTAAGCTGGAAGAGGCAAGCAAAGATTCCTGTGTACAGTTCTTGGAGACAGCATGGTCTGCTGACACCTGGATTTCAAACTTCTAGCTGCCAGAACTGTGAGAAAATAAATATCTGTTGATTTAAACTACCTAGTTTATGTTACTTTGCTATGAGAGCCCTAGGGAATATATCAACAAATGCTTTAAGTACCTGATTCAGCTATTATTACATCTGTTTTCATTTCCTAGACTGCTTAAAGCAGATATCATGACATGGGTTGGTTTAAACAATGGGAATTTAGTAGCTTACAGTTTGAGGCTGAGAAAATGTCCAAATCAATATCATCAAGACGATGCTTTCTTCCTGAAGACTGCATGCTGATGATCCTTGTCCCCTCTGCTATGTGTCAAGGCAGATGGTGGCATTTGCTGGTTCCTACCTTCTCTTCTAGGTTTCATTGCTTTCAGCTTCTTGATTCTGTGGCTTTCTTTCTCTCTCTTTCTGTATTCATTACATTTATAAAGGACTTCAGTAGGAAGACTAAGATCCACCTTGAATGAAGTGGGTGAACAGATTAACTGAAGTAACCTCCTCAAAAAGTCCTACTTACAAAGGGTTCACACCCACAAGAATGGATTAAATTTAATAACATGTCTTTCTGGAGTACAGCTGCAAACCACCACACTATCCAATTTGGATATTAAGACAATCCAGAGGAATAAAATGTCTTGCTTCAAATGCCACCATTGATATGTGTCAGAATGGGACATGAACCCAAGTCTTCTGTATCCTGTTTCACATAGAAATAAAAGTCAAACCTCCTGTGATTCATTAGCTTTCTCGAGGATGGTGTCTTAGTCAGCCAAAGGTGTGCTGATGCAAAGTACCAGAATTCTGTTGGCTTTTATAAAGGGCATTTATTTGGGGTAGAAGCTTACAGTCACCAGGCCATAAAGTATAAGTTACTTCCCTCACCAAAGTCTGTTTCCATGTGTTAGAGCAAGATGGCTGCTGATATCTGCAAGTGCACAGCCTCCCTCTTCCTCTTAAGGCTCCATGGTCCCAACTTCTTCCAATCTCAGCTGTAGACTGGAATAAGTCTCATCTCTCTCCCAAAGCTCGCTTCTCTATGGGCTCAGCTGCTCTGTTCTCTCCACAAGGTCAGCTGTAGACTCTCAGGCCCTCTCTCTTCCTGGGGCCTCTGCTGTGTCTATGGAGCTGTCTCTATTCCTCTGCATTCTTCCCTCGTGTGTTTACTTCCGGGGTTCCAGCATTGAAACTCCAACTCTCTCCTCGGCTGTGTAGTTTTCTCTGTGAGTCCCCACACAGCAAGGAGGTGGGATTCAACATCTTACTGACATGGCCCAATCAAAGCCCTATTTTTTATTTAATTTTAATTTAATCAAGTAAAAGTGAAACCTCTGAACTTAATACAATCAAAGGGGAACACGCCCAGAGGAACAGACCCGTTTACAAACATAACCCAATGTCTATTTTTGGAATTTATAAACAATGCCAAACTGCTACAGATGGGATGGTGTGTTTTCTTTGTGGCTGCCTCCCAGGTAATTTCAGACCATGACTGCTTTCTCAAAATCTGCCAGTTACCTTGAGATAACTATATAGGGAATTTTATTGCAAAGGGTCTCATGTGGAATGTTAGTTTGAAAATATGTTAGTAGATGTTGCTCAAATATATGAAAAGTTGCCATGGAAAATGGTGAGTTAAATTACATTAAACACATATCTTTACTGCAGGACTTAAATGTAAATATAAATGTTTGCATTACGTATATTTGAGTAGTAAGTAGAGTAAGCAGCACTCCATAAATATATTTGACCATGTGACAGTTTTTATTTATTTTTTCCAATATAAACATCTAAGAATGCTATGCCCATGGGCATTTGAAAAATAGTGTTCTCTGGAAATGGAACTTCCTAGAGTTAATAAATCACTAGTGAATTATACTGTCCAATGTGGATGTAACTACTTTGGCTATTTTCACAATGGATATTTATTACCAGAACCACATTATTTCACAGTGATCATTAAGATGGCCAGAAGTATCAGAAGAGCAAAACATCATGCTATGGAAAATAGAACAAAAAATGAAAATTTCTATCATATATACTTAATAATTTAGAATTTAGAATATGACTGTCCTGTATGCAGAAGAACCTAATCAAGTAATTTTTCAGTCATGCTAATAAAAAATTTACCTCTTCCATGCTCCCAGATAATCAATGTTTTACATCTCAATATCATAAAACTAAAGTGAGCAATGTGTTTGGGGGTCATTGAATGGAAATCAGGAAACTAATCCAAAGTGGATTCAAATCTACCACTTGGATTCCATTAGCACCACTTTCTGTCCCATAATATGTACTCCTTGGTAATGCACTGAGGACATCCTTGAATGTTGGAGTATACTAGTTACCTTTCTTCTGTTTTCCAACTTTGAATTCAAAATCAAATGTTTCCCAAATAACTTAAATTGACACACTTAGAACATGGTAAGTTTAATTTCCTTCCTGGATTTTGTAACTGTAGAAAAAACAAGGTAGAAAGGAAGGAGCAGAGATTATTATAATACAAATGATCAAGTGATAGAACAGCAGTGAAGAAGTGTGTATGAGACAAGGATGGAGGATGTAAGAGCAGTGCTGATGTTAGTCCTGAGGTTTCTGGCTGAGAATCTGAATAAGAGCTACATGGGATGGGAGGGTGCTTAAAACAACCCATAAGAACGGGCAGAAACATCTTTTTCAAAACTCCAGAAAATAATTAAAGGATTGCAGTAACATGGCAAGTGATGAATCAAACAAAGACTACTTAAAAGTGATAAATCTGATGGAAACCTGACTGGCTCCCCCACCCCCCACCCGCCATCAGCCCAGCATAAGCTGTCCCTCACTCCCAGGGAAGATCCTAGTTCTGGCTCCGGAGAGAGCAGAGTAACGCTCATGCACATACTGGGAGCATGGATGCCAGGCCCAATCAGTCTGGTGGTGGCCTGAGGGATGCACTGCCCCAGATTTTGCCTCAGTGACACTGAGTTCTCCTACAGAACTCTGTGGGAGAACAATCAAGTTGTGTTGCCTGAGGCAAGGGACCGCTGTGTGAAGGATATACAGTGCAGTGTCCGGAACCATGAGTAAACTGTTTCCTAGGGAAGAGAGGACGTTCAGAACCAGAACTTGTAGGGCTGTACATGCCTATCCAAGACCAGGCACATGCACAGAAAGGATCAGGGAAGCCCTTAAACTTTAGACTGGAGCTGTTCTCTAAACTCATTGTAGGGATAAGCCCTGAAGGACAGCACATACATAGGTCAATCTGCAAAGAATGGGAAACCGTGTTTTCTTTATTCCTCCTCCTCCTCCTCCTCCTCATAATATTACTCTTCTTCTTCCTCCTCCTCATCCTCTTTACCTCCTCCTCCACCCCTTCCTCCTCTTCCATCTGACAAAATTGGTGGGTCTGTATATCTCAGAGGGTAGGAGTATGTTGGAGTTCTCTGTATGGGGTTTGCATTGTTTTAGTAACTGTCCTGTAAGTTTGAAATTATTTCACTCTTTTTTTTTTTTTATTATTTTTATTTTTTTCACTCTTTTTTTTAAAAAGGCTCATTACTCCTAAAGGGTCTATGGTCAGAAAGTTCCCACACACTAGAGAGTAAAGGCATGGAAGGACTGTGATACAAATGAGCTTGGCTTGAACTCTGGACAATCATAGGCATTGCACTAATACTTTAAATGAGATTCAGTGTACTCTTTTAAGGATTTAAGTTTACCAAAGTAATATAAACCATATATTGCTAGTCTCATTAGGGAGTCCTGCATTAATAGCGAAATTAACAGGAAGAAATATCTAGGTGCAAAGGCTAAGGACATCAGGCAATCTATTTAGATATCACAATCAAAAGTGATAATTAAAGGAAAGCAATTATCTCTTGCCTGTTTAGAGCCATGCCATTAAAAATTAACTAATTGAAACAAAGATTATGTAGATTATGCTTTACTGGATCTTGTAATGCTAAGTCTGTGGTGATCAAAACGAGGCAAGCAGCTTGTGAGTGGTGTAAGTACTTTGGTTCTTTTCTTATCAAGGGGAACATAATTCAAATACAAGCTCAATTCGATCAAGACAATCAATTTTTCTACTCTGTTTTTTCATCAAAGCCAGGATAAGTCTCTTTTATTGTTAAATAGAATGCATACAAAACTTTAGAATAGTACAGCACACAATCATCAGCAAAGAAATGGTGAAAATAACCATAATAATTATGACCTATTTTAAGGCTAAAGGTGCCTTCAGAGTTCATCCATTCCAAATCTTTCACAATTTGGATGAGAAGGCTGGGTTGCTTGGTTCAAAACACCTTTATTCATTCAACAATATATTGTAGATCTACCATTTGCCAAACTCCGTGATAGGCACTGGCAACTCAAAGACAAATATATACATTATGCATAAATGTATGTTCACTACTGTTATGCTTGAATTGTCCTAATCACTAGTCTTGTGAATGGGACTTTATTTGGAATTAGGGTTTGAAGATGTGATTAATTAAGATGAAGCCAAACTGGGTGAGAGTTGCCCTAATCTAATATGACTGGTGTCATTATCAGAAAGCGGGAAGAGACACAGATGCAAGAGAAAAAAAACCATGTGATGAAGGAGGCAGATATTAGAAGGATGCAGCTGTAAACCAAGGCAATCTTGTTTTATGCCCTTACTTGTTCTCTTTCATTTTACTTTGACTTTTTCCTTCCTAATCAGGTGATACTCCTTTGAGAATATTTCCTTTGCTATTTTGTACATCAAGGCATTTTTCCTTCCTGAGGGACTAATTTATGTATTTTCTAAAAATAAGCAAATAAAGTAAATGCAAGTGGACTTCCAATGATACTCCACAGGGGTCTAAATTGAACTTTATTTCACTCAATGTAGCCTGATGCACAATGTCCTGACCTTAAGATCATGCTCTAGTAGACTATTCTAATTATAACAATGAGCTGTGCATCTGATTTTCAGATGATTAGATCTGCGTGTTTACCATAACTCTGATTAAAGACCCTTGAGGCAAATGGACCTAGCAGTTTTGGTAATTGAACCTTATTAAAATTTAAAGTATATCCATAAATACATAAGTGACTAATATAGATCAAAGTGCTAAAAATTAAATATTCACAAATACAGCTCATTTTACAAAACCACAGACTCAAAATTACCTAGAGCCAAATAACCTTAGTAAGTTATTTCTGCATCAAATAGAGTATATTGTGTTAATGTTAAGCAACTTTTTGTAGCTTGAGAGAACATTTTATTCTATTTGGGAAATTCACCATATATAACTTTCATACACCCGACACTGTTATAATGTCAATTTCTGAACAATAGTAAGATACCACCTAATATTAAGTTATTTGATGCATGAGCAAAGGATACCAGTTTGGGTTTTTATTCTGTTCACTGATTGACTTGATTCTTGCTCTTTGAGGAGGTGAACCAATTTGCATATATTTGGTTTTATGATTGTCCACCAAAGATAGCAAACTTTAATTTTTGTTACCTCCTAGGAACCTTCATCCAACAAGTACAATATTGTATACTGCTGTGAAAAGTTTAGATAAAGACATCCAAAAATGAAGAAAAAGGCCTTGTTCTTATTGATACTACATAGATTATGCTACACAATTAAGAGGGAAAAATCAATGTTAGGAAAAGAAAACAAAGCAATGCAATTAGAACCACATTTTGATTTGTCTTGGAAACGTTTTTCTTTTTTTTTTTTGCCATTAAAGTTACTGGTCTATTAAATTGCATGAGAAAAAATAACTGAGCTCATTACATGGAGCGTTCCACATTGCCACGGCTAGAGTCGAGATTTTCACTTTACTTCCATGCACTGGAGCAAGTTCAGGAAACACAGGTTAGTAAGAAAATAGCCTTTCCCATCACGGGATTATTGGTGTCCTCGAGATGTTTTCAGGGTATTGGTGGGTATATAAAGAAGGGGGAAGTGTCTGTTTACAACTCTGGCCAATGGGTAATATTAAGCACTAGTTCAGGGTCTCTGTGTCAGAATCATTCCATGATAGAAAGGAAAGGAGAGGATCAAAGGGAGAATTCTTTTAAGTAGAAAAATAGAGGGGGATAGAGCCACAATTTCCTTAGACAACATCCAGATAGGAAACTCTGGTTCTCTCTAAGACCAAAGAATAAATGAAGCTTCAGGAATGTGTTTAATATTTCCCTTTCCTTCAACAATATTCTCAGAAACAACGCTTAGGACTTAGCCTTTTAAAAGTGATCATTTAAACTCTGACAACCAATAGTTTCAAGGTTTTACCTGATTTGGGGCATCAGTGAGCACGTTTGACATACATTATGTTTTCCACCAGAAAACTTAGACCAAAAAAGTTAAAGAGGTAAATCTTGGTGCAATTTTATTATTTACTACAATTGCTAAAGAAATGATGCTGAAAGATATCATTAATGAGCATCTACTATTTGCTAGGAATGGTATTAATTGTTTCACATACATTTCATCATTTAATCCTTTATGCCTTTCTATGATAACAGAACCCATTCTTGCTTTATGGAATATGACACTTCCATACAGTTTCATTATTCATTTCTGAGAAAATCTTATCCAGTAGCTTGAGCAGTGAACATGTGACCCAGAGCTGTTTATTGAAAACAGGACATCCCCAGGAGTACAATTTGTAGGAATGTGGTTTAAGCCTAGGCAGTGTGATGGAATCCTGGGACTTTTCCTGCAACCATGCAATTTTGAGAAAAATCTTCTGGTCATCTATAGTGGATCTACAGAATAGTTAAGTCTCTCCCTTCCTTTATGTGCCCTCATATGTCTCTTCTGCTTTTCTTAGTCACACTAATAGCTAGCTCATTCACCATGAAAACAACTCAGGAAGAGCCATTTTTTTTATGAAATATAAGTTGAAGCCTTAATATACTTCTTTTCAAACGCTGCTAAAGCCTGAGATATATAAGACTTTCAAAGTATTATTGAAGCATATAAGCAATTCTAAAAGTGTCGCAATGAATGATTAGAGTTTAAGTGGCTAACATTAACATTTAATTTACAGAGATGGATGAGCCATTCACAACTTACATTAGAATCATTACCGATAATGCTCATATATACACTTTTCATCTAAAGGACTCCTCCACATCATCTTGGATAACTTACAGGAATAACTCCCACCTAAAATAGTGTTCCTTGTCAACCCCCGATAAACATTCAGGCTTAAAGGGTTCCAATGAAATGGAACTTGATACTAATGATGAAGACTTAATATCCGAACCACGTATAGAATCAGATGTCTATTGTGTATCAAATAGAAATGAGAAAACATTTCCTAGCCAACACAAAAAAGTAAAAAAAAGTCATATAGTGGACTGCATATTTTATATAAGGCCAACAACAGCAACAACAAAGAAAACCCTCTTTAATCAGTATTTCAGGTTTTAAGGTTTGAGAATATGTGCACATACAGTGATCTAAGACTGTTAGCAACAGATTTCAGATTGTAACTCAGTATGAAAAACTGTTGTGGTCTAAAAAATATTTCAAGCTCAAGATATGAAAGTGAACAAAAATACTTTCACATTTATATTCCACCTCTCAACACTTGCGCAAATACATAGAACCCAAAATATCTTTTGCAATTATCTTAATTACTGTTACCTTTGATTTATCTTACAAGGGTAATGCATTTGAAATTGTAATTTCTCATTAATGTCAGCTAGATTTTACTGGATTTTCAAAATATTATTTCTTTGTTGCTTGGCCTAATATTTTAAACATGTTTGATTCAATGAGTAATCCAGATGTCATAGTAGATAGATTTTACCTCAAAGAAGCAATTTCTGTAGGTTCATGATTTTGAAATGCTAGTAATTTTTAGATTCCTTTAAAGTGAGATGCATTTTCCCACAAGCATATGGGTATATTTTGGTAGAAGGAATAGACTGAATGAAAATTAATCCAAACACAAGATGGCTTCTTCCCTCTTTAAACTTTTTACATTCTGGGCTTGAAGTATTTCTCCAGGATAATAAGATAACAGAACATGCATTGGAAAGAGAATCTGGAAAAAGATATTTTTATATAAGGTCTATAACTACCTTGTTGTGTGAATTTTGACACATTGTTTAATCTCTGTGCCTTACTATCTCCAAATTGGGATTGACATTACTTGCAGCATTGATCTCTCCAAAATTAATGTGAGAACCATATGGGATAATGAATATGAAAGACAATAAAAGTTGCAAAATGCTATGGATGGCTCTTTCCTTCATTTGCCAATCAAATATTTAATGAGCAGCTATGTATGTAGAGATGCTTCAGGAAAAAGTATTCAAGTTTGACAGGCAAATAGAAGAGATATCATAAAATATGCTGTAAGAACATTTTAGTTCAAATGCTATGGGACTTCACAGGAGGCGAAAGATGATTTTGACTAGTAGAAAGAGATAAGAAGAGAATGTGGAAATGACATTATTTAACTGGGTCTTGGAAGATATTAGGAACCAGATCTTAGATGAGAAAAAAAATGTGGCAGGTGGTGCAGGAAATAATGGGTTTGATGTAATAGGATTATCTATCACCTGTTTTGGAGCACACAACATTCATTTCAATTCTTTTGTCAACTGGATCACTTAAAGCTTTTGAAAGAAGGGGAAGAAGGAAAATAGGAGGAAAAGGCAAAGAATATTCAGGTATTATTTACTGAGCAATTAATATATCTAAGACATTAAATGTTTTTCAGTTTATTATCTCAATTTTGTGTATAAGTATTATTATTTTTTAGTATATCCATTTATGGATTAGAAACAGAAAGTACACCAAAAACTACCTGACTCCAAAACCATGGCTCTCCACCACATCCTGTCCCATTATGCTCTTTCATAAGATATCTAGTGATTCATGTCATTTTAATAAATTAAAACATCTTTATAGCAATGTTTTATACCTATGGCCTCATGATGAGTACAAATATAGAGTGATTGTTCCCAAATGGGAAATAGCAAGTAGAGCAGAGTGGCCCTTCTACAGTGGATTTAATCAACAATCAAGGTTCAGAAATGAGCAGTTAGGTGCATCTGCCCAACCCACTTCTCTCCTACTCCTCAAAGGAGTTACACATTTAACTTAGGGGGAAAGAACTCATAGCCTTGGAGGAGGTATAGCTTGTGACTCCCTTTTCAAGTGTCCCCAGGATCATAGGTATTTTGAGAGCCCTCCATTTGCCCTTCTTACACTTATCCTTCTGCTGCTTCTCACACCTGCCCATGGTTTTAGGAGTGAGGGAACAGAGTGTACTTGTTAAGACCAAAAGTTTTAATTCAGACAAATATGAAAGAAAGCTATAATTCCATGGACTAGTTGTATGACCAGAAGAAAGGTGCATAACTTCTCTGAGCTTCATCTACAAAATAAAATTTAAAATATCATAGAGTGGTTTGAAGCTTTCATCAAAATGAATATGTGAACTGCTCTGCCTAGAACCTGACATATAATACTCCAAAATGGAAACCATTTTTATTACATGGGTGTTCATGTTTTACATTTATGTCAGTATCATCTCCTTATGACACAAACCCAAAGCAATGTATCTGTATATTCCTTATGGTTTCACAGATATTCAATAATCACTTATAGATTAACTTATGTGCCAGACACTGCACTGGATGCTAGAGAGAAGAAAAGACCTATAAATATTAGTAAGGAAAAAATCCCTCCCCTTAAGAAGCTCAAAGTACACTGAGGAGTAGACTGAACTTTAAATAGATTTTTGAAATATAAAGTGGGACAAGAACATGGGGGAAACTCATGATTAATGCTGCCTGTGCAAATCAAGGAAAACTTTAAAGAAGAGTGACAGTTGAGGTAAATCTGGATTTCCATGTAGAATTGCTCTACAAGGTGGGGCAAAGGGGAAATGACGTTCAAGGTAGAGAAAATAGTGTCTGATGAACAAAGAAAAGGGAGAAAACAAAGAATTGTAGGGAAACTATAAAACACTAAAAATTGATGGAACAGCAGTTCAATACAGGGAAGGGTAAAGAAATGTGATGGTAAGTATAGCTGGAATCTGGATCATGAAAGACCTATTAGGTCCCAATAAGGAGCCCAGTAAGAACCCAAGTTTGTTTTTAAGTTAATGTTATGTTAATGTTAAGTTTAATTAATGTTGGTGTCAGTGTGAAGAATGGGCTGGTTTGGGGAGAGACTGGAGGTAACTTGATAGGACACCATTCTCATAGTCTCTAGACAAAAGATAATGGGTGGATTGAGACAAGATGTGGTGGTAGAAAGGAATAGAACATACTGAGAGATATTTGGAGGTAGAATCAATGTGGGTTAGTGAATGAATATGAAGCAAGAGAGAGGGGAAAATGTTAACATTACTAATCTTAGAAAATAGGCAAATATGATGTAATGAAGGATGGAGCCAAGAAATATAAAGAGGAAGAATAATTTTGAGTTATACTAGCTTGTTTCTACCATTCCCTGTTACTGGTCCTATAAGTACTGGTAAAAAGAACTGGACCATCTGTTATAAATTCCTTAAGAACAAATTGTGTTGATTTAACTCAAGTTAGTCTAGTTCCAAGTTATGTTAGGGTTTAATTAATCTTCTACTATAAAATATGTGATAGCTCTTACTACTAAACTCTCCATTTAAATAGTCTTCCAAGGACATTGGTTTTAATTCATGTTTAGCAAGGTTTGTATAATATTAATTCTCCTAAAATAATCTTGAATCCTTTTCTTGTTGATCCTAAAAATAATCCAATGATTTCGATAAGTAGAGCTAGACCCCCATTTTCAGAACTCTCTGAGATCAGAAACAAGATATCTAGGTCTGCCAAAGGGACAAGTGGTTACTGTTGAGAAGAGACAGGGAGACAGTGGTTGGTGGGGTAGATTCAGGTTTTCTGACTTCAGCTCATAGTAACCCACAAATGAAGTTTCACAGAGATAAAGGATATGGAGACAAATTGCAAAAATTATTGCATCAAAATATCTCTATATTGTCAGATTTGTGCACATCAATAACCAACTGTTAGGCTCACCAACAACCTCTTTAATGCCATGGGGTCTATCAGTACAGGAAACTGACATTCCTTACAGAAACTTTTAACAGTCAAATTAACAGAACTCAACAATGGCTAACAAATATGATCTCTTACAATCACCATGTCATGTACAGATAATAGCCTACCCAAAATCTATTCTTGTTTCTACTTGAAGAATAAAACCTTAATTTTATTAAGTCCAGTAAGGGACCCAATTTTTTTTTTTAAATAAATCAATTTTATTGATTCATGTTAATAAAGCATAAATCCATCCAAAGTGTAAAGTCAATGGTATTTGGGGTAATCACATATTTGTGCATTCATCAATCATTCTTAGAGCACTTTCAATAATAATAATAATAAACAAAATCAAACAAATAAAACTTATCTCCTCTTAGGCTCTCTGTGCTTCCCTTGCTGTATATAGCTGCTATTCTTTTTCTTTCTCTCAGGTATATTTGTATTTATATTTCGTAAAAAACAGTCTTATATATGCAATATCACCCATATTTGTGTTTTAATGAGGTTTTACTATCTTATATAGTCCCATGTTACAGTTTTTAGTTTTCCTTCTAGTAATATACATAACTTTGACTTTCCTTTCCAACCACTGTCATATCCATATAATAGCTCTGCTAGTTACAAACACTGTGAAATGTTTTCACTATTTCTATTCATTTACAAAGACGTACAAATAACCTTTTTACAAATTCTGCACAGATTAATTCTCAGCTTTCCATTCTCATCTAGCATTATACTTAATGGTGAAAGACTGAAAGCTTTCCCTCTGAGATGAAGAAGAAGACAAGGATGCCCACTGTCACAGTTGCTATTCAATATTGTGCTAGAGATTCTAGCTAGAGCAATTAGGCTAGATAAAGAAATTAAAGGCACCCACATAGGAAAGAAAGAAGTAAAACTTTTACTATTAGCTGATGATATGATCCTACATCTAGAATCTCCTGAAAAATCCACAACCAAGCTATTAGAACGAATAGACGAGTTCAGCAAAGTGGCAGGATACATAATTAATATGCAAAAATCAATAGTTTCTATATACTACTGATGTGCAATCTGAGGAGGAAATCAGAAAAAAAATCCATTTATAATGGCAAATAAAATAATCAAATATTTAGGTATAAACTTAAGCAAGGACATAAAGGACCTGTACTCAGAAAACTACAAAATGTTGCTGAAAGAAACTGAAGAAGACTTAAATAAATGGAAGGACATTCTGTGTTCATGGATTGGAAGACTGAGTATCATTAAGATGTCAATTTTTTCCAAATTTATATGCAGATTCAATATAATCCCAATAAAAATCCCAAGAGCCTTTTTTGGAGAAATGGAAAAAACAATTATCAAATTTATTTAGAAGCCCGAATAGCTAAAATGATGTTAAAAAAGAAGAACAAAGTTGGAGGACACTCATTTTCAGACTTTACAGCAACTTACTTAGCTACAGCGATAAAAACAGCATGGTCCTGGAGTAAAGACAGACACATTGACCAATGAAACCAAATCGAGAACTCAGAAATAGACCCTTACATGTACAGTCAAGTGATTTTTGACAAGGTGGTCAAGCTTTCCTCCCAGCTGGACCAGAACCATCTATTCAGCAAATGGTGATAGGAGACCTGGATAGCCATATCCAAAAAGAAAGAAAGAAGACCCATATCTCACACCTTATACAAAAATTAACTCAGAATGGATCAAGGACCTAAATATAAAAGTGAAAATCATAAAACTCCTAGAAGAAAATGTAGGAAAATATGTTCAAAATCTTGTGATAGGCGGTAGTTTCTTAAACCTTATACCCAAATCACGAGCAACAAAAGAAAAAATAGACAAACGGGATCTCCTCAAAATTAAATACTTTTGCACTTCAAAGGACTTTGTCAAAAGTGTGAAAAGGGAGCTGATTCAATGGGAGAAAATATTTGACAATCCCATATCCGATAAGGGTTTAATATCCATGATATAGAAAAAGATCACACAACTCAACAATAAAAAGACAATCTTCCTGATTAAAAAATGGGCAAAAGACTTGAAAAGACAATTGTCCAATGAAGAAATACAAATGGCAAAGAAACACATGAAAAAATGTTCAACATCACTAGCAATTAAGGAAATGCAAATCAAAACTACAGTGAGATATCATTTCACCATATTAGACTGGCTGCTATTAAAAAGTTGGAGAGGATTTGGAGAGACAGGAACACTTATTCACTGTTGGTGGGAATGTAGAATGGTGCAGCCACCGTGGAGGACTGCTTCGCAGTTACCAAGGAAGTTGAATATAGACTTGCCATGTGGTCTGGCAGTACCATTACTAGGTACGTACCCAGAATAACTGGGAGCAGAGACACGAGCAGACATCTGTGTACCAATGTTCATAGTGGCATCATTCACAATTGCCAAAAGTTGGAAACAACGCAGTTGTCCACCAATTGATGAGTGGATAAACAAATTGTGGTGTAAACACATGATGGAATATTATGCAGCTATAAGAAGAAATGAAGTCATAAAGCATATGAAAACATTGATGAACCTGGAGGACATTATGTTGAGTGATGCAAGCCAGACACAAAAGGACAAATACTGTATGATTGTGCTATTATGAAATAAATATATTGTGTAAACTTATGGAGTTAATGATTAGAATATAGGTCATCAGAAAATAGAAGAAGGGTAGGGAATGGAAAGCTGAGAATCAATTTTCTTAAAAAATTCTATTTTCCATTCTGTCATGAAATTAAGAGTCCACTGAAATACAAATGGAAGTCACTGGTTGAGGCATCTGGGGAGACTCCTTAAAGCAGGCTGACATATGGAAAAGGAGCCCTTTTGCTCCTTTCCTCTTTCGTGCTTCTTGGCACAGGTATGTAAAGGCCATAATTCAAGAATATACACTATTCAATGTACAGCAAAAAGAAAGAAGACAGTTAAGTCCTCCACATCAGCTTGATATGCCTACTGCTGAGTTATTTGTAAATGATAAAAATATAACACTAATTTGTATATTCTAATATTATTTGGATCATCTTATGTGTGCAACCAAATATAATTATTATGTATTGTAGCCAGCCACACACTTAGAGCTAGGTAAGCAAAAATAAGTAAAATGCATAAAATGATGTGGGAGACTATACAATAAGGCATATAACTCTGAAAACAAGACTTTTTATTCCCCTCCAATAGTTTAACATATACTGAAAAACGGATGAGGGAAAGGAGTTACATTTTCACTCATCACAATGTTGAATATCATGATAAATGAAAATATCTATCAAATGAACTTTAATGATGAGTCCTGAGTTATCTTGAAGCCATATATTTTCAGGTGCTCATGGGAATGTAACACATGATACCTACTCGCAAATGATTCGCAATATAGAAGGGGAGGCATAACAGTACTTGATTTTTAAAAAAAGGACATATATTATAGCCATAGCAATGCAGTCTTAAATTCAACAAATATTCCCCAATAATGATTGTCCTGGAGAAAGAGAGATGAGGTAGAACAATATTTTTAAAAGTAAGTTGATAGGGGAGAAGAGATAGTTCAAATGATATTATAGTATGGTAGACTTACATGAATTTAAAAGTAATGGTTTCAGCATATTAGAAGTAACTTCAACGGAATCTACTAGTTTGTCAGGATACATATCTGAATCACATGCATGTTCTCAGTAACATGGCTAGTGAATGAGAATAGCCATTGCTGAATAGCTCAACCTAATGACAATTGAGAGAATATGGAGTGGGGCTTTTCTTCTTTAGATGAGGAAATAGCCCCTTTCTAAAAATTCTTAACAATGAGGGCTAGTGATGGAGCTCAAGAGAAAAAATAGAAGTTTAAGAAATTGGTAGCATATTATTTATGAATTTAAGGGTTCATGAAGTTCTTAGGACACATATTCAAATACTGAGAAAGGACTTCTGTAAATAACAGAGGAAGGGAAAGCGAGAAGTAAAACTTCCTCAAATTTGCAGGTGACATGATCCTATGTATGGAAATTCCTGAAAAATCTATAACAAGGTTACTAGAGCTAACTAACAAATCCAGCCAAGTGGTGGGTTACAAGAGCAACACACAAAAATTAGTGGTGTTTCTATACAATAGAAATGACCAATCTGAAGAGGAAGTCAAGGAAAAAAATCCATTTATAATAGCAACTAAAAGAATCAACTATCTAGGAATAGGATATAAATGACTTTTACACAGAAAATTATAAAACATTACTGAAAGAAATTGAAGAAGACCTAAATAAATGGAAGGACATTCCATTTTCATGGATTGGAAGGCTAAATATTGTTAAGATGTCAAATATACCCCAAATGATTACAGATTCAAAATTTCTAATAGCAGAAATGGAAAAGCCAGTCACTGAATTCATATGGAAGTGTAAAGGGCTCCAAATAGCCAAAACCATCCTGAAAAAGATGGATAAAGTTAGAGCAATCACACTTCCCAATTTCAGAACTTACCACAAAGCTACAGCAATCAAAACAATATGGTTCTGGCACAAGGACAGACTTATATATCAATAGAATCAAAGTGAGAGTTCTAGCCTCTGAAACTGTGGGCCAATAAATTTGTGTTGTTAAGTTAACCCATTGTATGGCATTTGTTTTAGCAGCTAGGAAACTAAAACAGAGGTGATGGAAATTTTGTTAATGGATGATGGTGATGGTAGTTCAACATCATGAATGTAACTTACAATATTTAATTGTATATGTGAAAGTGGATAAAATGGGAAATTTTAAGTTGTATATATGTAATAACCAGGATAAAAAAAATTTTTAAAAAGCAGAGGAGGTCAAATTCCATAAATGATGTAAAATCAAGCACAAAAACCTTGAGGGGCTAAAGAGAGAAAAAATACTTTGTGGTGGCAGACAGGGGATGCATCTGAGAAGATTCCTGAAAAATGTTCTATCAATTAGGGTCCTGTCAGAAAACAGAAACTGAGGTTGATATTTCAAACAGAAGGGATTTAATACAGGGCACTGTTTACTCAGGTACTCAGAAGATTCCTGAAAAATGTTCTATCAATTAGGGTCCTGTCAGAAAACAGAAACTGAGGTTGATATTTCAAACAGAAGGGATTTAATACAGGGCACTGTTTACTCAGGTACCGGAAGACTGAAAGAAGACTATAGGAAGCTGACATAATCCAGCTTGCCCAGCATTGCCCTACATCTTTAGGAAGTATCTTCCTTCCCTTGGAGCTGACAGACAAAGCATTTAAAGAAAGGACAGAATCTAAATGGAGGGGGCAGCCTGCAGTTGGTGCTCAAACCTCTGGGGAAGAGACGTGGCCCTGAAAGTGTTGGGCCTCCAAGGGGAAGTGGCCTAATGTTCAGACCACACAGAGGGACATGGCTAGGTCAGAATGGGATGGTGGTGTAGCTAGCTGGTACTCTTGCTGCCTTGGGTGGAGTGTAACCACTCCTGGAAGTGTTTTCAACAGAAGCTGGAGGCTGGAGCCATAAGTACCCACCTCTAATGGAAAAAAGGAAGACCTAAGTTGGAAGCAAAAAAAGATCCCTTCTCCCAAACTGCTGCCTTCCAGTCTCTTGCCAGGATTTCTCCCTGGCAAAACCTAATCATAAATCATCTGGCAAAGAGTCTGTGCAATAGAGTTTTTCAAGTCTCAATCCTTGCATCTCAGAAAAAAGTAATCCCCCCATGGATCAGGGAAGGCCAGGTGGTCAACTTGTTGCTCTGAGAGGGTTAAGCCTGTATGCCAAAGGTTAGAGAAGATGTTGCCTTCACCTCACTGTACTAAGGAGGTTAAGTCTCTAACCCAAAAATTGGGTAAGGTGTGGCAATCACCCCAATGCTCTTGGAGGGTGAAGTCTGGAGCTTAGTTGACACCCAGAGGCTTGATGAGGGTGGAACCAAGAAAATGGTCATTGGGCAAGCCTGTGGAAAGCGTGAGTACCCATGTAGCACCAGGGAGAAGAAACCATCCTCTTAAGAATGATTCTCAGACTTTGAAATCGAATAGAGGATGCCCTGCAGGTCTACTGAATTGTAGAGGACCCATGACTCATGTTTCCTTCCCAGTTTCTCCTTATTGTAATGGAAATGTCTATCCTTTGTCCATTTGTGTATTGGAAGCAAATAAGCAGTTTTATGAGCTTAAGAAGTCTACAGCAGATGGGAATTTGCCCCAAGACAAACTGTATTTCTTTAAACTGATTGCAATATGATTCTATACTTAGCATTGCTACTGATTTAAGTAGGGTATTATAGGTGAAGAAATGGAAGGTCACAAATGATAAATTTTTTATCACAATCATCCCAGTGAAAAGTGGCAGAAGCTGGACTCAAACCCAAGTCTGACTCCAAATTTCTTTCTCTTAAGCATTACAATCTAATACATCTCAGAAAATCCATTTGGATTCATAGCTTCTTTCAAAATATTCTAGTCAGTAAGGTCATTTCAAGATTCAAGTACCACCTGGAAGCCTGAGCCATCTTTCCAGTTTCTTAGCTCAGCTCATTTATAATCCCCTCTGAGCATTATTTCTCCACCTTCTCACTTTCTTTAGAATTTGTCACGGTGCTCTGAGATGACAGGCTGAATGATGGTGATGAGAATGGTGGTAATATAATGTCCATAAATGGGATAGAGTGCAGGGTGTGGGTATGAAGAGGTTCGCAGAGAGACATATGAGGGGAGAGCAGACCAGCTGTTCAAACATATGTGCAAAATACTGATGAGCCACACGCACATGCAAACCCGATCATAGCCCTTTAGAAGAAGGGACAGTTAAACTCAACAGAAATGCAAGCATATAGGCTGTAGTCGTTCTATTTCATAAGTCTTAAGAGTTTGCCTCTTTATCTTACACGCGTAAGTGCAGTAAACAAAACCCCCACATAAATAAGCAGCAGGTGCAATGGTATTTTCTTGCCAAGATATTATGCACGTGTTAAGCCAAGCTGATCACTAGAGGCACAAATCCATCCGTTTCAATACAGAGTGTCAGAGGAGGAAAGTAGAGTAGAGTAGGTGGATTAAATAAAACCCATCTGGTTTGCAGAAGGGCCACTTAGTCCTTGGGTTGGAAGGAGCCCAGAGGCATAGGAGGTGTGACAGCACTGAAAGAAAATCCAGAGTCTCTGGATCTCTGCAATGTTTAAGGCTTAGTGGGGAAGTGGCCTCATAAATGCAAAGTGATTAGAAAAATGCAAGCAGTTGTAATAATGATAGCATCTATCCAGCGCCGTCCCGAATGCTTTGCTTATATTAACAATTTATCACTTCAAACTTTTAGGATTTGTATGATGCACTACTTTATGAAGCAGAAACTGAGGCTTGGAACCTGTTTTATTTTCATAGGCTGCTCCAGCAAATACCATGAAATGGGTTTTCTTAAGCAATGGGAATTTATTCACTCATGATTTGAGGCTGGGAAATGTCCAAATTCGAGGGATCATCAAGGAGATGCTTTCTTCCCATAGACTTCAGGTAGCTCTTTTGGGGCTGGCTGCCAGGGATCCTTGGCTCCTCTGTCACATGGCAAGACATATGGCAGTACCTCCTAGCTTCTCCCTTCTCTTTTGGGTTCCTTCAACGTCCAGCCTCTTTCTTCCTGTGGCTTTCTCTCTCTCAAGTCTGAATTCATTCCCCTTATAAAAGGCTTTCATAATAGGATTAAGACTCACCCTAATTGGGATGGGCCTCACACACCTTAACTGAAGTAAGCTCATCAAAAGGTCCTACTTACAATGGGTTTACACAGGAATGGATTAACTTTAAGAACATGTTTTTCTGGGGTACTTGCAGTTTTAAACCACCACAGAACTCTAGCTTTCCTAAAATATTATAGATACTTTAGATATATAGAGATATTAAAAATATTAAAAATATGGTATAGAAACAGAATTTGAACCCAGAACTCCCTAAGCCAGTAATTATTACAGCCAACTGCTAAAACTTATATCTTGATTACAGAAGATTCTTACCTTTATATTTACAAGTTATTTACAAGCACATAATTTCCCACTAAAGCATCTTTACCAATTTCTAAAAGAGCCTGCTACTTGTCAAAAATTCTGTCAAGCATGTGTTTTGGCTTCCTGATGTGAGAGTACCAGTTTCTATCTTTAATTTTGACAAAATTTACTACTTATCTTTGTCCTATTTTAGATGCAGCAGTAAAACTCAGTTTGTTCAGTGTGGAGAGTTTAAAGTATATATACAATGGCCTCTTACATTTATCCCTCAGCGCATTAAAATTCCAGGAAAAGGGAAATTTAAAACACAAATCCAGGGCATATCATTTAAAATTGTATCTATGATGCCATGTAGATAAGTCAATTTAAAAAATAAAAGCAGTTTGGTCAAAATGAGGCTAATGTCTTAATGCAGTTTTCATCATCCCCTTAATTTCTCATAATTTATCTTGTAAGCCCCACCCTCTGCATATTTTATTTTATTTTATTTTTTTTTATTTTTTATTTATTTTTATTGTGGGTAAAAATCAAAATTTTCACAATACATACAAACATTTGCAAAATGATATATGAATATATATGCATATATGTGTATTTGCTTACAAAAATGTTATATATATATATATATATATATATATATATATATATATACACAAACATATATTTTAAGAGGTGCTTAGATTACCTAAAATATTACACGGAACCCACTGGGATTCCCATGTTGCCCACCTCCCACACCTCCCACCACATCCCACACAAACATCTCCCACAAGTGTGGCCCACCACCCTCAATGAACCTACACATCCTGGGGCCTTGCCACCAACCCTAGACCACAGTTCACACCGTAGACCACACTCTCTCCCACTCAGTTCTGAGTGGTGTGTGCTGATTTAAAATGGCCTACATCCGTTGCCACAACGGTACTTAGGACAACCTCCAAATCCCAAAGAAGCCCCTGTATTTCAACTGCACATCCCCTCCCTGCCCCAAAAGTGTCAAGTGGCCACTGGCTCCACCTCATTGTTATAATTTCTTCCATTGCTAGAATCACCATATGTGAACAAGAGAATACCATCAAGTCCACTCTAGTCCATAGTTCTTCCCCCAATCCTGAGAGGACTGGGATGATAATGTCCACTCCAACTCCAAGTGAGAGAGGGCTTATATCCCATGAATATGGTGGGTGGGATGATCCTGCCTGCAGATGCAGGCCCTCTCCATTCCCTGGATGGCCATTGCCCATCGTTGTCTCCTCACCAGGTGACTTGGATGAGTCCATTGAGCTGTAGGGTAGGAGTTGCAGCTCCACCGAGATTTCATGCAACCTGACACATAGGTAGGCCAGAGGCTCCAGTCTCTGGAAGTATACCTAAAAACTCCAGCATCACATATAGATTTGAATAGAAGGGACTGGTGAACCATGTGCAGGGAGGACTTATTTGAGTCTAATTCTGTCACTCTCAGGAGCACAGATTCCAAAATAGAGCCCACTGATAAGGCATCAGTCTCTGGGGCTATCCCCCCTTATATAGAACCTGGGTGTCTCCAGAGCTCTCAGGAACCCCTCTGTGTGGGGTGATAGGCACTTAGATGTTCTATGAGCTCCTACTGAGGTGTGCGTAAGAGTTACCTCTGGGATGACCTCCCGACTCTCTTTGAAATCTCTTAGCCACTTGAAATCATTTGTCTTTACCATTTCCCCCTTTTATTCAAGGTCTTTTTCCAGTTGTGTTGCCAGTTGGCACTTGGTATTAATCCCTCGTTGCCAGGGAGGCTCATCCCTGGGAGTCATGTCCCACGTTGGGGGGAAGGTAATGCAATCATATGTTGAGTTTGGCTTAGAGAGAGGCCATATTTGAGCAACAAGGAGGCTCTCAGGTGGCAACCCTTAGGCACCCCACAACTGCAGGCTAAGTCTCATTTACAAGAGCAAAGACTGACAAGGGTAGTCATCAATAAAAAGAACACATATTTTATACTACAGCTACACTGAAAACTGCATGGCTCCCTGGATCCAGAGTGGTGTCTCGTCTTTCTGTGCCTGTGCCTTCTGTTCTCTCATGACCTCTTGCTCTGCATTCTTTTCTAGTTGCACTCAAGATGCAGCTTCGTGCTCACCTCAACAGTAAACCTTCCCTGGGTTCTCCAGCTGGGTCAGTTTCCATCTCAGATGTTCCAAGAGCCTCTGGGACAAGTTATCATCACCACTGTTTAGCTGTGGCAATAATAGCAGGAATGGTGGAAGCTGTTGATGTGATAGTACTAGCAGTAGCAGTAGCAGCAATACTATTCCCTACATTGGCATTACCAGTAACAGCTGTAATTGTTGTGTACTGTGCACCTCCTGGGTGCCAGGCCCCAGACTAGGAGCTTTTCATATATTAACTCTCATCCACCAAAGACCCAGGAGAGAGTATGGACTTACTATCTCTACTTTATAACTGAGGGAAACTGAGTTTCTTTTCCTTTCTTCTTTATCAGTGGCTATTTCTTCCTTATCATTTCCCAGTTTCTGTCTTCATGCCTGTCCCCTCCCTCCCAGTGTTCTCCCTGGGGTAGTTTAGTGATACATTTATTTATTTTTCCCTAAAATATTGTCTTCTGGATTTATATCAGTTCTAATTTATTTAAGGTTTCTGAATCATTGATTTCTTATTTTTGTCTTTATAATTTCCATCCTGTTTCCCTTAGGCTTATTTTATTGCTTCTTCTCTAACATTTTGAACCTAGATGCTTAATTCATTGAACTTCTTTCCATTTTATTATTGTAAATATGTAAGCCTATGAATTACTTAGTGAGCAGGGCTTTAGCTAGGTTCCATGGTATCTAAATCCATATTTCATTGGTTTTGAGACTCAAGTTTTTCAAACCTCTGAAGTTGTAACACATCTAAGACTCAAAGGGCACCTTCATCTAAAAGTGAATCACATGCCTCTATTAGGATATTAAGCGCCATTTTGATCAATTTCCAAGAGCTATCAGCCAGTCTGCAGTGCTAAGACAGCCGCCACTGCCCAAACCTGCACAGAAATGCGGACGCTCCTACTGGCGTTACTACAGTTAAGTTATGTGTATTGTTTGTCCTGCACTATATATATCCTATTGGTTCTTTCTCTAGAGAAATCTGATACAGGCACTTTTTCTAGACAATAAAAAATGCATCAGAACTTCCAAAACGGTTATCAGTGGCTTGGAAGAAAATTCTGGAGATAATGGTGAAATACTCTCTTAAGTAAGGTTGTATGACTAATGCAGTGGATGACACAGTGGAAGATAGTGTGTGGAAAAATACTAAGGGATAGGAAAGATTTGAGTCATAGTTTACAGTCAGAATTTTTTTTTTTCTTCCTAACAATCATAAAATAACCATGTATCATCCAACTGATAGTATCTTCATATTGATGAAAAATTGCATTTGGTCTTTATAATTTGCCAGAGATTTACAATTTTGTTTTCATTTCCATTTTGATCTTTAAGAAAGGATTTTTACATTTCCAGGTTATGTACTTCTGTGCCTGCAGTTTTGTTTTTAATTCTCAGCTTTATTGTATAGAAATCAGATAATTTTGTCTATATTTTAAAATAATCTATGGACGTTTTTTGCATGTGGCTCTAATATGTGGCCAGTTTTGCCAATGTTTCATGGACATTAGAGAACAAGGTGTTTTCTCACCACTGAAAGAACTGTCCTCATATATTTCTAGGAGAACTGTTTTTTAATTTACTGTCTTTAACTTAATGTTTTAATTTAATGTCTTTATTTTAAATGAAATTATAAATAAAATAAAATTCTGTAGGAATTCCTAATAGGAGTTGTAAAACTAGAGAAAGAGCAGAATTTGAAGGACATTGGTTATTTTCCGTAGCTGAAGGGGAACACTCAAACCAGGAGCCTGAGGTAGAATATACACTTGAGGAGCCAAATAAAATGAACTTGGACCAACAGCAGATGAGACTAGATTAGAGAGTGTAATCAGAGAGAAGTGACTCTACATCAGAATAAAGCTTTATAGCCAGTCTATCTACTCTGTGTGCCCATGTTTGCCTTACTTTAGTATTGCCAATATTTCTGCCTTTGATTTTTGCCATTTCTGAAAATCTGAGAATTACCTCAATTTTTATTAACCAAACACTTTTCTTTCAATCTATTTTATATCAATTCACTCTTTAATAGAGTTGCCTTAGGCAATAATGTTCATAAAAGAAGAGAATGATACAATGTGTGATGAAATATGATTATTTTTAAAAGTTTGTCAATTAGCAATAATCGTGACTCGGATAAACCTCATTGGCTACGATACTGCCACTGCACAAAGCTGCCAGTTGGCAACTTTTCCCAAGTGCCAACTGGCAACACAACTGGAAAAAGACCTTAAATAAAAGGGGAAATGGTAAAGACAAATGAGTTCAAGTGGCTAAGAGACTTCAAAGAGAGTCGGGAGGTCATCCCAGAGGTAACTCTTACGCACACCTCAGTAGGAGCTCATAGAACATCTAAGTGGGGTTCCTGAGAGCTCCGGAGACACCCTGGTCCTATATAAGGGGGGATAGCCCCAGAGACTGATGCCTTATCAGTGGGTTCTATTTTGGAATCTGTGCTCCTGAGAGTGACAGAATTAGACTCAAATAAGTCCTCCCTGCACATGGTTCACCAGTCCCTTCTATTCAAACCTACATGTGATGCTGGAGTTTCTTAGGTATACTCCCAGAGACTGGAGCCTCCCGCCTACCTATGTGCCAGGTGTGCATGAAATCTAGGTGGAGCTGCAACTCCTACCCTACAGCTCAATGGACTCATCCAAGTCACCTGGTGAGGAGACAACGATGGGCAATGGCCATCCCAGGGAATGGAGAGGGCCTGCATCTGCAGGCAGGATCATCCCACCCACCATATCCATGGGATATAAGCCCTCTCTCACTTGGAGTTGGAGTGGACATCACCATCCCAGTTGCCTCTGGATTGGGGGAAGAACTATGGACTAGAGTGGACTTGATGGTATTCTCTTGCTTACATATGGTGATTCTTGCAATGCAAGAAATTATAACAATGAGGTGGAGCCAGTGGCCACTTGACAGTTTTTGGGTAGGGAGGGGATGAGCAGTTGAAATACAGGGGCTTCTTTGGGAGTTGGAGGTTGTCCTGAGTACTTTTGTGGCAATGGATGTAGGCCATTTTAAATCAGCACACATCACTCAGAACTGAGTGGGAGAGAGTGTGGTCTACGGTGTGAACTGTGGTCTATGGTTGGTGGCAAGGCTCCAGGATGTGTAAGTTCATTGAGGGTGGTGGGCCACACTGTGGGAGATGTTTGTGTGGGATGTGGTGGGAGGTGTGGGAGGTGGGCAACATGGGAATCCCAGTGGGTTCCGTGTAATATTTTAGGTAATCTAAGCACCTCTTAAAATATATGTATATATATATATATATATATATATATATATATAAAAATAACATTTTTGTAAGCAAATACACATATATGCATATATATTTATATATCATTTTGCAAATGTTTGTATGTATTGTGAGAATTTTGATTTTTACCCATAAAAAAAAAAAAAAAAAAAAGTTTGTCTATGCATTTTCTAAAATAACCTTACACTGCACAATCCATAAAAGTTTTGTACATCACTTAGTCTGATACCTGTGGGAGAGGAGCCGGTATTACCCTCAGGTCTACTGCAGGGAAGTAAGTTTTACATGTCTGGCTTGAGCTAAGAGTCATTTGAAATGAGTAAAAATAATATAGGAGAGACTGGGGATGTAAAACTTGAAAGAGGAGTCAGAGATGATTTGGATATTTTGAGAAAGGGTGAAAAACATTTATTTTCTTTTGAATTAAAGTCAATACTTTCTACCTTAGAGACCAAATTTTTAAGATCTTTAGAAGGAAAAGGCTTCTCCCTCTAGTTTCTTATACCCAATGAGTGATCTGGCTATTGAAAGAAAATAATGCCCCAAACCTTGTTGTTTTTATTTGTTTGTTTTAATGCTGTAGCTTCCTTCTCAGTAGATACTTAGGAGTAAGTTAAGTTTCCCATTATTTATACAATTTATTTGTCATATCCGCAATGCTCTAATTCAAACAACCTCTAAATTTATTGTCCTGTGCAATCCTTCATTGTCATATATTTAAATCACATTTTGTATTATAATTCTCATGCCATGGGTTTATAACAAGCCAAATATTTTTCATTAGTTAATTATGGAATAGGTGCATATGGCTTTTATACTACGAAAAGTATCAAAAATTCTATTATCTCAAAAGAAAAATAATTAAATGCCAGCTTCTAATTATTGAGCACTTAGTCCATGCCAAGAAAACTGGAAAATGCATATGAATATTCCGAGTCTGTCAATTAAAATATTGAAGCTTGAGAATGATAATTAATATACTCAGTGTCACATAGTAAACAGCAGAGCTGGGGTTGCAACTGGGACTGCTTAGCTGCAAAGCTAATGCTGTTTCTAGAAAGCAAGAAAATAGGATCTGATGGACTTCCGATTGGATTCTTGTTTTTAAAGGCTGAAATAAATGCTGCAAAACAGTTTCCTGAGCTGTTGCCTACATTGCAAATATGTAGTAAAGATTCAATGAAGTAATCTGAGTGAATTTGCCCAGTGCTTCACGAAGTACATGGCAGGTTCTGTGTACTTGATTCCTTTCTGTCCTCAAAATGCACAGCTGGCACTGGCAAGCTCTTCACCATTCCTGTCTTTCCTTCCTTCTGTGCACACAACGAGGGCATTGACAGTCTTCTAGGAGAAGCCATATGACTGAATGCTAGCCAAGGGAATGTGAGTGGATATGATGTATGCCACTTTCAAAACAGGCTCATAAAAATATCCTGCATGTGATATTTTAATAGAGATGCGCCCCCCACAAAGGATGTGCCAATGGCTTATTGAAGATGGTGGAATCACAAGATGGACGGAGCCTGGTTCCCTGAGTAACTACCAATTGAAACTGTTCAACTGGGAACTCTTTTTGGACCACAGATGAGCAAGAAATAAACTTCTTTTTGGCTAAATCACTGAGATATCTGAGTTTGTCTCTCATGGAAGTTAGCCTATCATGGTAGGATATAGAAGTTCTGTTTCTGAAAAGCAATCTGAAATCTTTGGAAAGTTTGGTTTCAATGTAGACATGTTAGACATGATTCACTCACTGAGAAAGCCTAAGACCTAAAGTTGTTTAGTGCACTCAGAAGTATTAAAAATTCTGCCCAAATATGTTTCTAGAATATTTTGCAGAGGTGAGTTGCCTCTGATTAGTAATTTATCAAAATTTTATAATGTTTAGAAGACTTCACATTATTTATTTAATTTTGATTATCCATTTTATTGAATTATTACTTTAATAATTCATTTTAATCTCTAAACCCTGAACTCATAACATTAAAAGTGTCAAGATTATCACTGTAATTATCTTACATTAATATGCTAATTCCTTCAAAGATTATACTCAATTGAAACACTTAAGGTTTTAACCACTGTGGACTTAATTAGGTTAATTAAAATACTGTGATATTTTACTTTTACTTTACCATTGCTCCATTATCATTTAATGATTTTAAATAATGGTAATAGAATTTATTATTTATTGCACACAATTTTCCCCTAAAACATTAGTTTCACAGTTAACTTCATTAAAAAAGAGAATCAGCTGCACACCCACTGCAGTTTTGCCTATGTGTTCTTAAATTTAATACTCTACTCTATAAATTGACTCTAATTTATCCGTCCAGTCATAACTCAGATTATGCACTGAGATGAATGTTACCCTTTTACAAAGGGGTTTACTTGATGCCCTTTGAATATGTGATGCTGGATGCTACCTGGAACATCAGCAAGCAATTTGCTATGTCTGAAAAGCCTTTGACTCTAACATGAATGGCAATAGTGCGCTCTCCCTTATCTGAGAATTTCTAAAGAATGTGTGGATTATAAGATCTTTTTGACCTATCCTTTCTTCCTCTCCTGTTACTTTTAGACAGGCAATTCCATAAATATATTCTGCCATGGCACACACTGATTCCTCTGCCACAGATGCAATTCCTTGCTTTGACCACTTAGCTTTTTTCTATCTCTGGAAGCTCTGTTCAGAAGATGCCTTCTATTAATGAATATATCACTTTTTCCTTGTTATAATCGCTTTTGCTTGTGCCTGCAGTGATCATCATCTACTGTGTACACTATACCACCATTGATAGTGACCACTCAATGCCAGGCATTAACTAGAGGTTTACATATATTCTTCAGAATTCTTCCAGCAAGCATACAAGTTAACATTGCTATCTACATTTTAGAGGTGAGAAAAATTCATTTGTTCACGGTAGCTAATATGTAGCTTCTTAGAGGTCATGGTAGCTAAACATGAAATCCCCAGGATTTTACTCAATATCTATCTACCTTCCAAATTCCACTGTCTCTATGTGATTGGGTAAGTAAATGAACAAATATTTTCTTGTTTCCATGTATTTATGATGGCAGGATGGAAAGACTTAAGGAAGAAGATAAAGAAAGAGAGAGGGGGACAAACAGAAAGACAATGAGGTAGCGAGAAGAAAATGATTTAAATATGGCAGATTCTTCAACCCACCATTCTACTCAATAGGTAAGTGACCAAGCTGTGCATGAAAGAAGGTGGTGAATCTGCTGTTCACCTTTTGTCAACTCAGCTTCCGGTTCTTCACAGGAGGTGAGCGTCTTCCTACCCTGAATGTAATTCTACTCTTTAATCATGTGTATGTTTCCTAATTTTTGGTACCTGAGTGCAAGCCAATGACTTCACCTCATACTCAGCCAAATAAACAGTGATCCATAACTAGTCTGGAGGTGATACATACCAGGTTGGACTAATTCAGAAACAGACCATCCCTCTGTAATGTCACACCATCTCAGAGGATGTTTGCCCTGCTCACTGGCTTTAGAACAGTGCTGCTTTGCATGTTGCAGGTAATGAACAATTATCTGCAGAATGGCTAAAAGAGTCAATAAATAACTGCTACTATCACTCAACAACTGTTTCTGTTTTCTGTTCCTAGTAACCTACATTTTTCAGTGTTTCTTTCTTCTCCAACTTAAACAGTCCCACATCTGAGATTCTAAGGGATCAACTGACTTAAGGCTCCTTCATATAACTCATCTATTATGAGGTGGAAACCCAAGATGCATGAAAATTCGGTGCTTTCTCTTGGTGCTTATAATAGCTTCCTTAAGCACATGATAATCCAAGGTCATGTCAGCACTAAGCCAGAACATGGGGTTTCGCTGGTATTCCTTGATAAATCAAGAAAACAATCTTAAAGCCACAGTGCTATCTGAATACTACACAAGTATAAGATGAAGCTGCAAGTTTGTCCAAAAGAAAGAAAACTACTTCTGAAGAAAGTTAACACCTTTAAGTTCTTTCATCCCCAAAGAGTATATTAAGAATATTGCTAACATCTTCTGCATGTCTTGCTTCCAGATTCCTTTAGGCCATCCTAAATAAATTTGATCTCATTTATTTTATCTTATTTGTAAAATGTTATGCAGCCTATTAATTTTTATTTTAATTGAGTAACATATATTTATCAATGTATTTTTTCCTCTAATGGATTATTTTTATCATACCCCCATATTAAGAATTCTGGATGTAGTCACCACTGACTACTGTCAACCACGTTGTTTTTCATTGCCAAAATCCTTTGTATTATATTGAGAGCAAATTCTATTGAGGCCTTCCATATTCTCAGAGTCAATGAATAATAAAGTACATGTTGAATACAATGACATTCTAGGTACTATTTTCCATAAATTGCTTTCAGAATAGAGATAAAACCTAATTTAACTAAATGTTTCCCTATCATGATACATGTAGCAAAGCAAGAATATACCGCACAGTGAAAATTACTTTTGAAAAGTACTTTTTAGCTAACTTGACCACTATCCTGTAAAATCTACAGTTGTTGATAGAGAAACTCTTAGATAAGTTGAAATCCATTACGTTTTGTAACAAAAACTATCAACTGACCCCACCTACAACCAAATGCCTCATTGCCAAATGCAATAATAACTGCCCAAATATGTGTTGTAATAAAATATCTTTGTGTTGTAAAGTGGCAATTATCTATTTACCATTGAATTTTATCAAGATAACCAGAATAATATATACGTTCACATGTGTGGAAAGAGAAAAGGAATAGATATTTATTAAGCTATGACCTTGAGTCAAGGACTCCTTTTGTCCTTATTTATCTCATTTACTATCTAAAATGTCACCTTCAAGTATTACCTTCAAGTATTATATAAAGACACTTGAGCTTAGAAAGAGTAAACACCTCATCCAAGGTTACACAGTTAATGGTGACAGAAATTACATTCAACTCTAGAAATGTCTTGTTCTAAATCCAGTCTTTCTGTGTAAGAAAGTTTTGTTCAAAATATTAAAAAAGCCTCTTAAGAAATTAAAAGCTATATGTTGGTGGGATTATTGAATATTAACTAGAAAGTATTTTTTGAAAAGGTAAACTAGCAAATATTGTCGAATCAAACAATACACACCCCAGGGTGGCATGGAATAGACACACACCTTTATGCAGTTACATAAAATGTTTCATGAAAAGTAAACAAATGAATAATCATGATGATTCTCTGTGATCTCCCAAACTCCTCTTTTACAATTGCTAAGAATAATTCTAAAGCATCCTATTCCTTTAAAGATGGTTAAAACTCAGCCTATCTTCCCTTTCCTTCAGAAAATCAACTAGGCTACTGTATTAACAAGTACTTTAAACCCTGTCAGAAGGTGCTGTCAAAGGTATGACACAGAAATTGGATGTCCCTTCCCGAGCCTCACAGTGAAGAATGGAAGAGAAAAAGCAGGGTTGTAAACATTCATGCTTTTATAAAGCTGTGTCATCCCATTCACAGGACAAACGAACCAGTTCAATGAATGTGGTGACAGTTTTTCCACAAGAGTTGACATTCAACTTCAGCTAAATTTATAAACTTGCAGTGCATGTTCAATTTATTTTATATTCTGCATTTCACTCTGCCATCCTGCATGATGACATTAAGTACAGACCTGCAGAGAAAATAATATCTGTTTTTCAAATGTCTAAGTGAAACACCATTACACTTATAAACAAAATGAAAACAAGCACCTTCGCAGAGAAATAGCATCATAAAAAACCTGCAGGAGGTTTCTTTTGTGAATATCAAGGGAATTGACAATGTGAGTAATTCACAACTCTATATTAGAAAGCGTCTACATTGCCGGGATAATTCCATGGCTCTCTCGAGAAATCTGAAAGACTGCAGACATTTCTTGAATGCATGTTATTGATTCATAACAAAATGTACTGAATCCTTGTGCAATGAAAGAAACAATACTTTGCAGGAATGGGGATAGAAACAGAATGGATGACAAGTCGGACACTAGACATGTAACCCCAGGTTCAAATTCTGGCTTTACTGGTAACAAAGTATATAAAGTTGGAAAACGTTTTTCAAAGCCACAACTCTTGCATATGTACAATGGGGATAATAAATAATACATATTACATGTACATGGTTGTCAAGGGCTTAAATGATCAAATACACTCAGTGCATGTCACAAAGAAAATGTTTGATTAATGCTGACTATCATTATTATTTATATTATTACATCTTGATTCAGGGTCTCATCATCTCTCATTTGGAGAACTGCCTCCCCTAGTTTTTCCATCCTAAACAGTTGTTCAAACTTATGTGACCATGTCATTCTGTTTATTAACCTCCTACAAATATTCACTGTTACATAAGGTGATTTTTTAAACTCCATGTCATGACCCATTAATGGGTGGTGAAATCAACTTAATGGGTCAAGATTATATTTCAAATAAAAATAATAAAAAAGGATAGATTAAAATAGAGTAGAACCTATCAGAGCTCATCACATATATAAGGGTAAAAGACTATTTTTGAAACCTCTTAATTCAGTTACTATGTGCATGTGTGTATGTGTGTGTGTGTGTAGTGATTTGTAATGTGAAATATATTTTCTGACTAGATAACAATAAAAAAATAACTGAAAAAACTTTGGAGAAGATGACACCCAAACTACAGTGCTTTACCACCTATGTGGGCAGTAGCGCTGATCATGCGATGTTCCTAATCCAATGAATGGGACATGGACACCATGCATTTTCTCCCTTTTGCTTTTGAGGTGGGGAAGCAGTTGTGTAAGATGAGAAATGTAGTAGAGTAAGTGCGATGGTTACGGTAATGTGTCAACTCGGCCAGGTTATTGTGCCCAGGTGTTTGGTCAAGCAAGCCCTGGGCTAACTGTAATACAAAGACATTTATGGACTTTAGTTACCAGTGAGTTTACTGCATGGATAGCTGATTACATCTACGTCTGCCAGGAAGGCTGCCATCAGCAATGAGGGACACCTTATCCAATCCGTTGAATGCCTTATAAGGGGAAATGATTTCAGCATTCAGAGAGAATTTCCCAGCTCGTCTTTGGACAGCCAGCATCTCCCAGAAACTCATCAAGAACCTTCATCGGACTTCCATCGGAGCCCCTGGTTTGCAGCCTACCTGCAGAACTCGGACTTGTGCATCTCCACGGTCATGTGAGAATCTCTTATAAAATCTCATACTATTGACAGATATCTCCTATTGATTCTGTTTCCCTAGAGAACCCTGACTAATACAACTTGGTACCAGAAGTGGGGTTCAAACTCATGTGGATATCAAATCCATTGGATCTGCTGGATCATATGGCCCAAGTTGTAGTGCAGCTTGCACAGTAGCCTGGACCTGGCACAGAGCCTCCTCTTATTCTGGTCACTCGGTAAATGGGCCAGAGTAGCACACCCAAATGAGGAATGTATTGTCTCTAAAGCCTGAAGAGACGAACTAAGCGTTGTGCTTCTTTTTTGGTCATAGGAGGGGCCAGATGCAACAACTTATCCTTCACTTTAGAAGGGATATCTCGACATGCCCCACACCACTGAACATCTAGAAATTTCACTGAGGTGGAAATCCCCTACATTTTTGTTGGATTTATCTCCCATCCTCTCTCACACAAATGCCTTACCAGTAAGTCTACTTCTTGCTCACTAGGTCCTATCAACATGATATCATCAATATAATGGACCAGTGTGATGTTTTGTGGGAAGGAGAGACAATCAAGGTCCCTGTGGACCTTATGACACAGGGCTGGAGATTTGATATACTCTTGAGGCAGGACAGTGAAGGTATACTGCTGGACTTGCCAGCTGAAAATAAACTGTTTCTGGTGGTCCTTACTGATGGCAATTGAGAAAAAAGCATTTGCCAGGTCAACAGCTGCATACCAGGTACCAGGGGAAGTGTTGATTAGCTCAAGCAATGATACCACATCTGAGACAGCAGCTGCAATTGGAGTCACCACCTGGTTAAGTTTATGATAACCTACTATCATCCTCCAAGATCCCTTTGTTTTCTGCACAGGCCAAATAGGAGAGTTGACTGGAGATGTGATGGGAATCACCACCCCTGCATCCTTCAGATCCTTGATGGTGGCACTAATCTCTGCAGTTCCTCCAGGCATCCGGTATTGCCTTTAATTTACTATTTTGCTAGGTAGAGGCAGTTCTAGTGGCTTCCACTTGGCCTTTCCAACCATAATAGCCCTCACTTCACAAGTCAGGGATCCAATGTTGGAATTCTGCCAGTTACTGAGTATGTCTATTCCAATTATGCATTCTAGAACTTGGGAAATAACCACAGAATGGGTCCGGGGACCCACTGGACCCACTGTGAGACAGACATGAGCTAAAACTCCATCAATCACCTGATCTCCATAAGCCCCTACTCTGACTGGCGGACTACAGTGACGTTTTGGGTCTCCCAGAATTAATGTCACTTCAGAGGCAGTGTTTTATAATCCCTGAAATGTCTGATCATTTCCTTTTTTCCAATGCACAGTTACTTTGGTAAAAAGCCAGAGGTCTCTTTGGGGAAAGGTGGGAGGAAGATTAACAGGATAAATTTTTGGTCATTTAACAGGATGCCTCCCCAAGGGGATCTGACCTTCTCCTCATTCAAGGGGCTCTGAGTCTGTAAACTGTCTCAACTCTGGGAATTGATTAAGGGGCCATGAACCTCTGCATCTGTAATTTGACTTAGGATTTCGTTCACTTGACCTAGAACCCTTTTGCTTACACAGATTCCGAAGAAATTTAGTAGACTGTACATCTATTTCACTTCTAGGTACCCCATGATCTATTAGCCAATGCCATAACTCTATGCGACTCAGACTATTTTGAGTGCTGCTTTGAATCTGCCTTTCACGGTGGTAGCCACGCCCACATGTCTTTGGTGATTAACTGCTGGTACTTGACTTTTAAAGATCCAAACATCTCCATAATGTTTAAGGATTCCAATTTTATTACAGCTCTCCCTACAGTAATATCTGGACTACAGAGAAGAGCAACCAGGGAGCTTTTCAGAGAAGATGGGGTAGTCTTAAATATTTATTCCTCACAGTCCTGGTTAAAGGTGTGTCCTCTGGACATTTCTATGGTGGGTAGGCAGGTCTCAAATGGTAAATCCATTCTAGCATTCCAATCTCTCTAAACCTTTGAATTCCCTCTTCTACTGTGTAAGTTAGTGGTTTTAGTACCAAAATTTGCTGGTTCATTAAAAGAGAAGTATATAAATTAGACTTCCAATGTTAATAGTACCACAGCATTATCTTTCCACTCCATCGCCACAAAGAATTGAAAACAATTTAATAATTGCCGAATGTATTATGCAATAAGAACAGCACCAAAATAGCTTAAAAATTCTATTGACCAAGATTTTTGTGCAAATATTAGAGTAATTATTTTTCCATTTATTGGATGAAAATGTTTCACTACAGAGAAGCATTTTCAAAGAGATACATTTCAAACACAAATTCATACACCCAAATTGTAAATAAACCAGGAACACTTGGTACATAGCAAGCTAAAAAGGTATCTGGTATAAAAATATAAACCGCCCCCTTACATAACTGAGAAGTTTCAGTTTTACATGTAGATAATCACACAAGCATCATGAAAGCAATCTTTGGGTTTGGATGAGAAGAAAGAGGATCAAATACATTAAAATTAAACTATGCATTCCTCCTCCAAAGGCAGGACATTGTCTTGTTCTGTAATTTCAAAGACATCAGGATAACTAAGGATTACCCAGTATACTAAGAGGGTTCCGAGATCAGAATTGGTCCTCAACTAAAAATCCATAATGGCCCTACTTTTAACCAGTAACATAGAATGCAAATGCGAAATCATACTTTTGTGAACACTTCAGGAATTTTCTTTTCCCTTTGGGGATATTCCCCTTTGAAGAAATACTGCCTTTAGAAGACCTGAAATTGAATTATAATGCATATTCATCATCTATAAAGACTGATTTTACAAACCAAGCATAAGGAACAATTTGTAAGCACCTCATAAGACTGCACAGCAGAGTTATGAGCATGGGTTTGAGAATGTGATATAGCTGAGCTTAAATGGTCTGAGATTGGAAGCCAGCTCAACTATTTTCTAGCCTTACGACTTTGGGAAATACTGGACTTTCTGTGCCTCAGTCTCCTTATTGGTAAAATTGGGATGATAGTATCTACTTTATAGAGTGGAAGTGATGCTTAAATATGACAAAATATACCAAGCATTTAGCCCAGGCCCTGCATATAATAATTGCTCAATAAATGGCAGCTATTAAGGCTGGGAATAGTCATAAAACAGACCTAGGGTCTGACTACATATTTTGCTTCATACAAAATAATAATATGAAGGAAAACATTTTAATACAACCACTTAAAGTTATGATAAATTGTCTTCATATTACTTTAACACGAGTTTATGTTTAAATGATAAATTTTGATGGTTGAAATATTGACCCAAGCCCTTTTTAAAAATTATTTGATTTTACCCATTATTTCTGAGTTTCAAGCAAAGAAGCAACAAGGAATAAACAAAGAATAGAGAATATGGGTGAAGGACTTGAACTTGAGGGAAATGGCATTGTGCTATCATGACAAATAGAATTCCTTACACTTAAAGAGTCAAAGCTAGTTTATTCAATAAGGACTCGGCATGACTATTCTGTTACAAGATTATTTTTGTGTGGTTAATCTGCTCTTTTCTTACATTTCTCCATTTACAATACCTGTCTCACTTGTCTTCATATAACCATGTTTCCATGATGTTTGGCAGTTACCCGGCGCTCATTGCACTTACAAAGAATGGTATTAATATGAGTTTTAGTAAACAAGGGTTTATTGCTCCACAACCTACCTTGACCATGATCTTCAAAGCAGCCTGTCTTTCTTTACATGGGGCTTGGGAGGAATCATTGCACTCATTTTTAACATCTTCACTTATATTTCAGTAAGAATTAAGTTAAAGGAGTGTATTTTTCCTCATAGGCTGTTTGCATTTTTAGGCCTAGATCTCATAGTATAATGAATGGTTTATATTCCTTTTAAAAATAAAATCAGTTTTGAAAGATGTAATCAGTTTATTTTTAAATTCATAGGAGGCTACTCCTGTCATCCTGAATTGTACTATATATCATTCTAGCTGTGAGAGAAGAATTCACATAGCCTAACAGATTCTGCCTTCAAGAAACTTAAACTCTAAATTGATACACATACGTGCAAAAGCAACTAATAAAATGATAAGGCAAGATGCAATTTAAGTGACAATTGGATAGCTTAGGCAGGAAGTTAATAATTATTAATAAATACTCAATTAATAAAAATATATTATTGAGCACCTACCATTTTTACTAATACTCAACATAACCAATTGGCAGGTATTATCCCCAATTCAGAGAGGATAAGGTTAAGACTCAGAAGCTGTGACTTTCTCAAAGCCACCCAACTAATGAAGGAAAAACTTTATTATCATTCCTGGGTCTGCCAGCCTTCAAAGCTCACTTTCTTTCCATTCCACTTCACTGCTGGTAAAGAAAGTCAAAAGCCACAAAAGAAAAAAAGGATTGATTGTGAGGAGAGAGAGAGAGACTGGTACAAATTTGAAGGAGAGATGAAGTAATGAATTGAATAGGTTTGAACTTTTATAGAGGAATAAGTACTATTACCTTCTCAGAGTAAGTCTGACCATTTCTTTAGATTGACTGAATCTTATTTTATTTCATTTTAAAGAAGAAAACAAACCCACATGGATAAGCAAGGGACCCAAGGCAGGAATAGGAGCTAAACCTGGTGAATTCTTACACATAGCACAGGACTTGGCAAATTTGGTGCTTAAAAAATATTTGTGGACTACAGAAGAGTAGTAGCTAATAAACAGAGAGCATTTACTATGTGGCAGGCATCAGGTTAAGTAGTTTGCATTGAGGCTCTGAATATACAAATGGACAATGGCCAGACTATGCATAAAAAAGGAACTCTGGCCCACAAGCTACCATAACCAGTCCAGGAAAGGAAATCACAATCTCTATTAAAAGTTACTCAAAATAACTATGACTTGATCAATAATTGGCAGCTTCCCTAATTTTGTCCCCACTTCCATCTTTGGACCAACCAAAGAAAGCCAAAAATGCTCTCCTGACCAATCATATAAGATGCCTTGCTTCTAGCTTGCCCACCTCCAGCTTACTCATGCCAACAGCCTCAATCAGGGCATGCCTGAAGTCTCCCCTGTGTTCTTTCACAAAGCTTTCCCACCTGTCTTTGAGTCAGCAAGGGCCAACAGCCTTGCTATATCAAGTTCTGAATACAGCCTTTGCTCATGTAACCTTATTCTTGTGGGGGGGTTCTCTGTTTATTTCCACAGCATCTATTAGGTGATGGCTTCATCTCAACAATGCTGGGAGGTAGATGCTCTTCTCAGCTCCATTCTCCACGTGAGCCTGCTGCAGCTTGCCCACATCCTCAGAGCCTGGCCGGGCCCAGGCCCCTCTTCAGATCTTCAGATCCCACAAACTGGCCTTCACTGAGTGAGTCGAATAGTGAGGGCTTTCTAAGCTTATTCCATTTGTGTATGAGACAAAGTTTTCATGTCAAATGTTCTTTATCAAGCTATGAATTGCTTTTATAAAATGACAAAATATCACTTATACCACAGAAATGAAGTGGAAACAAAGGATGGGAATTTGAATATATTTTCAATGGATCATTAGGAAAGAAGTCCATTGAGCCTAGCAGATCTGAAGCTTCCTCTATGCTCCTTAAATCCCATGCTGAAAGATTGTCTGAAAGAGTGGAAAATATGCTCAATAAGTAAAAGCCACCATCACACACATATTACAGGAGACATTTCCCATAAAAACAATTGTCTTGAATGTGTAATAAAAGTGTTAGTGTTTAAAGTCCATTATGCCAGAAATTGCAAAAGGAACTTCCAAGAATCTTAATTTATTGATTGTCATATTTTATGAAATGAGGATGTTGGAGGGAAAATAAAACTTTAAGATAATGGAATAGAGATACACAGAGAAAGAAATATGTGTAAATGAGAGTTTGAAAACCTGCAAAGGACCATGATTATGATTACATTGAACAATAGCCAATGAATAGTCATTTGTAAAATTAACATGTACCAGCCTTTAGGTAAAGAAAAGTTATTTTTATTCAATAATCATTGATTAAGAATAATGCATATGTTTAACACTACACTAAGCCTTCACCTACATTGTCATCTGTCTCAGAAAAGACGGCTATCAATGCCTCCATTGTATAAACTATAGAACCAGTAAGGGGTGATTAAAACCTGCCCTATTCTTATAGCATCCTCCAGTTTGTATTTGTAGCACTTTTTCAATTAAAAATATTAATTTAATTATTTAAGAGCTTAATTTACTATTAGTTTATATGTTCCATTTGAGGAGGGTTTTTGACTTTTATTTATCTCTAGACATTCAGTGCCTGGCTTATTTTAGGTGCTCAGGAAATATGTGTTCATTAAATTAATGAATAGAAGAGGTGAAGTAGAAGTAGCAAAATCCATAGTCATAATCATTCCACTGTACTGCCTCTTCCAGAGTTTCTCCTTGAGCAGCTGTGAAGGGAATAAGTGTTAGGAAGTACTGAGATTCCAAAACTGATGTGAAGAGATGAAAAAAATTTAAAGATGTGACATACCAGATAACCACCGCAAATTAAAATAAATAAAAAGTCATGCTCTCTCTTTTGATACAAATCAACTAATTAAAGATTTTTGACAAAGAACATAGAAAAGAAACAATAAAACTGATTATATGGAGCCTAAAACATTAGTCATTTTGGCAAAATTTGTTTACAGTTGAAAAGAAAATACTCTTATCTTCTAAGGCCATTAGAAAAATATGGTTCTCCTGACCTTAAAATAACCTTTGAATTCTGTTTTATTATGGGAAAGAAAAAAAGTGTAACCACTTTTTATGTGTGTGGCATTCTAACTCAAGCTATTTTTTAATTGTTGTAAACAATCAAGTTTCAGCCTCGTTATCTTTTTGCTTTTTTTTTTTTAATTATTCCTTTTCAAATATATATTCATTCAACCTCTGTATGTCACAAACCCCAGAAAGTTTCTTGTGAGTCCTGAGCCAGAAGAACTTTAAAATTCCAGGGAAGCAAAATGGACATTTAAACAAAGAAATAAATAAAACCAAAACACAGGTGTGTGGGAGGAGTGGGAAATCTGGCCCTTAGCTTAAGGTGACAAGTGGTTACACAAGGCAGTTGATCACAGAGCAGAACTTTAAAACCTATAAAACAGAATGGAGCTTTTTTCCCCTTTAATCAACCTGAAGACTTTTTTTTTTTTTTTTTTTTTAACTTTCTGAAAATTTCTATTTATAAAGAGCACAAAAACAGAGACTTCTTTTAATTCAGTATGTGGTATGTTGCATTTTCCAGTTTGTTCAATGTTTCAAAGCTCAAGGATGCCTCTGCTTTCAATTGCACATGGGCCTGAAGTATCCTAGCTTTTGGCAAGCAGGTGGGAGACTCAACAAAAATCAAACTAGTAACAAGACAGACTAAATGCAGGGCATATCTGTATGTTTACACATGAAACTTACAAAAGCAGTAAAAGTGATATAGTTTACAGGTGAAATGAAACTATCTGGAACTAGCCTACCACAAGTTTCCGAACCTGGACTGATAACAATAAGTTATTATATATATATATTACATATAGCAAGTTTCACTTACATCAAGTGTAATTGGCAATCGATGTTTATGCTTTTAAAATCTAAGCAGAATGGAAGAAATCTAGGCTAAAAAGATAATTTTAATTATTCTATGTTGAGTCCATCAGCTTCTTTCATGAACTACTAGTTAAAAGCCTCAACCAACAAAAACAAGAATACCCAGGCATGCTACGATCTCTCAAAACTGAACATTTCTTAAGCAAAGGGGTAGAACAAAAGTAGTTACTTTCTCCCCAGAATAGCCCCAGGAGATCCAATCTATTTTTATTAGAAGACTACACCCCTGTCTATAACTGCCCTGTTTTTTTAACCTGTATTTAACATAAGTGAATGTAATAATTTATGTGTGTGTGTGTGATGTGATGCTATGTTAGTCCAGGGAAATTGTTTTATGCCACTAACATCATCCAATCTTAAAGTGGACCCTTACTTTCTGCACACACACAAAATTTTTATTTTAGCATGCTATATACTGTTGAACCCTAATTAGCCTACCCATAGGCCTTCATGGCAACCAAAGTAATGTAGAAAAGAAAAGTTTCCCACTGTCTCCTAAGTGTCTTATCTGAAAAGCACACAACCTCCCCTCCCTTGAACAATCTCGCAAGGACAGACAAGCATACAACCTCCCCTCCTTTGAACAATCCTGCAAGGACATCTCAACCCTGCAGCTGTGACCCAGGCTATCAGGGCATTCTGTGCAAACTCTAGCTAACTGCCAAAATCCGCTTCTGTTTATCCCGCTTGCTTGCAAACTGCGACAGCAACCCCCTATAAAAAGGAGCCATTTTAAAACCTGGGTGCTGCAGTTCTCTCCTGCATGGGAGGTGCTGCAGACGCCCGTGGGCTTAGCTCAATAAACTTCATAAAAGTGGTTAAAGTCTGAGTGTGGTCCATCTCCTGGGTTATAACAATACAAGCTGCAGTTCAACACGATGGAAATGTAATAGGGCTCATGCTCTTCTCTACCTGAGAAAAATTTCCAGAATTTCACATTGTTTTCCTTTAAAAACCCATTTGCTCTAGTGATAAAATATATTTATTAAGATTTAATTCAAAACTAATAATCTCAGAAATACAGTTTGCCTGAAAACACACCTTTTATAAGCAAGGTCTATTACTTCCTTACTTGGCTAAAAACATGAAAAAATTTAGGTTTCATGGGCTTTTTTTCTTCCCCTTTTAGATATTTCTGTAAAATTAAAAGGGAGAGAATTTACAGAAAGGTACAGAAGTTTATATTTATATGTTTGATGAAAAAACAAGGAAATCAGCACATTTAGTGTTAGTGACAAAGAGAAAGTCTGGAGCACGTACAATTGAAAAGCAGAATATATTTTTCTCCCAGTTACACAATTATATTAAAATATGAGAACAGGAGTATTTTTTTCATGTTAAATACCTAAGCCAGTTGCTTGTTCTGCAACATTTTTAAAAATGAAATTCATGGATTCTTCAGTTGTAAATGTCCACTGTGTAACCCAAGCCAAGTGAACTACGTATCATCAACTATTCTAGAATTGTAGAACATCAAAACCCTCCCCCAACTCCACCCCACAAATAAATAAAAGTATTTCCCAGTACCCCAGGGAGGCTGCTTAACTCCTGGGAAGACATGTAAATCATATTTGCTTTAAAAAAAATACACACCTGCAAACTTCAAGGCATTTTTAGCATTCTCGCAGGGAGGATTCAAAGTAAAACCAAAAGATCAAGGGAGTGGGGAAAATGTTGAATCATTCTGGGTTCCCCATGATTAGTGTATCACTTTAGTCACAGAACAAGATACAGTGATCTTTTAAGTGGATTTGCCCTTTCAGTGGGTCATTTGTTGCCCAAGTTGATGACAGCAGGAACTTTTAAGAACCACACTTGTTAAGTGTGTATTCATTAATCACATACATTCACTCTTAAAACAAAAAACTAACTAGAAGGGGGAAAAAAAAAACAAAACTATTCAGTATTTCAGAGATTAAATAACCTTGTGTAGTCTCTTGAAATAAATTTTGATTTCCTAAGAAGTTTAATTACTTTCACTTGCTATTTTATATATAGATATATTTGTGTATATATGTATGTGTGTGTGTATATATATACACACACACACACACACATATGTAAATATTATCCTGTGATTCTACTAGTGGTTCCTTTGCTGAGTTGAAGATCTAGGAGCATAAAAGCCTGTGTCCCCCATGAATGGCAGCTAATGCTGTAGACAGTTCGACTAGGCAGTCTGATCCTGCTACCCTTCATTGATCTGGACTATCCATGGCTTCATTCTAAGTGGTTATCCTTTTGGGATCTTGCTCCTGCAAATTCCAAATAGATTCCATTTCTTTAGTGTGATATACAAGAGCAGCCCTCAGATCAAAAGAACCCCAGCTATTATTCTTTTTTAAGCCTCTCTGGTATTCCTGTTCTTTGGCAGAGCCTAACTAAGTACTCATAGGAAAGTCCATAAGATTTTGGTTTTCTATCTTCTAGTCTTTTGGGAGAAACTAAAGCACATGGACTACTGGTGTCTGCTTTTTGCAGGTCGTCTACATGGCTGGGTTCCGAGGATAAGGCTCTGCTCTCTCTAGTAGTCTCAGATTTTAGGATATTACCCAGCACTTGAGGCATAGTCCGTTTTTCCAAGCTCATAAGCCTTGGGAAACACAGGATGCTCAGCTCCTGAGGGGATGATTTCAGCACCCTGCAAAACCAAAGTGGCAGGATATTCCCCTTGAAATGTCACCTCCACGACTTTGTGATCTGATGATTTCCCAGTAACAAATCTTGGGGCCAGCCCTGGGCTCATTTCCACTGATTCTGGAAAATATCCCCCAAGTTTCGTTGATCTGTCTGAGGGGGCAGATCCACTTGTGCTCAATGACACAGTTTGCATAACTGAAGGGCAGATAAAAAGGCTAGACTTAATTTGTTCAACAGCTGCTGAAGTTAAACTCATGTGCAGGAGAACCGAGTCAGTCCCAGAAGAGACGGGTGTTAGAGCAGCAGTCGCTGCTGAAACACGTGTATTTAGAAGAACTGGTCGAAGTGACAATTCAGCGCAGACATAGGGACCTGGGGTAACAGATTTGAAGACTGGGTCTGAATTTCCCCAGTAGATGATGAAGAGGATGAAGTTGAAGATAGAGACACAGAAGGATTCTATCCAATTTAGTTGAGGTTTACCTTAACTTTGCTGGCATAACATATTTCAGCACAGCTATTATCCCCTGGGAAAACTGAGGGTGGTTTAAATAGGGTCCCTGGGTCTTCCTTGGAGGCTACAGCCGAAGCATGCTTTCTTTGGGCCGATCATCACAATTTTAGCTGCTCATACCAGGTTTATTATCAGAGCTATTCCGCAGCACATTGCCTACGGTGAATTTTCCTCAGCGTATTCTTCCAAGCCCAGTTTTATACCTCCAAATGGGCTTGGAACCATCGACTCCATTTGCCTTTTTTTTCACTATAGTCAGGCTTGAAAGTTTCAAGCCCCTATTTTAAGGTTGGGACATGGTGTCTTGTTGCATTATTTTTTGTCCTGCACTAAATGAAGGTTTTCACTATTGCACCTGGCTTTCCTTTTTTTCAGGAGGGAATATCCACTCTCAGATCCACTACCATCATCACCTGCCCTTTTGCCCATATGAACATTAATAATCCAGCAGAATCATTTGTCACAGCGCCATTTGGACTTGCTACAGCATCAGTCTTGTCTACAGATTGGTTCTCTCCAGATTTATTCTCGTAAGAGGTCCAGTTCTTTTCGTCCATACTGTTCTTTTCTGAATGAAATTCTTGGTTTTAACTCCTGCTCCCCCAAAGGTGCCGGCCTTCCCAGTCAGCTTCATGTTAGTGGGTACAATTTGTGGGCTGCCATTGAGGACCCTGGAAATAACGGTTGTTAGCTTCATCAGTATCCAGGCTCTTTAAAATCATCTCTTTCTCCAGCATTACCATTTAGCTCACCATAGCCTGTTTTGCTATTGTTGTGTTGTGTTGTTTTATTTTTCTCTGGTGCTGCTGGGGGGAGTGCCTCTGCTCATGTTTCAGCAGCTTTGGCTGGGCCTTGCTGCGGTACTGGTGAGGCTGCTGGTGATGCCGGTGGCGGTGGCGGCTGTGGTTGTAGAAATACTAGCGGTGGTGGTGGAGGCACGGCTGCTGCTGCGGGTGATGGTGCTGTCGTGGTGGCTGGGGGTGTTGAGGCTGCGGCTGGCCCGGCTCCTCCTCCATCGAAAGCCACTGGCCTCCCTGGCTGAGCCTGTGGGCTGCTGCACCGTCAGGGTCTGAGACTGCTTCTTGGGGCTCATCAGTGTATCTCTCAGCCCCATTATTTTAAGGCACTAGTTCCAGAAGGTATGTTTAGTAGCATTACTCACAATACAAAACAAAAGCTATAATGTTTTTTTTTTTTTTTTAGGAGGTACTGGAAATTAAACCCAGGACCTCCTAAATGGGAAGCAGGCACTCAAGCACTGAGCTCCATCTGCTTCTCAATGAGACTTGGTTTTTGCTTGTTTGTTTTGTTTGTTTTTTAAGAGGAACTGGGGATTAAACCCTTGACCTCATACATGGGAAGCAGGCACTCAACCACTTGAGCTACATCCATTCCCAAAAGCTATAGTCTTATTCTCACTAACCAGGAGTCAAATGGTATTCCCTTTTCCACAAAACTATCCTTGTCTGTAGAAGGTTGAAACCATAAGGCAAAATAACTTCTTTGCATCTGCATTGAGGAACTGAGGCATCTACAGCTTGAATTATCTACAAGCTACACAGGCAGTTAAGTTTTAGAACAAGCCCTGTTTAAACATTTAAGTACATATGGGTTTAAAATGTTGTGTAGTTATCATTAGTGACCTTGGGAAAACCATATAATTATATGACCCTCAGTCAAATAAAAAAAGTTGGATTATTAAGAATAAAAATATCATGTTTCAACTTTTTTTTATATTTACTGACAGGGAGCCGTGATCCTGTAAACCCAACCAAAGGGTCCCCAGTCCTTAGCAGAGATACTCTTAAGCAATTAGCTGGTAATGAAGAAAATAATAAAAAATACATTAAGTAATTGTCATTACAATCTACCATCTCTAGGAAATATTGGCACATACCTAGTCAAGAATGGGATTTTCTCCCTATGTGAGTATTTTTACTTTTTATCTGTTGTAATTAATCATAAACCTCTGCAGCATGAGGAATCGGGATTTGTAATGTGGAAGTAGTTCTCCACATTTAAATTCAGAAACATAGCAGATCTAGTGTAACTAATGATTTTTTCATTTTTCCTGAACCTGCCGAGCATCACTTACTATGACCCTGATGCCACGCTAAGCACTGAGAATAGAGATAAAAGAGTCTCTTCTTCAATGAAACCAATGCTATAGCAGGAGAGATGAAAACCAGGGACCAAATGGTTATGATACAATTGCTTAACTTCTCAGTTAAAATCCTGAACTCAGTGTTCCGGGGCACAAAAGAAATATGTATCTCTCTCAGGGTTAAGATGAAAGGGCAGTAAGGAAAGGGTTCCAGAAAAGGTAACACTTGACCTGATTCTTGAAGGACAATAATGTATGAGGCATAGACTAGACCACAATCTAATTGGGAAAACAAGAAGTAAAATATTGGAAAAATGGTTATATTAGATGGGCAGACCTCAAATACTGTAAGAGGTAGAGACAAATCATAAGAAGCTACATGTAAGAAGTATCAGCTTATCTGTGTTTTGAATTATGGATGAGAATTGCATAGTTCAAGGAGAAAAGGCAAATTATGTCAACTTTAAATTTCACTCACATTCCTTAGTTGCCTTACTTTATGCTACTTCTAACAAGGAAGTAATTACTTTTATATCATGAGACTGTCAATTTCATGAGGGTATGGGCCAGGTATGTTTTTGTTCACCAGTACAAAGCTATTATTGGCTTAGTGCTTGCAATATAATGAGTGTTTAATACACATTTTTAAAAGAATGAAGGAATGAATTAATGAATTGATTTCCAAAAGATGCTTAAAAAATAGCCAAGGTATTTTATAACATGCTTAATTTTTGGTGACATGACAATATTATGCAGACTAAAAATAAAATTTGGGTTTGGCTATAGAAATTCAGAAAGATTAATCAGTGGGTGACAAGAGCTTAGTTGGCAGATCAGGCAGAATACAGACTTGCTGTAACCAAGATTATATGAGCCAGAAAGTGACATAATGAAAAAGGTATATTAAGGGATTAGTCTGGCCCTCTGTGCCAGATGAATTGGAAGGGGAGGGTATGGAGTCAGGTAGAAGACCTAGGAAGCTGAGAACTCACTTAATCTAGTTGGAAAGTGAAGAGCTCTATTCTAAAGAGTTTTCAGTGAGGGGGAGGAAAGGAATAGACATCAAGGAATCAATTGCTTTTCAATAGGATGGTCTAGATTTGATTTGGCAAATGAGACCAACTACATAATTTGTGGGGCTCAGTGCAAATTGACAATGTCAGGCCCCTTGTTAAAGCATATTAAAAATTTCAAGAGGTGAGAGCAGAACGTTAAATCAAGTTCAGGACCCTTCTTAGGAAGGGGATCTGGATGACTGCATAGGCTGTGCACTTTAAAGCCAGCCCTGTTGGCAAGTACTCCATGTTTAAGTCAGGAAGGAATAAAGGAAGGGAAGAAGGAAGGAAGGAAGGGAAGGAGGGAAGACTCAAGAAAGGGTTTAGGGATTATATTTGACCATAAACTCAAGTCAAGTGACAGCTACACACAAATTCAAAACAATCTTTAGTTTTATGGTCTGTCAGGTCATTCATGTTCCATTAATATATAATCCTAAAAGTTATTGCTGTCTTCAATGTCATGAGCTTTTTCTGTTGTAGCAAAGGAAACTACACAAATATCTTTTGACTAGTGTATCTCTTCCAGAGAAAAATGTCTCTACCCTCCCCTAAAAATCAGTTCATAAAAGTTTAAGCTACACATATAAAGGCAATGTCTAATAAAGGAAAGTAAGTATCCCATCATCCCAGTAAATATTACTCAACTCAAAACCACTTGTGGTCATGTGCTAAGAAAAGAGCCCTCTAGGACAAATAATCCTGCCTTTATTTAAGGATTTCTAAAAGGATCAGTCATATTTTGAGCTACCCAAATATATAACAAAGGGAGATGTTTTAGGAAAGAATATTTTATTTCTGTAAGAGAAACAACTTTATACCAGTCTGAAGTCAAAAAAGAAAATGGCCTACTCACGGAGATTTTTCACATCTGTTTAAAGAAAAATTGTTAAAGACCTTGAAAAAGACCAAAAAGTTATTCTGCCTAGCACCCTCTTTTAGGGTATCTCGACCTTTCATTGTTTTTGGTTATTTTTTGAACTCTGTAAATTGAAGATAACTGAAAATAATGCAATTGACTTTTGTCTATGGAAAGGCAAATTAGTTGCACGCAATGAATTATTACCCAGTGATGACTTTTTTTGCATCTATTTGTAAATCGTTTTCAGCATTCTTTATTTGCCTAAATATGTAGTACTTTGAATTTTCCTGTGAATGGTTTGGGACTGAATTCTGGATGAGGAAATAAGACTGGAGATCTGACCTATGAGTCATCAATGAGTAGGGAAGAGTTTATGATCATGAAGAACATGCCAAGAGAAAGCAGAAAAAAGAGTAAAGGGATAAAGTCTATATTTTTGAAATCCTTGGAGTTGGAAGATAAAGGAAAGAATATGGAAAGAAATTGAATGTAATACAGGGAGAAAGATACTATTGATTAATTTAAATCAGGAGAGCTCACTTACTTTTTACTATAGAGAATGGGGCTACTTCTAGAGAAAAGAAAAACATGGTCTTTTATGTGATTTTCCATATTTATAACTGTGGATCTTTATTTTCTCTCTATAGCAATGTAGGAGAACAAAAATAAATAAACAAATAAATGTATTATTTGGTTATTCTAAGTACTCTACTATAAAACAAGTTGACTGATCAATTGTCACAAACTTTTAAAACTTCTCATTTTATTCTCACTAGTTTTCATTAAACTAAACGAGATAATGTTTCATTCGCTGGAGTTTTAGAAAATCCAGGCAATTTTCACTATTAGACATAAAGAATTTATACAGTTTTTTTTGTTTACTTTTAAGTGGAACTCTCAGGAATTTTGCCATGTACTTGTTTAGTCTAAGAATCCCCAAATCTAACCTTACCTCTCAATTCAACCACCTCATAATGCACATGCTTCTAACAAAGCTGCATCTTCAATCTCCTGTCAACAAAAGTGTAATTGTAATTCTTATAGCAAAGAAAATATGCAGGCACACTTGATAATTTTCATTAATGCATAGGATTTCGGCAAGAGCTAAGGCATCATAGAAAGAAATTACTTAAAGACCTAGGTAACACATAACCTAGAAGAAATTTTTGTTGTTTGGGATGGGGAGGGAAGAAATGACAGTCTGTGATTGTAGTGCCTCTTAGTTTCTCTTCAAAGGGACAAGTCCATGGTGACATTGGACATCCACTGAAATGAGATGAAAAGGAAAGAAAAATAAGAGTTAACTGAAATTGCCACATTATAATCTGCCAAGAGTTCTGATCAGAGATGTCTAAATGCTTTTGAACTGCTCTTTTTTGCCTTCTAGAATGCTGCATTGTGTATCTTCATCTTGCATTTAAATAATTTTCATTTGCTTTAGAAAGTGAAAAAAAAAGTTTTACTACTCCATGGGTGTGTGTTTGTATACACACATTGGAACTGTAAAAGCAAGAATGGAGTTCTTAACCACGGCTGCTGCTTCTGGGCAGAATGCCAGTGCTGGTTAATTTTAACCTCAAATTGCAGGAATTTAAAATGTGATCCATTTATTATCTATCAAAGGACAAAGATAGTATGGGAGCTTCCAGGTGGTTTTGTGGCCTGGGAACTCAGCTGTTGTGCTGACAACCTGTCATTCCTTTCTTTACCTTAGTTAGCATTCTCGGATTCCAAGGTTGCTGTCTGTATCACTCTTGCCACTATGGTCTCCAGACCTGGCACAGACTCAACTAACCTTGTCCTCATGAAAGGATTCATTATATTTCCCAGCTGTTATCTATTACCACTGTGTCTTTTGCACCAATCTCCAGGCCAAGTCCTATTGTCCACCCTCCCCACAACCCTGCAACACTTGGACTAGTCGGTGGTGGTTTCCAAACCTTGCTTCAGAGAACATTTTATTTGCACATCATGGCAGACACATGTGGTTAAGTTAGACTATGCCAAGACCTGAATTAGGGCAATTTATCCAATTCCCTGGTCCTAGAGATTTCTAAATATCTAGTTCCATTGCAACACTACTGACATATCAACAAAATGAGAAATAATGTAAGGAATTGTCAACAAGTGGACCATTACCAAGGGAGTTCACTCTAGCCAAAGAAACTTTGTTTCAAGTGGCCCAAAGGTTAAAGAAGCATTTGTGTTTAAAGTAACTTTTAAAAATCTACCATGCAACGATTTGCTCACATAGCATATCTTTGGGTCCTGTAAGTGTGTACTCTGCTTTAGAATAGGCAATGAGGCTTGTGAGCTAGCTGAAGCAAAAAAAAATGCACAGGAAATGAAAGACATGATACCAAGTTTCTTGCAATCTAAAGTAATTCCTCCTCAACAGTACCATGTGAAGAAAGAAATTATGTTTGAGCTCTGTGTATGAAACTGAGCTCTGTGCTTTATTATGTACTGCCTCATGGTATCTCAGAGCTACACTGCATGTTGGGACACTATATTAGTCAGCCAAAGGGGTGTTCTTGCAAAATACCAAAACTCTGTTGGCTTTTATAAAGGGTATTTATTTGGGGTAGAAGGCCATAAAGCATAAGTTACTTCCCTCACCAAAGTCTGTTGTCATGTGTTGGAGAAAGATGGCTGCCGGTCTCTGTGAGGGTTCAGCCTTCCTCTTCCTCTTAAGGCTCTGTGGTCCCAGCTTCTTCCTATCTCAACTGTAGGCTGGCATAAGGCTCATCTCTCTTTCTGGGGCTCATCTCTTTTTAGGCTCAGCTGCTCTGCTCTCTCCACAAAGCCAGCTGTAAACTATCAGGTGAAGGGCTTGTCTCTCTCCTTGGAGCTCCAGCCTCAGAACTCAGCTCTCTCCTCTGCCCTGTGATTTTCTGTGTGAGTGTCTGCCCCACCAAGGGGGCGGTGACTCAATGTACTATTAATGTGGCAGAATCAAAGCCCTAATCTTAATTTAATCAAGTCAAAGTGAAACCTCTGAATTTAATACAAAGGATATCACAAGCCCAGAGGAACAGACCAGTTTACAAACATAATCAGTATTTCTTTTTGGAATTCATCAATACTATCAGATGACCACAGACACTATTATACTTATTTTATAGATGTAGAAACAAACATTTTAAATATTTTAAAAACAAGCTATCAGCCAAAGTTGAGAAATATTTCAATCAACCAAAACCAAAACCAAACAAGCCAAGGAAAGAAAGCATAGTAGTTCTGAGCAAAGACTTTGAGTTCTGCTTAATGACTTCATGACCTTGAGCAACCTTTAACCTTTATGAGAACAATAATAGAACCAATTGTAGGGCTGATAGGTGGACTTAGTAAATGATTTGCAACTTGCTTAGCCTGATGCTTGGCACAGAGTGAAGCTTCAGGAAATGCAAACCAGCAATAACAATTATGAGAGGGGAAAATGTAAAAAGAGGGAACAGATGAAGAGTAAAACTAAATAAATACATTAATACATAAATTAAATAAAAAAAAAAAGAGCAAAATATGGGTGAACACTTAATTTGATCTCAGGAAGGAAAAATGCTGCCTAAGCATAAAAGTAATGAAGCAATTGTAAGAGAAGGGGAAAAAATCGATAGCTCTATATGCATAAAAATTTAAAACTCTGCACATCAGAACAAATCATAACCAGAAAGGAAAGGCACATCAATAACATTTATTAGTACCAAGTATTTGGAGAGGTAGAAGGGGGAGTAACCAGAACAAGAGAGAGAGTGACATTTCTCCTCTCATGGTCCTTAGCATTCAATTGGAAATTGGACCATATTCATATAAAAAGAATGTTTACATACAGAACATCACACATATGCAAATATTAGAGGGAATTGACTATGTAGGTATGTATGTAATGAAACAAGTCATGCCAGGTGGAATCAGTGCTGGGTAATTTCCTGGAGTTGAGTGCACCCCATTATGGTGTCCAGTTATGACAAGGAACACTGTAGTTTCCATGCCCTGATTTCCATGTACCTGTTTCCCAGAATTCCTTGTTTATTCCACATGGCCAGGCTTTGTGAGGTCTTAGCAAGGTCTTACCTTTGAAGTTGTTCTTCCTCCCCTCTCATATTCACAGTTTGGTTGGCTGCTTCTCGGGAGTGTTAGCAAAGGGATCCCCACATTAATTAGACTTAAATCCTAAGGTCACCTGGCAGACATTTGATCCATGATTATACCTGGTCTCTTTAAATTTTTTTTTTTTAATTTTTAAAGAAGTTTTACATTACATAAAAGTTACATAAAAAATATAAGGGATTCCCATATGCCCCACTCCCTCCCCCTCCTACACTTTCCCACATCAGCAACATAACCCATAAGTGTGGGACATTTGTTACAATTGATGAACACATATTGAAGCATTGCTACTAAATATGGATTACAGTCTACAATACAGCTTACACTCTGTCTTGCACAATTTTGCAGGTTATGAAAAATATACAATGGCCTGTACCCCTCACTGCAACGTCATGCAGACAACTTCAATGTCCCGAAAATGCTTACATATTACACCTATTCTTCCCTCTCCCATCCCTCAGAATTTCTTGTGGCTACTGTTTTTATGTCAATGATAAGGGTTCTTCCATTGCTAGAATAATAATAAGTCTATAGCAGAATAATAGTAAGTCTACTTTAGTCCATTTTTCCTTCCACTTGGTCTCTTTTTATCTCACATAGAGGTCATAGCACATTAGAACACAAATGTCCCTTTCCAAATATGTCCACAGAAAGACAATATTTACATTAAGCTTTCACTACCACACTTTAAAATTTCTTCAATGCAGTTTTGCCTACTCTACATTTCGTGCTATATTTACAGTTTGAGGTACATGACATTTACCTAGACATAGTTAACAATTTACAAGCTTCTGGTTCTGGAAATAAGTTCATATCCAAGTATTCAATTTACAATCTTCTGGTTCTGGAATTAGGTTCATATCCAAGTCTTCATTACTTTACCATTTGCACTTGTTTTTTTGCTCCCCTAGCTCTGACTTATGAAATAAGCTTATGAAATAGTAAACCTTGACAGGTTTACTATTTTTAAAATAAATATACTAATGCCTAAGTTTAATTAAAAGAAGTTTGCTACCAATAACATTCAGACTTAAGAATTCTGCAGACTGTAATCTATAAAGCTTCCATGGCAGTAGATTCACAGTGTATATATTACAGGTACAGTTTCAGGATAAGGATGCACTGATCATGAACCTGCCATGTGACTGATATGTCTTCTTTAGCTCAGCCATCAAGTGATAAGACATAATCTTGATCTTGAATTTAAGCATAAATCATAGTTGTAAGAAGTTGCCCATAATATATTGCAAGCACTGATAACTTTGAAAATCAATTGGTAAGAACCAACAGTGAATGTTTAAATATCTGAACTAGTGCTATGGGTGGAAAACCTATAGATTTGTGGTACTCAGTGTTGGATGTTACTATTACCTGGGGAGCTTTAAAAACAACACTGATGTTCTGGTTGTGGACCAATTCTAATGTTCAGCCATTGTTTAGAATCACTACCCTGATATATGAAAAGAAACGAGTCAATAGGAGGAGATAAATGGAATGTATTCTTTACACTCTGACTTAATCAAATTTTAATCAATCTATTTCGCCAAATACCTTTGACAAGAGCCATGAGATTTTCTTTGAATGAAAGAAGTTGCAACAGAAATGGTTAATTTGTGTCCTTGAAAACTGAGAATTCTGGATACAAATGGGCATATCAGCATATCTTTTAGTATCCACGATCACTCTGGCAATCCCTGATGAGTATCTCTTTAAAGATGCTGCACTATTTACTCTTAAGAAGAAGCAGCTCACTCTCTTGCAAGTTACTTGGCAGGGGAATTGAAATCTTTGGAGAATTCAGATGCTGTACAGGTTGAGTTTGGGGGGAAGATGATGGGAGCTTTTTACTCCTTTTTCAGTCTAACCACAAGTAGTGCCATCGAAAAGTCCTTTCCCTAGTCCCAATTTCCCCCTGGAGGACCTTGTCATTGGAGCCTCAATGACTCAGAATAATTTGATGTGCCTTGTTCTGTAATGAGTTGGCTGCTACCCTGATAACCATTGCTAAATACCTAATGAAATGAAAACTGTCTGTCTCCTCCAACCCCAGCCAGGCTTAATGCCTCCCAGCCAAAAGAATATCTTGGAGGAAACTGCCCAGACTGAGTGTCTTCTTCAATAGTTCAAGTTAATAAAGATGCAAACTAATGACATTTTTTTACAAACAGTCTCAAGAGCCATGGCATTTGCAGGGCTGCTGTCTTTTTTCTAGTTCTGGACTAATAAAACATCCATTAGCTTTCTCTTCCAAGGCTTATCACTTTTTAAACTACCATAGAAATTGGGCAACTGAAATAAAAATCAGAGTCTAAATGCAGAAAAACCTCCATTTCTAGTAAATCAGAAATTGGTGTCCATCTTTTCTGACCGTGGACCATTCCACGTACAATATTTTTGGATTCAGGAAGTGGTGCCTCTGCCAAGTTTCTTCTAAGAGAGTGGCTGTGCTCTAAAATCAAGACAAGGTGAAATGTAATATTCACACTTGCTTCATGAGACAGCATCTCTGTTTGCATGCAAAAGAAACATACTGGTTACCTTAAGTGGAAAAGAAATCAGTTGGGTGGATTTGTATCGTACATTGGCCTGCTTGTAAGACCTGGCTTATAAACAAAGGACAGGTATCAGGGCAGTTCTACGAGTCTAAGTATCCAAAAACACTCAGTAAAGTTGTCAGAATGCCACAGTTGAAATAAATGAGCTCCAAATAGTCTCTCCCTCTTGGCTCTTTGTGGCAATGTGGATCAAGTTCAGGAGGAACGAGAGCCTATTGTTTTGAGAAAGTTGTACCATGTCGCATCAGCCCCAGGAGTCAGTGAGGATAGGTACATAAACCTAAAGCAGTCACTAGACAGACTCCTCTGGTTGGCCGCGTCTCAATTCTTTGCTCAATCCTGAAAGAAGTCATAAGGGACAGACTCAGCTCCACCTGAAATTCAGAGTCTGAGAGTTGAGACGGCATGGTTTCCTGAGGAAGTTTCCAGGGAATTGTTACCAAAAGAAGAGCAAATAAATGTCAGGTAACCAAACCCTAATGTGCACTGGCCCACAAAGATAGTCTCCACGAAGGTTTACAAGTAGCAGTAAAAAGATAAAGGTCCCAGAAGCCCAGAGCGCCATACATTTCCTTACTTCCTTCTCGGCCTTCTCATTGACACCAAGGCCCCTGACACACCATCAAGAGCCAAGTTGCTGGGGTTAATACTGGTTTTTTTTTTTTTTTCTTATTGTGGGTAAAAATCAAAATTTTCACAATACAAACCAATATTTGTAAAATGATATATAGATATATATGTGCATATGTGCATTTGCTTACATAAATGTTATTTTTTTCATATATATTTTAAGAGGTGCTTAGATTACATAAATGTTACACAAAAATGACAGGGATTCCCATGATCTCCACCTCCCACACCTCCCATAAATCCCACAAAAACATCTTTCATTAGTGTGGCACATCACCTGCAATGGATATACACATCCTGGGGCTTTGTTACTAAGCATAGACCACAGTTCATATCGTAGACCACACTCTCTCCCACACAATTCTGCATAATACTGAGTTTTAATTCTGCCAGCCACATTGTGTAAGCCATATGAACTTGAGCAAAATGCCCAACCTCCAAAATCCAGGATAAAATGAGATAACCTGACCAAATCGCACAGTTAAATAGCCAGTAATCAATTACTTTCTGAGCACTTACTGTTTGCTAACCCTGAAATAAACACTTTATTAACTCTTTTAACCCTCATTGGTCCCTTTGATTGGAGATACTATTATTATCTCCAATTTACAGATAAATAAACTGACGCAGAAAGAGATTAAGCAATTTGCACAAGGCAACATGACTAATAAGTGTCGAAGTGGGAATATGAACCCTGATAATCTAGATATAGAAGCTTTGCTTTTTTATGAATTTACTAAACTTTCTTTAATATTCAAGGTAGGGTTTAAAATGTTAATTTCCTGTCCTCCCCTCACACTCACTGTAGCATATGAATAACAGGTGTTCCACTAAAGAGTTGGCATTTTTTAAAGCTTTTAAATAAATAAGTGGTGATTCCAAAAAACAAGTGGATAACTTTTTTGTTGACTGGGTTATAAATTGGGATAGATGTTGATTTCTGAGTAAGAGAAAGTGCAATTTGGCTAACATATCTGAAATTGATATGGGACCAGTATTCCAATTCCTACTTAATTCTTCCTATTTCTACATCTCTGTATCCACTTTCCCTCTCAATATCAAGAAGGGAAGAGTAAAAATAATGTCTAATTCAGGCTTTTGGTATTAGACAATTTTAGACTTTGAAAGGTAATCCATTTATGGAACAAAAGAATCTTAAGTGAAACTGAACAATAACAGAGAGTGGAAAACACTTAACACTAATCTGAAAGTAATGAATATTCAGAAGATGAACTTTAGCTTCAATTATAGAAAAAAATACCATTGCTCCCCTTCTCTGTCATAGATGCATATACTGAGTCAAGTATATAAATGTTAGTTAATCATATTTACTTGCTGAGTTTTCTGTTTAGGTAAGGTGGATCTATTTTAAAAGCAGGTGATTTTTTTTTTTTTTTTTTTTAAGTCCAGGGTTGTTTCTGTTCAGTTTAGTTTAGTTTAGTTTTTAAACATTTCTGGCTGTTTAATATACTTTCCTTCAACTGCTGAGTTCTCAAAGATAGACCATGCTCCTTCCTTCTACCCTCTCTTCCTTCCTTCTTTCTTTTGCAAATATTTATTGAGCACCTACTATGAATGGTACTTAGGTCTTGGGGGAGATTCTTAAAAGATCAGAAATATACTTAACACAATTAACTTGATGGAATTTAACACTGATGCAGTGACATTGACTGCTCTCTGAATATCCATAAGATACTTACACCACTCATTTCCCAATCCCCTTTACAGCTAGGCAGGCAGGTGGGCTGAGCAACTAACTCTGGGCAGTGAGCGAGGAGTGGAAGTGAGGCGTGTTTCTATATTTCATTGCTGGTGCAAGACCTTCCTGCAGACATTTCCTCATCTTGGTGACTGAAGAAGCCGTATTCTTGATTGAGCTGTTTCAAAATGAGGGAGCAGTCACCAGCCTGGGCTGCTAGGTGATTGTGTGGAGCCCGACTCCCTACTGCTGGATATGAGCCATCAATGAGAAATGAACCTTTATGGAACTGAATTCAGGATTAATTCTGTAGTGCAGCATGGCCTTTTCTATTCTGACGAATACATTCATAACAGGGATCGAGAAACACAAGAAATCATTGCAAACATTTACATAGATCTTACTATGGGCCCAGGACTATTTTCAACAACCCAATAAAATAAGTACTATCATTATTCCCATTTTATGGATGAGTAAATTGAGGCTCAGGCAGGTAAGCAGCTTGCCCAAGGTTATATATGTAATGGTGGAGCTGGGAATTGAACCTAGGCTCTTTGACTCTAATGTTTATGACCTTAACCACAAAGCCAAAAAATATTGAACAGTGTAGGTAGACTATCTCAAGTATTTCTGTGGTATTTTGAGGCTTTTATGGACTCCAGAAAAATGACTTCCTTAGAGCTAATCTGTACCCGTGGGTGTAGCCTATTGTATGTGTGACCATTTGATTAGGTTACTTCAGTTGAAGCATGGCCCAGAGCGAGTCTTAACCCTCTTACTGGAGTCCTTCATAATATGGATGAAATATGGAGAAAGAGACAGAGAGAAAGTCATGGAAGCAGCAAGCTGAATCAAGGAGACATGGAGGAGAAGGGAGAGAGCAGCAGATGCTGCCACTGTGCCTTGCCATGTGACAGGAGTCCAGGATTGTTGGCAGCCAGTCTTCAGGGAAAAAGTTTTGCCAGATAATGCCTTGATTTGAACATTTTCATGGCCTCAGAACTGTAAGCTTGCAAGCAAATAAACCCCGATTGTAATAGCCAACCTATTTCTGGTATATTGCATTTCGGCAGCCTAGCAAACTAAAACAGTTTCAATCAGGAATACTGGAATTAATTATTCAGTCATAAATATTTATTGAGAACCTATTGTATGCTGACCATTGTCCCAGTGGTAAAGAACTATGAATCTGCAAGAGCCCATAAGAACAATTCAATTAAGGATGAATATATAACAAGACCCCTACTGACTTAGAAAATGGTGATGACTGTTAAAATTGCATTATAATTTCAGCTATTCCTTTAAGGAGTTGCCCTACTTGTCCTGGGAAAACGATTATATGTTTAACTTGGAGTGTTGCTAAAGTCATATCAAATGAAATGTGTGTGCAGTGTTTTGAACTCCCTTAGACTCTATCCATCCCCTGGGAAGAACAAACAACAACAAGAAACAAAAATAATACATTTTTAAAAATCACTTTTTTTTCTTTCTTTTTTATTTATTGCAACTATTTATATCTCTGAATTACTCTGTTAGGCATGAACTTTTGTTTGGCCAATATAATAAACAGCTTCACCCTCAATAAAAACCTTGAGTTGCCTAAGACAGTATTAAAAAGTGACTGGAAATACCCGTTATGGAGCTAGAAGCTGGGAAAGGATCAAGGTATTCTACAGAAGAAATGGGGACCGATTGAGAGTATAGACAGAAGATTTGGGAGTAGGAAACAGGAGCCCAGGAGACGAGAGAAGGTGGGGGAAGGGTTACTAGAGACCAGAGGCCAGCCTGACTCGATCTGAGGTGTCAGAGGAGTGAAAAAGAGTCTGAAGGGTTTTGTCAAATGAAGCTTGGTGAGGAGCGAATGTAAAACCTTCCCACCTACTACCTCTTTGAAAAATCATTACTAATGCTTCAGTGCAGCTTTCCAGGAAGAAGTGTCTGCCTCAGGATTAGCACAGGATGAAAATAAGGCTTCCCTCAGAAAGCTGAGATGTGGGCCACAGCAATACATCCACCAAACGTCATGACCCGGAGTCCTCAGGCTTTATCCAAGTATAAACATGACTTTTCTTTTGATTGGTACTTTAACATCCGCACCTCACACGGGGTAGTCTCTGGGTCTACTTTATTCATCCAATTAGAGTTTACTTTCTCCTGTTAGGTTAGGGGTGACCCCCCAAAATGTGGAGGGAGTTTCCTAAAAAACAAAACAAAGCACCCTTGTGCTACTTCTACAGCATCAACAGCAAAGCACTCAGACATCAAAGACTTAAGATATTGCATACTTCAGGAAAAAAGATACGAACCATATTTCCCACAGCCTTCTTTCTAAGGGACTCATTTGATTCGTAGCAAAATAGGAAAAAAAAGCAAAAAGGTAGAAAGAAGATAAGAGAAGAAAAGAAAAAGTGCATCTTAATTTAGGACAGTCATAAATAATTGAAAACCACTGGAGAGTACATTTCTGTAGAACTGAATATTTAGAAAGCTGAGAAATTATCAATTAATCATACTATGCTGGATTAAATCAGCACCTGGTACCGTTAAGCAAAGGGAAGGGAAGAAAGAAACACTGTCTCATGCAGTAATCATGTTTCAAGTACATGCAAAGATTTTAAGAGATTTGTGTCATTGTGCCCATTTAGACGTTGAGGACAATTCAGTCACAGGGAGTTTAATCAGCTTGCCCATGATGCATAGCTAGTGCAAATTTAAGTCCATTTAAGAGTTACTGAACATTTACTCTACGTCAGGCTGTATGCAAGAGTATGGTTGGCGAAGTTATTCTGTAATGGGCCAAATAGTAAATATTTCAGTCTTTCAAGTTATACTACGTCTATGGTAACTGATCAACTCTTCCGTTGCAGAGCAAAAGCAGCCATTGGCAGTATGTAAAAGAATGTTATTAGCCATGTTACCATAGAACTTTCTTGACAAACCAGATAAGGCCAGAATGGGCCCACTGGCTATATCAACACTTATACTAGATAATGGGGACAGGATGGTGAGAAAATCACCTCAGTAATGGGTCTCAGACCTTCTCTGATTCCAATGGTACTTTTTTCTTTCATCTGGTTTATTTAAACAATGCCATCCCTCCACCCCTGAAGGAGACAGATCAGAAATTTTTTGGTGAAAAATATTTAACTCAGCAAATTAGATATCTGTGAGATTCACGCAGCTGTGCCCTGGTTCTTTTTCACTAATGCATCAGGGGGGCCCCACAACTCATCCAATTTCCTCTTAGCTGATTTCCTATTAGACAGTGCCACATTATGACCCCTGGAAGACACTTTAGGTTGGGTTTATCAGACTTCCCTTCAGGGGACAGCAATCTCAGAACATGCAGTTTATGTATTTGATTAAATGCATTATCCCAGTAACCCTATGCCTAGATTTTCATTTCACTGTCAAAATTCTTCATTGATTTCAGCATCCTTGTAACATGACTGCCTCCTCTGTCCTCTCAGCTTCTACATAGGGTTGGATCCTTTAGGGAATGTTCAGGTACCTTCTAAGTCCTGTTTTGAGTACTCATCTATTGCTCATATTTTTAAGCAAATAATACATTCTGTAATCAATGCAGAGTTTGAAAAATATTTTTAAGTTCTGTAGACCCTTTTGATTACCTGTGCCTTGCTGTCTTAGAAAGGGAGTTCATTATAAAGAGCTTTTTAATATCAGTTTTATCATAATTATTTTATAGTATTTTAATTTCAGAGATATATTAAAAATTACATTCCAGTTTTCTCAACTTTCTATGAGAAAAATTAAATATGAGCAATAATCAGAAATAAATGATGTATTGAATCATGTATTGAATATTTAGATGCCACAAACCATATTGAGTACCTTCAACATATTTATTTTTACACGCAAAAATAAAATGAGAAGAAAGCTTAAGTAGAAAGGCAGAGAACAGACAAAGCTGCATAACAGGCAGAGCACAGAATTTTCAGAGTTGTCCTCAGTTGCTTCTGCTATAAAATGATATCTAGGGTTTGGATTTTACTAGTGGAATTTTTGTTGTTGCTTTGTTGTGAGTTCAACAATTGTTCAGAGGCAAACTTCCTAAGACCAAGCTGACTGCTGTGTTAGCTTACCTTGTTTACCTACCAAAGGTAAATTGTTTCAGGTGCCAGGAGACTATTTTAAAAGTCAGGATTTTGAGAAATTGATGTGGCTCAAGCGATTGGGCTCCCGTCTACCATATAGGAAGTCCAGGATTCGATTCCTGGGGCCTCCTGGTGAAAGGCAAGCTGGCCCATGTGGAGAGCTGGCCCACGCAGTGAGCTGGCCCACTCAGGAATGCAGGTCTGCTCAGAGACCTGGCACAGCAAGATGACACAACAAAACAAGACACAGAGGAGAGACAATAAGAGACACAGCAGACCAGGGAGCTGAGGTGGCGCAAGAGATTGAGCGCTTTTCTCCCACTCTGGAAGGTCCCAGGATTGGTTCCCGGTGCCACCTAAAGAGAAGACAAGCAGACACAGAAGAACACACAGAGAGCAGGCAGCGAGTGCAAAAACAATGAGGGGTGGGAAGAAATAAATAAATGAAAATAAATCTTTAAAAAAAAAGTCAGGATTTTGAGCTAACCTATAAATATTGGGGTAGGCTCAAAGCAGGGGTTAGGGAGTACTAGATATTTTATTACAAAAGAGAAAGAACCCCATTCCCAGAGATTTTGATTTAGTAGATTTGGGTAGGGACCAGGAAAAAATATATTTATATTCTGTTGTAGGTGGTCCTTAGGTCTTATTGATCTAAAAAGAAGTGTATCGAATTGCCTCTTTCTCCCTTTATTAACTCCCTCTGCTAATCAGATCTTACTACTTAGTCTACTGAAAGGGCATGGACTAGTCATGTGGAGGTATTGCTTCTGCCCTAAAACAAGAAAAAGATACTAAAACTTTGAGGGCAAGCCAAGGAATCAACACAGCATCAACGTCTGATAGACTTTTGTGTTTTGAACTATCTAAATTTTGACCACTTCTGCCCCAACTTTTTCTCTGAATTATTGACATTTGAGATTCATCTCATTTCCCACCTTGCCTAGATTTTTTACTTAGTAGTGGTGGAATTTTCAGGCACTGTACGTCCTCACAGAATTTTTTTTACGTGATTATGAAATAGCTTGGTACTGGATGGACTTCCTTCAAACTGTCACCTGCTCTATTCCATTTCTACCGTGGGTGTTTGTTTGCAAGCTCCTTCCCACAGCTATCAAATATCTTGTATTCCCAGCCTGCCTTATGTCTTAGTTTGTAAGGTCTATAACAAATCTCACAGACTGGTTGGCTTACAAAACTGGAAGCTATTGTCTTACAGTTTGGGAGACTAGAAGTCCAAAATCAATGCATTGGCAGGCCATGCTTTCTCCCAAGTATGCAGCATTCTGGCTTGTTGGCAATCCATAACTCAATTGCTACTTCTGTCACATGGTTATCTGTCTACTTCTGTCTCTCAATCCTCATACTGTATCCAAATATCCTTTGCTTATTATAATGCTAATCAATCACTTCTCTCTCGGCCTTTTGGCTAAGATCAAGTGTAGTATTATAATGCTAATCGGGTTGGATTAAAGCCTACCTTTATTCAGTATGGCCTCATCATAAAAGGATATTCAAAGATCCTATTTACAAATTAGTTCACCATCACAGGACTGGAAGTTAAGACTTGAACACGTCTTTGATAGGGACATGACTCAGTCCACAATAGTTATTTCTCCTTGAAGCTTCTTCCAATAACAGCTGTAGGATGGGATAAGTCTCATTTCTCTCCAGAGGCTTGTCTCTCTCTGGGCTCAGCTGCTCTGCTCTCTCCACAAGGCCAGCTGTAAACTATCAGGCCAAAGGTCCCTCTCTCTTGCCGGGGCCTCTGCCATCTCTAATGGATCCTTCCATCTTTCCTCGCATATCTGTTTTTCTGTATATTTACTTTCTAGGGCTCCAGCATTAAAACTCCCAACTCTGTCCTCTGCCATGTCTTTTCTCCAAGGGGACTGGGGGTGGGGGTGGTGGGGACTCCACTTCCAACTTGACATGGCCCAATCAAAACCTTAATCATAATTTAATCAAGTAAAAGTGAAATCTCTGAATCCAAAACAATCTAACATGCCTGGAGGAACAGATCAGTTTACAAACATAATCCAATATCTACTTTTGGAATTCATGAATAATATCAGACTGCTATACCCTGACATATAAAATATGGAGTAATCCTCAAGTACAATCAATCCAAGAGGTAATGTATATTTGATCCTCATTATATTATTCAAAATATATTTTAAATATATTTGATTATTCACTGTTAATACATTGATTATAGCATTAGAAATTCATTTATTGCATATTAAAATATATTCTAAATGGATAAGTTTAGGATGAAAATAAAGACATAAGAATCAATTGAAATAAAATGCTTTCTCAATAGGAAGTGTTTCAAAATGCTTCTTAATTGAATGAATAAATTAAGATTCTGAGGGAAAGTAATCATTGGATTTACATTTCGGCATTTAAAATTTATGAAAATCATTAATGTATAGGAAATAATGTCTATGTTTATTTACATTCCTATTAATGTTAAGTGTATGCATTTAGAAACATATTATTCTGTTTCAATTATCTATTCTTTTTGCAGCTGCATTCAATATTTATTTTAGGGAAAAACAGCTTTAACAGTTGTTAAGAGATTCATAATCATTTCTCTCCTCTGTTGGCACTGCCAAAGAAGTTTAAAAGACCCTTTATTACTTCTTCATTACACGGATGAATAAGTTTATTTGGACATTTATTTAGTAACTTTGCAGTTCCTCTAGTTTTCCGAACACTGTGCTTTCAATCAGTGCGCTTTGTCAGCAAAAGTGAAGTGAGATCTGCAAGTTAGATAAAACCACGAGGGGTAAAACTGAATTTCATCCAGATATTTTGAATATCTGAGATATGTGGGCCTACCTAAAGATATATAAACTTAAAAATGAAAAAGAATGCAAGATCTCAAATGTAAAATCCAAAGAAATGTAAAATCCCATCCAGTGATTTACTTGGGTGGGAGATGAGAGCAGACAGGAATTATAGTTTAAGTTTTGAAGCCCATGATATTTGCAGCTGCAGGTAAACCTGCCAGCTGAGCTAAAATCACTGATTCTAACTTCGGTTAACTGGGAAGGTGATTGCTTTCCTGAGTGGCCATGCATCTTCCAATCTTGGAGAATTATATTTATTTATCAATGTTTGCAAATAACCACTCTTATCAGGATTGATAATGATCTTCCTGACTAGGAATACATCTTTCAACACAAGACAAGATAAAAATTCAAGAATGAAAAGATGAAAATCAAAATTATAGTATATAAAATTACAGATATTGATTTCTCATGTCTAAGAATTTTCTCATTTAGATAATTAATGCCTCTGAATTGTTCAAAAGAATTTAGCCTATTGGAGTGATACTCTTGTATTATCATTTCAAGTGTAAAATTAAATAACTGATAGGAATTTTTTATTTCAAGTTGCAATATGCAGTAATGGAAAATCTAAGGGAATGCTTTGTTCATTGATTATAAATGCTTAGTTTATATATTTAAAAATAACCATTTAGTGCACAGGAATTTTGTTAGGCCAGACAGTAACCTAAAAATGAAGTAAATATATTAGTTTTATGAATATATATTCCCTATTATTGCACATAATTGAGGCTAATGAAATAGTAGTAGCTATTGTTGTGCTTTAGAAAGGGTGTACTTCTTTGCCTCAAGCCAAATAACCTGTCCATAAACTTCTTAAGGTGTCAGGTGAATATTCTCTCTTGGTTATTATATAAGTAAGTAATAATTACACTGATGATAGCTGATATTTATTATACCCTTACTGTATGCCAGAGGTTATGCCAAGTACTCTGCATATATCATCTTAGGTGTTAGTTGCTCTGATTGTTCCCATTTATAGATGCAGAAACTGGCAGACAGGGAGTTTCAGTAACCTGCTCACGATTGCACATCTAATAATTTGGAAAACTAGAATGTGTACTAAGGGCTGTATGACTTTCAGAGTGAAACACTTAAACATTGCAGTCCAATAATATAAGGCAACACCTCTATAGATTTTGTTCTTCAAATATCAGGTATAAATGGAATTTTATCAAATCAAATTAAATTGTAGGCATGTTAGAGTTGTTTACTACTTGGAAGATTTTTCAACAGTGAATAATGTCCTCATCAATCTTTTCTTTTTTTTCCCCAGATTTTCACATACAGACTCTATTTAAGGTAAACTTTCACATGGACCTCTGAAAATTATAAATTGTATGCTATTTTGTATCAAGAACTTAAGATGACTCTTGATAACCCTTTTCATCACATTAAATTTAAACAAATTCAAAAGTACTTCCTTTGAAAGTCACTCTGGGACAAAGAGATTGAAAGGCAAACTCAGAGAAATAAAGGGACTGAGGTAGAAAGAGCTCTCACTTTGATCAATTATTTCAAAAGTCTCAAAAGGGTCAAAGTAATTCACTTTAGCTTTCCAATTGTATTAGTACATTTCCATCGTGAAAGAAAATTGTAATCCAATTTGTTTAGTCTAAGTGTTGTGCCTTTGGCATTCTTTGACTTTTACAGGACACAGGGGTGGTACAAGGGGATGGCTTAGCAAGCCTTCTTTGATGGGCTGGTAACTGGAAGGCAGGCTCAGCACTGACTGAAATGAAGAAAAACTGTCTGTGTAGAACTTGGAAGCTAAGAGACTAAATATGTCATAGACATGAATACCAGCCCCTCTGAGGGACAATGGCAAGAGGTTCACTGCAGATACTTGTCAGAAATAAAATCCTGAGATCCTCATTTGCTCTCTTGGCCTGAGCTATGGCTAATAATGAGACTCAGAGGTAAGTAAGCTTTCCTTGGAGGCTATTGGCTTTTCCCCAGAATAAAGGAGGCAAGTGAATTTTGAAAGGTGTTGTAGACATAGCATTGTTATTGGGTATCCTTGGAAGATTCAACCCTGTACCTTGCTCTGTCTTGGAACGGGGCCAAAACTTTCAGGGTGAGATCAATATGGTTGGTCTCAAAACATTTTATTTTTGATATTTCCTTTTAAAATGCTTATGCTATTGTCTTTAAAAACCAATGCAAACTAAGAAACAAACAAACAAACAAAAAAACCCAATGCAACTGGGGACAACCAGCAAGACGGAGGCAGAGTACGAAGCTCCTAGAGTCAGCTCATTCTACAGGGAAGTTTGTAATCACCCAGAGCTATCTAAAGAACCTGTTTGGGGGCTCCAGGAGATCAGAAGAGCATCCTGTAACAACCTTGAAAGAATGGACGAAGGAGACAGCCCATCTGCAGAGAAGATTGCTAAATAGAACTCTCCACACCCAGAGGCCAGTGCCCATCCTCCCCTGAAGGCATGAGCTGCCTAGGGAGTTGTTCCATGGCTGGAATTCCCAAAACGGGGGAAGAAGAGATGGTTGGGCACCAACTTCAGCTACTGATTAGTAAATTGGGCGGTCTAAAGTATAATCCTAAGAACAGCTAAAGTTTGGACCTGTCCAAGTCAGAAAGAGGCTGATAGCTACCATTTTAACTCTGCCCCCGGCACAAGGGGAAGCGGGGCTGACTGAAAATCACAAAGCTGGTAGAGACTGGCTTCTTTCCGTCCAGATCAGATTGCGGCTCTAGCATAGCCCCAGGCCCACCTCTGGCAGGGAGGAAGCTGGGGGAAGCTGGGGGGACCTGCGCTAGCCTCTCTGAGAAAATATAGGCCACAATGCAGAGGCTGGTGATCATCCTACTATGGTGGTGCAAACTGCTTCAGGAGCTATTCTGTGGCAGGCAGTGGAAGCTCCATTTCCAAAAACAGGGGAGGAAGAGATGGTTGGCCACCAATTTCAGCTACTGATTAGTCAGTTCAGCTGGTGAAAGTATAGCCTTAAGAACAGCTGGAGTTTGAACCTGTCCAAGTAGGAAAGAGGCCAGTAGCTGCCATTTTGACTCCACCCCTGACATGAGGGGAACCCTGACTGACTGGAAATCACAGTGATGGCAGGGACCAGCTTCTTTCACACAGATCAACCTGCAGCCCTAGCCTAGGCTTCAGTCCCACCTCTATCAGGAAGGAAGCTAGTGAGCCCTGCACCAGCCTCTGTGGGTAACTGCAGGAACATGTGGCTAGAATAGACTGAATAGTTGGAAATCTACCGGGGCAACTGTGGTAATCTTGGACCTGTACTGCATAGATTGCTGCCCACACCTGCAGCTCCATCCTAGCCCTGGGTAGGGAGTAAAGGGGCATGAAGCTTCATCAGTCTCTCTGGGCAACTACAGTCTAGGCCTGCACAACTGGATTATTACACTCAGCTGTGGCTCTGTCCCTACCCCTTGTAAAAGAGAAAGTTGGGAGAAGCTTCATCTGTCGTTGGGGCACTGAGGGCAGCGTGAGCCTCCACAGCTTGCAGCACTAACTACATCCTTGGCTCCTACTACACAACCAGCAAGGGAGAAAGGGCAAGAAAGCCCTAAATTAAAAAAAAAAAAAAAAAACTGTACCCAGAATAAATACATCTAGTAAGCCAGATAGGTGCCAAGACACCAACACAAAATTCCAATCCATACCAAGAAACAGGAAGATATGGCTCAGTTAAAGGAACAAGATAAACCTCCAGATGACATAAAGGAGTTTAGACAACTGATCACAGATGTTCAAACAAATCTCATAAATTCAATGAGATGGCTAAAGAGATTAAGGATATTAGGATGACATTGGATGAGTACAAAGAAAAATTTGAAAGTATACATAAAAAAATAGCAGATCTTACAGGAATGAAAGGTGCAATAAAAGAAATTAAAAATACACTGGAATCACATAACAGCAGATTTGAGGAGGAAGAAGAAAGGATTGATGAGCTTGAAGAAATGGCCTCTGAAAGCAAACATACAAAAGAACAGATGAAGAAAAGAATGGAAAAAATTGAACAAATTCTCAGGGAGCTAAACTACAGCAAGAGACATGCAAACATACATGTCATGGGTATCCCAGGAGGAGAAAAGAAGGGAAAAGGGGCAGAAGGAATATTTGAAGAAATAATGGCAAAAAAATTCCCAACCCTATTGAAGGACATTTATATCCATGTCCAAGAAGCACAATGTACTCCTATCTGAATAAATCTGAATAGATCAACTCCAAGGCACATACTAATCAGAATGTCAAATGCAAAAGACAGAGAGAATTCTGAGAGCAACAAGAGAAAACAGTGCATAACATATAAGGGATACTCAATAAGATTAATTGCCAATTTCTCATCAGAAACCATGGAGGCAAGAAGACAGTGGTATGAAATATTTAAGATACCGCAAGAGAAAAACTTACAGCCAGGAATATTATATCCAGCAAGATTGTCTTTCAAAAATGAGGGTGAGATTAGAATATTCACAGACAAACAGAAACTGAGAGAGTTTGTAACCAAGAAACCTGCTTTGCAGGAAATACTAAGGGGTGTGCTACAGTCTGAAAAGAAAAGACAGGAGAGACAGGCTTGGAAAAGAGTCTAGAAATGAGGATTATATCAGTAAAAGTAACTAAAAATGTCAAAAGAGTGGTGAAAGGTAAAATATGACTGACGAAACCCAAACATATTGGAATAAATTTAACCAACAATGTAAAGTACTTGTATTCAGAAAACTACAACTCATTGCTTAAAGAAATTTGAAAGAGGACTTAAATAATTGTAAGACCATTCCATGCTCGCAAATTGGAAGACTAAATATCATTAAGATGTCAATTCTACTCAAATTGATATACAGATTCAATGCAATCCCGATAAAAATTCCAACAGCATTTTTTAAATAAATAGAAAACATGATTATCAAATTTATTTGGGAAAGGTAAGGTGTCCTGAATAGTCAGAAACATCTTAAAAAGGAAAAACAAAGTTGGAGGACTATCGCTTATGGACTTTAAATCATATTACCTAGATACAGTGGTAGAAACAGCATGGTACTGGCATAAAGACAGACACACAGACCAATGGAAACAAACCGATGATTCAGAAACAGCTCCTCACCCCTATGGCCAAGTGATTTTTGACAAGCCTGTCAAACTTGCCCAGCTTGGGCAGAACAGTCCATTCTACAAATGGTGCTGAGAGAACTGGATATCCATAGCCAGAAGAAGGAAAAAGACCTCTCTGTCACACTTTATACAAAAATTAACTCAAAATGGATGAAAACCCTAAATATAAAAGCAAGAACCATAAAGATTCTAGAAGAAAATGTAGGAAAATATCTTCAAGACCTGGTGGTAGGTGGTAGATTCTTAAAGGAGATAAGAGGAGGACTGAGATGGACTACTGATGTTTAATGTACATAAAACTTTTAATTAACTTTACTGTAAAAGTGTGGAAATGTATAGAGTTGATGGTAACACATTATAGTGAGTAGCAGCTGGTTTGTAAATGGGAATGTGGCTGAAAAAGGTAGTCTAGGGATGTAAATGTCAATTGAAATGAAGCTAGAGAATAATCTAGGGACTAACACAGTAAACCCAGAGGTGGATGAGAATTGTGGTTGATGGTACAGATGCAAAAATGTCCTTTGTGAGCTAGAGCAGATGTACACCACTATTTCAGGATGGTGTGAATATGGAGAAGCATGGGAAAAATACAACTGGAGTGACTTATGGACTGTGGTTAACAGTAATAATGTAATATTCATGCATCTATGCCAAAGATGTACTGTGTTGATAAGGGGGGAGTATGGAAAAACTGTGCCAAATGTATGCTATGGTCTTGGTAATAGTCTGATGATATTATCTCATAATCTGTAACAAACATTCTACCACAGTGAGGTATGTTGATAGAAGGGTGTTGTATAGGAATTCTGCACATGGGTATAATTGTTTTGTAAGTTTACAACTTCTGTTATAAAAATATATTTTAAAAAGAATAATAGAGTGGTTTTGGGAAAAAATACAACAAATGTAAGATAAGGACTATAGTTAATAGTAAGATTTTGACAATATTCTTTCATATTTGTAACCAATGTCTCACAACAATGAAAAGTGTTGGTGGTGGGTTGATATAAGGGACCCCTATATGATGTTATGCATGTCTGCTTTGTAAGTTCACAACTTTTACTATACACTTATTGTTTATGTATATTGATGTATAAATGATATAGTAATAATAATAATAATAGGCTGGGTTGGGGGAAAAATATACCAAATGTAAGATAGTTTGGTTAGTAATAACATTTTGAGGATGCTCTTTAATCATTAGTTAAAAATGTTTCAGAACAATGCAAGGTATTGGTGGTACAGTGAGGTGAGTTATGAGAGCCCTGTAGTATATTATGTATATTTGTTTTAAAGTTCAGTTCACAACTATTACTATACCCTTACTGTTTATATATGTTTATATGATGTACTTCAATAATTTTTTTTAAAAAATCAAAGACAAAAAAAACATCAACAACGCAACTTAGCTTTCACATAAGCACAAAGATAGTTATCACCGCTACCAATAAAAATGACAAATTTGCTTTCACATGGAAATAAAAATAGTAATTCAACTCTCAATACCAAAAAAGGGGGTGGGGGGTTGCTATAGATGGATGGAAGTCTAATGAGTCTTCTCCCACCCAGAACAGTCTCTGATGTCTTAGAAATGCAGCTATTTGTACATTAGGCAGAAAATATATAGAAATGATGAGAAATGCCTTAAACATTAATATGAGTGCTTTGAACATGTTTATGGGGAATTTAAAACCATGCTTGAATAGACAAAGAGAGTATTTGGAAGGTGGGGTGGTGTAAGAGATGGTCATTCAGATATAGAAACTCAGAGAAAAATATGCCTGACTGTGGCAGTTTCATAATTTCTAAACAGTGGTAATTTGATTGGGGAGTGCAATGGTGATGGCCAATAGGACATTTAATCTCAAGATTATGTATGGCAAGCACGATGCTTTTAACTTAGCCTTGAGGATGGTTGGGGAATAGGGGAGTTATCTTCCAGAGAACACTTAAGTGACTTGAGAACAGTAATTAGCAAATTATTATTATTAGTTTTAGTTTTATATAGCTGCTCTACACAAATTACCATCAATTTAGTGTTTTAAAACAACACAAATGTATCAACCTACAGTTCTGTATGCCAGGTGTCTGCTGTGGGTCTTACTAGGCTAAAATCAAGGTGAGGGCAGGGTTTCTTTCCTTTGTGGAAGCCCTAGGGGAGAACCCATTTCCTCGCCTTTTCTAGCTCCTTGAGATTGCATTCATTTCTTGGTCTGTGGCCCCTTCAGCACTAGCGAGTTGAATTTTTTTCACATCACATCACTCCAACCTTTGCTTCTGCCCCCTCTTCCACTCTTAAACATCCTTCCATTTACATAGGAACCATCTAGACAATACAGGATAATCTCCCTCTCTTAAGGTGGCTGGATGGCAACCATGAAACATGACATATCCCCAAGTTCGGGTCTTAGGACATGGGCATCTTGGGGGGCAGGGGGCGATATTTTGCCTGTCACCACAGCTGTGAGAAACATGATCTCTGGGGCCATACTGTCTAGATTCAATCCCAGCTCCAATGACATGCTGGCTGAGCAACTGGGGGCTCCTGATACATTCTCTCCATGCTTCAGTCTTCTCATTTGTAAAATGTGGCTAATAAAAATGCCTACCTCAGAAGGTTTTTTGTGGCTTAAGTGAGTTAATTTATATAAGTGTTTTGAACACTACAAAATAAGTGCTCAGTTAACTATCTGCTGTTCATCTATTTTTCCAGGTCAGAGGTGAAATCATTAAATATATAGTGACTATCAAAAGTCTTCAGACCTAGAAAGGGGGATCTGATCACAGGGGCTAGCAATACACATTTTCAATGCTTCTTCACATCTCTTTGATTTAAAATATGGACACTGACTAGATAGGTATAAGAACTGCAGAAAAATAATCTGTGAACTATATTTGACTATAAACTGAAACAAAAGACTATTTAGTGAATATTCTTCTTTGGGCTGATGCTGTGCTAACCTAAGTTCTTTTGTGATCATCATATTTAATAGTCATAAAATTTCTCTTAGTTGGATTCTATTATGTCCATTGAATATACTAGGAAATTGGGACTGAGTTGAGTTAGGTCTTAGTGCTGCTGGAAGTAGGCTTTGAATTCAATACTCTCTGACTTGAAAGATTATCTCATTTTTACTATTTCTCATGCCATGCCAAGAATACTGCCATGTATAGGATGTGATAAGCAGGGAGAAGTCAGAAACTGCTATACCCTGCAGATAAAATATATTCCAGTATACACAGCTACTGCTATAATATGGATCTTTTATAGTGTAAAATTGCCTCAATTACAAACACTTTTTAGTTGCAGGTTATTATGGATTATGTCCTTAAGGCAATTTGCAAGTGTTTTGGAGAATAGAATTCCCTTTCTTAATACTGCAGACACAAGGATGGTGTTATATCCTTTTGGTTCTGTTTCGCTGAGAACCTAACCAATACTGATAGTAAAAGTGTCTCAGAAGAAGATTGATAAAGGGTAGTCACATAAGGAGGGAAATGAATTTGAAGGATGTTTTAAACCCACTGGGGAAGATTTTGTATGGGAGAATATATAGATGGAAGAGCAAAGGAAAAAGCAATCAAAATTCACATTAAGGATTTAATCTCTATGAAATCAAATATGTATATTTGAATGGATATATAATTATTAATGTACGTTAGAATGGATAAAGTACCCATAGGAATACTAAATCACTTATGTAAATGAGCAATAAAAGGATTAACAGGGTTCTGTCATGGGCTATTGACATTGTTGATGAAGTCAATACATAACCACCAATATTAACTCCTTATCTCTCCACTTGGTTTAAGCCATTTGTTGTTTTTTAGATCAAGAGATGCATTCTGTAACTCTAAGAAAAACTATACAGATATACCATACATTTTTCTTGAGAAATAATATTCTTCACTGTTACTCAGCTTTTGGTGGGTCAATTCATTCATACACATATTTAGATTTAGGGAGATAGGAGTAGGGGTCGAGAAAGAAAGAATCTAATTCTAATGCCTCCAAGCATTACATGTGAGAGAAAGATCAGGACTGCTGTTTGCTTTCTTAGTAAAATAAACTTAGAAAAGCTGCATGTTTTGCCTTTTCTCAATGCCTTAACCTTTCCTTAGACATTAGATATACGTTAGAAGAGCCAAACATGCATTACAATGTGGGCAATATTGCCTTTTTAATAACTCTTCAAATTTTAGGATACAGACCTGCCAACTCATAGGTAGAAGCAAACATTCTACTTTATTTCTATTTATCCTGGGACAGAAAATAATCATACACACACACACACACACACACATACTAGCAGGTTTTTCTGTTTTGTTTTGTTTTGTTTTGTTTTGTTTTAGGCTGAAATTGGTTGTAAGGATTGAGCTTGGTTGAAATATTATGTGCATTGAATTATTTGAACTGGGTTGTGTTCCACAGTATGTCTAAAAGTGAAAAAGAAATCAGAATGTTTTAGTACAGAAAACTAATATATTGATAACTTAAGCCACTGGATCATAGAATTTCAGAGCTGGAGGTTAACTTTATGGATTGTCTGTAGTAGACACTAAATTCATTTAAAGAGATTGGACATATTTGATGGCAATGATTATGCCATATCAGCATATTTTACATGAACATCTAATACGCTATAGCTATTTAATAAAAAGCTTAGTATTATGTTTGGCAGATCAATCATTCATCAAATAGATGAGGCAGAAATGGGCATGCACCATCAAAGTTGATTAATTCAGCAAAATGTTCAATAGTACTGTCACTTGCTATCAAAGCCAGTAGTCACCAACACAGCAGCATGGTAGAAAAAAGAGTGATCATAATACAATGTGATAAAGGCAAATCATAAAAAACCACTAAAGGGAGTATGAAAAAAACAGAAGAGGTATATCTTGGGTATTTCAGAAAAGTCTTTCTCCTGGTAGAGGTAATATTGTTCTCAGTTTTAATAAATACCTTGCAATTAACATATAAGTAGACCATTTTCAGACCTTTAGGGTCCCTAGCCACTGTTTACATCAGTCTAATCTTGAATGTCTACTGGGTCAGAGATCCCTCTGCCAAGTTGTAAAATGAGGGAGAAATTAACATTACTTCCTCAACCCAGTGTCCCCATTATGGGAGACTATTGCACTCATGGCCCCCAGTGAATCAGCCTCCCTGTCCCTCTCCCCATGCCCTACCGTATTGAATATAACTGACCTGTGTTGACCAATAGGATTTAGTAGAGATGACAGTGTGTAAAATTTGAGGTTAAGGCATAAAATCATTGTAGCTTCTGCCTTGCCTTTTCCCCCTATGATCATTCTCTATGGCTGAAGCAGCCACCATGCCCTATGGAGAGGTCCACACGGTAAGGAACTGAGGCCTCTCGCCAACAGCCAGCACCACTAGCTGGCCGTGAGTGAGCTTCCTGGTAGTGGATGCTCCAGACCCTGTCAAGTCTTCAAATGGCTGCAGCCCTGGCTGACACCTTGAGTGAAACTTCCTAAGAAACCCTGGCATAGAAGAACACAGTTTAGCTAACAAATTCCTAACCAAAGAAGATGTGACAGAGCAAATGCTTATTATTGTTGTAAGTGTTGAGATAATTTTGTAGTCACAAATAACTAATATACTGAAATAACCCAACTCTGAAATAATCTCTTGAAATCTCTTGATGTTGTCCAAGTACTACCATTAACAATCACCTGGATGTTTTCAGAAATGTATATGGTAAGGAATGCTACATGGATATGTTTATATTTTCCTCTGGGTGAGTGTTCTATAGGTAACAATCCTTGCATTCCTCAGTGGATCCAGGTAGGTCCCTCAACCCTTAGATCTCTCCTACTGGTGAGAGAAAATCAATTCAGCCTTGAGGTGAATAGAATAAATACAAGTCATGGAGCAGGTATGGCTCAGTGCTTGAGTGCCTGCTTTGCATGTATGAGGTCCCGGGTTCAATCCGTGGTAACTCCTTAAAATAAATAAAAGCTAGTGCTTATTTTAAAAATAAATAAATAAATACAAGCTAAAACGATTATTAGACTGTGACACTGTATTCATACAGACTATTATCTCCTTGTAATGGGGGCTCCAAGAATTAAGGTATATGACATACAACTTGTCAGAGTACAAAACTGGGCCAAAAAGACATATTCTGGTCAAACAAGCTCAAGAGCTTAATAGCACCTTTTCTACAGCTGGTAGGAAATGGATGCATTCCTATCTTTATTAGAGATCATTTTCCCCTTCCTAGCTAGAAATATAAAAGACAACACACATACACACACACACACAGACGTGGTTATGAAGTAATATGTTCAAAATCTCTCTTACAGATATGCATTATTAAACCCCACCAGATAAATGAACAAGTCAGGATCAATTTTAAGACCCAGGACCTCATAGACTTCCAAAGTGGATCTCACCCCAAATAGAGGGGCTCCTGAGGGTTCTGGAGTCACCCAGGTCCTATGTTAGGGCAATAGCTCTGGAGTTTGGTGACTTGCCAGTGGGCCCTACTTTGGAATTTGTGCTCCTGAGAGTGACAGTGTTGGACTCAAATATGTCTTCCTTGCACATCGTTCATCTGTCCCTTTTATTCAAACCTATATGTGGTGCTGGAGTTTGTAGGTGTACATCCAGAGACTGGAGTCTTTGGGCTGTCCATGTGCCAGCTGGGCCCAGAATCTCAGTGGAGCTGCAACTCCTACTCTACAGCTCAATGGACTCACCCAGGACACCTGGCCGGGGGATGATGATGGACAACGGCCATCCCAGGGAATGGAGAGAGTCTGCAGCTGCTGGAAGGATAATCCCACCCATCTTATCCATGGGATATAAGCCCCATCTCAATTGGAGGTGGAGTGTACATCACCATCCCAGACTCCTCAGGATTGGGGGAAGAGCTATGGAATAGAGTGGACTTACAGGTATTCTATTATAGACATATTGTGATTCAAGTAATGGAAAAAAATATAACATTAATGTGGAGCCAGAGGCCACTGGATGCTCTGAGGGTAGGGAGAGGGAAAAGCAGTTATAATACAGGGGCTTTTTTGGGACTTGGGAATTGTCCTGAGTGACAATGCAGCGAAAGATATAAGCCATTTTATACCATCATATAACATGCCAAACTGTGTGGGAGAAAGTGTGATCTACAATGTGAACTATGGTCCATGCTTAGTGGCAAAGCCTCAGGATGTGTATATCCATTGCAGGTGATGTGCCACACTAATGAAGGATGTTTATGTGGGAGGTTGTGGGAGAAGTGGGAGGCGGGGCATAAGGGAATCCCTATATTTTTGTGTAACATTTATGTAATCTAAGTATCTTTTTAAAAAAATAAAAACAAATTTATTAATTAAAAAAGACCCTATGGGAATATTCTGGGAAAGGAGTCTTCGTCTTTGAGAAGCAATTCCATGGAGTTGATTGGTGTTAAAGGCACTCAACCACTGGTCTTACTATGCATGTGGCAACCTCTGTAGCCTTCCTACATCTCTCTTGAGCTTATCTTCTCTGAGGTATAGCACATCTCCATAGTTCTTGAAAATAGAGGGTTAGGCTGTCTTTTTCTAGTGTGGATACCTCCATGACGTGATTAATTGGCCACAGAAAGAGACTTTCTGTACCAGAGCCAGGAAGAAGCATGCCATGGGTGAAGAAGACTGAGGCCACAGCCCATCAGTCATATAGAGCTTGAAGAGATAACTCTCCATGAAAAGGCTAAAGTATTAGGTTTCCTAAAATACAGGGAGGACCCACCCTAGGAAGAAAACTTCCCTTCAGCACAGTCCTCGAAGGACCTTTGACAGGAAATTGAGGGTGAGAATTTATATGAATTCAGCTATAAGTATGGCCTGAGATTGTGAATGTTGACTGAAGCAAACTTTCAAAAATACTTTTTGAAAAGGTTATCAAAATACTTCCCAAGCTCTTCAGAGTGAAGCCCTTTTCCTTGAAAATAGTGGCAAAACTGAATGAAGCCAGCATTGGTCACTATGCTGTACACTAGCAACACTCTTTGGGGAAAGGGTTCTTTCAGGAGATGATGTTAACCCCCCTTCTACTTGGACCCCAGCATTCTAAACAGAATCTGCACAGGGACAACTTATACCCAATTGTAGCAGTTTGATGCAGTTATGAATTCCAAAAATAGATATTGGATTATGCTTGTGGACTGGTCTGTTCACCTGGGCATGATTAAGTTGTGATTGGGGCGTTGACTGGGCCACGTCAGTAGGGTGTTGAGCCCCACCCCTTGGTGGGTGGGGACTCAAAGATAAAAGACATGGCAAAGGACAGAATTGGAGCAGTTTTTGATGTTGGAGTTCTGATGCTAAAATTTTATGCTGGAGCCCCGGGAAGTGAACACACAGAGGAGCTTAGTTGTGAGGAAAGAAAGGAGGCCCCAGGAAGAGAAACAAGCTGTTTGCCTGATAGTCTACAGCTGGGCTTGTGGAGATAGCAGAGGAGCTGAACCCAGAGACAAGCAAGCCCTGGGAAGAGAGGAATCCAGGAAGCCTGGACCCTGGCAGACATCGGCAGCCATCTTGCTCCAACACGTGGCAGTGGACTTTGGAGAGGGAAGAAACTTATGCTTTATGGCCTGGTAACTATATGCTTCTACCCCAAATAAATACCCTTTATAAAAACTAACTGATTTCTGGTATTTTGCATTAACACCCCTTTGACTGACTAATACACCAATCCTCATAATAAGAGAAGGAAGGGAAGGGAACACTTACATCAGGAAGCTCATCCAATTTCCCTTGAAAATTGGAAGTAACTCAAGTGAAAATAAGCATATTGGAGGCAGGCAGGAGTGCATGTGTAAGGGAGCCTGACTATAGACTTTGTACTTTGTTTTCTCCTAAAAGTAGTTATTGGGTGATTCTAACCACTTCTGTTGTTTTAAACCAAGACTTTTAAACCAGAATTCCTCCCTTCCTGAGTTTTGGCCAGAAGTTTTAGTTTGTCAGGTCTGCTATGGCAAATACCCAACATGTGGGTTTAAAAACAGGACTTTTCATCTCACAGTTTTGGATACTAGAAGTTCCACATCAAGGTATTGCCAAGCATGTTTTCTATGGACTGCAATGCTATGGTGGTAGCTCAATCCTTGCCACCCCCCATATGGAGGCCTGACTCTTTCTGCCTCCTCTTCTGGGTAGCCAATTTCCTTTGCTTATAAGGACTTCAGCCATATTGAATTAAGACCCATCCTCGTTCAGTCTGATCACTCCTTAACTAATAATGTATTCAAAGATCCTATTTACAAATGGGTTCCTACACACAGCACTGGGGTTAGGACATGAACATATCTTCATGGGGGGTGTGATTCAAACCAGGATTGCCCACAAATCAGAGGTTATGTTAATCAACAAGTACGGATTTAAAAATAGTCATACAGTACATACAGAATAGATGATGTAGTCCATAAAGAAATACATATATTCAACTTGTATGCACAAAGATAATTATTCCCTGGGTAGCATCACTATATGGATCAACTCATATGCATGAAGAGAAGAGTCATTACCCTGGAAACCTCATCCTGTGGTTACACCAAATTGCCTGCAAATGGGAGTTGCACCAGAGACAGCTAGAGGAGCAGCTGACGGAAGAGCAGAAGGAAGGAAGGGCTCCGCCTTCCCCTGGTTGCAATGTGCGTTCCCTTCCACTTGCTGATCGCTGTGTCTTGCCTCTTGTATACCAACACATAAAAATAGTAAAGCAAACTGAAATAAGGAGAGGAAGAATGAAAAGAAAAGTTAAGACAGATGATGGCTAAGAATTTAACACCAAGAAGTAATATAAGAATATTATCAACATAAAAACAGACAAGGTTTCACATAAAATGGGAACTAAAGCTTGCCACACATATGTGAGTTACATGAAATATGAGGGAATAAGGCATTATGAACAAGAATTACAAACGAAAAGTTTTTAGGAATAATATAGGTAGAAAGAAATTAAGAAGGAAGGAAGGAAGGGAGGGAGGGGAAATCCTTGGAAATCAAAGTTATAGAAAAGAAAAGAGAAATAAAAGGAAAAGAGAAACTCTTAAGGATTGGAGTAAAATAAAAGAAAAATAATATATTTACAAACTGACATCATATGAAAGCAACAAACCTAGATACTGAACAGATTATGTCCGTAATCAGAAGAGCAACAGAAAAAGATGACAAATGAGAATCGAGAACAGAAGTAGATAAATCTAAGCCAAGTTAACATTCAAAAATTGAAGATGTCCCTGTCCCCTACCCCTCAATCTCCTACCATATCTCATATGGTGACAATTCCATTCCTCTAAAGGACAAGACACCAGAGGTCATCCTTTACTGCCTCTTTCACAATCCACATCCAATATGCCAGGTAATCTCGCCTTTCTCTTATCTTATTATCTCTATCACAGATCCAATCACCCTTTAAGTCCTCCACTGCCACCATCTTGGTCCAAGTATCCATGGTCTCTTGCCTGGATTGCTGCAATAGTCTTCTAATTGGTCTTCTGACTTCTATCCTAATCCTTTAACAGTTTATTCTAAAAAACAGAATAAAGTAGAATTTTTTAAAAACATAGGTCATACCATGTCTTACATCTGTTTCAACCCTCTAACGACTCCCCATTTCATTTAGCATTGCTTCTGCAAGGCCTTGCAAAATCTGGCTACCCAGTTACCACCTTAACTTCAGCTTCTTCAACTCTCCATCTTGCTCACTGCAGCGATAATAATTCCAGGCTATTCCTCCAATAGACTGGGCGTGTTCCAGCCATAAGACTTTCCCTTCAGGCTCCCCATTCTCTTTAATGTCCTTCCCCTCAGTGTTTTGACAAGGATAAAACCTCCACCTTCTTCAAATCTTTGCTCAACTATTTCCTTTTCCTAACGGCCTTTTCCACTACTGCAATCTTCAGACAGTCCCTTCCCAGTCCTCTACTTTGTACTGAATATACCCTTTAATACCATGTAACACACACTTCAATTTATGTTTATTGTTTTCCTTCCATCTACAGAATGTAAACTCCATGAGTGCAGAAATCTTCATCTGTATTTTTTACTGATGTATTGCAAGTGTCTATAAGAGTTCTTGAGCATATCACTGCTATGCTATAATATTATTTGTGAATGAATCAAGGAAGATAGGAAAATAATACAAGTTCTTAGACATCTTCTTTAGTTGAGGATGATATGGGAGATCTCTTGCTATGGTTTAGGTATATCTGAATGGACAGATCCCCTTAAAAAGAGAAATATAGATGCCTTGATTGTTATTTTTGTATTACAAGATTTTTTTGTAATTTTGTAAGTTTCAAACTAATTTACCCTATGCCTTTTTTATAAACCTAAAAAGGTTTTGCACTGTGTCTTCTTTTAATATGATTCATCATTACAAAATGGAAATAGTGATTTTAATGTAAATTTCAATTATAATATTGAATATATTTTATAAAATACACTCTACCCCCATGCCTTCTCCATCTGCTATGGAAATTACAATGAATGGACCATGGTTTCAGAAAATAAGATGCCAAGGAGTTTAATCAACATGTCAATGAAGAAAAACACCAACATGTTTTTATAAATAAGCTAACAATAGCTGTATTTTTCATTCACAGAAAAATATTTTCCTTTAATTTCCCTAATATGTTATATCTTCATTTCTAAATCACATGCCACCATAATTTCTATTTTTAGAATTTTAAATGACAAATTATAAATATATAATAAATAGACAAATTACAGAATAAGTATTTTGTTCCAAAGCTCACAATGATTTTCCTGCTTTCATTTTAACACCTCCTATTCCACTTAACTCAATATTTATATTTATGAAAGTTACCAGTTTTCAGTCAAGAGCAAAAATTCTGTGACATTACAATTCAGGACTGTTTTATTGCATCCTCCAATTGCTTTAACTACAGTCTAAGTAAAAGAAGTTCAGAAATTGATCTCTTCTACTGCATTGCTCTGAGATGTCCCACACCTATGACAAGGAGAAAGGTTCCCACCTTGATTTCTGCTCATTGCTTTAATGTATCTCTTTGAAATTAGAAGTCTTACAGGGTATCAAAAAGGTTATTGCTTTCTTCAGGCCTCTGTGAGTTTGAATTACCTTACAGTTAATAAGAAGACCTTTATTTATTTAGCAACCAAATTTTATAGAAGTTAAGATATTAGTGACAGAAGGGACTTCAGAAAGGATGCCTTTTCTAGAATTTTCTAATTTGTGTTGGCATGTGTACCTCTAGTAGTACATATGATGCTTTTAAGTAGCAACATGCTATTTAGAATTTATTTTATAGGAATATATTTGTTTTATATTTGTATTACATCAGGGTTCTCCAGGGAAACAGATTCAATTGGTTTATCCAACTGTTGGAGCCTGCAAGTCCAAAATCCATAGGGCAGGCCAGCGGTCGGGAAATTCTAGCAGGATATTATGCCAAGTCTTGAGGCAGAATTTCTTCTTTGGGAAACCTCAGTTTTTGTTTTTAAGGCCTTCAACAAATTAGATGAGAGCTACTCACACTATAGAGGGCTCTCTCCTTTACTTAGTCAACTATTGTAGATGCTAATCACATCTATAAAATATCTTTACAGCAACACCTAGATCAATTCTTTATTAAATAACAAGGTTGCCTAGTCAAGTTGACATAAGATTAACCAACAAAATATTAATTCAGTTTGCTGAGGTAAGCAAAATACTCAAAGAGTTGGTTTGTAATGCTCCTAACTTGGGTGGGCAGTTTCCCCAAATTTAGCAGAGATGCATTAAAGAGAAATATGTAGCTCTTCAAAGCTATGATTTCATAGATCCTACAGCTGAGAATAACATTAAGTTTAACAAAGAAAGCAATGGAATTAAAGCCCATCTAAAGAAATAAAATAATATGAAGGAGTACTTAGATCTCACCAAAAATATAAAGTTGGTACCAAAAAATGTTTAGGAGACATTAATCTATCAGGTAAGCAAACTAGAGAAAGAGGTGAAGTAACTTCCCAGCTCAGTCATTCTTTCCTCTAGGCGCTGGCGCTCTCTCTCTCTCTCTCTCTCTCTCTCTCTCTCTCTCTCTCTCTGTCTATTGTGCATACATGCACACTTTCTCTCTCTCTGTATATATGTATTAATATATATTTTTGGAGTTAGGTTATGACCCCAGAATTTCACTTTCTTTATCTTTCTGTAACCACAAATAGGATGCCCAGCACACAGAAGCAGCCCAACACATGTCTGTTGAATAACTAAGTAACATCAGAGATGGAACAGAGTCTCAGGACTCTGACCTTGCTTCCTAACTCCCCTGCCCCACCAGTCCAGAACTATTTCTATTGCACCACACATTTTATAATTTAATACTTGGATATTCATTACCAAAGTTAGAATTAAAAATAAAAAGGAATATAATCTGCATTTGAAAAACAAGAGGAAAAATTCAAATGGTAATCCAACTAAAATATTTTAATACAGAAATCGCTATTTTAAAAATTTGCTTGATTAAACCCATATTAAACAAGGCAGTGCTATTGATTTGGAGCACAGTAGGAAAAAGGATAATCAGTATATATTATTTACATATGCTTTGATCATGTGCTAGTTGTTACCTGCATTGCATACTTCATAAGACATGTAATCAAACAGTACAAAATCTAATTGCAGCAATGCATATTGCTTCTGTCTTGAATTGTTCAAATAATTAACACTTTTTCAGCCCCGGAGAAGAAAAGTACAACCCCGTGCCTAAAATAAACCAAATAAGGTGTGGGTCTGTAGCAGTTTGCCAGTTTGATATAGTTATGAATTCCAAAAATACATACTGGATTATTCTTATAAACTGGTCTGTTAATCTGGGCATGATTAAGATATGATTAGGGATTTGATTGGACCACATCGGTAGGGTGTTGAGCTCCACCCCTTGGTGGGTGGGGTCTCAAAGATAAAAGACATGGCAAAGGACAGAGTAGGAGGGTTGTGAGTTGGAGTTCTGAAGCTGAATTTTAATACTGGAGCCCATGGATGCAAGCACACAGAGGACTTAGTTGTGAGGAAGGAGAGAAGGCCAGGGAAAGAGATGAGCCATTCACCTGATAGTCTACAGCTGGCCTTGTGGAGAGAAGCAAGCCTAAGCCTGGAGAGAGTCAAGCCCCAGAAGAGAGGAATCCAGGAAACCTGAATTCTTGGCAGACATTGGCAGCCATCTTGCCCCAACAAGTGTCAATGGACTTTGGTGAGGGAAGAAACTTATGCTTTATGGCTTGGTAACTGTGGGCTTCTACCCCAAATAAATACCTTTTATAAAGGCCAGCAGATTTCTGGTATTTTGCATCAGCACCCCTTTGGCTGACTAATACAAGGTCCCAAGGTCAAGATCACTTTGTTGATTGTTTTAATAAAAAACTGTATAGATATATCAGCAAATATTTCACTCTATAGCTATTCAATCATTAGGCACCTACTATGAACCAGGACTTGATATGGTGCAGAAGATAGATATAGAGATAGAGACAGAGACAGAGACAGAGACAGAGATAGAGATAGAGATAGAGACAGAGACATAGATATAGATATACATTTAATTAGAGAAATTGTACATTTACAGAAAAATTGTGTAAAAAATACAGCGTTCCCATATACCCCATATTGTTGACACTTTGCATCAGTGTAGGACCTTTGTTACAATTGATAAATGAATATTAAAATTCTACTATTAATATAGTTCAGAGTTTACATTAGGTGTACTTTTCCCCATATACCACCCTATTATTAACACCTTGCATTAGTGTGGTACTTTCAATTTAATTCATGAAAGAAGATTTTTATACTTGTGCTATTAATTGTAGTCCATCGCTTACAAAGGTTCACTATGTTTCATCTTTTAATTTTAATTCTACAAACCTATACTCAACCTAAAATTTCCCCTTTTAACCACATATAGTGCTGTGAATTTGACACAAAATATTGTGATACACATCAACACCATTCAATTCTCATACTTTACAATCAACCTAAATAGAAATACTCTACAATGTAAAGACTAACTCCCTATTTTCTACTCCAATTTCAGCCCCTGGTAACCTATATTCCAGATTCTAACTCTGAGTTTGTTTATTCTAATTATTTTATATCAGTGAGATCATACAATATTTGTCCTTTTGTGTCTGGCTTATATCACTTAGCATAATGTCTTCAAGGTTCATCCATGTTGTCACATGTAGCAGGACATCCTTCCTTTTAAAAGCTGAATAATATTCCATTTTATGTATAAAACACATGCTATTTATCCATTCATCAGTTGACGAAAACTTGTGTTGCTTCCTACTTTTGACAAGTGTGAAAAATGTCACTATGAACATCAATGTGCCAGTCCCTGCTTTTAAATATTTGGATATATACCTGGTAGAGGGATTGCCAGGTAATATGGTAGTCCTATACATAGCTGTCAGAGGAACTGCCAAATTGTCTTCCACAGTGGCTGCATCATTCTATATTCCCACAAATAATGAATGAGTGTTCATATTTCTCCACATTCTCTCCAATATTTATAATTTTCTGATTTTTAATAGTAGCTATTCTAGTGGCTGAGAAATGGTATCTCATTGTGGTTTTGATTTGCATTTCTCTAATAGCTAGTAATGTTAAGCATGTTTTCATGTGCTTTTTGAACATTTATGTATCTTCTTTGGAGAAATGTCTATTTCAATTTTTTTGTCCATTTTAAAATTAGGATGTTTGTCTTTGTATTGTTGAGTTGTAGGATTTAATTATATATTCTGGGTATTAAATACTTACCAGAAATGTGGTTTCCAAATATTTTCTCCCATTGAGTAGGCTGACTTCTCAGTTTTATGATAAAGTTCTTTGATGTACAAAAGTTTGTAATTCTGATGTCCCATTTATCAATTTTATTCTTTGTTGCTTGTGTGTTGGGTATAAAGTATAAGAAACCATTGCCTAACACAAGATCCTGAAGATGCTTTTCTACATTTTTTCTTCCAGGAATTTTATAGTCTTGATTCTTATTTGAGTTTATGATCCATTTTGAGTTATTTTTGTATATGTGTGAGATAGGGGTCCACTTTCATTCTTTTGTATATGGATATCCAAATCTCCTAGCATCCTTTGTTGAAGAGACAATTCTTTCCCAATTGAGGGGACTTGGAAGCCTTGTGAAAAATCAATTGGCTATAGATATGAAAGACTATTTCTGAACTATCAGTTATATTCTATTGGTTTCTCTATCTATCTTTATTCCAGTACCATGCTGTTTTGATCACTGCAGCTTTGTAATAAGAGTTTAAACTCTTCTACTTAAAAGTAGAAGTGTGAGTCCTCCTACTTTGTTCTTCTTTTCCAAGCTGTTTTTGGCTATTTGGGCCCCTTACTCTTATAAATAAATTAGATAATTGGCTTTTCCATTTCTGCAAACTAGGTTTTTGGAATTTTGATTGGGAATGTATTCAGTCTGTAAATCATTTTGGGTAGAATTGATATCTTAACAATATTTAGTTTTCCAATCCATGAACATGGAATGTCCTTTCATTTATTTAGGTCTTCATTAATTTCTTTTAGCAATGTTTTATAGTTTTCTGTGTATGAGTCCTTTACACTATGGGTTAAGTTTATTCCTAGATGTTTGATTCTTTTATTTACTATTGTAAATGGAAATTTTTCTTGATTTCCTCCTCAGATTGATTATTAATAGTATATAGAAACATTGCTGATGTTTTATGTTGATCTTGTACCCCACCACTTAGTTGAATTCATTTATTAGCTCTAGTAGCTTTTTTGTAGATTTTTCAGGACTTTCTACATCTAAGATCATGCCATCTCGTGAAAGTTTTAATCCTTCATTTCAAATTTGGATGACTTTTATTTCTTTTTCTTGCCTAACTCCTCTAGCAAAACCTTCCAGTACAATGTTGAGTAACAGTGGTGACACTGGGCATCCTTTTCTTGATCCAGATCTTAGATGGAAAGCTTTCATTCTTTCACCATTGAGTATGATGTTAGCTGTGGGGTTTTCATAAATACCCTTTATTATGTTGAGGAAGTTTCCTTCTATTTGTATTTTTCTAAGTGTTTTTATCAAGAAAGGATGCTGGATTCTGTCAAATGCCTTTTCTGTGTCAGTTGAGACAACGTGTGGTTTTTATCCCTCTTCATTTTGTTAATGTGGTGCATTATATTACATTAACTGATTTTCTAATATTGAACAACCCTTGCATACTTGAAATAAAACTCACTTGATCATCGTGTATAATTTTTTAAGGTGCTGTTGGATTAAATTTGCCAGTATTTTCTTTATCCATATTCATAAAAGAAATTGGTATACAATTTTCCTTTTTTTTTTCCTTTCTTGTAGTATCTTTTTCTGGATTTCGTGTGAGGGAAATGTTGGACTCAAAGAATGAGTTAGGTAGTGCTCCCTCTTGCTCAATTGTTTTGGAAGAGTTTGAGCAGGATTGGTATCAATTCTTCTCGTAATGACCGATAGAATTCACATGCGAAGCCATCTGGTCCTGGACTTTTCATTCCTGGGAGGTTTTTGATTACTGAGCCAATCTCTTTACTTGTGGTTTGCCTGTTGAGATCGTCTATTTCTTCTAGAATCAGTGGGGTTCCTCATGTGTTTCTAGGAATTTGTCCATTTCATCTAGATTGTCTAATTTGTTGGCATATAGTTTTTCTTTGTATCCTCTTATAATCATTTTTTTCTGTCAGGTCAATAATAATGTGTCCCCTCTCCTTTCTGATTTTATTTATTTTCATGTTCCCTCTCTCTCTTCTTTTTTTTTTTTTTTTTTTTTTTGTCAGTCTACCTAAAGTTTTGTCAATTTTATTGATCTTTTCAAAGAACCAACATTTTCTTTTTGTTAATGTTTTCCATTGTTTTTTTTTCCTCATGTCATTTACTTCTGATCTAATCTTTGTTCTTTCCTTCTGCTGGCTTTGGGTTTAGTTTGCTGTTCTTTTTCTAGTTCTTCCAGGTGTACAGTTAGGTCTTTGATTTCAACTCCTTAATGCAAGCATTTTGGGTTATAAATTACCATCTCAGTACTGCCTTTGTTGTATCCCATATGTTTTGATATATTATGTTCTCATTTTCACTCATCTAAAGTTATTTAATGATTTTCTATGCAATTTCTTTTTTGACCCACTGATTGTTCCCTTACTTTATGCAAAGGAAATTGATGTTTGATTCATCCAGAGTGATTGTCAATACTGAGGAATGTTCTGGTGTTGGGGCTAGTAACTTCCACCTACTGGGCAGGCAGATAGAAAGACTGGAATGACTTAGGAAGGCATCCCATAAAGATGGCAAAAAGCATACACCACAGAAGCAGCTGAAGGAGTCCTTACCTTATGTAAAGTTTGTCATTGCCAATTGAGCACCACAGGACTTGGAGGCCATGAAACCTTGCCCCTCCAACTGTGAGCGCTGGTACATTCCGTGCTTTCTCTGTCTTTACACAGGCAAATTCCTTGTATCCTATACTCATATTAAAGGATGTGTCCTTTGCCTGGAACCACTGGTAGTGTTCTGTCATTCACTGTCACCCTGGTAGGCACTGTCAGGTAATTAATTCAAGATGTACAAATGATGTATAATTAAAAACTGTTGGCTACTCATCTTTTATTACTTTACCAAAACTGCTCCTCATTTTAGCTTTGTAATAAGAAAAAAAGCACATTTCTAATATGTCAATTGACACTATAATTTGCTGATATTTATAATCAGTTTTTTCATATGGTTTTCAACATTTTGTCCATCTATCTTACAACTCCACTCTGATTCAACGGCAAGTTTACTATATATGCATGTTCTTTTCCCTACCAAAATCCATGCATCTTCAGAGTTCTATAAAAATGGCAACACATTCCTACTTTCCAAGATATTAGTGAGAAGAGCTCTGTCTTCATTGTGCAAAGCTTTTTAGAGATAAAAAATGTATTCATATCACAGGAACATGACTCCCACATTTAAAGGAAGGTAGTATTAAAATAGTGAAAAAATAGATTAGAAAGTTGTAAAGTTCCTATCAAAGCAAACAAGATAATTGTATCTTTAGGATGTTAAATGTAAACCCCACAGTAGCCACAAAAAAATACCAGAGAATGTGCAAATTCATAGAAACAGAAAGTAGAGCACAGGATACAAGGGGTGTGGAGGTTCATGAGGAGTTGATGCACAATGAGTGTAGCTTTTTTTTTTTTTTTTTTTTTTTTTGAGTACAGAGAGGGTTGTAGTAATGGATGGTGGTGAGGGTACTGCAACACTGTGAATGTGACTAATTCCACTGAATGGTAGCTTAGGAGGGGGTGGAATGAAAGATTTGTGTTGTATATATGTTTCTACAATTGAAAAAAAGAAAGGAAAACTAAAGAGATAATGATGGTTAAATGCAGTGCATGAAACTAGATGGGATCTAAAAATGGAGAACAGGCTCAAAAGGACATTACTGGGACATAAGAAAAATTGGGATATAGAAAGCAAGCTTTATATCAGCATTAAATTTCTTAAACTTGATAACTGCACTTAAGGCGAATATATAAGTTAATATCCTTGTTTATAGAAAATGATGTGTGTGATTTTCTCTCAGATGTTCAGGATGGGTGGATAGATGAGATAGATAGATAGATAGATAGATAGATAGATAGATAGATAGATATAGATAGAGAGAATGATACAGCGAAGGAGGCAAAATATTAAAATTGAAGGACCTAGTAGGTTGGCATTCTCTCAATGGGGTTTGTGTTACTTTTGCAATTGTCCTGTAAGTTTGAAATTATTTCAAAATAAAAACTTAAAAAGATCAGGACTTATCTGATGTAGATTTATGAAACTACATAATTTTCCATTTTATAATTTTTATAATTATAATTTTATAATTTTTAAGATGTCAACCAAAAGTCAAATAGGAGGCATCAACTTTTAAAAAGTGGTTTGAAAATAATTTCTTCCAAGGAAAGGGCAACCTGAATGTCCCAACTGGAGACTCATCGGCTTAGACCTGCACTGTCAGGACAAGTTCTACTCAGAAAAACCAAATCAATGTGAGAATGTGACTCACATTTTTAATGCTGTTGTACTCACTTAGACTTTAATGACTATGAAAACTTGAAAATACATCTGGTGAAAATACTTAATAATACATATTTTGTATAAATATTTAACATTCAATATGTTAGCTCTTATGACCTAATTTAATGGGATTAAACAAAATGTGTGCTTAGCCAAATAAAATGCTAGCAGCAAATAATTTCTTATATTCTATGCAATGCTATAGTTTCCAATTTACTTTCACATAGATTTTTCCATTGACTTAATTTAAATATCACAAAACTGTAAATATTCTAAAGATATTAAAAATTAGGAAAACAAATTTAGAACTTTTAAGTGGATAATAGACGGTGAACCATATCACACACTGAGTCAAATCTGACTAATGAACTAGTTGAATTGACCAAATAATGAAAGGCATCAACCTACTTATGAGAGAAGGTACTAAGCATGAATTACCTGAAAGGAACTGAGGCATGGGAAATGACTCATTTATCCTGGCATTCATCTTTGCAGCCTGCAAATCCCAGCTCAGTATTATACAAACCTCAACAAAGGTGGAATGGAAAGACATTAAAATTTCTACTCTGATCTATAATTCATTCCCTCCCTCCCTCTCTCTCTCTCTTACTCTCTCTTTCTCTCTCTCTCTCTGTCTCTCCCATACCCCTCAATATCTCTCACTCTTTATAATCTCTCCCTCTCAGTATCTCTTTTACTCTCTCTGCCACAACACCTCCCACTTCCCCCTCAGTATCTCCCTCTGTCTTCAGGAGTTTAAATTATGTCATCCATCACTACCAAAGTTCTTTTCAAATGTTTCCTGTGAGGCCTAGGAGACTGCATTTTAAACATGCCCCCCTCAGGTGATGATGCTAGTATGTGGCCTAAAGGCCACAGCTGAGAAATATCACTTTATGGGTCGCCAAAGTTTCTTCCTAGTTGGAGCAGGGTTCAGAACGACACAGAATACCTATTGAGAAAGAGGGGGAATCTAGGGTTTTGGAAAAGGGTCTTTCTGCTCTGTCCAAGTGAAGATGGAGGGTAGAGAGGGTTATGTATACATATGAACATAGCATCTGGTGCAGAAATAGCACATCTCAATCCCTCACTCCAGGCAGCAATCGGCTCTTTCTTTCCCCCAGAGGTAATGCACCAAAATGGACAGGACACTGGCCTTTGAATCAAACAGACCTAAAGAACTTCAAATCCTGCTTCCAACATTTACCAACAGGACCTTGGGCCAGTGACTCACACTTCCCAAGTAAATATCCTTATACATAAAATAAGGAGAAGTATAACTAGCTTGTAGGGTTTTTGTGGGTATGGAGTAAGATTTTTTTCATGCCTTTTCATAACAAATATTCCAGAATAGTAACTATTACCTTTTTCCATTTGCAGACCTAAGTTATAGAAACAAAATACTGTTAATAATACATTAACCACTGTGGCTGTTTGGTATTGTTTATGAATTCCAAAAATAGATATTGGATTGTGTTTGTAAACTGGTCTGTTCCTCTGGGCATAATAGACTATTAAATTCAGAGGTTTCATTTTTACTTGATTAAATTCTGATTAAGACTTTGATTGGGCCACATCAGTAGGAAGTGGAGTCCCTGTTCCCTTGGTGGGTGGGGACTCACAGAGAAAAAAAGCACAGCAGAGGGAGAGTTTTTAGTTTTGATGCTGGAGCCCCAGGGAGAGAGCTGAGCTATTCACCTGATAGTTTACAGCTGGCATTGTGGAGCGAGCAGAGCAGCTGAGCTTGGCAAGAAACGAGCCCTGGAAAGAGAGATGAGCCAGCCTACAGTTGAAATCAGAAGAAGCTGGACTCATGGAGCCTGAACAGGGAAGAAGGAAATATGAACCCTCGCAGACATCACCCGCCATTTTGTTTCAACGTGTGGCAACAGACTTTGGATGAGGAAGTAACTTTGAGTTGAACTCTTTCGGGCCTTGTGATTTTAAATTTCTACCCCAAATAAATACCCTTTATAAAAGCCAACAGATTTCTGATATTTTGCATCAGCACCCCTTTGGCTGACTAATACAACCACATATACTTGTTCACTAGATGAAAATGTTATCATGACTCCAAAAAATATGTGGGTGTGGAATAGATGATCTTTACCATCCACTCATCTTGGGATTTGATGATATTATGATTCACATTGACTTATCCACCTATAATTTACTACAGGATTTTACGAAACATTGCCATTTAAAAATAAAGTGTCTGGTATGACCAAACAAAATGACCAACAAGTTATCATATTTCCTATTTTAATCCATATAAAATTTGGCTTTTAAAATGTCAATACCAAAAGTTTGGAAATAATATCTGTTCTTCAGTGGAATGTAAGAAAATATTGAACAGCTCTGTCACACATAAAAAAAGGAAAGTATACATATAAAATCTGAAAATAGGCATTATATCTCAACTACTGAGAAGCAATGCTAAAGTAGAAGATTCTTTGACACTGTAAATTGTCAATTTTCTTTTTCACCTCATATTTTTCCAACTTAATATAAAGTACTTTTTTAAAGACTCTGAGTGACTCTAACACATCAGTGACTTAACAAAACCTTGAATATACCAAATTTAACGAAGATAGCTTTTCGCCTCAGTTCACTCCAAAGGTGCCTAACTTCATGATAAAGCAACTGACAGAATGTGGCAATTAAGCTCTATTCACATTAGACGTGGCTCAGTATTTTTTTTTTTAGCCATAGTAATGTACAGTTCCAAATTATTAAGCAGAAAACCAGCAGTATTTTCAGGACAAGTTAAAATTTTTATTAAATGATCATTATGTTGTTGCTTCTATTTGCAAAGCACTAAAATAAACAAACAAACAAATAAATAAATAAATTCCATATAAATTAAACATCTCTGTGTACTTGCAATATTAAACTGCTTCATGCCCCAGATTCCAATTTGAAGTTGTTGAGGAAACTGAAGCTCAGGGAGCATAATAATTTCCAAACACATTCAAGAAATCATCAGTGGGATCTTAATTTAAATCCCAGTCCTCTAACTCCATGGGCTTTTCCCCTGACTATCTGGAAATGAAAGAAACTGCTCCCAACCCACCAGCTGTGTATATTATCAGGGATTAACCTTGTCAGAATAAGGCACCGAGAAGAGTTTGGGAATCTGGGACTTTGCCCAGTTAAGTCAATTCAAGTATAAGAGAGAGAAGTAATTTTGAAATGCCTTTCAATTAAATGTACTTCAAGCAAAGCCCTCAAACTTTCCAAAGACTGAATGATAGAGGAAATAATGGGCATTGTCAATACCTGAAATAGAAAAATCACTCTCCTGACAAAGCAAATATTATACTATTCAAATACCAATATATAAAGCTGGAGTGATCATAGCTGTTAGGTCCTATGCATCTTAGCCCTCTCTTGGTTTGGAATGAATATTTGGTTGTTCAGGCTAACAGAAGCCTTTGACCCACAAATGAGATGGAAAACTGCCAGATTTAGCTAATACAGGTTACTCAGTTAAATTTAAATTGCAGATAAGAAAAAAATATTGTTATAATTATGTCTCAAATGTTGTACGGGGCATATTTATACTAAAACATTGTTATTTATCTGATATTCAAACTTAACTGTGTGTCCTGTATTATACCTGGCAACCCTCCCAGGGGATTACTTTGGAAAGTTCTTGTTGAAGGCTGAACACCTAAAGAAGTAAGTACTTTGAGTTGGGGCAGCAGCAGCTACTCCTTACTCAAAGCCTTCACCAAGGATGTTACCAAGCTGTAAAGATTCTCTGCCTGAATGTCTTGGATCTCCAGGAAGTCCAACCTCCTAAGGACCTAGTATCTGAGTTAGGACGGAGGGGGTTAATATGCTCCCTTTTTCCGCTTCCCTTCAAATGAGGTCTCTCTAGATGACTGGCTTCACTCAGTTTCAGTCTTTTTGCTGTGTGTTTCAAAAACTGGATTCTAAAGCTGTCTTACTATGTGTTCTTAATTTCCAGATTCCACCAATAATAGATTAAATGTACCATGCCCATGTCTTTACACTTTCAAACCTTTTCCGTGTCGCCCTTTGGATGCTGTTACCTGACAGTGGGTTATAGTAGATTCAGGTAAGACTGAAAGCAAATATCCTAGGCTTGGACCTGAATGCTGAATGGTGAATTCCAATTTTCTTTTCCACTTCAAAGATGGTTTGCTACACAACTGTTGGAAAACTCAGCCTAGATTTCCAAATTTCTGACAAATTTTCTATGCAGTCTCCAAAATCACCGCCTTGTTAAAGAAACATTTTCAATTACTTCAGCACATACATATTGATCTAAACCTTCCTGAATTTCTCTAACATAATCTTCACTAGGCAGTTTAGCTCTTAATTATAAACTAAGGTTATTGTTTATCTCCCACTCCTCACTTCCTTTTCTCCAAACCCAAAACATACATACATATATACACACACAGACACACACACACATGGTTAACCTTCACTTAACTGTCATTCATCTTTAAACATCATTAGGGCAGTGCTAAATATGTAGCTCATCTGTTGTGTTCCACCAGCATTTACCTGAGATATGCTCAATTATTCCTGATTTTTTCAAGTTATTCTTGAGTTTTGCTCTTACTAATTTAAAAGGATGAAAATGAAAGATTTTGCCTTGAACAAATACAATTACTCTCAAGGAATTTCCCATAAAAATCTTGTAAACACATACTATAAAAAGAATAGTGGTTTATGAAATTTACCTTAGGCTTTCTCTATGTTGATCTTTTCACTCCAAAGCTGATCTCATTTTGGCCCTGAGCTTGTAATTCGCTTGCCTGAGTTTGCTCTGATTGAGCCTAGTAAGTGTAATATGGTAATAACTTAGGAAAGGTACAATTATATGGTGAAAGATGAAGGCAAATGGTTCTTGGAAGAGAAATCTTTCAAAATTATGCAAAGAATCAAATTTACTCTACTTTTAAAGATTCAATGGGGGAGAATATCTATGAGGCAATACTTGCTTAACTGACTTTGGCTAAGTTTTCTGCACCCAAAATAGCTATATTTTACATAAGAATGCTCTATATTGGCTTATTATAAGTTACATGATCAGGTTTCCTCTGTAAGTATTGCTTACTTTACTTCATTTCAAATTCATTATTGAATTCATGGCTCCTTTTCACTTTTTTAATAAAAAGATATTTCCAATGGATGCATTTTACTTCCTTTCAGCCTGCTTCCTTCACCTCCTCCAAAATTCTGAATTCTGACTATCTTAATTAGCTAAGAGTGGATGGGTTTGTCAGTGATTACCCAGTACTCTGCATATCCTGCTGGGTTACAATCACTGCTTTGCTTGGCTGTAACCCCCTGTTAAACCATAAGATCTTCAAAAGCAAGGCCTTGTTATTCCTCAATGTGCAGAAGTTTTGGCACATGACTTGTATTTGATATAAGTTTAATATACAAACAAACAAAAATCAAATGATTAAATAAATAAGGGTTTTAAAATAAGCAAAGTTGATCCCAGGCATTCAAGATTCAAGAGGAATATAGTAAAGTAGTTGAGAGCCAAACGCTTTGCAGGTAGGCTTCCGGGCCTTATTTTCTCAATGAAAACATTTTATTTCATCTAAAGAAATATTAATTTGAAAAGTTCTGACATTTTCTCTAATTTTGATATACTTTTTAGGCTAACTATAGTCATATTTATTCTTTACACTCTTCACTGTGGTCCTATGTGTAACGTACTTTCTATAACACTATAACAGAAACACTCAGCTCCCTACCAATGAGTCCCACAAGAGAAACATACTTAGGTAAATAGAAAAGTCTGCTATATTTGAAAAATCATCATTGAACTTGATAACATAATAACTATACCCACTTACATTTGTAGAAAATGTGCACGTTTGCAGTGCTTATTTTTTCATATAAACTTATTTTTAAAAATAGCTAGCAATTTTTAATTATACAAGCATGACATGAAAATGTGTTTGGGGGGAAAATAATAACTATATGTACTAGAGGGGTTTATCAGGAAGGTCAGTCCCCAGAGTGGAGCAGATGGGAAGGCTGATCTGGAAAGAGAGAAAAATCTATTTTTTTGTTTGTTTTTTTGAGGTACCGGGGGCTGGAGATCAAACCCAGGACCTGGTATGTGGGAAGCCAGCACTCAACCACTGAGCCACATTGGCTTCCCTGAGTTGGTTTTATCGTTTGTTGTTTGTTTTTGTTTTTTCAGGAGGGGAACCAAACCCAGGACCTCCCCTGTGGGAGGAGGGCGCTTAACTGCTTGAGTCACATCCGCTCCCATGGAGAATGTATTTTGAAGGCAGACATATTGTGTCAATAGTTATCACAAAAGAATAATAATTCAATGATTAGCTCCATCAGATGTAACCAACTGTAGTGCATCACTGAGGCTAATGTACAAGAAAATTATCTGGGGGAATTAACTAGCGTAGTTTCTTGGCTCCTTAAAGAAGCAATAATACTAACTACTTTCCAGGCAACAAGAAGGCTGTCAGCTGTAGGAACTTTAATGTGAAATGTCTCATTTGATGTTCTGCTAGTGTCCAATTCACTGCTAGTGTTCTTAGCCTAAATGTACCTCCAGGCCACTAAAGGGTTTTTGCAATGACATATTAATTAGCAGAAAATGCAAAGCTGTCCCTTTGTGAGAGATAAAAACTACCGGTGAATGGTGACAACATGAAAATATAAATATTTTTAAATCCTTTACATTTTGAAACAACCAGATACCTATAGAGAATTTAGATTCTTTTTATGACTGAAAACACTGAAAGAACAAATGTTTCTGTTTTGTGTTGCATGTAGCCCATCACACACTATACTTCTGGGTAGTTTTTACATGGTAGTTATAATTTTTTTTTTAATTTCAGCAAGACGTATTCATTCAAACACTTTTCAAACTCACTTTCTCTTCTCCATCATCACCAGCTTCATCTTCACGTCATCCTAATCATCATAATCTATATTGGTTGCTGACTCTGTGCTAAGCCCTGGGCTGATTTCTCCATCCTCTACCCTCTTGATTTAGTGTCACATCATCATGCACCCAGTTTATTACAAGCATTTCCTCGCTGCTGTCCCTCAAATCTCCCTCCCTCCCTCTCTCTTGCAGACACAAGGACATTTTAAACAAACAAACCAAATCTGACTTTAAACCTTTCCTATTTAAAATACTTCAGTTATACCCTGTTCATTCATACAATAAGTATTTGCTTCCTGACTAGACTCCATGCACCTGCAAGAAGGAGCCCAAGCTTCTTGCCACAGTATGAAAGATGTTGCTGGTTTCAGGCTAACGCAGGGGTTCTCAACCTCTTTTGCTCCGTGGACCCCTTGCCAGTCAGGTGAAAGGCACGGACTCCTTACTAAGCCCAAACTGTACATTATTTAATAAATAGATCACACCCACAACAACACATCCCCACAAGAAAAATGTTTTTCTGAAATTCAATTCAAGCTCACAGACCCCTTGTTAAGAACCTCTGGCCTAACGTATTAAACATCACCTTCTGCCATTTTCCTTGCACCTACCTTTCAGAAATAATAAATCCCCTGCAGTGCCCTGAACACAATATGCTGGTTCACGCTGCCATGCCTTTTCACATGCAGAATGCTCATTCTGAAATGCCTTCCATCTATAGTTCACCTGGCTACTTTCTCCTCAGCCTTCAAAGCAATGGTTCATATTACCCTGTGAAGCTATCTTCAGGAAGGCAAATGTACTATTATGTCTCATTCCTTCACCTTCATTGCTCACAACACAGGTTATGTGTTCATTAGCTACATGTCTACTTCCCCTATCAAAACATAAAATCCTCAAAGGCATGAACTTTATTCATCTCATATCCCTAGAATCTAGTATAAAATCCACTATGTAGTAAACACTCAATACATATTTGTTTATTAAATAAATGACCTTATTTTAAAAAGAAACAACTCAAAAAAAACACACTTTTTTTTTTAATATTAATAATTTAAAACAAAAAAAAAAAAAAAAAAGCAAAAAACTCTCAAACATGTCTGATATTGCCAGATCTATAGATTGTTATAATATACTTCAATTTGGTAAGGTAGAATCCTCCAAATCATTTTTATTTAACTTCTGAGAGGATTATTTACCTAATTCCCTACTTAGGTAGCAAAGATTTTACTATCAATAGTAGAGCAGTTACATAAACTTTAGCTAATGATTACCCATTAAGCAAGCACATGGAGTTATTTTCTTCTCAGTTTGAAATGATTAATCAAAAGTAGCCTAGCATTGGGAATGCGAGCATGGATATGCCCACACCATCATAAAAATACTCCATTTGGAAAAAGGAATGTGGTTAATCCATAAACAGTTCATATAAATGACATTTTCTATTCTCCTAATCTTAATATCTCTTTAAACAGTTGTCCACAATCCACTTTATGCAAAAAATCCTTATCTATCTCCTCTCATAATACCACCTCAGTGCACATCAGTCTTGCCCTTTTATCAATTCCATTCCATCTCTTTGTGCTCATCTTCTGGAACATGTGCCATGACAGTCATGCTTTACTTAAATTAAACCTCTCCCAAGTTTCTGACTTTTAAGCAAGCATTCCTTCCATCTGCTCACCTTAAGTGAAAATTGATTTTCTCCTAACACCATTTGCCTTGAGTGTCAAAAATGAAAGTTGGTATTCCATCATTTACACATCTATCCACCATCTGTTCACTCAACAAATATTTGAGCTGCCAGTTTCAAATCAATATTCCATCACCATTTTTCAGTAAATTCCCACCCCTTAAGAGTGATGCCATCTTGTATCAGCACTCTTCAATTTTGTCATGTTATTAAGGACACTCCCTCAACTTTTAATGACTCAGGACAAGGATCACATTATCTCTCTTTTCCTTCCTTATACCCTTGGTTAATTATGTCAGCTTTCACAGTGGTGACTCTTCTAAGGTAATGGATTCAATGTTTCTTAATGTCCTACATTATTGCCACATTTTAGTTACCTACTAGCCTATACTACTTAAACTTCACAAATGTTCTTTTATCAACATTCCAAACTCTTAACTTCCACCTTGATAATGATCTCCTCTTTGCCTTCCATGCAATTTCTCTGATTGAAACTAAATTTGATTCATTCAACAAATATCTATTCAAGGACCTACAATAAATCTGGCATCTTTCAGATTTAAGATAGGAACCAGTTCTTGATCCCATGCAGATAAAAAGAGTTAATAGCTAATTAGGGCGGCAGATAAGAAAATTCCTGATTGTATGAAAGTCAGATAAGTGCCAGAAGAGGGGTGTCCAATGAGAGCAGTGGACACTCAGAGCAAAGAAATCTGAATTAGTGATTTGTAAACCTCCTTCAAGAAATTCCAAGTCAGGTGTTTCCATGAACATACTCAAATAAAAACTGTTCCATCTTTCTGAATGCCCACAGTTTTTATAACCTTTATTGCCTGTAGTACACAAAACCTTATGTTGTAGTTTATTTGTATGACAAATTTTACCTCTATTTCTAAATGTTAAATTGCTCTAGGAAACTGATTTAACATTCTTTGGATCACAGTCTTTTTTAAAAATCTCACATATAAGTATTTGATAAATTTATACTCATCAGTTTTTAAACACTTTCGTGTCACCTCCCTCACAACAACTTTCTAAATTTGGAAGTTTATTATGCCTATTTTACATCTGAGAAAACTAAATTTAATAGTTATGCAATTTGCTTATGTTTACCCAGATGGTAGATGGTGGAGCTAGGGACTGCTAGCTGGTCCCAAAGATTTTGTTTCACTTCTTCTCAGACACATAACTAGGTACATTTTCTAGTCTTCAACACACTTGACTGTGGCCATGAACTGAATTTTAGCCAATGGGATATGAGTTAAAGTGGGGAGTGCAACTTCTGGGTCTAACTGGTAACAATTTCCCATTTATGCTTCTCAATACTCATTTCACTTTCCAAATGATAGGGATGCCAGTGCCTTCCTGGATAAATGTGGAAAGCTTGTGTTAAAGATGGCAAAGCCAAACCATTAGTCTAGAAGAGGGGGTCTTAATGAGGGGTCTGTGAGCTTTAATTGAAGTTCAAAAAAGCATTATTATTGTGGGGACGCGTTGGTGCGGGTGTGATATATTCATAATTAATACAGAGTATAGTGTGGACTTAGAAAAGAGTCCGTGGTTTTTACCTGACTGGCAAAGGGGTCCGTAGAACAAAAAAGGTTAAGAACCCCTGGTGTAGAAGATCCCTAAATTACCACCTGATAGGGATTTATTCTGATAACCTGAGGACTCACCTGCATAGTTAGGTGAGCAAGAAAGAAACAACCTCGTGTAAAGTTAATAACAAGGTAAGCTCTGTTTACTACTGTAAGCTAACCAACCTTAATCAGTGCACTACATCAGCATTTCTCAAACATCTTAATCTCAGGACCCCATGGTACTCTTAAAATTTATTAAGAAACCGAAAGAGCTTTTGTCTACATGAGTTTTGTCTATTGATATTTAGTGTGTTAAAATTTAAACTGAGACATTAAAATATATTCATTTTAGAATAACAAACTCATTACATGTTTCCATAAATAACATTTCGGGAAAATAATGTTATTTGAAAAAAAAACAGTGAGAAGGACAACATTGTTTTACCTTTTTGCATATATCTTTAATGTCTGGCTTATAAGAACACTGCTGGATTTTAATATCTGTTTCTGCATTTAACCTGTTGTGAAAACTCCATTGTAGCCTCTGGAAAACTCCATTATATACTCATAAACAAATGGCAAAAAATCATTTTAGAGAACAACCAGCAAGAGTAAGGAGCTCCAAGAGTCAGCTTGTGCTATAGAGCAATTAGTAATCAACCAGAGCCATCTTAAGCAACTGTTGGGGGCCCCAGGAGATCAGACAAGCATCCTGCAACATATTTGAAAGAATGGAAGGAGGAGACTGCCCATCTGCAGAAAAGATTCGTAAGTAGAGCACTCCATGTGAGGAGACCAGTGCCCATCCTCCACTGGCGGCATGAGCTGCCTCAGGAGCTATTCTGCGGCTGGAATTGGAAGCTCCACTTCCCAAAAACAGGGGAGGAAGAGACGGTTGGGCACCAACTTGAGCTACTCGTTAGTAAATTAGGCTAGCTAAAGTGTAGTCCTAAGAACAGCTAAAGTTTGAACCTGTCCAAGTCAGAAAGAGGCCTGTAGCCGCCATTTTAACTCCACCCCCGACATGAGGAGAAGCCAGGAGGACTGAAAATCATAGTGCTGGTAGGGAAGGGCTTCTTTCCATCCAGATCAGACTGCAGCTCCAGTATAAGCCCCAGTTTCACCTCCAGCAGGGAAGAAGCTGGGGAGACTGCACTAGCCTCTCTGGGAAACTACAGGTCATGCCATGGAGGCCGGTGAGCATCCTACTCTGGTGGAGAAAGCCTCCTCAGGAGTTATTCCGTGGCTGAAATTGGAAGCTCCATTTCCCAAAAATAGGGGAGGAAGAAACAGTTGGCCATCGATTTCAGCTACTGATAAGTAAATTTGGCTCACTAAAGTATAACCCTATGAACAGCTAAAATTTGAGCATGTCCAATTTAGAAAAAGGCCACATTTTGCAGTAGCCACATTTTGACTCTGCCCATGGCATGTGGGGAAGTCGGGCTGATTGAAAATCACAGTGACAGTAGGGACCGGCTTCTTTCCAACCATATTGGCCTGCAGCCCTAGCCTAGGCTTCAGCCCCCCCTCTGGCAGGGAGGAAGCTGATGAGATCCGCACCAGCCTCTCCAGGCAACTGCAGGCACATTTGGCTGGCACAGGCTGAAGAGAGTAAAGTCTACTGGGGAAACTACAGTCAACAGCATAGATTGCTGCCCACACCTGCAGCTGCATCCCTGCCCCAGGAAGTGGAGGAAGGGGCATGAAGCTGAATCAGTCTCTCCAGGCAACTACAGACAGTCTTGGTCTGTACGACTTGCATTATTACACATTGCTGTGACTCTATCCCTAACCCTGGCAAAGAAGAAAGTTGGAAGAAGCTTCTTCTTTCCCTGGGGAAATGTGGACAGCTTGAGCCTCCAGAGCATACAGCACCAACTAAATCCTCAGCACTTACTACACAACCAGTAAGGGAGAAAGGACAAGAAAGCCCTAAACTAAAGAGAGAAACTGCACCTAAAATAAATACATCTAGTAAGCCAGATGCCAAGAAACCAACAGAAAATTACATCCATACCAAGAAACAGGAAGATATGGCCCAGTTAAAGGAAAAAGATAAGCCTCCAGATGACATAAAGGAATTGAGATAACTGATCATAGATTTTCAAACAAATCTCCTTAATAAATTCAATGAGATGGCTAAAGAGATTAAGTATATTAAGAAGACATTGGATAAGCATAAAGAAGAATTTGAAAGCCTACATAGAAAAATAGCAGATCTTATGGGAATGAAAGGTGCAATAAATGAAATGAAAAATACACTGGAATCATATAACAGCAGATTTGAGGAGGCAGAAGAAAGGACTGGTGAGCTTGAAGACAAGTCCTCCAAAAGAGAACATAAAGAGAACAGATGAAGAAAAGGTTGGAAAAAATTGTACAAGGTCTCAGGGAACTAAACAACAGCAAGAGATGTAAAAGAATACATGTCATGAGTGTCCCAGAAGGAGAAGAGAAGGGGAAAGAGGCAAAAAGAATATTTTTTAAGAAATAATGGTAGAAAATTTCCCATCCTTATTGAAGGACATAGATATCCATGTCCAAGAAGCACAATGTATTCCCATCTGAATAAATCCTAATAGACCAACTCCAAGACACATACTAATCAGAAAGTCAACTGTCAAAGACAAAGAGAGAATCCTGGGAGCAGCAAGAGAAAAGTGTTGCATAACATATAAGAGATACCCAATAAGACTGAGTGCCGATTTCTCATCAGAAACCATGGAGGCAAGAGGACAGTGGTATGATATATTTAAGATACTGCAAGAGAAAAACTGCCAGCAAAGAATCTTATATCTGGCAAGACTGTCTTTCAAAAATTAGAGTGAGTTTAAAATATTCACAGATAAACAGAAACTTAGAGAGTTTATAACAAAGAGACCGGCCTTGCAGGAAATACTAAAGGGTTTGCTACAGTCTGAAAACAAGGACAGGAGAGAGGGGCTTGGAAGATAGTCCAGAAATGAAGATTGTATCAGTAAAAATGACTAAAAGTCTCAAGAGTGGTGAAAATAAAATATGACAGATAAAACCCAAAGGTCAAAATGAGTGAAATTATTATGGTCTCTATAGTAATTATGTTGAATGTTAATGGATTAAACTCCCCAATCCAAAGACACAGACTGCTGGAATGGATAAGAAAATATCAGCCATCTATATGCTGTCTTCAAGAGACTCAACTTATCACCAAGGATGCCTATAGGTTGAAAGTGAAATGCTGGGAAAAGATATTCCATGCATGCAGTAACCAAAAAAATATATATACTTAGATGAAACAGACTTTAAAAGACACTAGTAATGCTCAAACTGAGGAGGAAATCAAGAAAAAAATTCCATTTACAATAGTGACTAAAAGAATCAAATATTTAGGAATAAACTTAACCAAGGATGTAAAGCACCTGTATTCAGAAAACTATAATACAGTATTAAAAGAAATCAGAAAAGACCTAAATAAGTGAAAGAACATTCCATACTCACGGATTGGAAGATTAAATAGCATTAAGATGTCAGTTCCACCCAAATTGATATACAGATTCAATGCAAGCCCAATAAAAATTCCACCAGCATTTTCTAAGTAAATGGAAAACAAAATTACCAAATTTATTTGGAAGGGTAACAGGTCCCAAATAGCCAAAAACATCTTAAAAAGGAAAAGCAAAGTTGGAGGACTCTCACTTCTGGACTTTAAATTGTATAACCTAGCTACAGTGGTAAAAACAGCATGATACTGGCATAAAGACAGACACTTAGACCAATGGAACCAAATTGATGGTTCAGAAAGTGACCCTCATATCTATGGTAAAGTGATTTTTGGCAAGCTTATCAAACCCACACAGCTCAGGCAGAATAGTCCATTCAACAAACGGTGTTCTTAACGAGGGGTTAAGAAATGGTGCTAGAACAACTATATATTCATAGTCAAAAGAAAGATGTTATGCATGTTTTTTTTTTGTAAGTTCACAACAATTACTCTATGCTTATTGTTTATGTATGTTTATGTATGACTGATATAATTCAATAAATTTTAAAAATATTTTTGAAAATCATCTTAGTGTCACTAACACAATATTTTTCATTGCTGGATCACCTGAAAGGGCCTCAGGAAACTCCTACTATTGATCACGCTTAAAGAAACACTTCATTATGTTACTGACAAGGGAGACTCCAATTTTATTCATTATGTAGCACCTGAAATTCTTATCAAAGATATACATTCTTTTCTAAAAAGTATGAACATTTTACTTGTAATTTCAGGAGCCTCATGGATCCCATGGATCTCATTCAATGGAAGTTGAAATCTCTCTCTAGGGAGAATCTGATGTCTTTTTCACTGTCTATCTCCTATTGTGCTGAGAACCACACACCTTACACTTTAAAGGAATTCAATAAATATACACTTAAAAACAGAATATATTATACCTGCAACGATCCTTAAAGATTGTCTTGCTCAAATTTCTCACTTTTACATCTGATTGTACAAAACCTGGGGGAGGTTAGTGACTTCCCCAAGGCCACAATAAATCTGTTAAAGAAACAATGTATATACCAGGCCACTGATATTGATGCTTATACTTATGAACCTTGATCTTGTGAAATTGAAACTTAGCCTAGTAATATATATTGCATAAGAGTTACCTCCTGAAAGCCTCCTTGTTGCTCACATGTAGTCTCTGTCTAGGCCAAACTCACCATATAAACTTACTACCTTCCCCCTCTGTGTGGGACATGACTCCCAGGGATAAGCCTCCCTGGCACCAAAGGATTATTACCAAGTGCCAACTAGCAATGCACTTGAAAAAGACCTAGATGGAAAGGGGGAAATATTAAATACAAATGGGTTTTTATAGCCAAGAGATTTAAAGGTGAGTTGGGAGGTCATTCCAGAGGTTAGGCTTATGCACGTCTCAGAAGTATTTCACTGACTGCCATAGTAAACAGTGCCTCAAGCACGGGTGCTCCTGAGGGCTCTAGAGACATCTAGGCACTATAGGCAGGGCAGACAACCCCAGGAAATAGGCACCCCATCAGTGGGCCTTACCTTAGGATATATGAAAACCTTTTCCCCATCAAAGTTAGACTTATTTATAATTTCCCCACACATAGTTCTTATGCCCATTTTACTTGAACCTGTAATTAGCACTGTATCTGTTAAATATATGTCCCAGAGATTTAAATCTTCTGGCTGTTCATATGCTGGTTGAGCCCTGAATCTCAGCAGAGTTGTAGCCAACACCTACTCTCCAGTTCACTTGACTCACCCAGGGCAACTAAAAAAGGATGATGATGGACAACACTCATCCTAAAAAACAGAGAGCATCTACAACTGCAAGCAAGCCAATTCTGTCCATCTACCTCATGGGATCTAAGACCCCTCTCAATTGGAAGCAGAGTGGGCATCACCATCCCCAAATCCTCAAGATTGAGGAATGAACAAACATAAGGGGGAAATGCAACTATGGGCTAAAGTAGACTGATTATTATTCTAGGAATGGAAAAAATTGTAACACTAATATAAAGACAGTGGTCACCAGAGTTTCTGAGAGGAGGGAGAAGGAAATATAAGTGTAACATGGGGCATTTGGGGGACATTGTAATTGTTCTGCTTGATATTGCAATGAAGTATACAAGCCTTTATACATTTTGTCAAAACCTATAAAATTGTGCAATGCAAAGTATAAACCATAATGTAAACTATAGACCATGGTTAATAGCGATGCTTCAATATGTTTTCATCAATTGTAACAAATGTACCACACCAAGGAAAGATGTTGTTAATGGGGAGAAGTGTGGGAGATGAAGTGGATGTGGTATATGGGAAGCCCCTATTTTTTTTCATGTAACATTTATGTAATCTAAAGCTTCTTTAAAAATAAAATAAATCAAAACTACTGTAGGAAAATAAAATAAGAAAGAAACAATGTAGAAATAAAAATACAGTTGTGATTTTTAATTTTACATGTCAATTTGGCTAGGTTATGGTGTCCAATTGTTTGGTCAAACACTGGCCTAGTTTTTGCTGTGGTTGTATTTTGTCAATGGGATTAGCATCTTCAATCAGTTAACTTTAGGTAAAGGAGCTTAACCACAATCGTGTTGGTAGGCCTTATTCAATAAGGCAATGGCCTTAATAGCAAATAACTGAGGTATGCAGGAAAAGAAAAAAATTTTCCTGGAGACTACACCCTCTACTCCTCTCTGAATTTCCAGCCTGCTGGTCTCTCCTATAGATTCAGTACCCAATAATTCTGCATCACTCTTACTAGAATTTCCAGCCTGCCACTGCCAGCCTGCCCCATCACATAAGCCAATTCTGTAAAATGAATTTCTTAATACACACACACAGACACATACACACACATATCCTGTTGGTTCTGTTTCTCTGGCTAATATAATAGTCTTCAAATTATCACACATCATTCATTGATAGGAGAATTATTTAAGAGCTTTAAGCAATGTAAAGCCAAACTCCCAAAATGACAAAGAAGACAAATAGAATTTAGAATTTTCCAACTCAAGAAATCCCCTAGGTCATCTACTTAAATTATCTAGTTCATAAGATAAAGCTACAAGGTCACAAAGAGATTAAAACACTTTTTTTATTCACAAAATGAGAAAATCCTGGTGTAATGGTTTGGAGCTAGTTACTACAGAAAAACAAGTTCTTAAACTTCATTCATTCCTGTGGTTAATCCATTCCTTGTAAATAGGATCTTTTGATGAGGTTCCTTCAATTAAGGTGTGGCTCAGCTGAATCAGGATGGGTCTTAATCCTATTACTGAAAGCCTTAGAGGGGAAATCACAGAAAGAGAGAAAGCCATTGGAAGAGGCTGGAAGTCAATGGAATCCTGAGAGTTCAGGAGAGGCTGCCATGTGCACTGCCATGTGACAAAAGAGCCAAGGACCAAGGATCACTGGTAGCCAGCCCCAGAAAGCCAGTTCTCAGAATAAAAGCATCACCTTACCGATGCCTTAATTTTGGACTTCTAGTCTCAAACCATGAGCCAATAAATTCTCATTGTTTAGGACAACTCATGTCATGGTATTTGTTTGGCGGTTAGGAAAACACCTGGCTTACCAACTCTGAATCAAGTGTTATTTCCACTATGTCACAATGCCTTTGAAATAACTCACATTTTTGAGGTAAATTAATAATTCCAATTTTGAAACACATTAATAGCTACAGGTGTGCTATATCCCAAAATCAAAATATATATGTCAGGATGCCCTACAGTAATCCAAGTTACAAATTTTTATTCACACTAGCAGCTTCTACAAACCTAAAAGTGCCAATGCTCTGAAATTTAGCAATCTAAAATTCCATCTTCTTTTGTCAAAACAATATAGCACGCATATAGCTATTTTGAAATAAATTGTTCTGGAAAATTGATACTCTGACCCGGCAAAGAAGCTATGAATTACACTGTCTATCCATAATTCTGCGAAACTTACTCAAATCGCTGCAATAGATTTTCTGCTCTTGGAAAATGTGTTCAAATAAATGGCAGCACCCTTTGTAATAGCAATTTGCAACATTCTTATTGAGGTTTTGTGTTAAGTGCCCAGAGATACTTAATCAATCCATTGTTTTCCATCCTTACAGACAGCCCAAAGTCCTGGAGAGGGATGGAGGCTGCAAAGCAATTAATCACTGGAATGTGCTTCTTTTAACACATTATTCCCTCAGTTAATTGGGTTTTGAAATAATCTGATATAAATTTGCATTGGATTCAAAGTCCTTGATGAAACTATTGCCGAAAAATGAGGAAGCAATAGTTTCCTAAAATCATTACTTGAAAATCATGAAAGAAACAACTTATCCATAATGATTTAAAATTTTTCCTATTTGAAAAGCTGTAAGCACCCAGGTTTGTTCTTAGACACCTGGTGTGAGGGCCACATTTTTTATTACCGTGTGGCAGACAATGAGATGCAATATCGACATTCTTTCTGAAACTCTCCAGGGTCTACTAAAGAATTCCTTCTGTAGAGGTGTGAAATTCACCTAAGAACCCTGAAAAAGCATGTAACTTCTGTCAAATCTTCAGATCATTTCTTATTTTTTCTTCTAGTAAAATCTGGCTAACAAAAGGATAACAACTGATTTCTTCATGAGGAGCAAATAGGAAATAATATAACAGAAACCAAGACAAAAGCTGATTTGTTACAAATTTAATAAACACAAAGCAATAGCAAATGAGCAATTTCATGGGATTCTGACTCTGTGTCATTGATTCATAGCATCATTTTTCTAAAAACACAATGGTGGGCAACTATTTAGGATATATAATGAGTGTAACATTTGGGAAGCATTTAATAGCTGTTGCTATTTTTGTTTGGCTGTCATTATTGGGAGTGACCTTGAAGAGCAGAGTAACTAGTATATATTGATTGACTACTAAATGTCAGACACTGGCCACTTTAACTATATAGGTTTCATTCTAAAAATAGTTCTCTGGGTTGGGTATCATTATTTTCCTTTAAAGATGAGGAAACAGGAGTGAAAGATTAAAGTACTTTAGGCAAGGTCACATAGCAGGTAATCACTAGAATCAGGATTAGTGCAGCATAAACAATGGCTCACATGTGTATATTACAAGCCAAAGGACTTATGAGATTGTCCAATTAAATCTCCCACATAATTGTATGAAATAGGTCCTGTTATTTTATGCATTTAAACTTTGAGACAGAAAAACTTTGAGTTGTTAAGAAACTTGCATAATCACACAGATAGTAGTGGCTAGTGATTCAAATCTAGACCTTTTGACTCCAGAACCCAAGTTTTTAACTACCATTCCATAGTGCTACTAAATTTAACACCCATGCTTTTTCCTCTACACAAAGCAGGATAGGGGAAGAAGGCACCCATAAACCACAATTTTCTTTTTCTTCTCTTCCCCTCATCCAATTCCTAAAACAGTAAGACAACATAACACACCAGTGCCTTTTGAGGTTCAAAGGATGTTAATGAGAAAAGGTCTATTTCAATTGCTGAAGGAAATGCTTTCTAGCAGAATAAAAGAGCTTAGTAGAGAGAACTGCCTCCATCTTTATGGACATCCACACAATATAGTCTCTAATCAGAAGCAAATCAAGATGAATGATAATTCATCAGCAACCCCAGAGACAGTCAGCATGGAGCCAAAGGCAATTTAAAAGCAACTCCACATGTCCTTCAGAATCAAGTCTGTTTAATTGGCATTCAATGAACAGTCCAGAGTCAAAGACTTTGCTTACACTTGGCATAGGCTGGTTGGCCTATTTTTTAAGGCGTTCTTTGGAACTCTAACAAACTTGCAAGAGAGTCCCATCAGCCCTAATGGACTGCAGGCCCCTCTCAATTAGAGGTGGGTTGGATATCACCATCCCAGAATCCTCAAGACTGGGGAATGAACTATGGATTAAAATAGACTTGCTGGTATTCTACTATAGATTTATTGTGGAGGCAGTGGCCACTGGAGGTTCTGAGGGCAAGGAGAGGGAAAAACAAGTGCAATGTGGGGGCATTTTCAGGATTTGGGAATTGTCCTGAATGACATTGCAATGACAGATACAGGCCATTATATATCTTGCCATAATCTACAGAATTGGGTGGGAGAGAGTGTAAACTACAATGTAAACTTTAATCCATGCTTAGTGGGAATGCTCCAAAATGTGTTCATCAATTGCAATGAATGTACCACACTAATGAAGGATATTGTTAATGTGCGAAGGTGTGGGAGGGGTAGGGAGTGGGGAATATGGAAATCCCCAACATTTTTTATGTAACATTTATGTAATCTAAGTATCTTTAAAAAAAAATAACTTAAACTTGTGTAACCATGAAAAAGCGAGTTCAGGAACATTCTGATATTTATAACATTTCCTTGCTTTATCACAGTAGTGAAAGCTCTACCTTTACAAGGCAGACTGCAGCATGATCTTGACAACCTCTCCTGTAAATACAAACACAGTCCCAGAAGACTGACATTCCTTGGACACGAGAGATTTCAATTTCTGCACACTAGTTTCTAGAAACCCTGTTCTAGTTGTAATTGCACCTTTGACAGCCAAACAAACCTGCCGAAAGGAATGCTGCACATTCCATAAAAAAATGGTCCATCTGAATACCCATATTCTCTCACTTACTGCCAGGAATGCCTGGGTGTGTGGACACATGGGACAGAGAGAGAAATCCACTTGTCTTGAAGGAAGGATCTTTGAGTGAGACTCTTTTTGGCCTAAGGAAAAAATTGCCACTTGTGACAAGGTGGCAAAGCTAGAGTTTATGGGGGATTCCAGGTATGTTCTGAAGACAAATTTTAAAATTCTGTAATAACCTAAATTCATTAGCTGTGAGTAAAGGACATGTTGATAAAGGGGAGGGGATAATCACATGAGAATGTGTCAGGCCACTAAAATACATTATGTTGCTGACTTTTTTTTACACATCTGATATTAATTTGGATCTGAGTTCAAAATTTTTTACAAAATTATTGCCAAGAAATTAGGAAATAAGAAGAATTAGATGTTCAAGATTTTCCAGGACATGAAACAATGTTTTGAATACTCTTATGAACTTCATTTGGTTCTATTTCCCTACATTGCCAATCAAATAAAGACCACAGGAAACACAATCCATTAGATTTAATCACATAAAGTTCAAATCACATTTAACTATTCAACTGAAGAAAACAACAAAACTAATTACAGAGCTGCAAAATAGCAATGATAAAATTGAGGCTGAGCAATAGGATAGGAAACTCCTAAGAAATAGAGAACCAACAAACATATATAATTGTCAGTGACAAGAAGCAATTTGTCATTATATAATTTTGAGTAGAATGAATTTTCGTTCTGACAAATGTTTTTACATTGTATCACAATGAAAATCCCTACAGTGCTCCTTCATTAAACAGATAAAACCAAATGATGAAACTTCAGTCTGTCAAGAATATTAAGAAAATAACAAATAAATTTCCCATTTGTTTCAAAGATAATGTAACCATATTTCCAGAAAAATATTAAAAGTTGAATATCAAAATATTTTAAAATATGGGGAAATTCCTATCTCCTTCTTCAGTTTATGGATTCTTTGAGGATTAAAAAAATTCTTATTCAAATTTGTAATCCCAATGCTTCACTCATTTTGTATTCAATAAATTTTCTTTCCCTAAATTTATATATTAGAAAAGACTTCTAAAGTGGTTATGGGTCTCCCTAGATCCTTGTTTCTGATTTTTATAACCCATTCAAAATCATGGAAGAACTAATAAAAGTTATACTTTCTTTCCCCAGCATTCCCAAAAATTGAACATAGACAATGCAATTGCTATCTAAAGGGATCCAGGGTTATTTTGGCATCTAGAATGATGAAAACATAAACAAAATGAACTTCCAAATGATAAATCACAAATCAAACTTAATATTACATGTGCAGGCACAGGGTAGGGAAAATGCTAATAGGATAAGTTTACAGTAACTCTTATCCAAACTATGCTAGAGAATAGCATTATGGAATTAACTCTCAAAGAACTAAATTGGCAAGAGGCATAGTGTGGTTTAGTGGGATGCAAAGTGTACTGGAAGGAGTCCTAATTGCAGATAAATTATATGACCTTAGGAATTACCAGTGCTAGGCCTTGATTTTCTCATTTGAAAACTGATGGAGTCAAAGCAGATAAAACCAGCAGATCACGAAGTGGCACATCCATATTCAAAACTACTGTGATCCCTACAGTGTTTTTTTGTTTTGTAGTTATAGTAACCAAAACTCAGGGTAGGAGAGGTTAATGATACAACTGGAAAAGAAAATAAAACAATGATGATTGAGAAAGTAAAATATCTAGTGTCTGAGATGCTTTTTCACATAACACTTTTTATAAAAACCTGGACATGCTGATGTATGCACAGGAAAGCAAATTAGCATTAAGGAGATCCAACACAGGTTGGGATCAACAGATCTATTCTGGCTATGCTCTTTTCAGTCCAAGACCTTGTCTCTACCTTTTAAGCTATGCCGATTCCTGAACAAAGCCCCAAGCCTATATTCTACCACTCCACTTCAGCCTGGGATCATCTACGCATTCGGATTTCTGAGTGCCACCTTGCCTCTGCTAGAAACAGACTGCCTTCTCCTGTCGTGGATAGCTAAGACCCTAACCACGGAATCATTTGCCACTGAACACTAAAACAAGAGGAGAAGATTCTGTGATCAGGTAATTAAGTCTGATGATACGATCACGCACTTTGCATTGGAACTCTTCTGTGGCTTTGCTTCAATGTCCACACACACTACTTCAAATGTCCCTTTCTCATCTCCAGCTCTTGTAACACCATCCAATCTCCAAGAATATGCCTAAAGCACACCTTCTCCACGAAGTCTTTCCAGACTCCTATAGCCTATAAAATAATCTCTCATGTGAACCCTAGTGAGTAGTTTTTATATCACTAACTACGCAACCTAATTCGGTCTGTGCTTTTCTTATTCTCGCCATCAAGGTCATCTCTTCAAGAGTGAAAACGTCATGCTCCTTGTGAATAGTAGACTCTAAATACATATTGCCATACTGAACTGAATTCCAAATTTTGCTGAATTGCCAGTCTAGTTCTCACTGCCAAAAATAGTGTCTTAACCAGATTTCTTTCTTGCTCTCCTTCTAGCACAACCTCCTTCTCCAGCTAATCTCAACTACTTAATATCATTGTGTGCTGTTGAATTAATGTCTGGATGTTGTGGCCTTGGTTGGCTTAAGTAAGGACAAATAAGAAGAACTCAAATATATTAACAGAATTACTGGAGTAGAGATACTGCATTCCTGTATTGAATTACTATAGGAAGGAATCCCGGCCAGAAATTTAGATTTCAAATCAGTTGTTCTTTTTTTTTTTTTTTTACAGGAGTTTAATGGAATAAATAGTCCTAACACTTTTTTGTACTAGCATTTTCAATTCGACAACCATTAACAAACCCAGGTGTGTAATGCTGTGCCTAGCACCATGATAAATACAAGCCCACAGGACAATGCCCTGGTCACGGTAATATGCTACGCAATGTGCCCTCTGTCGCCCATCTGTGGTCCCCCCACTTTCCTCTGTATGGTACTTCCTTTTGCACTATGTATGAACCCTTCCCACTGTTTATGATTGTGACAAATCAATCATATTCTATTACCCATGGCATTAAACATGACAATTTTCTCTCTCATTGAAAAGCAAATTGGGAGATCATTCTTTAGAAAACACAGACTCAAATAAGAAGGTAAAGTTTAAATTTACAATTTTATTGTTTCCCCAAGTTCTTCTTCCCGTGCCTATTTGTTTAGAATAAAAAGAACTGGAAACTTTTGAGAAAAAAAACTTATTCTTGGTCTTTTTATAATTGAAGGTCTATTTGTAATGGAGATTTGAAGATGCACCAGAATCTTAAAGTTTATTCTGAGATGGATATTAAATTTTGCTTTTTAAAATATACATTTAGGGGAGCGGATGTAGCTCAAGTGGTTGAGTGCCTCCTTCCCATGTACAAGGTTCTGGGTTTGAACCGTGCTACCTCCTAAAAACAAACAAATGAAAAAAACCAGCTCTCATTGGGGAACAGATGTAGCTCAGTGGTTGAGCACCTGCTTCCCATATATATATAAAAAATTAAAATATACATTTAGAATAAACTCCAATTATCTTTCAATTTCATTCTCTTTAAATTTCTACTTATTTTATCTTTATTATATCTTAATTAACCATTACACCTTAATTATTAATCTTACTGAGAAATAAACATACACATATACACAAACACTTTTTTTAAAATAATGATAATACCCATAAATGTCTCCAGAATTCTCTAGGGAAATTGCTTCCCAAATTTATCTTTCTAATAATTAAATGTCCATAACTATTTTCATTTTCAATCTGTTTCTCATATCTAAGTATGAGCCCAACATGTAAGCCTATTGAGGCAGACATTTTTCACGGCTCCTCAGCCTGAGGCTACCTTAGACCATAACCTGCATTTTTTTCCATTTTCCCAAACAGATCTAAACCTACAGCATATTAATGAGATATGCACAGTTGACTGAAAAGCTCATTAAGGAGGATAACTGAATTCATATCACACATCACAGAAAATAACAGTTAGCCAAATTCCTCCTTGAGATCTCTGTTCCAGAGCTCAATGTTCCTTGTCCTCTTGCTAGCTATTCAACTCTCCCGTCTTCCCCTCTACAGCACAAAGGCTAAAAAAATCTCTCTACTGGCCTCAACTTATGTACTGCATTCAGCCATACCAGGCTTGATAGAATAATACCATCTTTTGTTCCTCAGGCCTGCCCCTGGAATACCTCTAGATATGTTCAAAGTATGGATTGATATATTGGTCTCCTCCCTCCCCCGTGCTTGCAAAATGAGTAAAACCACATAAAAATATACACCAAATAATTCATTCTTTAAGCAGTTTCTACTTGAAGTCCATTAGGCTGAAATGCCACATATTTTGCATATATCAAGTATCATAGTTTATTACTGAAATGAGAATGTAAATATGCAAGGAAGTGGTAAGATCTTGTTGTATGAATATACTACTTATAGGAAAGTAGAGGTTCCCAAACTGTGTGTGTGTGTAGGGAGCTCTTTAGAAACTGTTTAGTAATTCCTCTACTTTTATAAATTATTGGGAAGATGCAGTTTACAGACATGGGTGCAATTTGCCTGAAGAGGAAAGAAACATGAGACACACCTCCCATATTCCCAGACTGCTGAAACCTATGTTCAGCCAGGAGTTCACATCCATTTCAAACAGGAAGGGCAGTGAATAGGGGCAAATTCAATAGAAAGTAAAAAATGGTTGAATAATTGTCAACATTGTGGTTTATTTCAAAAAGAAATAATTGTAACCATGCATTGCCCTGACTCTGTAGTAGCAACGTAAAGTTGTCTAAACAGGGGAAAACCTGTCATATTTATCACAGTCTTTTTCTGTCTACATAATGAGCACAGGCCTTGCGTATCATAGGAAGTCAAATATTTATTCATTTGATTATGATTTGATTTTATATTCCCTTGTGTTTATTCAATGACATATACTTCCTTCCTCCTGATTAAATATCTCATGGTATGTTACTTTAGTTGCAATTAATATACTCTAGCTTTTGTTCAGTATTGACTAGATAAAGGCTTAATATCCTCAGTCAATTTAAATAGATGGTAAACGACAGAAGGTTGAAGTACACCCTGTCTTTATGACTTTCACGTAAGGCTGAAACATTTTTGCTTCCAGGATACCTTAACTCACATATGTTTTTAATTGGCTTTTTAGATATATTGGAGAAATCATTGTTAACATGTTGTTGGATTGGTGTGTAAGAAAATCATCATTCAGAGAGTATCAGTACCTTAGTCACATAATACATGGCTAATTCATTTTACTATCATACTTGCTGTCATGTGTTTGGTAGGAAGTAGGGAGTATCTACAATTCTCATTATTATAACTAGGATTGCACTGAAATTTGCATTCAGTCAAAATGTGCAAAAGGCCTACTAACCTTCAATACATTGTGCAACATATTGAAGATAAAACGAGGAGATAAAAATGAGAAATAAATAGAACACAGTATGAAAACTGCAAAATGGCATAAATATCTTCAAAGTAAGCACCTCTCCCTTAAGGAAAGAATGCGATGTCTTGTAGGGTATTTAGTTCCCTGACACCCAGGAGGTTTTCAAGCATATGCTAGCTATAGGACTGTTTCCTCATCAATGGTGTAAAGGTGAGTTACCGTACTGCATAGGCCTTAAAAAGTTCCTCCTAGGCTAAGAATTTATGATTGTTTATTGGCTATTTATGTCTTATTCCTTTGGTTCATTTCACAGTCCCTTTTGCAAATGCCTGTGTATCTCTGTAGGAAAGATAAAGTCATAGCACTTTCTTATTCGTATCCTTGCTATGTGACATTTTTCTCCAACTGCACTTTGTGGATTTTTTTTTTTTATATTACTCTGAACTATAGAATTGAATCAATTGTGAAGAATAGGTTGAATGTCCATCCATAAAGGGAAGCAAGATTAATGACTTCTAAATGTGAATGGGCAAAAGCAATTTAAAAGAGTGAGTGAGGGTCATATTTTATCATAGGCAGGTGGTTTATTCCAACTTTGCAAACATTTCCCAAAAATGCATGCAACCACAAATCTTCAGCCTCTCCTATCTCCATGCAAAACCATTGTATGCTCAGGACAAATGATGCCTCCCATATTTTAACCCTGAACTCAATCTTCACATGTTAATGAAGACTAAAATAGATCGCTAGAGTTCTCCTTCAAGCAGAAACCTACAGAAAAAGCATTTTCCTTTCTAACGGACTCCACGGGATCGGTACTTCACCCAGCAAGAAAAAGAGCATCAAAGTCAGTTTCTCACTATGCAAAAACCCCTTAGTGAGTGGTTTACGAATTTGCATTTTTTCATTCTTCTTTCACCTTGGACTTTTCCCTTATTCCACTGAACTGTGACTTGCAATCAGTGTATCATATGGTGTTTTTCTCTTTTTGATAGCATGGTGGGGAGGGCTAGAAGGTATATAATATGGAAAGGTTGGTAAAATCTTTCTAGTACGAATCATAAAATAACAAAACCAAACATATCCACCCTTATCCTATTGGATCACCATTCCTCACTCTGATGTTTACACCTCTAATATATTTTGGTCAAAGCCCATTAAATGTGTACTGTACTTCCACACATTTGCACTGAAGGCACGAGTCATACATTTGGAACCAAACATAAAGTGTATTTACCACATCCAGCTATCGCTGCATAACAAATTATCCAAAACTCTGCTGCAAGACAACATGGATATATTGTTTCACAGTTCCCATGGGTCTGTAGTCCAGGAATGAAATAGCTAGGTTCTCTGCAAAAGATCTCTCAAGGACCACATCAAGGTATGGCTAGGCTGACTTCTTAGTTGGAGATCAAGCTCATCTTCCAAAATGAGGTGGTTGGGGCAGAATTCAGTTACATGCATTTGTAGAACTGAGGTCTCCATTCTCTTGCTGGCTGTCTGCTGGGGGCTGCTTTCAGCTCCTATAGGCCACCCAGTTTCTTGCCATGGGAACGCCTCCATCTTCAAAGCCAGCCAAGGAGAATCTCCCTTGTGTCAAATCCCTCTCAAATTTTGAGTCTCTTTTCAGGAAGAGTCCTGTTCTTTTAAAGGCTAGCTTGATTAAGTCAAACCCACTGAAGATAATCTCCTTTCTTAAAATCAACTGTGCCAAATAACATAACCTAAATAAGGGAATGTATTATGATGTCATATCATAATCACAGGTCTCCCTCACATAAGAGATTATACGAAGGTGTGGGTCATCTTAGAATTCTGTCTACCACACATGGTTTTGAAGGGAGGGTCATGAATCCAATGCTGGAGCCCAGGCATATAATCCGTTATCTGCTGTTATCTGCAGGAGGGAGACCTGGCCAGGTAAGGCAAGCGGAGAGCCAACCTGGGAAGATGGATGTTCACATGAATGATAACCAGACTCTAGTTAGGTTTAAGGCTAAAGCAGGAGACTTTGCCCAAGGAATGACAGACTTAAGAGTATTCTATTTCACAACAGTTAGAGAAATGTGCATACTTGGTGCATTGATTTCTCATTTTCTAACTTTAAAAAAATCTAACACAATGTACTTCTGTGTAATTTGGTGACTAAGCCAAAGCCTGTAAATCCTGGATAAGGCCAATTTATGAAATGTGATAACCACTGATTGAGGCAAAAGAGTTCAACAGGAGTGGTAACATCCAAAGTAATTTCTAGCTTTCTTACAAAAACAAAACAACAACAAAAATACCATTACCACCATCAATAAAAAAGCAGAACTTTATCAGCACCCTAGGATGGAGATTTAGAGGGTTCTGGAGGCTGACTCTCGGGGTGTGAGTCCCAGGTTCACAATTTACTAGCATTTTGGCCTTGAGTAAGGTTTTTGACTTCATTTGGCCCCACATTACTCAGCTGGAAAAGCAGGATGAAAGGAGAATCTACTGCACTGCAGTTGATGTTAGCAATAAATAAGTAAATATGTGTATATATATGTATATATATATATATATGATAGGCAAAATGCATTTGCAGATCATATGCAAAATGAGATGTTAAATAAAAAATAATAAAAAGCCTCTATCTGTTGACCAGCACGGGTGATTGCTGACTGCTGGCAATTATGCTAAAGCACATGCTTAGGCATATATATATATATAATTTAGAACAATGTCTGACATGCAGTTAATATGCAATAAAAATCAGTCATCATTAGTATGATTAGTTATTCACGTTCCTCTGAATACCATCAGAACAAAAGTCTACGTCTTTATACTACTGGTAATATCTCAAAGCTCCAATGAGTTTATCTCTAGTATAGCACTTTGGAGTCATTTGACCATCAGTCTAATCTTCTGGATGATAAATTTCTTAAGGGAAGAAAATTTTGCTCCTCATTGATCTGTACCACTAAGGCCATGGTAGACACTATACAAATTCAAGTTCACTTAAGGTACACCTGCCTTAGCAGTGACACCATCCTAGCATTATACATTTTTAGTTGTGGAGGACAAAACCAGCTGCTTAAACTACATTTTCATATCTTACAAAGAACACCTGGTTTTTGTTTGGGGCAGCAACATGCCAGCTAAGGATTCACTCAGCATCCTTAGCTTGAGGCATAAACTAGAAGAGCAAAGACACAATCTAAGGATGATGAGATGGAAAGACAAAAGGAGCCTGAGGCATTGAGGACAGAGGGCCTGCCACACCAGTGATGAGACAGCTACCTCTACACGTCCTGAGATGCGAGAAAAATAAATCCTTATTTAGTCAAGCTACTATAGTCAGGCACAAGTCTTAACTGATGCATCAGTTGATTCAGCACTGAAGGGCAAAGATCAGCAATGTGCTTGTGGAATACAGTTAATCCATATTAATGCCACCCTCCTTCCATGCGATGATCTTTAATTGGATATAGAGCCACTGTACAAGTGACTAGAGTGGGGATGAGAGGACGTAAACCAGAATAGTGTCTAAGGATGTGCTTATGCATAACTTCAAGCAATATGGAACAATCATCCATTGTTGGGCAACAGAGAGAGGTTTCAATTTAGCATCTCGTTTTGCATATGATGTGCCATATTATTCAGTCATCCTGCTGGGGAAAAGGGAAGCACAAGTAGAAAAGTATAAGTGTGGCTAAAGACCTCAAGAGCACAACAGAAGAAGAGATATTCTACATAGTGGTCATGCATTGACTTTATCAAGCAAATGGTGATAGCAGTATTCACTGCAACCTTTTCTCCAAATACGAGAGCATATGTGGTACTTCTATTTATAAATAGAGTATATAAACACATACAGTATTACAATATGCATATTTTATGTGTGTATGTTGCAGTGTGTGTGAGTGTGTTTGTATATGTAGATAAACCTAAGTGTTCAGAATATAAATGCAGAAAATCAGAATATCAATGTTGTTAAGAACACAGACCTATTGGGAGATTGCCTAGTTAAAATTGCTCCTCTGCAATTTACTAGCCCTGTGCCCTCATCTTTGTGCCTCATTTTCTCAACTGCAAAATAGGCATAATAGAACCTACTTCAAAGGATTATTATAACGATTCAGTGAGTTCATTAATATGATATATTTAGAACAGGGCCTGGCATCAGTGATATATGAGTTTAGCTAATATTATTTTATAATGCTGTAGAAGTGTATATGCTTCCAAGTATGTATGCATGTAACAGTGGGTATACACACACATAAACACATATTGATGTATCTATCCATCTACTCATCCACTTCTCTTTCTCTTTCTCTGAAATAGATAGGTAGGTGAATATCTCTCTATATAAAGGGATAGATATATAAATTGAAAACCCATTGTCCTGATATACATAATGCTAGTTTATCTGGTCTAGATCTTTCTGAAGTGAAAAAAAAAGAAAAGCATCAGCACCATCAACTAAAATAACTACCATTTACTGAATATTTATTAGGTGCTGGGGGCTGTGCTTGCCAATTTACTTGCATTATCTTGTTTAATCCTCACAACATCCAAAGGATGTAGGAAGTATTATGAGCTGGATAAAGGATTAGTAACTTGCCCATGGTAACAAAACAAGCATGTGGATTGAATTGAAATTCAAATCCAAATCCAAGTCTCTCATTCTCCAGAGGCTGAAATGTTTGTGCTTGTGGCTGTTATTTTTGTTCTGTGCACTATTTATTAACTTAGATGACATGTCACACCTAAAAAAATGAAAAGTCCTCATTTGGGAGACTCAAATCACTTTCTATTAATACTGGAAAATACTCTTGAGCAAATTTCTACAAGCAAAGCTCTTATTTGCCATTAACCTCTTCTGATATTTGTATCCTGGGATGGTAGTAGTTGCAAAAATCTTAGAACACAGAATAGCTAATTTTAAACCCAAAGTATTTGATCAACCACATACTGGATAAACTGATAATTTCTGTCCATTCATATAAGAAACAGTCAATTTATAAAGTACAGAATGAGATTTAATAAATTTCTCCAGAATACACACACACCAAATCCAAGTTGTCCTTGGAGCATCATATCATTCCCATGTCATTCTGCCGAGCGTGCCCTTTTATAATTATCTATTTGATTGTCTTAATCCTGTGCCTACTCCTAGGCACTTAGTCGAGAAGACACAATGTGAAAACCACTCCACAGTCCAAACCTTATGTCAGGTGCCTTGGGATAGAGCTGCATCAACCTAGAGAAAGGGGTGGCCTTTTTACTAACAAGCACTAAGGACTGATCTGCGATAACAAACACCTTGAGTTCAGCGCTGTGCCATCTTGTTTACCATTACCCAATACCTGTGGAAATATTGCACAGCAGGTGTTAAATAAATATTGGATTAAATTTAATATTTTAATCGAAGAGTTTTAATCAAATGATTGGTGCTGTGGATTGAATTGTGTCTCCCAAGAAGACACATTCAAGTCCTAACCTCCAGTCCCATGAAGATGACCTTTGAAGATAATAATGTGACAGTTAATCTAATGTGTCAACTTGACCAGGTAATGGTGCCCAGTTGTTTGGTTAAGCAGGCACTGGGCTAATTGTAACACAAGGACATTTCATGGACTGTAATCATCAGTGAGTTGATTACATAGATAGCTGGTTAAATCTGCAATCAACTGAGGAGATTGCAGTCAGCAATGAGTGACGCCTCATCCAATCAGCTGAAGGCCTTAAAAGGAGAAATGATTTCAGTATTCAGAGAGAGAATTCCCATCTCTACTTCAGAAAGCCATTGTTTCCTGGAGAACTCAACAAGTACCTTCATCGGAGTCCCCGGCTTGCAGCCTGCCCCACAGAATTTGGACTTGTGCATCCCCACAGTCGCATAAGACAGTTTTATAAACTCTCAGACTATTTCCAGATATCTCCTGTCTTCTGCTTCCCTAGAGTACCCTGACTAATAAAATTAGTTAAGATACTATTAGGTAAGATGAGGCCAAACTGTGTTTGGCATGGCCGTAATCAAATATGACTGGTGCCTATCTGAGAAGAGGAGAATTAGACCCAGACAGACAGAGGGGAGAACACCATGTGACTCCTGAGGGAGGGAAAGCTGTAAATTACCAGCAAGCCCCTGCCAGAAGCTGAGAAACAGGAACAAATTCTTCCTTGTAGATTTAAGAAGAAGGCTAGCCCTGCTGACACTTTGATTTCCAACTCCTAACCACCAGAAATATGAGGCAATACATTTCTGTTGTTTGAAGCCACCCAATTGTGGTATTTTGTTATGGTAGCTCTAGGAAACTAAGGCCACTGGACTGCTAAGGGAAGGACAGAAATGTTCCCTTCTCACTCTGCTTTTCTTAATCTTGCACAGTTAAGGGTTGATGCTACTTCCTAAAGTGCCCATACTCAGAATATCTCATACATTATTAACAGAATGGAAGGTCCAGGTTCCAACGTACTATTCCATCCGGAAGGCCACAAGCAGATGTGTGCAGCATAACAAATAACGAGATTAGACCCCGTGTGAGTTCTCTTTTGCATAATAAAATCCCACATGTTAAAATGCAGATTTATTTTAAGCCCTGAAAGTGCCAGCCATATGCCTCAGTGGCTGTGGAGATGGCTACTTAATAGGAAATCTGCAATGCAAGCCAAAGAACTAATCATGGCCATCTGATCATCATACCCCATCAAAAGCTAGAAATGAGGAGCTAGGGAACAGAGCCAAAAACTGCCAACAAATCTCACAGGCAGGGAGAGACCAGGAGCCTAAAGCAGCAGGGTTGATCAAATATAAAATGAGCATCTCCCTACCCTAACAAAAATAACAATCACACACAAAAAATGGGGCTGCATGATACTATGTTTGCAATGCCACATGTATTTGATTAAACACATAATCTCATTTAACCTTCTCTTAGTAGGGACGTTGATAATGACATTGATAACACAAGAAAGTAAGCTATTTCCTAAACTTACAATCTAAAATGTGGGGTCCCTGCTCATAGTTCTGTCTACAAAGCCCAAGCTTTTGACCACTACCCTACAGAAACATGGTACCACAGATGCTAAATAAATGCTTGTTTATTGAATTTATAAGATTCAGAAATGAACTATTTGTTATTAAGTGAGATCAATAGCTCATGATGCATAACTTTCAGCCTCACGATGATTCATTAATGTTTGGAACCTTAAAAATGGAATAAGTCTAAAAAGTCTTGGACATTTCTCTGCCATCTCACTAGCTGGTAGTGGACATAGTTTGCTTTTTATTGATGACTGGGAGTCATGAGCCAAACGAACTCCTTGATCTCTTCCATCTGTGCTTTGGCACAAGCTGTTCTCCACAGGTAGGACCCTGCCTCACCAGGGTCTCCATCCTCCTTTCAAATGACTTACTGATCACTCTGGCAATTGCTATTATTTCCTTTTCTTCAAGAAGCCTACCTTGACCCTGCTCAAAAGAGTTAGCTAGTGTTATGAATAATAACATGAATAACAGCACATGAAAATGAATTACCCTGAGCTCTGCAGTCATGTTACAATGATAGAATGTGCTATAGAGCCTTTCAACTCTGCTCTGCGGTGGTTTGCTGTTTAGTTCTTTCACAGTTTTAACTATTTTTTAAAGAAAATCAAGGCTGGTACAGCTATAATAACAAATATTGAAGTCCTGTATTGGCTAGACTCTCTTTACACATTCTACACCCTGTGACTGATATCAAGCAAGTTAAAACATTGTGAAGCATCAGTTTCCTCATCTCTAAATTGGGGAAGCAATCCTTAAATTGTAGAGTTGATGTGTGGATTATATATGCACTTGGGATCCTGCTTAACTCGAGATAGGTGCTCAGGGACTCATCATTTGATAATTATTAGCATTAGCATTGTCATTATTGTATACAATTTGTATTATTCATGTTTCTTCCAATCTACAATATATCAAATTAGAAGAGCATTCCTGGTGGACCTATCTTTAAAATGTGAATAACTAAATTCTGACTCTTTCGATGAGTAAATATGTAAGGTTTCACACACAGGCCCATGAAATCTCCTGAGATTCCTTGGAAACCATTTAGGTTTACCATCTTTCCTTTGACATAATTTGATGTTTGATGAAACTGTGGCAAATTGTTATTTAAATGAGGAATGACAACTGTGTGACATAGAATAGATACTTTCTTGTTATTGTTCCTGCTGAAAAGTCTCATGGTAGAAAGAATATGTTTACTATAACCAGAAAAAAACATGGTTTAATATTCTAAATATTACTTACTAGCTCTTTGTTTTTGGGGAAATTAATTAATCTCCTTGGGCTCTGGTTTCCTTATTTGTAAAATGGTGATGATAAATGATTGACAGATAAGAGGGTGGAATTAGATTAGTTAAAGTAATTGATTAGAGGAATAAATGAGATAATCTCGTTAAAAGCACCAAGAAGAATTTGCTTCCTTTCTCTTCCTCCCTACATCTACTCTATACTGTAGCCATAGGCTAATCGCCATCAGTTTACTCTGTCTGTTCTTTACTGCCACCAAAATTTTTGTTTTGCCTCTCAATATAGAATGCACTACCGTACCTATCAATATCTAGCCATATTTTACCCACCAAAGGATTTTTCCAGTAAGAAATATCTTCACCATCCCCTATATCTTCCTGTAGCTTACCAAATAAAACACATATATATATTGTCCTTATTTATATACATCTCTTCCTTCCCTTTTCTAGACTGCAAAATATGAGAGCCAGAGATGGATATCATATTCTCCTTCCCAGTGCCTTAAATTACTTTCCCAGTGCCAGATAGATAAGATTGGCCCATAAACTTTTGTTAAATAGCTATATTGTAACACTCAGTATACTTAGGACTGTAATATATTTTGTAACTCCTTATTAATTATATTTTATCTATTTTATAACTCTAAATTTATGACTATATTTTAGAAGTATTTTACATTAAGAAGCATACATAACAGATTTTACTTTTTATGATCTACTGAAGATCTATTGATCTCAAGTTTTCCCTGAAGATGTGGATCATGAGGACAGATAGAAAAGGTAGAGTTCAGCTTAGACAGATGTCAGTAATGGACTGAGGTGCCCTATGACTGGTCTCTGAAAAAGAACTCGGGCAGAAGGAATGAGGACGATATCAGTGTCAAATAGGCAGGGACTTCAGAATTGGTCCGTGGGGTTTGGAGTTCCCTACCCACTACTGTAGTTTGTTAAAGCTATTCCTAAACAAAGGTCCAAAGAAAGTCTATTCTTGATACTCAGTTCTCTTTTCGAGAGTTGGTTGTAGTAGCAGAAATAAAACAATGATATCTGTTATCATTCCCTTTTACATGGTCTTCTCACTTTCATATGTTTCAACCAAATTTTGTGAGAGAGCTGTTATTAAACCCCTTCTCTTTGAGGACCCCGTAGCTCCAAATGAGTAGTCACATCAGCCCGAGTACCAAACATACCTACACGGCAGAAGATTCCAGACAAGAACTCTTCTCTAGACCCCAACTCCCCTCTCCTTCCAGTCCACTCACTCAGTAGGCTCTTCTGTCTTTGATTTTCCCATTGACATTCCTGAAAGGTTGACAGAGAAATAACGAAATAACAACAAAAATATCAGATCTCTAATAACCTTAAACCATGGTTAAAAGGCAAAGGGAAAACTTCCATACGTATTCTGTGTAAGAAATAACTAAAAACCTTTATTCCTCAAGGAAAAAAAGAAGAGCTTGGATGTGAACTTATTAAGAAGGATAGTTTCCAGATGTGAGAGAGCATTCTCAGTTCCCGGCAAGGAGGGATGTAAGAAAACCCAAGCGATCTACAGGCACCTCAAAAGCAGGGCTGAGTCCAGAGCTCCTTTTCAGAAGGAAGCCGGGGCTGCTTCTCATCACGTGGACTGGTGGAGGTTAACCTGGTTGTGGTTGTTTCTGGCCTTTTAAACACCTGGCCACCTCATCCTGAAGCTTAAAGGAATAGAAAGTAGAAATGGGGCTGCCCTGGGATATTTCTGACTTCACAGGCCTGTCAAGCTTGGAAGCTTGGATATTTGGCATTCGTTTTATTTTTGTAATACCTTTCCCAGCAATAGAAAGTACATGCTCTATTCATTTCAACCCAGCCATTTTTTATTTTTAGTTTTGTCCATGAAAATTTTCCAAAGTCACGCAGTTAGAAAACCTGAGCGTGGGTTCCTCTTGCCACAATTCACAACAGTTAATTCCCCCTATCCCCTACCACTAAGGGAATATGATAAAAGTTGTCCACAGGCCGGAAAGATGTGCGATAAATCTGCCAACAAATTGATTTGCTAAGCAGCACTGGGAACTTGTCTCCCGCTATAAATGTAGCATTATGCAATCCACCCAGGATAATGATGATAGCACAGAAGCAGCATTAATTAGGACCCTACTTTTTTCTACTTAGGACTCCTACGTAACATTATCTTAGTGCATTTTTGGTTTGTGGTCTAAAATAATTGCTTTTCTATAAAAGTTATTGTAACAGCTTTGCAGTTATATGTGTTCATGCTTAAAAACCACAGATCCCATACACAGGACTAACAGAAGTGCTAAAATATTAACCAACAAAGATTCACACTCATATTGCACAGATAAATGTTACTTTTGAAAAAAAGGATAGGGGTTTTGTTGGAAAACAGTTATACCAAAAATCCTCTATTTTTCAATAAGAAAATTAAACAGTAGTTCTCATAATTTTGGCCATTCGCTATTCCACAAAGAAAATAAAATACACAGCAGATATACTTTATATTGATAATTTAAGCCAACATGTAAAAGAAAGGAAACACTGACATTTTTAACAATGTTGCTACAACAGGTATTTACCCAGCAAAAGTTATTATTTGGGGTAGGCAAAAATGGAAAAAGGTTCAAACCTTGGAGTGAGAGCTATTTTAGAAATAGCAAGTGGGGGCAGGGAAGCAAATCCTCAAGTTTTAAAATCAGTTTTTAAACTACTGACGGCTTTGGTTAATAGTGGTTTCTAACTTGCTTTCTTTCTTGATCATTTGAGAAAAGAAGGTCTACATGGATAACATTAAAATGGTATCAAGAACAACCTTTGTTTAAAACCTGTTTCCCCAAGTATAGAGATAGAGTTGTGAAGATGATTTTCTGGCCATGAAAAGCTGATGCTGTCACACATTTGAGGGTAAGCGTTTGGGAGCACGATGACGGCAGAGGTGCCCTATCTGTTCAGATATCAACCAGAATTAAAGAAAACTACTTTACCACTTGCTTTGCCTTCAATGGCAAAGAATTAATCATTTAACTAACCTCTCAGGTGTTGCTAATTGACTCATCTAAACCTTGAACCTGTGGCTTGACCTTGCTCGTGCTAAGGCCTAAAACTTTTGAGTAGAGTATAACATGACTTAATTTCCAAAAGGTTCTTTAGAACCCACTAATCTCCCTTCGGGCAATTTTGTACATACATTGAGACTTGCTCTGGAAGAATACACTGTAGGAAAACTTGTTTTCTAATTTACTATAAGAACGATAATATTTTAACATATAAAATGCCAAAGTCCCTGTTAGGTACATTAACATGGTTTCTGAAAATCTCATTCTCACCAAAACACTTTTTTTTTTTTTTTTTCAGGTAGGGTATCAGAGGCTCAGAATGATTTTGCAAATTTCTTAAAGTCACACTCCTGATCAACATCAGAGCCAAGATCAAATCCAGGTCCTCTGACTTCATGTCCACTGCTAATGCTCTGAAATTGCACCTGTCTTGTTCACAGTGGTAACACTTAAGCCAGCTTTTGAGAGCTCTTTAGTAGGTATAACTGTCAAGAAAATGCAGAGGCAACTAAAACACACCAAGGAACATAGTACTTATACAGGGCAAAAGACAGTAGGAAACTGGGAACCATTTATTCCCTTAATATATTTAAGTCAGATAAATATGTCTACTCACCTTCTTGCGATTTCAGTGTTGGAAATGGTTTATGGTGAGTTAAAAAATCCAAAATGTGGGCCTAGCTCAGGAAATAGCATAGCAAAGTGGATAAAAGCACAGATTCTGGGGTCTGATGCCTGAGTTCACCTTTCAGCTTTGTTATTTACTTTGTGGCTGCGGACAGGTTACTTAATCCCTCGGGTCTCAGTTGCCTCCCAGATATATACTTAAAAGACCAAAAAGTGACATTCATCATATAAATTTAAGTTCTGTTCTTTTTTTCTGGCCATGCCATCTATAGCACACTATGGATTAACATTGTTTAGATGCATAAAGATTATGCATTGCACAATTTTTAATTGGTTTTGTATTAAATTTTGTATTTCAATACATATATAAATTTTATATTAGCACAAATTTTAGAATTTCTTTCATTCTTAATTTGGCAAGATCCTGAAAAAATGTACATGATTTGGTACTTCCATAGCTTGGAATGTCCTAATTTAAATTCACTGGTGCTTAATTTCCTCATCTGTAGGATGGGGTATGATTGACTACCAGATAGTATTTTGGGCAAAGGTAAAATAAAATAGTATATATAAAGGTTCAATACAGTGCCTTCCATATAGTGGGCCATCAATAATTAGTGCTGTTACTTTTCAGAAAGGAATAATCACGGTTTTTAAGTTTTCCTATAGGTTCTCTGATTAACCAGTATACTGTCAAAGTTCAGAAAATGGGTAGTGGGTGAAAATTTTATAGACTTCTATAGAACTCTCCATCTGCCCTGTTTCCAGCACCTTTCTGAGTGAGATGGAGGAGCATTTGCTCTCATTAAACTTCTTTCCCTCCTCAATAATTAGGGGTAGTGGGAAGACTTGCCATAAAAATCAGAAATGGACATTTAAGGGTTAAATGAGAAGGCCCAGAAATATTTTAGTAAGTGGTACCTAGTTAGAAAACTTAATTTTTAAATATAATTGCACACTAGGAAAGAAGTCTGGTACTACTGCCTTTTCCATCGGCAACCCCATTCTTTTTGAAACAAATCTACACACATTCTTTGCAAAACAACAGCAAAAAAAAAAAAAAAAAAAAACATAAGTCATGGGTCTGAGAAAAGTTGCAGATAAGGAAGTTTAAAACTGGTTAACCTAAGGGTAAGTAGGCACATAACCAGATGGCCCATCATGCAATGCAATTTCTTTTAGGGCAGAGAATGGTGCTGTCTACAATGGGCAAAAAGGTAAATCCTAAAGGCATATTATCTGCTTAGCAAAACATAGGTCAGAGCTCCAAACTATGGATTCAGAATAACCTCAGTCAGTCATCGAGGTCTTCATTTCCCACCAGTAGGCTCAGCTGTTGCCAATCCATGTCTGTTAAGGTTTCATCCTTCCCCTTACCATCCAAGAAATCCCTTTGACCTTTTGTTGTTTTCAGTCATTGTGGACCTAAGAGGGTGAAGACTAATTTGAATATTACCTAACTTTAGTAAATTGTAACAAAAAAGGATAAATTTACTAATGTCAAAACAATCATTGACTAAAGTCCAAACATTTTCTTTGTCCACCATTTTGCTTCAGGCATTTCTCTGACTGTACTCCTTCTAGAAAAGATAAGCAATTTTAAATATTTCATTGGTGCCAAAATAAGATATTTCCTTTGAAAGGGAAGGCATAAAAATAAAAATTGGAATGTCTCAGCTTTATTACATTTTTAAGATGAGAGCATAATGCACTTACTGCCTTTGCCTGGTTCAGAAGGAACAGCTTGATGACAAGATAAACTACACTTTATCCATAATAACCTTTGTTTTCTTTATGTCATCAGTTGAGCTGTGTCATTACCTCATTAGAGCCTTCCCAAATGCATCGCTGCAACAGATCATCTCTCCACATTAATGTATCCATTATCTATAGAGCAAGTTCATCCACTTTCCCCAACAGTTTATGAGAAAAAACAAACAAATAAAAAAGGCCAACTGCCCCATACATCAGTATGATTTATGCCAGTGTTAGAGCTCACAGTATTTGTATTTTCTCTAGTCCTCTTATTTGCTTAATATATGAAGTAGGAAAGTTCATATTCCTCTGAAAAACTCTACTCTGGTCTCTACTGATTCAAACATAAAGTTCAAAAGGCGATGGTATCTTATAAAGACTCTAAGCTTACCGCATTAAATTAACAATACTAATCTCTGTGTTTCACATAGTGCTTACTCAGAGCAGATTTATAGACATTAAATGGAAATGCCAAAGCTGTCTTTTAGATAAAAAGCAATAATAGAAACTCCTTAACACATTCCTTCGGGTCTTTTTAAAGGATACACGTCTGCTAGTCATAGCAAATAAGGAAAAGGAAAAAAACCACACTCAATGGATTTTCTTCTACTTTACCTTTCCCCAACTCCAGGCTTTTCTAGAACTCACTAACTCTGAGGAAATAAACATAAAAGAGAGGGATATGACAAGAAGAAAGAGGAGAAATAGGCAACCACTCAAAATTGTAAATCATTATCATCATCATCACCTTCTCAGGAATTCTGGGAAGGAAACAAAACAATAACATTAGAGAATCCAGTTATACTCTCCTTGCCTTTCCTGCACCCAAGGAAATAACTGAAGAGGAAAGGTACAAAGCCAACCACAGCCCCAAGCAATTTTTGTACATGAGATGAAGAGATGGTAGGACATGAAAGGGAAAAGCTGCAGAAAACTGCCATCATTCTATAGACCTTAATAGAATTCCAGCCCACCACATATTAACTTTCCAATATTCCTTTCTCACTTGTCTATGGAGATAGTATACATTTCCCCACAACCCCATCCACCTGCATTCATGGTTTCCCATGTTCATTAATTTTAGAAAAATGTATTGAAATATCTATATGCTGTGATAGGACTGAAGACATAAAGATAAACAATGAGATCTTTAATCTTATCAGGTTCACAGTCTTGGGGCTAGGGGTATGAGGGAGGATGCTGGAGACAGAAGCAGGGAAAGAAAACCACAACAGTGCTATATTAGGAGTTAGCACAGGGTGCGGTGGGACTTCACTCAATAACAATTTGTCCAGCGTGGCAGTTTGAAATTATTTTATGAATCTCAAAAAGAGAAAGATTATGTTTTTAAATTAGTCTGTTTCTGTGAGTGTGGTAACCTTTGATTGCATTAAATTCAGTTGAGGGTCCTTTGATTATACTACTTGATATGACTGCTTTAGGGCTTTTGATTGGACTACATCAGTGAGGCGTGAGCCATCTTGAGTCTCTGCCTTCTTGCTGGGTCTGATATAAACAGAGACACAGAGAGAAACAGACACAGGTAAAGGAAGCCACCATATTTGATCCTGCACTGATAAGAGAAAGGATGTCAGCTGAGCTGCAAGGAGAAAAGCCCTGGAGAGGCTCAAAGAGCTGAGGCCCAGGGAGAAATGACTCATATGCCTGGTTGCATACAGCTGAATTCTGGAAGAAAGCTGAGCCACTGAGACAGAGAGAGGAGACCCCATAAGAGTCAAACCCTAAGCCAGGTTTGCCTACAGCTGCAGAAAGGCAGAGATCTAGGCAGAGATCAGCAGCCATCTTGATTCACCTTGTGGCAACTGACTTTGGTGAGAAAGCACCTCTTAGGGTGCCTTGAATTGTACTTTTCCTGTCCTTGAAACTGTAAGCTTACAAATAAATCCCCCTTATAAATGCACATCAAATATGTGTTTTAGTTTCATCAGTCTAGCACACTTTTCGGTAGGTGTGTATGTTTTTAATCTGCTTCTCTCTGGTTCAGAAGCCAGGAAAGAATCATGATGAGCCTTATAAGATATGGGAGGGGGTGATTTTTGGGAGGGCAATAATGTCTTAGTTATCTATTGCTATGTAACAACTTACCCATAAACTTAGTGGATTAAAACAATAAATATTTATTACCCCACAGTTTTTGTGGTTCAGGAATCAAGGGCAGCTTAGCTGGGTGGTTCTGGTTCAAGTGCATTAAAGATGGGCAGCTGCAGGGATGAGAAGGCTTCAAGAGAGCTGAAGGACCTGCTTCCAGGATGGTTCACTCATATAACTGTCAGCAGGAGACCCCAGTTCCTTGCCAAAGGGTTTCTCCTTAGGTTTTCCTCACGACATGGCTACCGGCTTCCCCAGAGTTAGTGAACCACCAGAGAGACAGAGAAGCACAAAGGAAGCCACAGTGTCTTTTACAACCTAATCTTGGAAGTGACATGCCATCACACCTGTAGAATTCTACTGGTCACACAGATCAACCCCAGTACACCGTGGGAGGGGATTGCATGAAAGTGTGAATACCAGGAGATAGGAATTATCAGGAGCGACTAGCATCTGCATAGCTTCTCTCAAGTTATAAAGTGCTTTTCACAAATCAATCAACTCTGTGAAGCAGAATATCAAACAGTTTAAATTACCTGACCGTGACCATGATTAGTAAGAGTTTATGCTCAAAATGAATCAAAAGTACATGTACTTCCACATTGTTTTCCTTACATACATACTTGCTCAAGATATATTGACTTCTATTCTGACACTTGATTAAACTATTATAATAATTACAATATTAATTTTAATGACGAAATAGAAACAGAATGCATTCTTAACTATGATGACATAAAGTTAAATCAAATAGATTCTAACAATAATAATGAGAAATTTTATTAAAAAATGGAAAATGTTAAAAAATAGCCCACCAATAAAGATGATGTTATTGGACCTTATTCCAGATCCTACTTTCTTAAAAATTTAACTTACACCACTGGTAAAAATTTTAAAAATAAATATGCAACCAAATGGGAGAAAGGCATCATCCAATTCACTGTTTGCAAGGATATCTTTCTTTTTAATCTTGAGCCAGCTATCCTAAAGTGCCATACATTGCTAGTGGTATTGGGTAATATAAGATGCTCCTGTGTTATTCCATAGAAATAGTCCATTTTAAACAGGTGATTTTCTCCATAATGATTAAACACTGCCTAATCATTACTTGGTCCATCATTTCTACTTGACTGAACTGTAGTAAATGTTACTACAGAACCAGTTAAAGGATGCATGGCAGTTAACTGACAAATTATGGTACACATGCTTCTAGATAGGATTTTTTAAATCCCAAAGAACTTTAAGACTCAAGGAACCCAGCACATATTTTCATGCCTTGTTAAGAGTGTCTGAAAAGAGAAATGTGGATCTGACTGCCTCTTCTCAGCAGACTTAATCTTTTAAACACTTTATCATTAAAAATGGTAACAAATAGGATTTAGAATGGAGAATGTTACTGACTTGTCAGCAGAGTTAAGTAACACAACTTTTCCCCATATTTATTGAGTTATGTCATAGTACAAATATTTTCTTAGAGTTCATAACTAGAAACCTGACTTAAGAGACATGGAAGATCACAAAATCAGGGAAATTTAGTGGGTGGCATGCATATGTGTGGGGATGTGTGTGTGTTCCTTTTCACTTCATTCCAGGATCGGGTAGTGGGGTTTCTGTACATTTAATTCAAATAAGTATTCTGGAGGGTTCTACTGATCCACATACTTCTAAGTGAAAGTATCTTTTAAAAAGTAATATCAATATTGTGCTACCATTACTACCACACATTACATAAATGAGAGCCCCAAATTATATATTTGAATGGGGTTAAAAGGGGATATTTTAGGTTGTATATTTGAAACTAGAATAAAAATTTTTAAAAAAACACAGCACTGTACAACAGGGAATCCTAATGTAAACCACAGCTATATTTAATAGTACAATTTTAATAATATCCTGCCATCATTTGTAAGAAATGTATTATACTGATGGAAGGTATAAATGGGGAAGGGGGGTATGCGGGAACTCAGTATTTTCTGCATGATCTTTTCTTAAAACTACAACTTATCTAATTAAAAAAAAAGCAATAACACATGGTTATTATTGGTGTAATTTAAATGAGTGGCCAAATTTCACTATTTTTTTGAATAGTTCATATTGAAGGCAGCAGTGTTTTCACTTCTGACGTTCTATTACAAAGTCAGAGTTGTGTTAAAATTTAGTGATTCCCAACTATATTCTCTTTGTACCTTTGAGAAATGAAGCTTGGATAAATTGTCCATACCCAAAAATACAGAACTAGAACTTGTCTCCTCGCTGCTCTTCCAGGAAATTTCACCCTATATTGTACTACTTGCATCTACAGATATGACAGCCTTGGAGTGCCCGGAGAAGTGTTCCCAAGCCACAGACTTCTATGGACCCAATTCTCATTTCCACCTAATACCTCATTCACAATGTTTCCATATCTGTGTAATCTCTGGATTATTAAAAAATAATAATCACAGTTTTGGTTAAATAAATTTATTTTAAAACAAAAGTATCATATTCCCATAAACAGAAAATGATGATCACTTGGCCAAAAACAGAAGAAACCTACAAAAAACAACTTGTAAACTAAATGTGGGTATATTCTCAAAATGTTATATCCCCTTGCCTTGCTGAAGGCTATGCCTGAGATCTGCTCTCCTGTTAAAACAGGAGAGTTCTCAGGTTTTTGAGTTGTGGTAAAGATATATTTTTAGCAAATTGAGGCTGTCCAATCAAGGTATCAAAAGACTGAAAGGAAACGTAAACTGAACTATTTCCTTATTGCATGACCCCACTTCTATTTAACACCTGGTCCAAGGATCACTTAAAATCAGTTTACTTTTAACAATGTACATGTCATACACTTTCAGGACCTGTGGTCTAAACTCTAGAAGAAAGAGAATGGGAGTCTAGTAAGACTGAGTGTTGACCAAAGCATGGCCACTGAGCTCTTAAGTAAATTCAACCCATCAGCAAAAATATTCTGAGAAACAACCATAGTGAGCTTCATGGCAATGCGCTTGGCCTCCTGGAACCACACATTCCTCTGCAAAATTTCCGAGATAGCTTGATGCATCTCTGTGTCCTGTTTGTAGACAGAGACTGTCTTCATTAAGCTGTTTCATTATCTTTGTGACACTCTAATATTTTACTTCCCAGAGTTAGGGAAGCACTTTTGAAGCACAAAAACAGAACTTCTACCCCCTTTATAACAAATATAGATCAGGATCTATGAAGCAAAATTGTTTCTGACTTGATTAGCACAATATGAACTTAATAGAGATATTTCCAAAGTTAAGTCATAATCTGGATAACTCATCCTCAAACTTTTTCCAGAGATGACTCTTCCCTTGGAAAACCTTATTGAAAATATCCAATTCTCCTTTCTTGCTAAAGAAAGATTATTTTTAGATGAACAGGAGATCCTACTCTCTTCTCCTCATCTCAGCAGAGATATTTCACACTGCTTTCAACTAGTCCACATTCAGAATATAGTTATGCCTAAAAGATTCTGTCAACAGAAATATATTCCATTCAAGAGACTTTGAAATAAATTGCAAACCCAGAATGGAATTCCGGGCCATTTATAGATCACTGATGGTCTCCTTCTGAGTTCATACCTTCAGTATTAAATATCCAAAATTGTAAAAGGTATCTGGCCTGATTCACTTGAAGAACTCTATTTTAACTCAAAGAGTATATAATTAGAATACTAGTATTCTAGCACTTCAAGATATTTTTAAAGTTGTTTGAAAGCTGCTATATTATCACAGAAGGTTCCTCACTGGCATAGAAAATGGGAAAGCTGCTTGATGTATTCAGGATGCTATTGAATATTTCTTTTTGTCACCCCCTTCTCTCCATTCCCAGGCTATCAGTACCTCTTATCTTTACCACTGGCAGCCAACCCAGCTTCCTAAACCATCGCAACAATGGTGGCACGTCCCTGATCAAAAACCTGTTTCACTGCAGTGCATTCAAATCGTAAAACCCTTGCCCAGTCCATATTTCCAATAATTTCTCCCAGATGCTCTGCTCTTCTGGAGATGCTGTCAAACTTCCATTACAGCCTCTATTGCTATTATCTGTCTGAGTCACTACTGTTTCCACCTGTCTCTATCCTTAATCCTTTCCTGTAAAGGGTCAGATAGCAAAAATTGTAGGCTTTGCAGTCCAAATAGACTCCATAATAGCTACCGGAAGCTGCCATTGTGAAGTGAAAGTAGTCATATCCAGTATGTAAATGAGTGGGCATGGCAGTGTCCATTAAAAATTCATTATGGACATGGAAATTGGAATTTCATATGATTTTCATGAATTGTGAAATATTTTTCTTCTTTGGATTTTTTTTCAATCATTTAACAGAGTGAAAACCTTTCTTAGTTCATGGGCTACATAAACATAAGCAATAGACTTCATGTGGCCCTTGGGCCATGGTTTGTCTACTCTTGTCCCACAGAACATACCAAAAGATCAGAGATGGGTCAGAGTGATTAAATTTGTTCTGCCTCTGTTCAGAATCGGCAGTGGCTCCCCATTTCACTCAGAGTAAATGCTCAGGTCCTCACCATGGCCTATAAGGCCTCATATAATAGGACTCCCTTTTCCTTCTCTGCCCTCTTCTCCAGTTACTCTCTGGTTTTCCTCCACTCCAGCTATACTGACCTTCTTCCAGTTCCCTGAACACACCAAACCAAAGCTTGCCTGGGGGACTTTGCCCTGGCTGGTTTCTGCCTAGAATTGTTTTCCTCCATCTATTCCCATGGCTCTCTCAGTTGCTTCAAGGTTTTGATTAAATGTCATTCTCTCAGAGAGGTCTATCCTGACCACTTTATTTAAACTGTAACCACTCCACCATCCACAGTGCTCTTTCTCTGTACTATCAAAGCACAGCTTTCTCTGCCTAATTTTATCTAGTGTTTGTCACTAACACACTATTTAATTCATTAACTTAGTATGTTAATTTCCAGTCTCCCTGCTAATGAGAGCAAAGATCATTTGTTCACTCCTATATCCCAAGTTACCAGAAGAGTGCCTAGCACACATCAGGCACTTGACAAATATCTGCTGGATGAATGAAATTTAACAATGAGTTTTTCTATATATATATGCCCTGCTTTCTTTGTTCTTTCTGGGACCTCCAATCTCCAACTCATCAACTCCAAATCCATGGTCAGTGAAACTTAGCTCAAATGTTAGCACTGCTAAGAGCCTCTCCCTTACCTCCAATCCAAAGTGGTCTCTGTCTTTGAATTCCACTAACACAGACCATAGCTCTCTCATAGCACTCACCACATTCCAATCTGCATTAAGGCATACATATATATTTGTACCTTAATTCCTGCACAAACTTTTAAGTTTCTTTATGCTTCAGTTGGTGCTACATTCATCTTGAAATCCTTTGGTCTGAGTGTGTCACACACACTAGAGGCACAGTGAACACCTGCTTTACTTTATGAACATTATATTTATTAAAACACCTATTACTTACTGAACAATTCATTGCATTAGGCACTATCTCACACCTTTCTATCAATTGCATGATTAGTGAAGGTAGTAATATCATTATCCCCATTTTGTAGATGAGGTCACTGAGGTTAAGAGAGGTAAAACAACTTGCCCAAAGTCATTTAGCTAATAATTAGTAAAGTTAGATTCCAAACACAGGTGTATCATTCTACAAATATCAAGATCTTTAAAATACTGTTTCACTCTTTAAAATAAAATTTTTAAAATGCTTACTTTGTACTAGGGATATCAGCATCAGGCTAAATGGAATAAAAGGAAAGAAAGAAGAAATTTCATGCACTTGAAGTCTTACTATCTATTTTATAGACTTGAATGGGCTGGCTTCCCACTTCCAGTGAATGCTTTTCTTCTTCCAAGCCCTGAGAGTGTAGCCATCGTGCATTCTTCAAATGTATATACTGACTTTGAAATTTTTAAAATTCATATTTCATAAAAATACAGATTGATCTTATTTTACTGCTAATAACTAAAGTCTTGAAACATAAAATAATGGAACATATTAGAATAAATTTGGCTTCCTTAAAGATAGAGTTATAATATCTATGCATACCTTCCATCTTCCTATAATATTTCAAAGATATATTACATCAGCAGAAGCATAACGAGTTTCAGGAATCAGCAAGTTTTAATCATGGCTTCTAAAGTAACTAATTTCTACTTCTCACTGTTTTTTATTTATTTTTTTAATCTATCACACTTTATATCCTAAGAAAGGCAATGTTGAATAGTTATTAAATTTATCCTTTTGTGAAGAAAATAAATTTGACTTTAATTACCAATTCACAAAAAACAATTTATGGATTTAAGACATCAAATCTTTGGCAAAACTATCCATGTTGCACATATTGGAGTGGTATACATATTTTTGGTAGGAGAAGAAGTTTGATAGGAGAGTATTAAAGTAAAATACTTTAAGTATGCAAATTTTGTTTCATCATGTAAGTATATCAATTTAAAATTTTACCATTTTTGCAAGGAGCCTTTATGTCAGATATTCTGCATACTTTTTGGAAATGTAGAATTAATATAAAGTGAACATACTTTGACCTTTTCTTGAGGACTCTGTATTGGTCAGCCAAAGGGGTGCTGATGCAAAATACAGAAATTGGTTGGTTTTTATAAAGGGTATTTATTTGGGGGAGAAGCCTACAGTTACCAGGCCATACAGCGTAAGATACTTCCCTCACCAAAGTCTACTGCCAAGTGTTGGAGCAAAATGGCTGCTCCACAAAACGTCTATGAGGTTTCAGGCTTCCTGGGTTCCTCTCTCCCGGGGCTTGCTACTCTCCAGGCTCAGCATCTCTGCTATCTCCACAAGGCCAGCTGTAGTCTATCAGGTGAATGGTTTGTTCCTCTTTCCAGGGACTTTTCTCTTTCCTCATGACTCAGCTCCTCTATGTGCTTACTTCCCAGGGCTCCAGCTCAAAAACTCCAAACTCCCTTCTCTGCGCTGTGGTTTCTCTGTGAGTCCCCGCCCACCAAAAGGGGCAGGGATGCAATGTCCTATTGATGTGGCCCTATCAAAGCCTTAATCATTATTTAATCAAGTAAAAGTGAAACCTCTGAATCCAGTACACTCTTATACACCCAGAGGAAAAGACCAGTTTACAAACATAATCCAATATTTCTTTCTGGAATTCAACAATAATATCACACTTCTACAGACACTAAAAAAGCAGATAATATCACTGTTCTTTGCACTGATTTAACAATATCCAAACCAGAGTTTAGGCCTAGTTGAGTAAGTACTGACCCCAGCTATTGTCCTTAAAAAAGCTGATTTGAAAAAGTACATAGTGGTAACTGAATTGGAATCACTTTGTTTTGCTGATGAGGAAACTGATATCATGGGAAGAATGTCAAACTTGCCCAAACTTGTCAAATTCACCTGCTAAGATGTGAGGGTACTAAGATTTAAATTCAGGTCTTCTTGGCTCTAAAGGCCAGATCCTCTTCAAGAACAACCTGCTACCTTAAGCACTTGCCACAATGTATGGCTATCAGAAAAATTTGCTTCTGGAATGGCAAAGTAATAGACTAGTAATTGGACTAACTAGCTGTTATGAACTTGTTAAAATCACCCAAGTACCATAGGCCTCAATATTCTCCTCTGAAAATAAAGAAGTCAGACCGAATGATTTCTAAGGTTCATATGAGATTGCATATGTTTATGATCTAATGATATATTCCAACACATCTGTTTGTAAGAACCAGTGCTTGGTATACATACTGCTGCCTTTATTATTGTTATTGCGCTGAGCATTTTCCCTACTTTGATTTTGAACCAACTACTTAACCTTCAGAGTTCTGGGATGGTACTTTAACTTGGAAGTAGACTGGGAGGACATCATTGGAAGGTATGTTTGCATGTATTGGGAATATGTCAAGTAGTCAGCTGCATAGTTTCCCTTGGGGGAACTTTGGTAGCCACAGCATAAAACTGAATTTTAAATTCCTAAAAGCTCTATATAGAACTGACTGCATAGCTTCTTGAAGCATTTTGACCTTTGTCAGAATTGTAAGATGGTTAGAAGGATCTTTTATGTAACTTCCCATAATAAAATAGCCTAAATAGATCATAACAACATGGAACAAGAGAGGAACATAACCGATTTGGCAGACTTTAAGTCTTTCATCCTAACATGGTAACCTTGCAAGATGAAAATCCTCCATTGTAGAGGTGATGATACTGAGCCAAGGGAGCTCATGACTTTTCCAGTTTTAAGCAAGTTGGAGAAGAAAACTGCATATAGAAAACAGGCCAGTACCCAATGTGGTATCTTTCTGTTTCTAACCATTTTACCATAGTTGGTATGTAGAAGAACCTAAAGATATCTGACCATAATTTAATAATTTGTATGACAAAGATAGATATATAAATATATATTTTGTTATTTTTAAATATGAAAATATATTCATTATACATATAATATATTTGATATATGAGAAAATGCAAATACATTAGCATCTATACATATCACCCATATATGTGGCTTTGAAACCAGTGAACAACGATACAGCACCTCAGTCACTTAAAAATGTATAGTTACATCTTCTCTATGTACTTTAAGAGAGAATTTAAAATTCTGGGGTCCTGGAGTAATAATTAAAGGTTTCTATATAGAGAAGAGGTACTGGGCAGAGATAAGAAAACAGCAGAACAATAACAGGGATTAGAATAAGCAGCCAAAATGACCAAGATTAGAAGAGGTGATAAAGGCAAACAGTCACAATCCTACCAATCTTGCAGAAGACATGGAAGAAATAGAGGAAGGAAATAGTATAGTTTTGTCCCCTAAAAAGTACTGGTGTTATACAATATAGTTATACATTCAATGACTATTTTTTTAGCATCTACTATACCTAGTCTGGGTATGGTATATAATAAAGAACAAAACAGCTTTGATCCTTGAAAAGGAGCTTAAATATAGTTTTAGAGACAGTTATGAATAATCTAAATTATTTCAGAGAGCAGTCATTTCTATGGAGAAGGTGACCCTATATCTCAGTTTTTCTGGGATGATCCTGAATTAAGCCTGTATTCCTCTTGAAATTACTGTGATTACCTCCTTTTTTCTCTCAAAATGGTTTGGTCACTATCTATAAAATAAAATTGAAAAGCTGATATGAAAGAATGTGATTGTGGGAGGGGATATTTTGAATTAGGTGGTCAAAAAATGGCTCATTAGGAGATGTTGTTTGAGCTGAGAACTAAAGTATTTACACAGATCTGCAGGGTAGGCTTGAGTTGGGGAAGGGAGAACTATGAAGTAAAACAAAGTCGTAGTTTGGATTCTCACAAATCTAGTTTCCTGTCTCAGCCTGAGCATACCCTAGATTTGGCACCCTGGGCTAGGTGTCTTGGGGGATGCTCAAGTAGTACAGCGTAAGTCCAAAAATGTGATTCAGAAAGGAACCCATTACATTGTATTGAGAAGGAAACTGACATCTTCCCATAATACCATAAGGAGTTGATCTATATTTTTGAGCACCAACTATGTACTAAACACAGCATTTTAGGGTAGAGATGAATTATTAAATATTATCTCTAAATTTTAGAAAATTCTGGTTCACTGGAGATATAACTCAGACACCTGAATCTGTTAACTAATAATCAAATGCTGAACAATATGGGATAGACAACATGTACTATGAAAGCTCAAAAAGGAGAATGAAATCAATGCACATTAGAGAGTGAAGTAGGGCTCCAAAGGGGGAAGAAATGGGATCTAATCAGGGGCTTAACTGATGAAATATAACATTCACGATCTGAATGCCTGGTGAGCCACAGAAGTATTTCTCTGGACAAGGAATAAGACTCTGTGTGAGCTTTGCAGGTAGTTTCTGCAGCAATCTGGTAGTGTGAGCAATTTAGATTTGTAGCAAAATTTCCTCTGCCTACAGATAATCCCAATGATCCTCTCACTGCCCAGTTGCTCTCTCATCTTACTTGTTTAGCTCCCCTATAATCACCCACTTCCCCTAATTTTTTTCAGAAGCACGCATTTTAAAAGCTGATTGCCTCATCTGGGTGGCCAATTGCCCTTACCTTTCCTTGGCTAAAACTACAAGAAATTGACCCCTTCTGTTTCTTGAAATCCTAGCACATTTTTGCTTCTTAGTTAACTGTCCCTGCATTTATTTGTTATGGAGTAATGCGAGGCTGGCGGGAACGATGAAGAAATAACTTCCAAAACTACTTCCCGTTGGATTCTAGAAAAGTGCCAGCCAATGGAAAGCATCCGCATTTCTTACACTCTGAGCTTTCTTCCTATCAAGTCACCATAAGTTGGCTGTACCTCTTTACGAAAGGCCACAGTTCCTGTCAAGCTCCACTCTCCACGTGGTTTCCCTCTCCAGGATCCAGAAACAGTTCCAACCCCTGCCCCTTCAGTAGTCCATTGTTGCTAGTTTCAGAGTATGCATTATCTCTTGCTGAGTTCCTTACACCTGCCCACGTACATAGTCCCTTTACCAAACTCTTTTCCTGTGCGAGCTCTTTCCTGACAGAACCATAACTGATACACATCACAATCAATTACAATCTCCTCAATAGTATTTGTCCCCATTTTGTAAAATATGAACATTTCTTTAAGTACTTAAATGATGCATCACTGTGTAATTGTTGAAGTTGCTGGTAGGAAAGCATTGGTTATCTTAACCAGCAGGAACAAGTGCAGCTCATCCCTTTAGATTTCATGGATATTGATAACATATTGATTATTAAGTCAATCAACAAATGAGTTTTAAGTTTACCTTGTGTAAGACCATGAGCTCAGAACACTTACTACTCTGAAGTTCCCACAAAGACGAATGAATTGTTAAAGGCTGCCAAGGCAATATACTAGAAATGGGTTGGTTTTTACAATGGGGATTTATTAACTCATAAGCTTATAGTTCTGAGGAGAATGTCCAAATCAAGGCATCATCAGAAGACACTTTCTCCCCAAGACACAGCTGTGGGCAACCAAGCACATGGTAGGGCATAATGGTGGCACCTGCCTATCTCGTCTCTACCTTCTCTCTCATTGCTTTCAGCTTCTGGTTGCCTCTGGCTTTCTTTCTGCTCTTGTGGCTTTCTCTATGCTGGGTTCTACTGATTTCAGCTTCTGGCTTCTGTGGCTTCCTCTCTCAGCTTCTCAGATTTTTTTCTTTGTGTCTGCAGTCTCTTTCTCTGTGTAATTCCCTCTATTTAAAAAGGATTCCATAAGAGGATTAAGACCTACCTTGGGCTATGCTTTACTAGAGTAATCTAACCAAATGGCCCTTAACCTGATCTGTTCTAGTCAAAGGTTCACAATAGGTTCTCTCACGGGAATGGACTGATTTAAGAACATAATTTTATGAAGTCCACAAAAGACTCCAAATACCACACTCCACCCTTTGGACCCCAAAAATGCATATTCTTTTTCCATAAACAAAATACATTCACTCCATCACAATATTTCAAAAAAACCTTAAATCACTTTAGTAACAGTATTAAGTACATGTCTCAACAAAACCAGTTATAGATATGGAGTCTTGAGGCACAATTTCCCACAGGCTGTGGACCAGTAAAACTTAGAAAACAATTTATCTGCTTTGAATATAAAAGGAGGGACAATCATAGAATAAATGTTCCCATTGCCATAGGGAGAAATGGGAAGGAAAATAAGGGTCACACATTCCAAACAGTTCTGAAAACCTGCAGGGCATATTCCATTAGATTTCAAAGTCTGAGAGTTATCTGTCAAATGATGTCTTGTCCTCAGGGTCTGAGAGAGCGAGAACACCACCCTTTCCAAGGACTTGCCCAGCTCTCGGCTCCAGCCTCATTAAACATCTGAGTAGAGACTGAACTCTAGGCCCCACCCTTGGAGGTGCTGGGGTGATGGTCAGACTCTCCCCAATATCCAGGACACAGGTTCAATTCCTTTAGAATAGTGGGTGGCAGCCAAACTCTACAATCCCCAAGGACTGTGCTCCACCCTTTCTGATGACTGGGGTTGTAACACTGTCCAGACCTCAGCTCCTACGGTTCTGCTTTTGAAGTCATTTTTTTCCTTCATACTCTACATTTTCTTTCCCTTTTAGTTCAGGCTGGCAGTGGTTCCTTTCATATAGATCCCACAAAAAATCTGTTGGTTTTGCATAAAGGAAACAGGAGACCAAGCCATCCGACATTAAGACTTTCCACAGATCCTTCATGGATAACTGCATTTCCAATCCTGAATTACACTGAAATGACTGACTTGTTCCATGTTCAGTTAAATCTTCACATGGGGCATTATTCTGTGGGGATTTGCTTTCTGGATGCTCAGAATTTCCCAAACCATCAATTTCTGGTTTCTTTGTGAGTTCAGTTCTCAACTTATCCCTTTCCTTATACAGCAAGGAAAAGCCAGGCTGCAATTTCCATATTTAGTTTGGAAATCTCCTCAACCAAATATCTAAGTTGGTCACTCACATTCTGCCTTCAATCTAATATTAGGAGATAATTTTTCCAACTTCTCTGCTACATTAAAACAAGGGAGGCCTTTCTCCTAGTTTGCAGTGACATATTTATCATTTCTGTCTAAGGCTTCATAGAAGTACCAAAAATAGTGTCCACATTTTTACCAAAAGTCTCTTCAAAGCAAACTATGTCTTTTCTGTCAAGCACCTCACAATTCTTCCCCTTACCAATTTTCAAAGCCCTTTTAACATTTTTGGTATTTGCAAGCAACAGCACCTTTCTTCCAGTAGCAATTTCTCTTTTAGTTTGATAAAGGCATCCAAGGCAATATACGAGAAACAGATTGACATTTACAATGATTATTTATTAACTTATAAGCATATAATTCTGAGGCAAATTAAAATATCCAAATCAAGGCATCATTAGGAGATGCTTTCTCCCCAATCTTCACCTGGATGAAATCAGGCACATCATAAGGCACAATGGCAGAATTTGCCGGTCTTTGCGTTCTCTTCCAGGCTCCATTGCTTTTAGCTTCGTGTTACTCCGTCAGTGGCTTTCTCTCTCAGCTTCGAGGAGTTTTTCTCTGTGTCTGCAGGCTTTTTCTGTATATTTATTCCATTTATAAGGGACTTGAGTAAAAGGATTAAGACCCACCCTAGGCTACACTTCACTTGAGTAATCTATTCAAATGGCCCTTAACTGAATCTAATATAATCAAATGTTCACAATAGGTTCACATCCACAGGAACAGATCCATTTAAGAACATAATTTTCTGGGGTCCACAAAAGACTCATACTTCCACAAAGTCCTTTTCTTTGGGGAAAAAAAGAGACCGTAAGCCTTACAAGTTTACCTAATATACTAATAGCATGATAAACTACATAAAATACAATGCAATAAATATCACTATGCAGATTTCTTTTTGAAATTAAAGGGACAACTGTGTGCATATATAGAAATTTTGCCCAGTGAACTCAGACACCTTCAAGCCATATTTGTCAGGAATTGAAGAATTTGGGGGATTAAGCAGGCTTTGAATCCCATGAAATATCCTTTATGTCCTGATTGAAAATATAAACTCAATAAAGGACAAAATAACTCTTTCAATAATATTCAATATTCATTCACAGTCAAATGTAAACAATATTATCTTTCTTTGCTTTCTTCTTACCTGAGAGCAGAGTTTCATAGAAGGAAGAGCACAAGAAAACTGAATACAGCATGGTGGCATTTTATGTGCATCTGAATAATGTGGAATTTAAATAGGGCAATAAGAAATATTATTATAATCTGACTTTGTCAGCAGAGTATGAATGAGTGAATTACAAATTTTAAAAAATTAATTAAAAACACCATAATTTTGGAGCTGGTGGGCCAAATGAATATAAATTGGGTTTACTCAGTTGACACATTGCATCACCACATGAGCTGGGAAATGGAAACACGTCATCTTTTGTCAGAATTCATCTTAGATTTTGTGAATTTTGAATTATGCGTAGTCTTCTGGAACCCATCCTATGTGCGGTAGGTAGCTACTTTGTGTTCAAATATGGGAGGGATGGGTAATGGGTGAGAAAGTCAAAGGCGGATGGCAATGTGATGCTATGATTTGTAATCAGATGTAGGGGGTAAAGGAGGGGCAGGAAGAATAAGTACATAGGACTAGAAACATGTTTTTATAATTCTCTAATTTTGCTACAGGTCACCCACTATTTTCTCTTAATACTTTAAAAATGCAACATAAAAATATTCAAATTATTACCTGACTAGTCTTATGAATAACTTGACCCACAATACCTTCAAAAATATCAATTTAAGGTTGGAAACAATACAATTCAAACTTGTGTAACAAATGCTCTTGCTTTTGTTTGTTTTTCAATCTAAGATTCTCTACTCGATGGCATGATGAATGCTTATCTCATGTTTTATATAATATAATGTCACTAAAGTTGAAATATTCTAACCCATTAGTTAAAGAGCAATTCAATGTTTGACAAGGCATGTTCATTTAATTGCTCGTGCTTCCCTTAGGTAGAGAGATGAACTTAGCCCCACTATAACTTGCAGTCTTAAAGCCTGAAACAGAGCTTAAGGTAATATCTACCTCAGACAAATGTTTAGGGAGTATGTGCTAATAGGAAGATATGCCAAGTATTAATTTTCAATAACACTATATACCAAAAACTGATAAGTTTCAAAAATTGATAAATGTCAAAGCAACCTTCAAAAAGTGTCACAAACATTCCAATACTAAACACATAAGGAAGAAACAGTCTAGAATTTGATGTCTACAATTTCATTCATTCTTTCTTAATGACCCAACATTTATATTATAGGGTGTTACACAGATTCCTAAGGTGCCCAAATTGCCCACCAAAAAAATAAGTATCATATTATTAGAACAATTCTCATAACTAATCTACCTCTACTTAGATGTACAAAAATATATTGGATAGTATGAGTCCCATTGAATATTGAACATAATATTATATGTCCAGAGACTCAAACTGAGAATGAATTAGGATAATTGATCTACTGAGCCTCATACACTGAACACAGTAGCCAGTGACATGTAATATTTGCTGTATGGATTTCTGAGATTTATTACATGTAACAAAGCATCTTTCAAAATACTTACGCTTCAATGACAAGTAAGGCCAATATATGTTTGTAAACTCCACTCCTTGAGAAGTGATTTGCTATGACAAAAATATGTCAAAAAAAGTTTTTGGATAATGAAAGTCTTTGGATGAAGTTCTGTTGAATTTGCACAGAAAGGCGGATTTTTGAACTATTAACTATTTATTTATAAGCCATCCTAGGCATTGTCAAACTTACAGGATGAACTCTTAGAAAAGAAGATTGTTTTTCTTTGACTTGTGATAACAGTAATAAGATGCATCACAGGAGAATTTATGTCTGTGGAAAATTCTTTGCACTTCATATTTTCTATGTTTGCCTAAAAGCATGGGCCACTTTGGCACCAAACATGAGCCAATTGTCAATAATACAAACTATGTATTTTAGAATTAGTCTATTTTCAAATAGAAAACAAAATAATTATTTCCGAATATAATAACATTAATTGAAAAACTGGGTATAAATGGTTTGTCAGTAAAACTAAAAAATACAAAATCATCTAAGACATGTTCTTATTGATTTGAATTTTTGATAACTACACAGACATATCAAAAATTTGTTAATGACACAAATAGCAGCTGCTTGCATATCCAACCTTAGAGCAAATTTTTAAAACTAATTCAACTCTGCTTCCTACTTCTTCTTTAATTAGTAATAAAGGGACTTGAAAGGGCCCTAATGAATTTTGCATTAGATTCTGCAGTATGAACAGTGTATAGTATCACAGCATCTAATAAATGCATAAATTCGCTATTCCAAGTAGCATTTTGAGCAATTGCAAAGATTCCCATCGGATTTCACAACATTTAGAATTAAAGAATGAGCTAAAAAGAATTTTTACAAGAAAAAGTTGCTATAATCACATTTCCCAGGTAATCTATCTTACTGTTTTACAATAATCTGTCTATCCTAGTTCTCAGAGATCAAAGGCATGATGCCGATGTCTCTTTCTCCTGTGAGCCTGTCTACATTGATTTCTAAAGATGCACTGAGTAATGGTTAAAATATTGTGGCTATGCCTGCTTCCATAAATTTCATATCATAAATTACAATACAGTCTTTAGACAACTGCTGCATTTTTTTTTTTTTTTTGGCTTTAATACTTCAAGTTTCGGACTTAACACCCATTTACCATTTTTATAAAATTTCTTTGAAATCAGAAGTTTAAGAGAACTCTATACAAACAGAACAAGCAAAAAAGAGCACTGCACCTAGTTCCACTAAGAAAGTTAGTATCTTAGAATTACTTTATCAAAGAGGAAAATGCAGACTACAATGGAAACCACATGGAAAGCTTTCTTTTATAAGATATTTCTCTAACTTAATTTCAAGATAAAAAATCATGTTATCAAGCATTGTCAAATGAAATATGGTATCACAAATGGCATGCCATCCTTAACTGAAAGTTAACAGTAAATATACAGGTAGTGTTATCAGAGTAATATTGATGAGACTAAGTAGATACTTCTATAGAAATATCAAGACTGAATAGAAAACACAACTGTGCTCAAGTTGGCAAAAGTTAGATAAGACTCTCAAAGATTATTCTTAAAAACATCAAAAGTCACCACAACTTGTACTGTTTATTGCCTGGCATCTGATAACAATCCTATTGCTATCTATTAACATTTAATAATGTTCTGTTCTCAGTCATCATTTGATTGTGACAATAATTCTCTCACAATTGTTTTCTCTCACCAGGTTGTCAACAAGACCATACATGCAGTTCTGGTAATAACCACAAAGAGTTTACTTCTCCTAAAGAAAATGTTATTGCAATTCATCTCTCAATCTTGCATGATAATGTGTAGATTTCTTTGCTAACTGGACTTTCTTATTATTTAACTTAGAGAAGACAAATAAAAGTCAGTATCTGAAAAACTAAAGCTAACAATAGCTCTTCACTGCCACAGTTGAAGTGTAGTATTACATTAAACCAAGCTTTGTATCTCGGAAGTTTGATGGTTCATTAAAAATATTTATTGTCAGAGTCAAGTAATATTGCTCCCATCTGTCACCTAACTTAATGACTGCATAGCCTAGGAACTTCCTGGGCAACGAAACTGCTTGTTTAGCCTAATAATTTTGGAACATTTTAAAAATATTTTCTTGCTATCAACACAGATTTAAATAGAGTTTCTATTTCAATCGTGCAAAATTTTAAACATTGAAATCCACTGCAATGAAACAAATATCAAACCTCTTATGAACATTTTACTGTTGAGCTGTTTTCACATTTTGCTCACATTTTACAAGGAATTCAGAAATCCAAAAGAAATCTCTTAACTCTTTCACTACCGAGCTCTTATGATCAAATAACGGAAATAATCTATAGATTATAATAATCAAAGAGTGCTAGAGAATTTCCAAATGACTGCAGGAAGGACAGTTATGTGTTTTTCCCACAAACTGCAGCAAACAGGCGAGAGAGTAAAACCTCTCACACCAGTCATGCATTTTTAAAATCTTTCTACTCTACTGAAACTGCCTCTGTAGACTGAGGCACATTTTACAGCAACACTGCCATGAAGACATAAAAGATGCATCCATAGAATCAAGTTTTACCCCAAATTAGAGCTTAATTGCACACAGACTATAGAAACAGGAATCTCAGCAAATACTCACAATTACATTTTATTGACATTAAAAATAATCACAACACAGAAATAGTGAGCCTTTCCTATTGCATTTCAACTTCGTTACTATACTCTACCAGCCTCTATTAAAAAAAAAAAAAAAAGTCATTACCTGTATGAAGAGAACCTGTTAAAAGTCTGAGAAGATACTGGGCAAATTTCAATATTTCACGTTTACATCGTTTCCTACAGCCACTCATCTTAAGCAAAAGGTATTCCTCTGAGGAGAGCCAGAAGTCTTTGCCAATAAAAAAAAAAAACAGTCTCTGAGGGGAAACTTCTGTCTCAGTTTATGTCACAGGCTGCCTTACAACTCCTGTGGAATTAGCTGTTAGTGCCTGAATCAGAAATTCTTTTAAAAAGCTAGAGGAGCCAAATACAGATACAACAATAACAGGGTAGTGAGAAAAGACAGCTCCTCAGTATGGTCACCAAGTTCTTCTGTGGCCACAGATAGGCTGTTGGTTCACACTTGTAGTAACCCAGCTATGGTTCAGCTCAGCATCCCCTCTCCAGGAGCGATTGCAACCTCACAGACCATTCAGAGGGAGGCGGGGCCTGCGATGCCAGCTCATCAATGAATCAGCATGTTAGCAGGTGAGGAGAGAGATGACAGGTCACTGGGTCTAAAACCCTTTGGAGATTAATAAAATGACCCTAATAATGCAGAAATCAAGCCTGCTGGGAAGAAATCTCAGGGACCACGGCGGTACAAAATAATTCCCAAGAAAGGGGAACTAAGGAAAGCATGTCGTTCAAGGTCAGACATCAGACAATTCCCTGACTCAGGGTTAATCAGATTCAGAAAGCCTAAACGGTGAAGAGGCTTATTCAAGAAGCTGACCCTGGTTCCAGATAAACACAGTGGAAGATTTACCACCAAATGGAGGCAATGCTGTTTTGTCACAGATAAATATATTCCACTTCATAGGCTCAGAGGTGGAAAATAAACTGTTCCCTAAAATTGGCTGTGTTTTTCTGCACTGTCCAGGCTCAGGTATTTGGAAATTAGGAGAAATCATTGTTTCCTCTAAAATACAGCAGCCTAGAAACCACAACTCTTAAGCCCTATACTTTGCCTCTAGGCAACCGAGCTCCAAAACTAATTTGCTGCATTATTCTGAGAGAAAGAACTGGCTCCGTTTCTTCATATTTCTAAAAGGCAGAATGCAACTTACTTGTTCCTTACCAATTGACTTATTTTGGATTAAGAGTGAGAACAATTGTAAGGGGTTGAGATTTTCACAAAGTACTCTTCTAATAAAGACAGTGTTATAGAGGCAGTTGTTGTGAGACTCTGAAAACTACAGCTTACCTTCTCTGAAATTGTAGTTTATTCTCTGAATTAAAAGCCTTGGGCATTTTTTAGGATTTGTCTACATTCTAATTTATACTCTCAGGAGTTTCTTTCCTTGCTTGTTTTTGCTAGTCATATATGTGATGTGCATTCTCCAGATTTAAAATACCTAGACTAGTCTTTTTTGTCTTCTGACAGTTGTAACAATTCTAGTTAACACTCATATTTCGCAGCAATAACATGTGTGAAATGATGCTCTTGTACAATAAAGAAAGAAACATTCCTTGGTATCATAGATTTAAGCAGATTGAGCTGTAATTCACTCTTTTATATAAAACTCCCTTTTCCATAGTCTTGGTGATATAATCATTAAATGGGATAATGAAGCATGCTTTCCAGGAAATTTCAAAAATTTGATTGACAGTGTTTGAAATAAAGATGGATTAATACATAAAGGTTAGCAATTTGACATTATGAAGTTCTTACTCCCACATATGTGCCATGTCCTGCCTGTTTGAAGTAGGCAGGAGAAATGTACTTTTGTAGTTCCCAGGTAGCTCTCCATGGTTGGTCTAATTATTTTAAAGCTTCATTTCTTTATCTATAAAATGGGGTTCAGGATATATATTTGATTTGATTGTCAGAGAGTGAAATGAGTAAAAGTATGGACAACATTAAGCATGGAAATTTCATTCCTTTTTCTAGCAATTATACATTGAGTACCTGCTAAGTTCCAGACATGGTTCAATGTGCTAGGCATACAGCAGTGGCTAGGAGAGGCAAAGCCTCTGTTCTCTTGAAGCTGACATCTCAGTATAGAAAATTAAAAAAAATTAAACAAAGAAATAAATAAGAAAGCACTACACAAAAATATGTGCTATGGAGAAAATGTACTAGAAAGTGATTAGATTGAGAGGGCAAGGGAGATCTCTTTAAGGAAAAAAAAAAAAAGCAGTTAAACTGGAATATAAATTACAAGGGCCAGCATGAGATTTAGGAGAAATAACCTCCAGGCAGAGAAAACAGCTAGCATAAAGATCCCAAGCTAGGAAAGAGTTTGGCATCCTCAAGGATCAGAAAGAAGAATGCAGCTGCTGAAGCATATTGAGTCAAGGGAGACAGACAGAAGATTATTTTCTGGATGAATACGGGGCCTACAGTATGTAGTCTTTTAGGCAAGGTGTGATGTTTTAGTCTTTTATGGACCCCCAAAACTACATTCTTAAGCTAAATTATTCTTGTGCATATAAACTTATTTATATGGGACCTTTTAAATAAAATCATGAGTTAAGGGAACTTTTGATTATATCACTTTTGATTAGATCCTTTCAGTTAAAAGCCTTTGATTAGATTGCAAGATGCATGTGGATGTTAATCCTTTACTGGAGTCCTATACATATGGAGGAGAGAGAAGAGGAAAAGCTGCATGTGAGAGAGGACTCCAGGACTGCCTGCAGCTGTAGAAAGGCAGAGAAACCCCAAGAGGCTGAGAGAGAGCCAGAGGCTGGAATCATCAGAGCAGCCTGAAACTGAAGCAATGAGGCTAAAAGGAAAAGGGAGAGATGAGCCATATGCCTTATCATCCATAGCTGAGCTCAAGGAGAAAGTGAGCCTGGAGAGGAAGTCAGAGACCACCGCAGAGACCAGCCACCATTGTGCCTTGCCACATGGCAGGAGTCCAGGATCACCAGCAGCCAAACTTCAGTGAGACAGCATTTCTGATGATGCCTTGATTTGGATGTTTTCACAGCCTCAGAATTGTAAGCTCTCATTTAATAAATTCTCATTAAAAAAGCCAACCCGTTTCTGATATTTTGCATTGGCAGCCTTCAACAAAGTAAGACAATAAGGAATTTGGATTTTAGTCTCTGTGTACTGGAAAGAAACTCCAGGGAATAGGAAAGTTATGTGATCTGTCTGCCATGCAAAAGATGGACTATAGAGGAGCAAGAGTGGAATAAGAACCTGCTAGGAGGCGTCACATTGGTCCAGGTGTGAAATTATAGTGACATGGTCTGGACGGAAGATGAGAAGTGACTAGTTTCTAGATCTATTTTGAAATAGAATCAACAGGAATTGGTACCTGAATAGGGGGATATAAGAACGAGAATAACTTAGTTTTGGACTTGGACAATTGGGTTGATATGTTTAATGAGCTGATGAGTTGAAAATGATAAAAGAGTCTGTGGAGATTAAAAAAATTAAAAAGTTTTATTTTGGACATATACTTGACATACCAATTACTATGCTCAAATCTTATGATGGATCTTTTAAATCATTCATTCATGTAAGTATACTTTTAAAAAGATATATCACTATAGAACCTGCAGACATCAAATGGATAATAAGAGAATACTATGAGCAACTCTACAAACAAATGTGAAAACTTAGATAGCATAGGCCAATTTCTTAAAAAACACAAACTACCACAATTCACTCAATATGAAATAGATAATTTGAAAAGCCCCATACCTGTTAAGGTTATTGAGTTTATAATTTAAAAATCCACTGAAATAAATCTTCAGAACACAGGGTTTCACTGGAAAAGTTTATCAAATATGTAAAGAATTAGCAAAAATTCTACACAATCTCTTCCAGAATTCTTCCTAAAACATTTTATGAATCTAGTATTTCTCTGATACAAAAACCCAACAAATACAGTACCAAAAAAAGGAAACTGCAAATCAATATCTCTTATGAACTTATATTCAAAAATTCTTAGCAAAATATTAGTCAAGAAAATTTGGAAATACAGAAAAATAATTATACAAGGTAGAGTTCATTGTAGAGATGAACTAAAAAGCAAAAGAAGAAAAATCATATGACTATTTAAATTGATGCAGAAAAGCATTTTACAAAATTCGACACCCATTCATAATTTTAAAAATCAGAGAAAACAGAAATAGAGTTGAACTTCCTCAGCTTGAAAAAAAGCATGTACTAAAAAACCTACCATTAACATTATATTTAAGGATGAAATAGTGAATCCTTTATCCATAAGATCCCAGAAGGCAAGGATGTTCATTCCAACAACTCTTGTTCAATGTCGTGTTAGAAGTACTAACCAGTGCTACAACGTAAGATAGAGGAAAAAAAGCATACAGATTGGAAAGGAAGAAATACAATTGTCTTGTTTAAAGATGACATGAATTTCTACAAAAAAAATCCAAAGGAATCTACCAAAAAAACCTCTTAGAAATAATTAGTGTGTTCATCAGCAAGGTCACAAGATAAAGAATAAACTTTAAAAAAAAAAAAAGATTGTTATAACAATGAACATATAGGCACCAAAGTTTAAAATACAACATAATTTATGATTACTCAAAAATGAAATACTCAGTAAATATATTTTAAAAACATGCACAAGACTTGTATGCTGAAAACCACAAAACTTTGATGAAAGAAATCAAAGAAGGTTGAAATAAATGAAGACCTAGCATGTTCATCAATTCAGACTTAACATAGTAACTATGTCAATTTCCCAAGTTCCTATACAGATTAAATACAATTCCTATCAAAATCCCAGCAAGACTTTTTGTGACTATATACAATATTTTTCTAGAATTTATATGGAAAGAAAACAGAACCATAAAAGCTGAAATGATTTTGAAAAGGACAAAAGTAGGAGGAATCTCTCTACCTGATTTCGTGACTTATCATACAGTTATAGAAATCAAGACTGTGGTATTGTAGAGAGATGGATGCATAGATCAATGGAACAGAATAGAGAACCCAGAAATAGACCTACCCAAATACGCCCAGCTGGATTTTGACAATGGTGCAAAAGCAATTCAATTGGGGGAAGATAGGTTTTCAACAGGTGCTGCTGAAGAAACTGGAAATCCATAGACAAAAAACAAAAACAAAAAAAAAACAAAAAAAAAAAAGGAAAAAATGAAGCATGAGCTAAACTTCACACTTTATTCAAAAATTAACCCAAAATATATCATAGACTTAAAATTAAAATATAAAGCTATAGAACTTTTAGGAAAAAACATAGGAGAAAATTTTCAGGGTCTATGGCTAGGCAACGAGTCCTTAGACTTGACCCCAAAAACTAGATCTACAAAAAGAAAATTTGACAAATTTAAACTTCATCAAAATTAAAAACTTTCAGTGATGATAAACCATGTTAGAATGAAAAATCAAGCTACCGAAGCAAGGACCACATTGCAGTTCAAGTAAAACTGGGACATCAAGAATGTCTTCATTGAGTAGCTGACATTTGAGTAAAGATTTGAAAGAGGTGCAAGAGTGAGTCATGTGGACACGTAGGTTAAACACATGGGCACTTTCTCTGCATATGCATTTTTCTGCAGCCTCTCAACAGTTAGCCAAAAGTCCTTACAAATCATTCTGTTTTGGAAACTTCTTGAAATCAGCCCTCTGTAAAGGGTCTTCTTCTTTTTTTTTTTTTTTTTTTTTTAATGTTTAAGCTTAAAATACCAGTATGATCAACTTTCTCTCTAGGGTCTAGGAGGGAATGCAATTACCAATTTCCAGATGTTCTGGATGTTTGCAAGGGAATTTACGTGTTCTGGATCCTTTTCCTATATTTATTTTTGGGTAGAGTGTAAGGAAAACAATATCATTTAGTGCTATCCTCAGGAAAACACAAAACATAATAAGGTAGATAAATACAAAATAGCACAGTGTGTTATTTTTTTTTTTTTTAAAGAAAAATGTTCTGTCCATTATCAGCTAATTTGGATTAAACATAACCAGTCTTCCATAATGCCATTAATCAAGGGTTGCTTGTTCAATAATAATAGATGCTCTTAGTATCTGAGAGATGTTAGAGTAAAGCCACTGTCATTCACAGAGAAAGAGCTTTCGAGGACTCAATGACTCAAGGATTTTCTAGAGAAACAAACCAGTTAGCATCTTTAGCACATGCTATGTTGGCCACTAACCTTTACTGCAGTGAAGTTACAGCTAAATTTAATTTATAAGGCAAACTGGCTCATTGTGGAATGAGAACTAAAGACCCACCCCCAAAGAAGAAGCCTATGATGAAAGATGATTCCACAACCAACCACTTTCTTGTTAAGCAAGTTTCAGTGGGACTTAAATGTACATGCTCATTTCAAAATACAATTGCATTTTGGAGAAAATGTTTTTTAGTTTTGTTTTGTCTTCTGCCCAGCTCTTACGGGGTAGGCCAAATCTGAGTAAGGCAACTTTTAAAATGCACTTGGGTCACGCACATGGCTCCTTAGAATGTTCCACAAATATAAAGAGCTTTGGTCTCTGCTAAAAAGAAACATGATTGATGGATTAAGAGAAGAAGGTTGGCTTCCCTTGATGGAAGAAAAAGCCTGTGTTTCTGGAGAACATTTGCCACAATGGAGTTTATCTGCTAACACAGCTCCTCTTAAATACCTCTTATTTTAACCTGTATTTCTTAGTGGGAATAGGCATTGTTATACTTTTCAAATTATCACAAGTTGCAAAATTAAACATGTGCAGCATAAAAATAGCACACCATGGGGCTGCAAAGGGAAACAGCACAGAGCCTTGCGGCAAAGTCACAGATTTTGAAAGTGGGTCTTGATAAAATATCAGAGGAGCAAGTGTCCGTTAGAGAGAAATGCCCCAATGCTGGGTCCATTATTATTCCAGAAACGTCACTATTCACCTACTTCAGTGAATAAAGTGCATGCCAATGCGCTATTAACATTTGCATCAACTTAGCTGACAGCTTTGTGAATAAAAAGCAAGTCCAAATGAAATGTATTGGCACAAGAAGTCACCCTTTAGTATTCCTAAATCAAAACTATGGAAAAACACTTAATTATACTAGATTATGCCTAAATAATGCAAAATTATTCCAGTTTTCTACTATAATTTAATGTCATTCAATGAAGACCATTATCTGATGGATATGTAGATTCTGTGGCAATAAGAAGGTGATATAAGATACATATTTGCATGCAAATAGAGCCATATAAGTATCTATTTCATACAGATTATGAAATTAAAAACAAAAAAAAAACTGGAAGGCTGAAGAACTGAAATTCTTTTCAGAAAATGAGGTTCTAGTGGTTTTTATTTTGTTTTATTTTAAAGACATGACTCACAGTTTGTCATGCATGAGTGTTTGGAAGTGTGTAATAAGTTTTATGCCATGAGTGTATATGTTGGGGAAACAGCCCCACTGGAGTTGTGCAGCCCCTGGAACTGAGGCTCCATCTACCTAGAGCCCTTCCTAAGGGACTTGCTATTACTGTTAGGGGATCCAGGAGCAGATGCATCTAGCTGATAGGGACTTCTGACACCCACGCATGCATCCTACTTAAAAGAAAATAAAAAGATATCAGAGTCCTGAGAAGCAGCGATACTGCTGAGATCTTAGACACGGAAGAAGTTTCTGTGTCAGCATGCAGGACTTCAAGGTAGGGGAGGCCAAGGAGCCAGCAGTAAAAGAACTGGGGCCGCATTCCCAGTCAAATATTTACACTCGAAAAAAAGAGGGTTGGAAGGGTCCCAAGGTTCAATGTTTTGCAATATTGACTTGGAAACAATGTCTTGAAAACATTGTTTATTTCCTTTTTAATAGATATTTTTCACTCTAGAAGACCATATGGAATAAGGAACTGGGTTTCTAATTTAGTGTGGGGAATAACAAGCAAATTATTTAACTTGACCTGGACTTATTTTACTCAACCATTAAGCAATCATGTAGTCTCCTGCCTAACAGAACACATGCGATTACTGGGAGTTTAAAAAGCAACATCCGACAATTATATAGCAAGTTTAAAGTGCCCATAATTTTTTTTTTATTTATTGAGATTATTGGAGCTCATCCATTTCAATGTTGTCCATAGTCTTACCCAGATTTTGCAAAGCATGATCTTTGACCTATACACATCAGAATCAGCTGGAGTGCCTTTTTAATAATGCAGACTTCTTGGGCTCCACCTTAAATATAGAGACTCAGAATCCCTGAGTATGGGTCAGGGATCCTTGAAAATGTAATAAATATCCTTCATAGTTCCTATAAACACAGAATATTGATAATCCAAGCAACCTAATGGAAAGAAAACTACCACCAGGGAAAGAAAAATTAAAGAAAATCTAAGTAGAAAACTGAATAGAATGAAATTATGGCTGTATAATATTCTCATCAATCCAGTAGACATTTCAATGAGTTGGAAAAAAGTATATATATATATATATATATATATATATATATGGGGCATGGGTTGGTCTACAGGCCAGGGAAGATACCATTGGCTTAAGTAAGCAGCAGCCTAAATCTACCTGCAGATCACTGAGGTGATCAATGGGTGAAGCATCCCCAGCCTTCCATTTCAAAAAAGAATCACAAGTAAGTCAAGGAAGTCTTGTTTTCAGAAAAGCAAGTGAGAAATCAACAGGCAGTTTCAAAAGAAGTCATCAACCACAAGCAGTCTGGTGGAGTCCATTTGAATCTAAGAGACACTGACAGGCTTGATGAAACTGGCTTTTTATAACATTTTATTAGAATGGCCAAGGTATTTAAAAGCAATTAGGCCACATACATGATTTAAACTTTAGGATCCCAGCTTGCTAGTCTTTTTCCTCTATCAGTTTTTTTGGAAATCAGACTTTCCTTTTTTTAAAGTATCATGCTGTATACACAATTTGGTTAATATTTATATAACTTAACTCAACTCCAACAAATAGCCTTTTGGAGGTTTGTTTTGTTTTGCTTTGTGTGTTCGTTTTTTTAAGAGAGAGGCACAGAACTTTCTACCACATTCTCATGCAAGATGAGATCTCAAAACAGATGACTGAATCTGAGGTAACTGAGTGAAAGACCGTAATCAAAAAAAAAAAAAAAAAAAAGAATTAAAAAGTCACAGTACAGTTGTCCACTTCTTTCTACCCTGCCTCCCCCTCAACCCAAGACAGAAATATTTATCGAGTGTCTACTATGAACCCAGGCAGAAGTCAGTAGGTAAGTTTCAGATGATAAGAAATACAATGAGCATTTAGAAATGCTGAAGCATCATTCAAAAGAAAGGTCAAAGCTGAAGGTCACATATAGAAGCCATCCATGTAAATGTGTCAATTAAAACTGAATATGGATGGAATCCCTGAAGTAGACAAGGGTGACTTACATGGCGGTTGTCAAATTGTCTTAGTTATAAATGGCATTAACCTGTTTTCCATTTATTTATTTATTTGCACTATTTATTTATCATAATGAGATACCAGCTTTAAACCAAGAGCAGACACAGATTTAAAAAACCTGAAAATCAAAGATTAAAACAAGAAAGCAAAAACAAAGTCTATAAAGATTATTATGAGAAATAAGATGGTGATGTTAAAATGATATATTCTTGATTTTTTCAATAAAAAAAAGTTTCTCACTTAGCAAACATCTGGAAATATTATATGCAATGGCATTATACTGTCACTTAAAAATATTTACTCAGTGATATCATAACTATGCCAGATTATAATTCTTCTTAGTGTGAGTAATTCCTTTTGCTAGGTTTCCATTGATTGCCTTTTATAACTACACAAATGCCATAGGCGGAATGCTAGAATGAGAGCACATATCCCAGTCCAGCAGACAATAATTACATATATCACATTATGATAACCATAACCACTGCCAGAACATGTAACTTTCAGATTAAATTGGATAGGTATGCACATATTGGCATTCCATTATAGAAAACAAACTAAATAGCACTGTTTACATTCTCCCAGAACTATATATTCTTGTTTTGACTTACAGTAAGTGAAATATTAGATTATGCTGAAAATAAGGACCACTTTTGGACTTCATCTCACAATTCTAAATTCAATTTTGACTTGCTGCAGGAAAAAGAATGCCTTGGAATCTTCTGTGCCTTTCGAATGTCATTGGGTGTGCCCTGAGGATTCATTTCCAAACAGCAGTCTGAGGACGATCAGAGGGTACACACTGCCCTGGAACTTGCTGCCATACCCCCTTCTCATCAGAGCAGGGTGATGAAATATTCAGAACTCGGCCTTGGTGGTGCATAGCAGAGTAAGGCAGGGCTCTGACCTTCCCCAGGAAACTCAGTCAGGGAACAGCATGACAACGGGTGACACTTACCATGTGCTGTAACTGAAAACCACCTAATGCAATTTTCATGTTACACATTCTTCTCATGGTAAATACACTATTAAGTTCTTACTACAGAGGATGTCCTACTAAAAGCCTTTTTAATGTATGCTACAAATTCATATGCAGATCCATCCATGGCTGACCCTCTGCTCCAGAGTGAACTTTGTAATCAGTCGGTGCCAGGGTGGGAGACAGTGGAGTGAGCAATAGTCTGAGAGTCGGCCTTGAGTCCTGGCTCCCTCAAGGACTGATGTTGAGCAAGTTGCTTAAGGTTCCAATATCCCGGTCTATAAAATGAGGGTATTAGATTAAATAACTAACAACTCTTTTCCAACTTAAAAAATACATGTCCATAGATGTAGCTCTAAATATATATATATGTTTTAATTAGTCTCCTAATGCTCCATAAAATGGGTTTACTTGAGTTTATTCACTCATGTCATACTGATAGACATACAGGATGTTTTCAATTGTCCTGCTACCACAAACAATATTGTGATAAATGGCCCTTATGTGTAGCCTTATGACAGGGAGTCTTCTATATGTTAGTGTCATTAACTTAGAGGAATATTTGTCAGGTGAAAAATCAAGCTACATATTTGTTAGGGGAAAAACTAAGTTACAAAGACATATATATATATATAGATATAGATATATAATCCTATTTTTTGTGAAACAAAACTGCATTCTCTACATGTATGTATTTCATTTGTTAAGAATTGCAATTCTACTTCATTGGGGGAGAAGACAGATGATATAAAGAAGACTTCTGTGCAATGGAGAGTACTCGTGGTATGGTGCTAATATTCAGAATAAAAGATTATAATACTTCGGAAAGTATGAAACATCTTTATATACATCTATATGAAAGAAATATAGATTAACGGAAAAACATTGATTTCATTAAGGGATGGGAATGCAAGCAATTTTTTACTTGGATTCCTTCAGTTGTTTTTATTTCTATTTATTATTTAATTTTTGGCAGAAAAGTAACATACAGATAAAAGGGAAAATAATGTGTTTGTGATGTGAACATGCCTGACAGGTTCTATGGCCACAAAACACCAATGATATTTATTGAACATTTGCTTTGGGCAGGACACCAGGATGAGAAATTTTCCTGAATTATTTAAAGTAATCTTCAAAAACTTAATTATCCCCCAGAAATAATGGAGGAACTGAGACTTAAAAAGATTGCATAGCTCACTTAACTTCATCACAGTGTTAAATATCACATCTTAAATGTATCCCACTCCCCATCTGTCTCAAAGCCCATGCTCTGAAGCATTGTGGCATTTCATAGCCCACCTCTATGCCTCTTGTAAAGACTGAAAAAACTTCATTAACCACTCATTTAGGCTAAAGCATTGAATGCTCCCATTTCTACTGTGGGGAGCCATTAAAGCTACAACAGATAAAACCATATTTGGTAAGTACTAAGAGCAAAAGTCAATATTATTGCCATATAAAAATAATAACAATATTATTGAATAATTCCTTTGTTACCATTGTGAAACATTTTTAAGGATAGGGTAATTTTACAGATGGTCCTAGATAACATAACTGTATATTTCCTGAAAAGAAGAAGTTGGTAAAAACAGCTTAGCAAAATGAGCAGGGTATCTTGTAAAATGGGCTAAATCTACTCTTATTGTTCCTATGGAATAACTCCTTGTGTGTTAGTGAAACAAGATTGGGGGAAAACCCTTATTTCGTCCCTGCCCTCCAAATGTTTTCATCAACCTGACAAATATGTTTTCAATATTTTATCATTTGGCCTTTAACAAAGGGCTGCTTGTCTCATGGGCATGTGAGCACATTTTGAAGATTCACCACAGCCTATCAGTGCACATGGACTATTCTTACGATGTGGTGACCGACTTCTCTCTCACGCATCTTTCTTCCTAGATAAGCTCTTCCCATAGCTACCTCCTGAGCTAGCCTACATTCTCCGTTTTTACTTCGCTGCTGCAATGCAGATTCATTTCCACAAATGTTTACTCGGGCACCCATAGCATAGAACAATGCCACGGACAGTTTGCTGTTGTGTGAGATTTAAAGGCAGTTGTTCCCCTTTAGAAAGCTGGAAAAATTCTGACTATTAGAGCAATTAGCCAACTTAGTCTTCTTCCTCTCCTACTTTTAATTTTTTATTTCTTGGCCTTCTTCATTCAGGAGGTCAGGGTGCATGGGCATTCATTCTATCCTTGAGTGCCACTGAGCACCTTCAAAAGAGTAAGGCCTATGGACTTAGAGCATCTGAGCTTCTCTGCCAGCTCTTTCCTTTACTGACAGTGATTTCAACCAAGTCATTTAAAAATGTCTAAGCCTCAATATCCTCATGTGTAAAGGGAATTAATAATACCCACATAATAAACCTATACAACTCTTGTGAAAATTAAATGAGAAAATGTATCTAAAACACAATTGAGAGTGGTATACAGGAGATATTTCATCAATGGGAGTTACTACCTTTACTGTAGTTACTAAATCTGAAATTGAGAAGGAAACCTTTTGAAAGCAAGTATCAAATAGAGATAAGGGAAAACATCCCCAAGTAACTGGGAGAATTTTCTTGAATACTGCTGTGATTATTATTTGGATTATAGGAGCCAATTCTATTTTAATCAATCATTTTATATACAATACAAAAATATATCTGCATTCTATCTTTTAGAATAGATTATACTTGGCTGTATATTCTATGGAAAAATTTTTCAAAATAACCATATTTCACGGTACAAGACCGTAGACATATCCATGTACAGACTTCAATCACTTCAAAACATTTTAATTGTATGAAAATTATATGAATATGTATATGCATTTCCTGACAAAAGGGTCCAGAGCTTACATTTGGTTCTGAAAAGTTCCTAATATTCTAGAAACAATATGTGATTCTACACTAGATATACTGGGGGGAAATAATTTATGTCACCATCTTTTGTTTTTCCTAGAATACTGAGGAATAATTCTAACTTCTGTCCTAAAAATACAATCTTTCTCATTTTTACAAGATGATGGTCCAGTTGATAATTGTATGAAAATTATAAACTTTTTTCTCAAATATGATGCATTTATCCACAGAATCATGGGTTACTTAAGTGAAGAACTCGTAGCCAATTGTCTGACAAATTAAAACAGTTTTGTACATAATAACTTCTATGTAACTAGGTCTACTTTTTAGGGTTCCCCTAATCAGAACTCCTCATGAGAGAAAGCAAAAGTAGAGAATATCCGTTGCACGTGATGAGCCACACTAATGAAAGATGTTTATGTGGGATGCTATGGGAGGTGTGGAACATGGGAATCCCTGTAATTTTTGTGTAACATTTATGTAATCTAAGCATCTTTTAAAAAATATATATATATATATATAAAAAGTAGAGAATGGACAAAATATATAAAACCTTATTCCTTTGATCATGAGATCTCTATCTACATGGCATGATGCAGCTGATATGTCAAAGAAGGAAAAGATGGATGGTTACTAGCCTCTTTAAATGAGAGATTACAACCAGAATCCACTAAAAGTACCAAACAATCTCATCAAAGGAGCACATTTGCCTAAGAGCTAGCATCTCCATAAGGCCAGGAGTAATTTAAATCCAAATTATATTTTCTCAAAGGCACTTCCATATGGGAAACACATTCTTAAAGAACCTTTAGAGAAATATTGATTACTTCACAATTTTACTTCACATTTCTTTGCCCTCCATGCACCACCTCCATTCCCCCTTGTGCTTTGCAGAAGATCCCCACAACAAGCACTACTTTACTGCTAGCAGTCTAGGACACCAGCAAGGAAAGAAAGAAAGGAAGAGAGGATGGAGGAGGGAAAGTGAGATAGAGTGACAGATAGAGTCAGAAGCAGGGACATAGAAGGAGAGAGAGAGGAAGGCAAGGGAGGAAAAAGAGAGAGAAGAAGAGGGAAAGGGAGAAGGAAGAAGGAGGAGAGGAAGGAAAGGAAACTATGACTTGGCAGCTTCTAACATGTTGATAAATAGGTTTCCTCAGATTCTTGCTTAGAGCCCTAGTGATATGGATCTTACAAATACTTTAACATTTGACTCAATAATTCAGTACATATTAATGATATAGTGCCCTGAAACCAATGGGTTACAGGGAGCAAATCAAATACTCTCTAGAGTTGGTGGTGGACATTGTACAACCTGCTAAGAAAGCTGAGCCTTTGCCTTGCAAAATTAGCCTATACCAGAACCAATGGGACTATCGTTGTCTGAAGAAAACTCACCTTTTGTGTTCTTGGCCACCTACACTCAATTGGAAACCTAAGACTGGGGCAAAGAGGAACCAGTCAGCAGCACCTAATCTTACTCTTGTTAGCTTGGTTATTTTTCTTTACTGGGTTGAACTGATTAAATTTTCATATATTAACCCAGGTAACCTGATTCTTTTCAACCTGTCTGACTTCAAGGACCCTGGTCAAGACATGGGCCCTCTTTTCCTGCCTAAGTTTCTTGTTTAATATAGTTCCTTATTATAGTTACCACTTCAAGGTCTCCTTTATATCCCGAATCCTTGAAATCAATTTAGCCCTTCCATTGTCTTTTAATGCATTACCAGTTCAGACCTATGGCATCTACTTTGCCTTAATTCACTGGTCTAATCCTCATATATTCTTGTATCCTCTGTCCTGAATCTGCTCATATTGTGAAATGATAGGGACATAGAACAGAAAGAAGTAAGAGATGGCAGATTAATGGTGGGACCAGAGAGAGAGAAACTATAAAAACCCAGGCACGTGTTCTCAGAAATACTCCTATAAACTTCCTAATTTCTGAGAACATCAGTCTACCACACTCTATCACAGTCCATTGCACAGATCAAAACAACTGGTATTTGTAGTAATAACTTAGAAGCTTCAATAAAGGAATATGTATTCTCTTCATAAGCAAAGGGGGAAGTAATTACCATGTTTTAAAAAGAATTCCAGGAAGCGGCTGTGGCTCAATCAGTGGGGCTCCCGTTTGCCATGTGGGGGGCCCCGGGTTCGGTTCCCGAGGCCTCCGGGCGGGCCCGCCCGCACGGCGTGGTTGGCTGACCCAGCGAGCACAAGCAGCAAGGGGGGGATAAATGAATAAATAAATAAAATCTTTAAAAAATAAAAATAAAAAATAAAAAATAAAAATAAAAAGAATTCCAACCTATCTGGTTGATATAAAGGTTATAATACTTGAAAGGATAAGCTTTAATTATCTATAAAATACACTTATTTAAAACAAAATATTATCTAGAGTAATTATTTACTAGCCTATTAGTTTGAGTTAATTTGCCATTTTTTTTACAGACAAATACCAAAAATTACTCAAAAGTTCTGAAACACATGAAAGGATGTAATGCAAACCAACAGTACCTCCTTCAAGAGCAAGCACATTTAAACTTTCATAAAAAATAATAATTCATCTCTATTTTACTAATATTTCATGAATACTTTCTTCTTACACGGATATCCTTATGATCACAGGAATTCAAGAACATTCTAAACAATAAACTAAATAAATAGTAAGAGGAAGCATTTCACAAGATAAGAACATATAACCAAGGGATAAACAATTGAAACAAGTGTTTATTTTTAATGAGAAAATCTCTTTGCAAAGGAGCCCTCCAGGTTCCCCAAATTTCTGTTTTGTCAAGGTTAGTGCATTTTATTTTTAAATGTCAAAAACTGCATTTTCAGACTTTAATCTCTTACAGCATAATCAATAATGTGCATTGCATTTGTCATTTTTAAGATGACAGTAATTGATGTGTAATTTACCAGCAGCACTCAGCTGCTGGAATCTAATGAACAAAATAAGCCAAAGACTCATATTTAGTTTCGGGACATAACTGCTACACCAATAAGTGATCAGTACAGGAGAAGTAATCTTTTCTTCAGTGAAGCCCCCAAAATTGCTAATCATTGATGGTAACTAATGTTGCAAATCAGTGAGAGGTCCACATCTTCAATATCTGAGATGAGAATATAAGAAAGAAAGCCAGAGAGGAGAAGAAAACAGAGACAGAGGGGAACCTAATTATATTAGGCACCCAGGAACTTTGAAATGAGCTCATTTCATCGTAGAGGAACATAAAGAACCATAAAGGAGTCCATTTAAATTTACAATCTGCCTACTGCTGCTTCAGCTGCTCCTAACAGAAGCTCCTTAGAGCACCTATGGGGAGAGAAGTATTCTTATACATTTTTCTCAAAACTTGGGGTATGGTGTTGGGTATGAACATACATGTGAAAATACGGTATTTCCTCAAGGACAAGTTTTATGTTTCCAGCTCAATGGAGCAGGGTAGAGCAAAAGTTCAACAAACATTTGCCAAATAAATAAATGGATGAGAGTGATCCTAAATCATCTAGAATTGTGTGCTGTAGTGAGCCAAAGGCTAGCCGTGGACATAACCCCTCAACAGCAGTGGAGAGGAAAATCTTTTGTGTCAAGTAAAAAAAGAAATAACAGTAGTAGCACCAGCTACTTGATATCTTTTCTACATCTCTTAACATCAGTTCATCCACTAAACAGTGATGAGAATTCCCTTATATTCTTCAGGGCACCATTTAAACAAAGCCCCCTTTCTCTTTTATTATGCCCAAGATGTGCTCTAGTTGTACTTCATATCACATAATTCTCCCATTTCCCCATGTGGAATTTAAATAGAAAAACATAGGAAGGAGAGTAAAAATATGCAGTGTTTCAAAGACAAATGGAGCTGAATATCTAGGAAATTCAAGTTAGACTCTTACCTTCTTGATATTCATAGCCAAATGCTGGACAGTTTCTTTCTTGTTGCTTTTTAGTTTAGAGATTTTATCCATGATAACCATGTTGCCATCGCAGATTTAAATGACCATCTTTCAGTAAAATGGAATGATTAAAAACTATTATATAAGTCTAGAGGCTTAATTTAAAGTTTGGCTAAAATTTTCAGTGAGCTACCTCCAATGTTTATGTAGAAAGTACTTTTTCAGTAGAGGCAGTATAGTATAATGATTTAAACTATGGACTTTTGGAGCCACACCTCTTGAGTTTTCTTTCTAACTCTCTCTTTACTAAGTGTATGACATTAGCCAAGGTACTTAATGTATGATTTGTGCACAATCATACATTGGGGATCGATGGCAATTTATATTTTCTTCTTTGTGTTTTGCTTCTGCTTTCTTGTTTCCAAGGTTCCAACAATGAACAAGTTAAAAGAAAAGAAACTCTAAGCGTTGTCAAAGCATCAAGTAAAATAGAGGTATTCGACTAGCCACCGTGTTTAGTGCTATCTTTTACAAAGTGCAATGTTAGTTATAATCAACATAGTTTCCAATTATTAGTCAGCTTGTGGAAAGCATAATTTAGCCAGTCATTTTTTTCAAATAAGTAAATTCTGGGGGCAAGAACACACCATAGTTGAATTTATTGATCATTTGACTAAAAATATGGTATAAAATTTAACCTAGTCTCTCATTATCAAACATTTTGGTTTTCATCATTATGGTGTTGGACTCTAGCTTACGGATAACACTCTAATAACTCTAATGATATAATAAAACACCATTGTAAATCCAGAACTTACTATTCACATGGTCTGTACAAGTCTTTCCTTCTTTTGTAATAACAAATCAACACAATCATCCTAATAGCCATATCAAATTAACTTCTCCAAAATACATGTCATCTTTCTAAAACATGATTATGCATTTAGATAGTGCTTATCTATTAAGATGCCCTAACTCCTTTCCGTGTTATTAAATTTCACTGAGGTAAAGAGAGACAGATTGTTTTATTTTGAAGGTATCCATTCTCTGATTTGCACAAAAACTTAAGAGCGCATAAGATCATAAATGTCATATTCAGTCAAATTACTATTCACTGAGCTCATTATTTAGTCCTTCACCAGTAAAACTGTATTTTATAGAAAACCATTCATTTGTTCAATCTACTTCTATGGGCTGAATAAAGCTGTAAAAATGAATACAAGCCAGTCCTGAGTTTTAGGCTTTCACAGCCCAGTTTTGGGAAGAAAGAGATGAAAATAATCTTAGCATTTCACAGGGCTGGAATATTCAAGCTTTGGGCAGATGAGGGGGACAGATGTGGAGGAGGGAAATACGTTCAGGATTAGGCATTACTCAATAGGATTTGCAATGAGTATTAGGGAATAGTAGGAGTTTTTCAAGTGGATAAGACAGAAAACAAGAAAGGTCCATGTTAGGGGTAAACTGTGTCACCCCAAAAGATACATCCAAGTCCTAACCCTGCATCCCATGACTGTGACCCTATTTGGAAATACGGACGTTGAAGATGTGATTAATTAAAAGGAGGCTGCACTGGATCAGAGGTCCCTAACCCAATATGACTGGTGTCCTTACGAGTGGAAGAAATTTGGACACAGACACAGCCACAGGAAGGAAGGTCATGGGAACGTGCTGGAGGCAGAGATTGGAGTGTTGCCAAGGAACAGGTTGCTTGGCAAACAAGAGAAGCCAGAAGAGGCAAGAAGGGACTCTCCCCTATGCGTTTCAGATGCGTGTGGCCCTACTGAACCCTGTGAGACTAGAAATCGTTGTTTAAGCCATCCAGTGGGTAGTGCTTTGTTACAGCAGCCTTAGCCCACAGTCCAAATAGCAGCACCTGCACAGCACTGAAGCAAAAGCAGAGCCTGGAGAGGCAAAGAACCTGCAAGACAAGTGCTCCCTTCTGGGCCAAAAGTTTTCTTATTTTTAGTTAGTGCATGCAGATTTAATTCCACACGCCATTTGGGCAACCACCAGAATTTTCAGTTGAGAATAGGGAACTCACAAGTCAATTCAAATTGTAAAAGCAAATTTGGCAAGATTGCATGGCTGCTGCCACACTCCTTCCCAAACTCCAGAGAGAACGGATGGGCCTCTTGCCAGCTGTTCCCCGTGCAGTTTGTTATATTTCTGTGAAATCTTGCTAAAATGTGTTATTGTTGCCTTTTTACTGCACAGATTACATTTTGCTATTTCCACATCCTATGGTAATATTTCTGTGCCATTCTACAGTTAAATATAATTTCATTTATTGTGACTGTATATACATTGGCAGCACAGTATGGAAATTGTTCAAGAAAGAGTTGCAATGTTACCAACATGGTAAAGGGGGCAGGGTCTTCAGACATAAGACAGAAGTTCCAAATAAGGGTTGTTTCTATCTATCGATTGAGCTGTCTATCCATCCATCCATCTATTATCTATCTGCCGACCTACTTACCTACTTAAATATTTATTTTACATATATTTCTATATAATAAACATAAATGATATAGAAAGATCTAGTGGGTCATTTTACTGTCTTAATCCCCCAATCCCATTTATTTTCTATAAGGATATGATTTTATATAGATAGTAAAAGTTCCTCAGGCCCCAATTACTGAAAAACAAAACAACCACAATAAAATAAATCGTTTGGTGCTGCTACAATTCCTCTATTTCTCAAATCTGAGGACCCTCCTCTGAATTTATAGGCAACAAGAGCTGCCAGGGAAGGTTGTGCTGATATGCCCTGCTGTACCTCCTTTTCTGTGTTATCACCCCCATTTTCAGATCAGTTTTTAAATCCATAGCTAATTAAATCAGATGCTTGGATTCTGATAATAATGTGGCCTAATAATAATGTGGATTTCTTAAACAAGGCTTATATGTTCGAAACATGGGCCTCATGTCAATGTGTCTCTTCCCACTAAAACATAATCCACCTGAACTGCTGCAGAGAAGACATTTGGGGCTTAGCATACCTAAAGAAGTTGTATGTTAGGAAACAGAGGAGACAGGGTTAGAAAAGCACTAAGACCTCACAACACATGGCTAAAGAAAAGAACTTTGGTGCCATATAAAAGCTCAATCAACAGGATCAGAAAATTTACACATGTAAACTATCGTCCCCATGCATGACAACCTTCAAAGCCCAGTGTAATGCTTCCCTTCTAAGCCTCACATTAACTCCAAAAGGAGAACTTATAATATAATGGACTTCTCTGGGGAATCATTTGACCATGGTTCTTCTGGCATACGTGAGTCTGGATTATAAAAAAAACATTCTTATTTTCCTTGAGGTGGTTGTTGTTTTGAGATTTATTCTCTCTGCTAGGAGATAAAGGGCACAATGGACTACCATCATGCTAACATACTTTACAAAAGATCAAGACCACTGCTCAGTCTATTTTATGTCTAAGGCTTTATCAGAGGAATAGGAGTAATGCTGAAACTCACATAAGACCCAGGGAAATTAAGAGGGCAGGAGGACATATAATGGATCGGAGGGAAGGCTCTCAGGAGGTCCTGAATCAGGGTAGAACCTTCATGAGCAGTGGAAAATGGTCAAGGATTTGAACACTTTGGATCTCTGTATCTTTATCCCCTTTTCATACATAACTGAATGGAACTATCACAGAGCCTAGGCAATGGGATCTAAACCAATAAAGTGTAGAAATAAGAGAATTGATTTTAGAACCATGTAAACCAGAGTTTGAATTCCAGATTCCCTATTTACTAGTTATTCACCCTGAGAACATTTGCTTGGCCTTTCTTAGTCTCAGATTCATCTATATAACTCTAAATCAAGGGTTCTTAACCAGCGGTCCATGAGCTGAATTGAAATTCAAAAAAACATCATTCTTGTAGGGACATGTTGGTGCAAGGGTGATATATTTATCAAATAATGCACAGTATAGTGTGGGCATGTGAGGGGTATGTGATTTTCACCTGACTGGCAAAGGGGTTCATGGAACAAAATGGTTAATAACCCCTGCTCTAGGTGAAGCATAGAGAGATTGAGAGGTGATGAGTTTTGCTTCTTTGTTTGCTTATTATTATTACTGGAATAATGAAAGTGATGAATGCACAAATATGTGATTACATTGAATACCATTGATTGTACACTTTGGATGGATTTATGCTTTATTAATATGTACCAATAAAATTGATGTGTTTAATAAAATAAATAGAAAGAAAGAAAGAGCACGGGTGTGCTCTAAAGTGTTGTGGAAAGAGATAAAATAATGCATGTAAGATATCTGATACATGATAGACTTTCAACATATGTGAATTACTATTATTTTGCACAGCACCTAAGAATTTAGGTGAATTGCAACTATTTTAAAAAGGACTCCATTTTGGCATATTGCTTGTGGAATAAATCATTGCTTTATAGTTCCTCCTCTACATAAACTCTGTGAAGGAGGTTTTGTGTTTTCAGTATCTTCAAACCTTTAGCGTTCTAAGAATAAATATGTTCTTCTCTTGGTCCAAGAAGTGCTATTAAATCCTTAGATTTAGCATGTAAGTTTATGTTCATCTTAGACATATCTTTGTGGACTATTGCCACTCCAGAGTGAAAGAAAATGAAAATTGAAAGATATCCATTAAATATCTGCTGCTCAGTGAAAAATAAAAGAGCAGGTAATCCTTGTTTAAGAAATCCACAGAAGTACATGACAAACCATGCTCCATGAGAGGCCTCAAGGGACAGTTGCCTTTTAATGTCAATGTAATCAGACATCAGAACCAGAAGTCACCAGAAAGTCTTTGGATTTCTGGCCTGTTGTTCATTTATTCTAGGCAAGCTTTTGAGTTTCCTTTACTGATTCCTCACTCCTTCCTTTTTGGAGTTGCTTTATAAACATTTAGCTTCTTAGAAGTTCCTGTGAGATGTCAAAATATTCCTTCTCTGTGTTTACTCAGCCTGATTCAGCATCTAAGTCCGGTAAATCTTGGGTATCATTTGTTTGACACCTCTGCCTTCACTATCCTATGATTCCTAATATCATTGTTAAAGAATTGCAGCTTTCTTCAAAACCAATTATTCTTCATTAAAACACAAAACCAGAAAATCTGACTTCTTAGTCAATACTTAAGAAGAAACTCTATAAAATTTCCCAGCTCCTTTTTCTTCTTCGACTTCCTATCACAACAATCACGCCATTTATGAGTAATAGTCTGGAGCTGGTGTTTTGGAGTACGGCTGAAAAATTGGATATCTCAGATTCACACTTATAAGTCATCCATAAAATACTCGATGTAAAAAGGCAAGAGAAAAACACATCATTTACAAAGCCAGCAGAATGAATTCAAGCAACTACCAGATATCACTTGAAGAGACAGAAGACATTCAAAGACATACTGCTGTCTCTGAAATGTCTCATCCTGGAGGAGTAAAAGGCTAAAGCCTTCAACCAACTGACTCAGACATGCGGAGTATTGAGAGTTTGAAACAAGGCCCAGAATCTCTGCATTATCAGAAGTAAAAGGATTGTATGTCTATCTGAAACAAATAGCCTTATAGTTTTGATATTTTATCTCAACTTGTCTGTAACTGAAAATAGAAGACACCAAAAGAACTTTATTTTGCAATGTTTTTCTTCTTCATAAGGGTCTTAAAAAATGTTTAATATTAATCATTAAATTCTGACGAGGACTGTCTTTTTAGTAACTTGTTGATTTCCAGTTACTAGCAAAGTGCCTGGCACAGAGCATGCACAAAATAAATGATATGAAATTAATTTACTAATTATTTAATTAGTCATGGATCTTTTGTACTAGAAGGAAGATTATATTTCAACAGAATAAAGAAATTCTAATTGCACATGTCTGGAAAAATAAAATGAAAAAAAAATTGATCACTGACTTGTACCACTCTGACAACATATGTTTTCTCAACCTATAGCAGATAAATCCTGAGTATATGTTAAAATTATACATATGGAAATATCTTGGTGTTTCTACCAAGCTTATTTGCATAAATTCTCTTAATCATAGTAGGAAGTCTATGAATACCAATGTCATGGCTCATAACGTCATTAATTCTGGTGCTTAATTCCAGAGCAGCTAGGATGTCAGAATACTGTTGGCCTAATAACCAAAAGAATATTGAATTCCCATCCTGGAGAGCTCTGTCATATTCTCTAATGTAGCAGCCACTGTCCCTCAAGTGCAGGGGCATGACTAGTGAAGGAGGATGGTCCATTGATGGGCCCTTGATATTGAAGACTATGCCTGTGGGCTTTTGCTTTTGAAATTGAAACTTAGCCTAGTGTTGTGGGGTGCCTAAAAGTTGCCATCTGAGACCCTCCTTGTTGCTCAAATGTGGCCTCTCTCTAAGCCAAACTCAGCCTATAAATGCATTACATTTCCCCCAGTGTGGGACATGACTCCTGGGGATGAACCTCCCTAACACCAAGGGATTACTGCCAAGCACCAACTAGCAATGCAACTGGAAAAAGACCTCAAATAAAAGGGGGAAAAGGTAAAGACAAATGAGCTTATATGGCTAAGAGACTTCAAAGTGAGTCAGGAGGTCATCCCTGAGGTAACGCTTATACACATCTCAGCAAGTTCTCATAGACTGCCAAAGTGGATATTACCTCTAATAGTGGGGCTTTTAAGGGCTCTGGAGAAACCCAGGTCCTATGGTCAAGGCAGATACCTCTGGAGTTTGGTGCCTTGCATGTGGGTCCTACTTTGGAGTTTGTTCTCCTGAGAGTGACAGAGTTGGACTCAGTTAAGGCTTCCCTACACATGGATCATCTGTCCCTTCTATTTGAACCTATACTTGGTGCTGGAGTTGATAGGTGTACGTTCAAGAGACTGGAATCTTTGGGCTGTCCGTGTGCCAGCTGGGCCCTGAGCCTCAGCGAAGTTGCAACACCTACTCTCCAGTTCATTGGACTCACCCAGGACAACTAACAAGGAGGTGAGGATTGACAACCACCATACCAAGGAAATGAGAGAGCCTACAACTGCAAGCAAGAAAGTCCCATCCATCGACTGTATGGGATCGAAATGCCCTCTCAATTAGAGGTGGAATGTACATCACCATCCCAGAATCCTCAGGATTGGGTAATGAACTATGGAATAGAGTGGACTCGCTGGTATTTTACAATAGACTTGTTGTGATTCTAGCAATGGAAGAAATTACAGCATCGATGTGGGGATGGTGGCCACTGGAGGCTCTGGGGGCAGGGAGAGGAAAGACAGGCATAATTCCGGGGCTTTTTCGGGACTTGGGAATCATCCTGAATGGCACTGCAATGATAGACATATGCCATTATATATCTTCCCATGGCCTGCAGAACTGTGTGGGAGAGAGTGTAAACTACAACGTGAACTATGGTCCATGCTCAATGGCAAAGCCCCAGGATGCGCTTATCAATTGCAATGAATGTGCCACACTAACGAAGGATGTTGTTTATGTGGGAGGGTGTGGGAGGTGTGGGGAGCAGGGCATATGGGGATCCCTCTATTTTTTTGTGTAACATTTGTGTAATCTAAGTATCTTTAAAAATATATATATTAAAAAAAAAAAAAAGAATACTGTTGGTCTGAAGATGTTGATATCTCCCTTCAGACTCCTCATGGATAAATAACAGCTCGTTACCACTGAAGTGACTTGCTTCTGGGGCAAACAATGAAGCAGTTGCTCCCTCAACAGCCAGCTTTAGCAGCCTTTATGTTCTCCCAAAGAAGCATTGCTTACTAATAAAATGTATTTTAAGTAGTTTTAAGAAGCAGCATATGAAACACTAAAAGTGGAAGTGTCTAGGCACAGAGATGAGTCTCATGTACACAGGAGGGTGAGTAATATTTTTGCCAAACTAAGGAATGGCCGAGGAGCACAAAAGTTAAGAAAGCCACAGAGAAACAGGAATTCAGAAACCAGGACGGTGTCCAAATGAACCCCAGGAATTTCAACACTTAATGTGTGTGTCTGAATGCTGCTCCTGGGAAGTGTTTGCTGAGACTTAGATTAGATTCTGTTCCCCCTATGAGCACCCATAACCCCTAAGCTTTCAAAACACTTCTCCCACTACACTGTGGCGTTTGTTTAACTGTCTGTCCCCCACGCTGGAATGCTTGCTCACTGCGCAATTTTCTTGTTCATCATTATTGACACAGTGGTTATCACAGTTCCTGGCACAATGCAGATAATCAATACCTATTTATTCCATCAATGAGCAACTCAGTCGTGATGCATCAATCATTCATTAGAACACTGCTATTATATTCTAAGCTCTCTTTCTATACATGGGGGAAAGTCCATTCTTTCCTTATCTAGAAATAAAATCTAATTCCCTCTAGCCACAGTCTCACTGTACCTAGGGAAGGGAAACTATATGCTTGGTGCTATGTAGTATGGTAGTTTTATAACAGTCATTTCCCTGATTTGTTGTTGGCCAATGCCCTCTCATACTGCAACACATACAACGGGTCACATGCCGTATTTAAAGTGGTCATTTGCCTTTGTTCAGCTTGCTTTGCGTAAGGGCAGCCTGCATACAAGCCACATCCTGGAACCTAAGGCGAGGTCAGATGTTTCCCACATACTTAGCTTTATTTCACATGGCCTCTGGGATACTACACTCTCCTGGTTTTGCCCCTACTCAGTAGCTTCAACTTCTCCGTCTCCTGGATTTCTATCTTTCATGTATCAATAGTCACACCTCCTCTCTTCTCCATCTACATTCACTTTCCAGGTAATCTTATCCCAGTAAACACTGACAAGTTCAAAATCTGTATCTCCAACTGAGCCTCATCCTTGTACTCTATGATGCGTGTCAACATATCCAATTTGATGTCTAATGGGCCCCTCATACTTAACCAAAACCAAACTCCAAGTCTCTCCATTCTCCAAACTTGTTCCACTCAGAGTTTGTCCCATCACTGTAAATGCTCAAGTTAAAGATACACATACACACACACACACACATGCGCTTTTCCCCCTCCTACTCCACATATAATACATCAGAAATGGTGTTGACTCAATGTTCAAAACTGAAGGACTTCCTACTAATGCCACCCCTACCACTTTGGTCCAAACTGACATCATCCATCAGGTATTGCCTATTTATTGCAATAAAGTCTTTAATTTGTGTCTCTGCTTTGGCTCTGGCCTCTAGTCTATTCTTTTTTTTTGTTTTCCCTAGTCTATTCTTGACCCACCAGCTAAACTTATCCTTTTAAAACGAAATTCAGATCAAGTCACATCTCTATTCCAAGCCTCTCCAATGATGACGATACCACTCAGAGTAAAGGACAGATTTTTAAATCATCCACCTCATTTACCTCCATTTCCTCTTCTACCTTATCTTGCCCCTTCTGGTTCACACAGATGTGATGCTCTTTGTAAAGACCTAACATGTCCTCCCTCAAGGACTTTGCCTTTGCTCTTCCCTCTGCTTGGAATTCCTTTTAAAACACGTCTCATTGTCTCCCCTCCCTCAGATATATGCTCAAGAATGAACTCTGCAGTGAGGCTTTGTCAGGTCATCCTACTTTAAAAAGGGGTACCTCACTGCAGCACTCCCCGTCCTGTCTCCCTTCCTTGCTTTAGTTTCCTGCACAGTGTTTGCGATCTGATTCCACATAAAAACACTTGTGCTTTTGTGTCTGCATCCATTACATTTAATTGAAAAATGTATATATTTATTCATCTGTGTTTACTTTTTAGTTTTTAATTGCTTATGTTTTCAATTATTAAATGTACAAAATAAAGTTAAATAAATAAATTAATTAAAAAAAAACAAAAAAAAAAAACACATGTGTGCTAGCTTCTGGCAGTTGTTTGTTTACTCTTTGTCTCCCCCTTCTAGAACAGTAAGTTTCAGAAGCATACAGATTTTGATTTTTCTTCTTGGAGCTACATACCCAGCACTTTGATAATGCTTGGCCCATATAAGGCCCTCAAAAAATACTTTTACATAAATAAATAATCATAGATATATATCTGGCTAGGAATCATTTAGGGTCTTAGTTGCCTTTTTTTCCCTTAATTTATTCCCCCTCCCCCACCCCGCACCACCACCTGCGCTCGCTGTCTGCTCTCGATGTCCCTTCGCTGCATGTTCTTCTGTGTCTGCTTGTCTTCTCGTCTTCTCTTTAGGAGGCTCCGGGAACCCATCCTGGGACCTCCAACGTAGGAGGGAGGCACCCGACTGCTTAAGCCACTTCAGCTCCCTGGTTTGTTGTGTCTGTCATTGTCTTTCCTCTGTGTCTCTTTTTCGTTGCATCATCTTGTAGTGTCAGTTTGCGGGTCGGGCCAGCTCTCGGCGGCCGGGCCAGCTCTCGGCGAATCGGATCAGCTTCGCCTTCACCACGAGTCCCCAGGAACTGAACCTGGGCCTCCCCAATGGTAGAGCCACATCCACTTCCCTTTGGCTGCCTTTTGCTTAGTCACATACTCTCAACTGATGACCTCCTAGTATCTTATTATATCATTATGAGAGAATTTTTTTTGCATTTAATTTGCCAAACAGTAAAAACAAAACAGGAACAAGGAATACACCAGCAACTACTTAGAAGAGAACTGCAATCACTTGGGAATATAATTTGAAGCATATTATTATTCCACAGGCAATTCTTATAAGCAAAATGTAAGGCTCCTCTGACAAGAATTTCATTATGTGCCCTCACATTAATGCAGAGTGAAGATTTTTATGTTCTATAAAGCCACAAGTACAGCTTATAGAAATTAATTCAACATTAATACTGCTGTGAATGAATATAATTAATGAAAGAAATGTTAAAGCAAAGGGATGACTATGGCTCATTTCACTGAAAGTTGCCTGAAAGTATGCAGAGTAAATAAAAGGTGGTTTCGTTTCCTGGCTGCTAAAACAAAAACCATACAATGGTTGGCTTAAACAATGAGAATTTACTGGCTCATGACTTAAAGGCCAGAAGTCCAAAATGGAGGCATCAGCAAAGAGATACTTTCTCCCCAAAGACTGTGGCATTCTGGGGCTGGTTGCAGTGATCACTGGTTCTTGGCTCTTCTGCCACATGGCAATGCCCATGGCGGCATCATCTTCTTTCTTTTCTGGGTTCCATTGCCTTCCAGCCTCTGGCTGCTCCCCATGGCGTCTCTTGCCGTGGCCTTCCCTATAAGACCTCCAATATGAGGACTAAGGCCCATTCTGATTCAGTTGGGCCACACCTTAAAAGAAGTAACAAAAGATCGCATTTATAGTGGGGTCACACCCACAGGAATGGATTAAGATTATAAACATGTTTTTCTGGGGTACATAACTCCAGACAACCATAGAAGGTTGTGCAACTTTGATCTCAACCAAGAAACTATAAAGAATGACAGTAGTTTTACTTTTATAAAATAATTATTTCACACACTAAGAATTTTGCACTTTCATCTGAATCTCCTATAGAACACTGTTAAATACATAAACATATGATTGCTATGTGGCACATTATACAAATTAAATAGTGTTTGAAAAAACTTACTGTATTAATTTTAATAAATCATAAATCAAATGCCATTTAAGGCTCATTGATAATATTTGTTTTAGAAACTCTCCGAGAAGCATACATTGCCGTATTGCGTCTGTCTCTTATTGGTTCCTTGCTCTTCACTGCCTAATGCTCAGTGTCTTGCAAACTGTAATTTTGTGCTTTTTTTGTTTTATTTTGTAGTTTTTTCAGGTAGATGGTCAATCCAGTCCCTGTTACTCCATCTTGGCTGGATGCATGTAAACAAATGTTCCAGTTTATAAAAAGGAACTATGATTATTTAGAAAAAGGATATACTACAATAAGTATGTGGCTCAGAATTGCACAGCAATTAAATTGAAGAAGGATTCCAACCCAAGTCCAAGATCTTAAATACTGTAAAACTCTGCCTTTTTTTAATGCCTCCTTCTCATTTGCTGCTTAGTATTATAATTTGTCAAACTAGCACCTGTGTTTTCTATAGATTGTGAATTGCTTGAAAGAACCCCAGGTTGTGTTTAACTGGATGCTGGTGTAGCACAGTGCTGAACATCCACGGGTCCTTCATGCATGCTTAGCAATGAGGAATACATGTACGTAAGATGCTCATTGGGCTGGTTCTGGTAGAGTGCTAAGTTACACCCTTGGCAGAACGATGAAATAGTTATCAGTGCCTGATATCTTTGCAAGGGAGGCTGCTATGGGTTGAACTGTGTATCCCCAAAAAAGACATGTTCAAGTCCTAACCCCATTCCCGTGAATGCCACTTTAACTGGAAATAGGGTCTTTGAAGATGTGATTAGTTGAAAGGAGGCCAAATTGATTAGAGTGGTCTCTAATCCAACAAGACCAGTGCCCTTATGAAAAGGAAAGAGGAGACAACAGGCAGACACAGAGCAGAAAGCCTTTGGGAGGATGAGGCAGAGACTGAAGTGAAAGGGTCTCCAGCAAACCATCAGAAGCTGGAAAGAGCAAGGAATCCTTCCAAGGATTCGGATTAGCCTCCAGGACTGTGAGACAATAAATCTCTGTTGTTTTAAGCCACCCAGTTTCTACTACTTTACTACAGCTGTCCTAGGAAACTAAGAAGACATGAGGCCTGATGTTAAAAACAACTTCAATGGAAAATAAATTTCATGAGGGAAAATAAAACAAAAATAATTTTATGAAAATTAACCACACCCTGTGTTAGAAAGGCGCAGAACTTCTAGAGGACTTTGTCTAGCTACCTCCTTAGCTGCAAATTTATTTTGGCCGTGATTGGCTCTGAAATGGGCCTCTGTTCAGAACCACAAGCTCGTAAGGAGGAAGGCACCACAGAGGTCACTGGTTCTTGCTCATACCCAGTTTAGGAATCCAGACTGGCAGACACAAATCAAACTTCTGAATGAACCTGCCAAAAGGGCCCATTATTGGTGAGAAAGGCTGTCCCATTGTTAGACAATATGAATCGTTAGAAGTTTCTTTCTAGAATAACCCAACTTCTTCAAAAGTTAAGAAAAAGTATATATACACACACAGAGAGAGACAGCTATATACAAGAGATACAGCTGATTCGTCATAATTCCTAACTCCATATTATTCCTGAATGAAGGCATCTCTGAAGCCCATTTCAGCCCCTCAGCCCTGACATCCTAAATGTTTACAAAATTTTAATCTACGATAGTCCTCAAAATCTTCAAAAAGAAATTTTAGTTTTACTAATCTTCAAAATGCAAAGAAGTTCTCCGTTTGGCTTTTATGGGAGCAATTCTCTAAATAGCAACACTTGCACAGTTCTCTGATACCAGGGCATAAGTCCTGGTTATTTTAATTATGTTATTATCCATACAATATTATCTCTTATTCTATCATATTGTATCATTTTTCATGCTCTAAAAGTGTTCATAGGACCAGAAAATATTTTTGGATAAATATGAAACTCATATAAATCAAAACAGATAAGACAGACCTGTACCAGCACACATCAAAGAAAGGGAAGACCTAATATTACTTATTTCTTATAGATATTCCAATACTTCCGATTATTCTTTATATGCACACACACAGATACACACCATAAAACTTTAATTGAATAAGCTTAAGTGTATAATCTTAGCTTCTTGCTTACACCATAAATTGGTCGTATACTTCTTTGGTTTACCATTTATTTAAAATATGGAAACCTGGTATAACATAGCAGGAAATGAGAATGCTTAGAAAATTTATGAGTAAAAGTAAATATTCTACCTCGACTCAGTTTCATTTATAAACTCTACTAACTTATGGTTTAAAACCTTTCCAGTTACACTTTGTATGATGAAATGATGTATAATTGGGAAAAAATTATAAAACATACCAAAATAACCAACCCAGATGTTAAAATATGAGATATTTCAAAATATACTAAATGACTGTGCTATCTCTCTTTAATTACTAAATCAAGTTCCACAGAAGCAAAAAGAAAAAAGAAAAAAGCTGGCTACTTTAAATTTATGTTTTTATTTAACCCTCACACTAAAACTCTAAGATATATAATCTTTCACGAAGTCAAGCAGCAAGGCAAGAATCTAACCCAGATCTGTATCTAAAACCAGAGCTCAGATGAGCTCCACCATCCCAGGATATTGCAAGGCTCATTCCTAAAGACGAACCGCTGGCTCTGTTTCCTTTCTCCTACTCCAGCACTGCTCTTGGACCTTTAATTAATTCTTGCCTCAACTATTATGGCCTCAAAGTAGTCTTCCTTCAAGGTGGAGTCAGGGGAAGGAGGATGCGAATGTTGAAAGCGACAGCCTGTCCGTTGACTTCAACTCAAACTCTGTAGCATCATCAGGGCACAGGTCACAGGAAGCTAAATGGGAGGAATGAAATTGAAACAAAAGGCTTGAACTTACACCTATTCCAAAATACGGTTCCTCAATTTCTATTCTATTTTTAAACCCTTTCATTTAACCCAAATTAATTTTAAAAAGTATATTCGTACTACAGGTACTCTCTTTGCATGGGAAATGGTTAGTTTTTCAATAACCGGGCCTTCTCCGTGAGGTCTGGAGCTCAACCCTGGAGAGGAGTGGTCCTTTGTACACCGTCAACCCCAGGGGCGCTGGCTGCTCCTTGTACCTGCTATGCCTATATATTCTTCCAATAGTTTCCTTTATTTTTCACTAGTTCAGCTCTCATTATTTACTTTAATCCCCTATTATAACTAGTAATTCTTTTTTATTAAATTTCCTCTCTTCAAATTACTCTGTGATTTGTCTCCTGATTAGACTCTGATTGATAGAGCTAGTAAACTAAATTTGGGAAATAGTAGAAGGAATAAAGACAGCAATCTTAAAAAAAAGAGAAAAATTAGAGCAATTCTCAGAAGCTCTACAGTCTATTAATACGCATTACAAATTTTAAAAAGTAACTTATATACAAAGTTTTACAAATGTGTATTAACATAACCCCTCACCCCAACCCACACCATGGTACAAGATTAGTCATCTGTGGGGAGCCTGTGGACACATATTTTAATCCATTGTATTGCTGAATTCTACTGGTGGGAATCTTAAGACAGTGCCTGTTCATGGAGAATATCAAGTGTCATCTCTGCAAGTCAATGATTTTTCAGTTTTATTCTTTTGATAAAAGGAGCGATGGAATAATGTTTTCCAACAATCTTCTGTCCTTAAGTACCTGAGTGAGACAGCACCTGCTCATGAATAACCATGGCTGGCTACAGCAGAGAAAGCAGCAATTCTCTGCAGGGAAGAAGAGAGACAGGACAGCTCCTCCCAGGCTGTAGCACTATCTTAAGAGAAAGACGGGATTGGGGAAAATTTTCTCTCCTTCTAGAGATAGTATTTCATATTCCCAAATTGATAATTCCAGATTCAGATATTTGGGGGCTTTCCCATAAATGTGTATGACATCCATGGAAAGTTACAGACATAATCAGATTTTTGACTCTTTGCAGCTTGAGATGGTATCATTCGGGAAAAGACCTTGCAGCGGCCTCTGCTTTTAGAAATATATGACTTAAGTAATAAGTGTCAGCCATGATCAGAATTTGGGTCCGTGACATGCTGCAGGATGGGGTGCTGGTGGAAGCTTTATTACTTTTTATGTATATTCACCAAAATGTTGTTAAGAAAATGTAATTACTTATGGGAAGGCTCATTTATCCAAATTATTCTGGGCTTCCAAGGAAACCTGACATGTAAACAATTTAGATAAGGATTCTAATAATCTAGCCCTACCAAGTGTCTGCAATTTGTCATGCTGTGCACTCTTCTTCTTAGGTGGAACAGTATTGTCCTTGAAGTGCTATTTCTGCTGAATGAACACTGAGAAGACAAGTGAGTGTCAAGATATTGAGCTTTACTTAAGCTATAAAGGCATTATAAAATCAGATTTTCATATACTAGCTTCAAAGTGGAATGCATTCTTATAATAAAGATCAAGATAACCCATTAAAAGAAAATATAGGTAATGTACAGGCAGCTTCAGAAAATGATCTTGGATTGATTATACCTGGTATTTGAGGTTAAGTAAAATAGTCAAAAATCGAGCTTTTACATGCTTTTGAGTCATGATGATATGATCAATGCTATTACATGAACAGGATAAGATAAAGCTTAAGACACAATTCCTATCTTAAGAATTTATGCCAAATGGAAGAAAGCGAATTTGTGAAGTGGTTATGTTTAGATTATTTACCACAAAGAAATATATAATAAAGTTCCAAAGGTTTCACAGAATTTTCAAATGATAGAAACCAGACCTTGAATTCTTGAATGCCCATTTAACCTATATTCTAGAGGAATTGGCATTCATCCAGAGAAATAAAGCCAGTCTCTTAAGAAATTTTTTTTTAACAACTCAGTATTTGCAGGTAAGGTGAGATTTACATAAGAGCAATGGTCTGGAGTGGCTCTTTATGAAATAGAGTGGTTTAGCCTCTTCAAATAAGGATCATTGGAAAGAAAAACCACTAACTTTCTTTTTTCACTAAAAAAATATGGGTTTTTAATTCATTCATTACTTCAACTGATATTTGCTGAGTTTCTGCTGTGTTCCAAGGACCATGTTAAGCACTGAAGATGTCAACAGTGAGACAATGCCCTTTTCCTTGAGGAACTCATTGTCCAGCAGAGAAAACAGATGAGTAAATGAAATACTTAAGGTTTGATAACAACCACGATAGGAAAAAGTCCAGAGTGTTTTGGTAGAGCAGCGGGAAAGCAGAAGCTGTGGCTTGCTGCAGTCAGCTGCTAATCAACTCGTGAGAGACAATTGTTAAATTTTCAAGAATTCTGTAAGCCAGTGGTTGAACACAGCAGTGTCAAAAATATTATTAGAGGGAGTTACAATTAAATAAATTAGATTAAAAACAAAGGTTAAAAATACTTGAAGCCCCATAACTTTCTAATTCTTTTACTGCTATCTATACACGTGAGGTGTTTAGTTCTATTGTATCTCTAGGGTGGAAATACCATATAGCGGTTTGCTACTGTACATCTACTACCAACTCTGTGTTCAGTGGTATCACACTGGTAGCTTGAGATGGACCATGGTGGGAGTATTACACCAGGGAAACAGCAAAGGCTACAAACCAGAATTTATTATTTTCTCCAACCTACAGAGCTGGTTACTAAACATGTATCAGCGTATCACTGAGAACATCTAACCTAGGTCCCTACTCAGGCATGGTCAGGGATAGCTTCCTGGAAAAAGAGAAAATAAGGATAAGTAAAATTCACGTGGGAAAGAGTAATGGTTAGTCTGCATGAATAAAAGTCTAAGATAGAAATATCTCTGATGTTATCCTGGCTTCCTTCATCCTCCTAACTCCTCCAAATATAAGCATTTGCTAACATAGAGCTGTTTACCTATATTTTAGTTCTCATTTTCAGAGCTCCACAGGATTGCATTTTTCAGGCCCCATGAAGTTGGGCATGGCTGTGTGACTTGTTTTTGTTAGTGAAATGTGAGCAGAAGTTAAATGAGCCATTTCCTGTAGAAGCTTTTAGAGACAGTGTCAGGTTCATTTAACCCTGACGTGGTACCTGTGGACGCAGTCAGCACAAGTCCCTGAATGATTATTATCAGCAGTCTCCCAATCACCTCCTACTTGGATTGGCTATTTATATTGATGAAGAAATAAACTTCTTGCTTCAAACCACTGAGGTCTGGGCGTCATTCATTACTGCAGCATGACCCAACCCATTCTGACGAATACAACTGACAAACATTGTTGGTTCTGTATTTGATAAAGCTCTTGATCACATTCCTCCAGAGTTTTTGTCTAAAGTCAGGTCCCCATTACTCTCTCACCTGGACCCCATACATAAACACCTATCTTCTTTCCCTGCCCCCTGTCTCAGCATCCTTCAATCTGTCCTCCATACCAAACACAGAGTTAGGTCCTAGTGATGAAAGACACAATGCCTAAGAAATTATGTTATTTCAATTTTTAATTTATTTTTGTATTTCATTTGTTATTTTTAAAGCTGTTATTTCATTTTCTTACTAATTTTATTTGGTTATCTTGTTGGCTTTGTTTTTGGAGAGGTTTTGGATCACAGAAGGGTCACAACTGTGGCAGGGGAAGATCACTAGGGTAGGGTGTCGGTGATAGGGCCATGTGTGGGAAGGGGTGGACCTGGGACATGCCTCTAAGGCATATGAATATGTTCAAGTTTTCACGAGGTGTTGTTTTGGTGGGTGGAGACCCACACTATAAGCAAAAGAATATTGAATTTCTATCCTGAGATGTCCTGCCACATTCTCTAATAGAATAGGAAGTGCATAGGTAGTGTCTAGTGAAGGAAGACAAACCATTACGCCAGACTCTTGATACTGATGATTATACTTATGAACCATTTCTTTTGAAATAGAAACTTAGCCAAGTATTATTAAGAGTTACCTCCTGAAAGCCTACTTGCTGCTCTCTCTAAGCCAAACTCAGCATATAAACACACTACCTTCCCCCCGGAGTGGGACATTAGTCCCAGGGATTAGCCTCTCTGGCACCAAGGGATTATAACCAAGCACCAACTAGCAATGCATCCAGAAAAAGACCTTGACCAAAAGGGTGAAATGTTAAATACAAATGAGTTTTTATGGCTAAGAGATTTCAAAGTGAGTCGGGAGGTCATTTCAGAGATTATACTTATGCACATTTCAGCAGGATCTCATTAACTGCCACAGTAAACAGTACCTCAAACAGTGGGACTCCTGAGGGCTCTAGAGACATCCAAACACTATAAGCAGGGTGGACAAGCTCAGGAATTCGGCACCCTGTCAGTGGGCCTTACTCTGGGATTTATGCTTCCCAGCGTAATAGACTTAGACTCATTTATAGTTTCCCTACACATGGCTCCTCTGCCCCGTTTATTTGAACCTATAATTAACACTATACTTGTTAAGTATATGTCCCAGAAACTTAAATCTTTGGTCTGTCCATGTGCCAGTTGAGTCCTGAATCTCAGCAGATTTGCAACACCTACTCTCCAGTTCACTGGACTCAACCAGGACAACTAACAAGGAGATGATGATGGACAATACTCATCCTAAGGAACAGAGAGTGTCTGCAACTGCAAGCAAAATAGTTCTATCCATCTGCCATGGGACCAAAGCTGCCTCAATTAGAAATAGAGTGGCATCACCATCCCAAAAGATTGGAGAATGAACAATGAACTGAAGTAGGCATTATTATTCTATTAGAAACTTATTATTATTCTGGCAATGGAAGAACTTTTATCATTGATATAAAGGCAGTGGCCATCAAAGGTTCTGATAGGAGGGAGAGGGATGAATAGGTATAATATGGGGGCATTTTTTGGATACTGGAATTGTCTTACATGACATTGCAATGACAGATACAGGCCATTATATATTTTGACATAACCTACAAAATTGTGAAGGATAGAATGTAAGCTATTAGCAATGCTTAAATATGTGCTCCTCAATTTTAGCAAACGTACCACACTAATGAAGGTTCTTGTTAATGAGGGAAAGTGTGGGAGGAGGAAGTGGTGGCCCATATGGGAATCCCCTATATTTTTAATGTAACATTTAAGTAATCTAAAGCTTCTTTAAAAATTAAAAATTTTAAAAAAAACCTACTTAAACATCTTTAAAATATCCCCATTACATACAGGATAAATCTAAATACTTCAGTATGGCATATATATGTATATATTTTTTTACTCCTTTGTAATGTAATCTAAAACCTAATATGTGTGCTTCAATATGTGTTCACACATATTAGGGACCAGATCATGAGGGAATTTTGGAAACAGGCTTCCTGGCATCAGGATACTAAGGATCTTGGACCTTTTCACTACTATCCCATTTCTTATTTTTTTTTTTTTTTTGACAAATTAAAGTTTATATATCAACTGCCAGTATTTATGTAATACTTCCTATGTGGACTTGCAAGCAAAATTGACTCCTTCTTTCTTTCTCTGCATTTTCAATGGCACTTTTTCACATGTCTATGAAAGTCATGATCATATGACATTATGAACTATTCTGTGTATTTCTCTTAGCTTTCTGGAATTCCTTTTATTTTTTAAATAAACCAGGGCTTGATACATAGTTAATACTCATTAAAACTTGCACTCAACATATACTAGTAATTAATTTTTCATGTACTAAGCATGGTCAGCTAGAGATCTTTCTCTTCAGTTTTCCTGAATTTGATTTTAATTAAGATAGAATCTCAGGCTCTTGCCAGAGGTAGAAAAAAGGTTATAATCATGTACTCAAAACTCTTCATTTAAGGGATAGAAACCAAAGACCACAAATGTTCAGTGATTTGCTGTTTATTCCGTAACAGGCTCAGAAATAAAACCCAATTCTTCTCCCCTCAGGCAGTGTCTTTTACCTCTCTCATTTGCCATGTTGTAGTAATAATGTTATTTTAATGTGCACCAAACAAATGTCACGTTTATACCAAACTGTGCCTCAGAAACCAAATCACTGTTTCCCAGTAGTTTTATATTTATTTTCATAGGCCATTTTTACAGACATGGGTCCTACCTCTCACAAATTCTTTCCATTTATTGATTCCCTAACACATTTCTTGAAAGGGTGACCCAATGAAAAGGTAAAATAATGAGGTAAAGGTCAGAATTTCATAACTGGAAGAGACCATAAAAATCATTCAATAAAATTTTTCCATTTGGCTGATTAAAGAAATATAGACATGAGGTCTTAAATGTAACAATATTTGACAAAGGCCACACAGCTACACAGCGTCTAAAGCAAGAATAAACCCAAATGACTCAATTCCCGGGGAAGGGTTCTTTTCCCTGCAGAATGCAGGACTTTATATTGCTATTAACCTTGGCCATTGTTACCTCATGGCTCAGGGACCCATTTTTGTTGGTTAAATTAAATAATACAAGTGGCATAAATAATTTTTCTCATAAGTTCATTATTAAAATAATAGAAAGGAAGAAAACAGAAGGAAAAAATGTTCTATAAAAACTAAATTCCTAAATTAACAAAAAGTTAAAAAGGGATTTATAATCAAATGAAATAAATCTATTAATATTTTAAGGACACGTGTAAGAATATTGATAAATAGCAATTAAAAGAATATAAAAAGAGGAGAGAACAAAAACATGTTATGTTACTAGAAATCTGCATATTTATTTCTCCTTCTACAGCCTACTTGAAGCAAAGAAAGTATAACACTATTCAATTGTTGGCCTCAGACAAAACATGAGAGAAAAATGAATTCATACTATCGAAATGAAACACAGTCACCTGATCATAAACTCAAGGCAATTGTGGGAAGGGTTACAATAAAATTCTCTTTATTAGACATATTTGGAAAAATGTTGATTTAATAATTTCAGACAAAACAAAACAAAACAAACTTTGGTCTTCTAAAAAGATCCCGTCAAACTAAATTTTTAATTTCTAGAAAGCATCACTGTATGAATTTAATATCATTGCTCGGGCTTTGTGTCACATTAATGTTTGGGCAATTAAGAATGCATTATAGCCAGCATTTTCAAATTAATGTAATCTTTTACTAATTTTTTCTCTAATTTTCCATTTCTCTAACCCTATCCATTCTATATAGCCAGTTAAATCCAATATCTAAACTATGACACATCTCCAAACACCAAAGTCTATCTTTCAGTCTAGTGACTATTATCTCTCTCTCTCTCTCTCTCTCTCTCTCTCTCTCTCTCTCTCTCCCCACGATAGAAAGAAACTTCTCAATTTCCAGTAACATATATAACATATATCGCCTAGGTTGTTTGTTTAAGGAAATAGTCATAAACTGCCGCAGTCAACAATATTAGATATGTGGGCATACATAATGATATGTCACTAAATAAAAAAGGAAGAATGGAAAAGTTTGGAGAATATACATACTATATTATGTCAATTTGGGATTATTGAATATTATTGAAAGGCCCAAAGGTATTGAAATTATTGGCCACAAAGTTCAATGAGAATCAATTAAAGAGTAAAAGAATGTTGACCCACAATCACACAGAGCAATAGATTGGACATTAGCTCAGAAAGGGAAGGAAAGGTAAAAATTTGAAAATATAGTTATCATGAAATTTACGTTTAACCTACTCATCATAAAAAGTTAAATGCCTAAGTCTGTTTTCTAAAATGGGAAAAGAGATTTCCTGTGATACTTAGAGGTTTGTTTTCATAGTTATTTCTAAGAAGATGTAAAACCCCATGATTCTTTGTGATTGAAAAATATGGTAAAATGAATGTTATGTAAAGAATTGTGCCCATTCACTTTAAATTATATATTGTGTTTATCACAGAAGGATCAATTTGTTCATCAACTAATGATATTATCCCTTCATTATGATCTTATCAATATAACCTGATTAACATTTTGTATATGTAAAATGTGCATTGTTTTTAGTATTTTAAGAAATAATGGAATTAAGAAAGAAAAAAGAGGTTAAGTAACTTGCCAAAGATAACAATGTTAGTAAATGATAGTGCAAGGATTTGATCCGACATCTGTCTGGAACCAAAATGATGTTTTGATTCAAAATACTACTTCTCTCCTGAATTTCCAGTGTATTTTTTACCCACCTTGCCCACAAAATTTTAATTTGCTCTAAATTCTATTTAAAATGTATATAATAAAAAAACTTTATGTAATTGAATCTGAAGTAAAATACAAACTCTAGAACTACTTTCAAGGCTTGAAACTTGAATCAATGTTTGAAAAAGGACAATATTGCATTATGCCATTCTTCACTTAGATTATTTCATTTCTATTTTTCTCAAAAGTGTTTAGGCAGAATTATTTACTGAATATTTGCAAAATGACTTTTTCAAATACGTATCAAAAAATTTTTATGAGGAAATATCTTTGCCAATATGATAGTTTGTAATTGTTTCAAATGAAATCTATGTCAGAAAATAACTATTCTTTACAAAAATTATATGAATGTGGACCTGCATAGAATACTTCCTATGCTACTCACCCCACTGCAGTCTGGGGAGAAAATTATACTTGTTAAAACACAATTATGTCCAAAAATATTTTCTGGTTGTCTTCAATAGCTTCTTTGAAGTAGATCCTTTATGTCACAGCCAATTTTCTGTTTTTTTCGCATTAAAATCTAACTACCATTATGAGAAAGGAGAAAAATGAATAAAGAACATGCTCAAACAAAAGTAACCAATGGTTGATTCATTGCAAAAACAAAAATGGTATCTACAAGGAAACAGGGATTTCCAATTTAATTTGCTTTCACATTCATTCAATCATTAAAGCAAGAGGTTTTAATCTCTGCCTATGGGTTTAGCTCAAAAGTGTTTCAAAAATGTGGTTGATATAGCATATGCTCGAGTAACCACAGTCAAAGAAATTTACAAATACTCAAAGTTTTAGACACACAAACAAGCACGCACACACACTAACACATGAAGAACTATGAATATACAGAAATGTCTTTCAGTAATTAAGTACTTATTATACATCTAAGCAAGTATACAAGAATTTAAAAATATATTATATAGAAATGATGTTTGAGAGAAAGAAAAATTGAGAGGCAATGACCCAGAGACCCAGAGAGCAAATGTGAATAAATTAAATAAGACAATGGTCGGTGTTAACATGGCAGGGTAAAAGATGGCTGGCACCATTTTGGAATGCTCACACATAGCTTTTCCAATCCTGAAAAAAAGTCTCCATTTTTATATAGAAGGTGCTTTTAATTCACTGGGAAAACAGGTAAGGTAAGTAAGCTTCCAGACATGGTAGGAGATATGCTAAATTTCCTTGAATTAAGTTGCTACAAAAGGGACAGATGAGATGGAGAGGAAAGTAGGTCTGTGGGTACAGAAAATAGTGGTAAAAACAATGAAGAAAGTAGAAGTTCTCACTAGGAAATGCGCTGGCCCCTAGGAGTACGCTGAGTATTCTAGAAATTCAAGGCATGGGGTACCTCTAACTTATCTCCTTAGGGGTCCTTCAACACTGGAATGAGTTGGATGATTTTAAAACCAGTTTGAAATCTTAGTGGGCTTCAGTGGAATCTTGAAATCTCTGGACCTTAAGCCTCACCAGTGCTTGCTGCAGATGACTTAACCCAGACTGTCACCCAATAGTCCCAATTTTAAATAGACAGTTTTATGAAAACAATAAAGCAAAGATAAATATCCAAAGACACAGATTTATGGTTAAAAAAGTAAAGCACTTTCAACACTCCGGGAGCTAAAATGTACGATCAGAGCCTAACTGCTGAGACTGATGTAATAAAAAGGCCCCTTACAGAACATAAACGTCTCTTCTCCATAAATAAGACACTCAAGAGCCATATTGAAAAGGTATTACTGTACCTCATGAAAAAGGTGCAGAATAAAAGGTAGGTTTCTTTGCAGGGTTATGCAAAAATGACAGCCTAAAGTGTTTTTGTTGCCCAACCAACCTTTGTGCAGAGAGGAGGTACCCAAGCTAAAGGACAAGGACTCTTGCACCCTTTGTTAAAGATGGATATTCTAAATAGTCAGGGGTTACTGCCGCTAAGCATTCAACATGAACAATTAATTCCACTCAGAATACTTCTATGTTTGCCAAGCAACTTCATTGATTATAATTTGGCTCCTTGTGTGGATTTTCCACTGTGAATAAAGGCGGTAGGCTGCTGGGACCTCTGATCCCCTGGGCAGTTCGATTTCTCATTGTAGTAGAGGATGTTGACATTCTACTTCATCTCCATCCCTCTCTTGTGAGTTTTCTAAATATGAATCAGCACATCTAAAACCAATTACCTAAAACACTAAAAGATGGAATTACTAAGAAATATAAGAGTTAGGGCCAGCCCCACAGGGTGGTAAATTTGGCAAGTTAATAGTATCTTTATGCAAATCAATTCTCAAGGCATTGGGGCAGACACAAAATTTGCAAGATTTTTTTCCCCTCCCTTCAAGGAGTTTTCAAACCAGATGAGGAGACAAATCATGTACATGTGGAGAGAGAGAAAAACTGAAATCTATTTGAGGTCCAACAGAATGGAGCCATTTACAAATTATATAGATATATTGAGAACATAAACATACACCCATAGTAAAAAGACTAGAGGCTACCTCTGGGTAGTGGGCTATATACATATGTTTAGCCTATTTATACTTTCTATAATAAACATGTATTTGCTTTTATAATATAAATATTTAAAAGCATTTTCTGTAGAGAGTAAAATGGAAAGGAAGATCCACACTAGGATTTACTTTGGGCCTTTGGAGACATAATCGGTGATTACCAATTAATATCAAAAGTACTTGGATTAGTTTCCAATTGTGGTTGTAAAAAATTACCACAGAGTAGGTGGCTTAAAACAATGTAAATTGGGGTGGTGGTGGGGGGGGATGGATGTGGCTTAAATGGTTGGACATCCGTCTTCTATATGGAGGGACCTTGGTCTGATCACCAGAACCACCCGGTAAAATTTTTTTTTTAATTAAATTTTAAAAAACAATGCAAATTTATTACTTCACAATTCTGGAGGGCACTATTCCAAAATTGTTCTCACTCGCTAAAATCAAGATGTAAGCAGGGCTATGTTCCTTCTAGAGGCTCTAGGATAGAATTCATGTCCTTGACTTTTCTGGCTTCTGGAGACTGCCTGCATTCTTTGGCAAAAAGTCCCTTCCATCCTTGAAACCAACACAGGCCAGTTAAGTCTCTCTTACGCTGCATGTCTTAATTTGCCAAAGAGCTGCCGATGCAAAGTACCAGAAATCAGTTGGCTTTTATAGTGGGGATTTATTTGGGGTAAAAGCTTACAGTTCCAAGGCCATGAAATGTCAAAATTGAAGCATCAGCAGAGATGCTTTCTCACCAAAGTCAGCTATTGCTGATCCTGGCTTGTTGCCACGAGGTGAAGCAAGATGGCCACCCATCCCTGCAGAGGTCTCTGCCTTCCCCTCCAGAATCAACCCTCTCTTGGAGCTCAGCTATGTGCATCAGGCATAGGGCTTGTCCCTTCCCGGGCCTCAGCACTTTGAGCATCTCGGGCGTGCTTCTGTTTTCCTGCAGTCCTCTCTCTCACATGGCAGGATCAAATATGGCAGCTCCATTTTCCTGTGTCTTCTTTCTCTGTGTGTCCGTTTATATCAGACTCAGCAAAGAGGTGGAGACTCAACTGAGTTACTACTCACTGACCTAGTCCAATCAAAAGCCCTAAATCTATCTTATCAAATAATGTAATCAAAGGCCCCTCCACTGAATTTAATGCAAAAGGTAACACACTCAGAGGAATAGATTAGTTTGCAAACATAATCTTTCTCTTTTTGGAATTCATAAAATAATCTCAGACTGCCACACTGCATCACTCTGACACTGATTATCTTACCTCTCTCTTTCACTTTTGAGGACCTTTGCAATTATATTAGGCTTACCTGGATAATCCAAATTAACCTTCTAACTTCAAGATCCTTAACTTAATCACATTTGCAAAGGTCCTTTGTCATGTAAGTTAACATATTCATAGATTCTTGGAATTAGGGCATGAACACTTTGGATCAGGGCATCATTCTGTCTACCACAGTAATATTACTAAAGAACCCTCTTCCTTGGCCCATATCCTTTTGGGGGTATGCATGCTTTCTCTTTTTCACCCCACCTTGTTTTTAAAAATTAGTCTAATTTGATTTGAGTGTTCTAAGAAAAGTAGCAATGTCAAATTTGTATTTCACTGCCAAAATGACAAGAGAGCAGACACAGAGATTATTCTGTATAAAAAAAAAAAAAAAAATTCAGCATTCTTCTTGGCTACAGCAACATTCTAGATGGGAAGTTAATGCCCTTTGTCCATGGTTAATGGATGCTGAAAGTGTGCAGGGGCTCAGCCATGTACATTGATATTATAAATTTATGCTTTGCCTGATTACCCACCAGGGGTTAGTCCTGACTAAAGCTACGCTAATATTAAATCCAGATCATAACCTTCTTTGGCAACCACATATTAGAGAAGTATTCTATTAGTCAACCATCATCCTTAACTGCTGTTTCAAACACCACAGAGACCTCAAATAATGTGACATTAGGCGATGGCATTATAATAAACATTTTATGAACCTATTCACGTTAAAGCCTATGACTCCACCTGTTAAATCTAACAGATGCTATGGCCCACAGCATTAGCTTTGCTCATGATCATTCTGTTTACAATGCTGTTGATGAACACCTGCACATCTTCCAAATCTCAACAAGTTCACCTCTGCAAGAAGCCTTTTCTCCCTGTGCTCTTGGCCCTCACTCTCAGCACTGACCTTTGCCTTCTTCTGGACTCTCTGTCATTGCACTGTGATGCCCTTCATTGCATGTCAATTTACCACACTTACCTATTAATATGCAAAGGTGAGGAGCTGCATGATTAATGAAAGTTCATCTTAAAGACAACTATGAGGCCAGGGTTAAATTTACTGTCTCTCTAACCAGGGCTTCTATAGCCATACCACTTGCTAAAATCTTAAAATGCTTCAAGGAATATCTGCTTCCCTGAGCCTTCCCCTGGGACTCTCAAACTAGCAAATAAAGGGGCAATTCTTGGCCCAGGAGAGAGGCTGGGAAATGCTGTTCCAGAACAAACAGCCATAACCCATTATGATTTGTCAAAGTACATGCCCTGCAAGCTCTGCCTGTATTCCCAAAATTTTTATCCATTAAAAATTTATTGAGGGAAACGGATGTGGCTCAAGAGGTTCGGCGTCCGTCTACCATATGGAGAGACCGGGGTTCGATCCCTGGTAACTCCCGGTAAAAAAAAAAAAATTTTTGTTGAATAAATGACTCTTATCAACGTCCAACATAATCAATAAACCTTACGAAAAAAAAAGCTAAAAAGTAAAATCATTCAAACTTGTATTTAAAATCGTTTGCAAACTATATTTTCTATTAGTTAGCACTGAGCTAAGATGATTAAGCTCAAGAGAAATCCAAGAAGGGTACAATAATTTTATGTTACAAATGAAGGCAGTTTTTATATTATGAAATGGACACAACCAATAAAGAAATGACAAATGGTACCTTTTAGAGATGGCCTATTCTGATTGACCTGAGAGGAAATCTAAATGAAATAAGCATAGAGCTGTAGAAAAGAGAGATATTTTTAAATAAGTTCTAAAAAAGTCTTTCAAAGAAAAAAAAAGGAAACTTTAGATAAAATGATACCAAAAGAAGGCTTTAAATATTTTCTTAGCACAAGAATCACAGCTGAAAACAAGGAAAAGCAGAGAACAGTTTCTTTCATCTTGCAAGACAATATGTCTTTCACTTTAAAAAAAGATACCAGTAGAATTTCAAAGACATTTAAGAGATTTAAGTCAGTTGCAGCTATTTTGTAATTTAGAATCTTTGACTTTATAACTCTCAATATTAATGAAATTGAAGATTTTGAAAGCTAGACTATTGTTCTATTTTGACAATGCAGTTTTTGAAATGAATTAATAGCCACTGAAAATGACTATTACCATAAATGGGTCACTACAAATAAAGATGACTTGGTATTGGTCAGGGAATAAAATCTTAAAAAAAAATTTATAAATTTGAAATCCATCTACTCTTTTGAGTCTGTTTTCTCAAACATGGAAAATGGTTACAATAAAATGTAGGTCAGTATCAAACCAGAGGAAAACTAACAAAAAATAGAACTGACAATGTATCAATTCTCTTGAGGAAGAACTTTCAAAGCTTTGAAATACGAGGAAGAAGCACAGAGGAAAAGATGAATAATTGTGGAAGTGGTAAATAAACACACACCGTAAGCTAAAAAATAAGAGAACATGGGAAAGGCAAATAGTCATTTTGCAACAAATGTAAGAAGTAAGCAGTAAGTGTCTTTAGACCTATAAAGAGCTTGTACAAATTACTAAGGAAAACTCTAAGACTCTAATAATTACATTGGTAAAGGACCTGATTAAAAAGGGAGAAAATATAATCTAAAACATGCATAAAAATGTTTACCTTTGCTAATAAGTAAAGGAAGGTAAATTAAATGTAAAATACAATTCTATTTTTCACTTATCAACTAGTAATGATTTGAAAAATATTAGAATTTTAATATAGGCAAGGATACTTATCAATGCCATCTTTGAATGATAAAAGAGTAAACCGGCAAACCATTTTGGAAAGCAAACTTTCGATATAGATCAAGATGATTAAATAGCTATATATATATATTCCTTTTTAACTCAGTATTTTTTACTTCTAAGGAGAAATTTTTATTGAAAAATTATCCATTTGAGTATTATTTATAACAACAAAGATATCTAAAAAGAAATAAATGCCCATAGTTGGTAAATTTAAGTAAACGCTACATTTCATGAGCTGTTATGTAGCTATTAAAATTATGTTAATAAAGACTATGAAAAACATAATGTTTACAATTTTATGTTAAATAAATAAAACAAGATGAAAAGCTACATATTAAAGATATGCATAAAATAAAAGGAGGCAGGAAATACAGCTCTTATCATTACTTTAGTATAATAAAATTGAGTGATTTATTTTTCATACTGATGTAACATATTTTTTAAAATTCCAAAGAGGAGTGTGTATTAGTTTTTATAGTCTAAAATAATTATTTCAACTTAAGTAAAATAGGATTGAATTTGCAAAAGTTTACTTTCAACTGTATTACGCATAAGCTGACAAGTCAGTTACTGAATTAAATGCTTTGCTTTCACCCTACACACACATTTTTCACCCAACTGTTATGTACTATAAGCAAAGTCTCATATATAGTCACAGTGACATCTTAACTCAAAACTCATTGCCAGCCCCACTCCCGTTCTGTCCCAGTCACTGCAGACTTAATGAAAAGAAATCAATCTATGGAAAAGTTGGGGACACCTATTATAAGGGCTTAAGGATCATTAGTTTGTGATGGTCACCTTTTGGGGAGCCCTGCTCAATCTGTCCACCTGAGAATACCTGTTATATAGGCCTGGAGGTCAGAACTATGTATCAAAAGTTCTGCAGTCACTTTCAATAATGAGATACTAGACATCTGCTGTCTTCCTCTATGAAACAGACAAGAAGGTGTGGCAAGTTCCAGCACATGGGCAACAACCATTAGTATGTGGAGGGTAGAGAAGATACTACACCATCAAAACTAGTAAAAGAATGTATTTACTGTCTGTTAAAATACATAATTTCAAAGTACACATTAATAGCTACAAATTGTAATCTTTGGGCAATCAGGCACCCATCAAAAATATCAGGACTCAAACCATGCTTACCAATTTGATGGTGATGTTAACCAGCACTCTAATTTTCCAACTAGAACAGAAATCAGAAATGTGGTCTAAAGAGAGAATAATGCCACATTTTACAATGACTATCCTTTTAAATACTGGAGGCAGAATAATGTGCTGGAAAGAGAAAAGAAAGAGCTGGAGTCAAAGGGCTCTGCTACTTTCCACTAAGATGAGCCAATTAAGCTCTCCAAATATCCACTTAACCATCTCCAGAAAGTAGAGATTATTGTAATACCAATCAAATAGGGTTGTTGACAAGATGAAAAGAGATAATGTATGTAATAAGCACGTGAAGAGCTGAAAGTGGACAGATATGGTGGCTTTGCTTTTGTTAATGCTTGAAAGTAAATATCAATTTTGTCCTAATAGCTATTTATTTGAAATAATTTTATACAAGTACATTTTGGTTTGCCTTTCACTTTCTTCTGTACGTGGCTATATTCTAAAATTTTTTTTTTGCTTAAACTTGAAGACTGACTTTGGACCCTGGTAGGACACATTTGTCACATGGACAGGTAAATTATTAGGGATGTTCCAGAAGGGGTGTAACCCGGAGCTCAGTAATTTTAGGGTCTGTTGTGCTGTCATTAATAATCATTTATAGTATAGTCATGTGAACTTGGATCAGAAAATAAATAGATAACCCTGACCATGGAAGACAGTTTTAATGTTGTTGGTTGAAATATAACAAGAACAAAAACTTAGGACCAAAGTATCCTGCTCTTAATAGATCTTACAGAAATTTTCTGTCTTATTTGAGAGGAGCAGAACATGGATGGAATCAAAGGCAAGAAAAATGACTGCAGTTATTTAAGTAATAACCACAGTTCAATCCCACTTTTTAAAAAAATCAAGAGTGTAATAACTTCCAGAAAAAATTACCCATTTCATAAACCAATGGCTTATGTGTACCATTCAGAAGATTAAATTTATAACTCTTGATTGTGAATCTATTCATGCAATAAAAATATTATCAAAAAATTATTTCAACCTCCATCCCTCAGAATTAATGTTATTCAAACTCATTTTCAAAATTAAATGAAAAATGTGATCAAGGTCCCTAGTGTTCAAACTTTCTTCCCTATCAGAGCAGAAGCAAGACTCATTCCCCTGTGCTCATTCTCAATGGGAAATCAATGGTGAACCTAAAGTGTTTCCATCAAACAAAATGACATCAAATTAATTTCCCAAAGCCTGTGTCCTCAAAGAGCATTCTGTCAGGGTCATTTTCTCTTTTGATCATAGCTCTTTCAACAGAGGTTTCCCTTAATGGCTATCTTCGTTCTCTAGTGCTCTTCAGTGTTCAGACACAGTAAGTGTTAATCCCTCATTGCTTTGACCTAACTTGACATCTTCTCCCCACTTGACATCACTCCCAGGCATGCAAGTGGTGATCATGACAGAAAAGAACTTGACCACTCCCATTTCTCAACTCTGCCCCTTCCTCTCCAACCCAGCCTCACTCAGTCTTAGCTGGATCATTGCAATATTCTTCTAACAATGCTCTTGCCATTTGACCTTTGTTTACTTCTGCACCTGTATCTCCCACCACTGCTCTCCACACATGCCTTGCTGCCCTCACACTGAGGTCCTGACTTCCCACTTTTCTGGGACTTTGGGTAGGTAGCTCAGCTGGAATGCCTGCTTAGAGAACACATGCCCTGGATCCGTGGCTGAAACTCCTGACTGCTAAGATTCCTGCTCTTATCTTTTGCTCCTTGATTTTAGTTCTCCTGGTTTCATAGTTCACATTTGGCGTTTAAGTTTCCTGGGGTCCAGGACTATATAGTTCTCTCTAACACCTACTTCTAAGCATAAAACCAGCAGAAAGAAAGTGTCTGAAACAATTTCTTAATAAACCAATGAAATTAAAAGTTAAGTTTATTTCCCATTCCATAGCCTTCATCCATTTGTTTGAACTCCCCATGCTTCATTGTCCATTGAGTATAAAAAATTGTTGTATAAAACAGGGTTGCTTAAGGGTTAAATAGCATAGCGTAGATGAGTGCATTTCATTAACTCTAGTGTACCTTGTAAATAAAATCATCATTTTCATTTAATGAAGTTCTGTTGACTCACCATAACACACCCAATTTATTGATACCGTATGGAAGCAGACACTCAACAATCACCTTCCAGAGTACTTCTCAATGACTTCTGAGGACTCATACACACCCTGGGGCTGTTTGGTCCAATCTGACCAAGAAATGAGAAGAGAAAGAAGCAGAACTAAAGAGAGATGCTGCTCCGGTGAAGGGAAATAGAATAGCCATAATGATTTCCGAGCCTGAGCATTTCCATTAGTATGCTCAGGGTTGCCATCAGACTTCCCAGTTCTCCTCAGATGTCCCTCCTTCCCTCTAGGTTTGACCCCGTGTCAGGGCAGCAGAGAGTGAACTTTGGTTAAGCTTGATGACAACTTGATTATCAATAAGCAGGATTGTGAGCAAACTGGCTAATTATAAAAACATTTTCAAACTAAATGCCCATATCCAGCATTTACTAGGACCAAGTATTAAGTTACATGTTTTATATGCCTTGTTCTCATCTAATCTTAATAACAACCTTGTGAGATGCAACATGAGGTCTAAACAGGACGTTGCCCTGAGAAAGCTAGTAAATTACTGTCTTTCCAGACTATATATCTTATATGCCCAGCATTGATTTGGAGAGACCATAGGCTGTCCTGTGGAAGGACAGAAAAGGGTGACTGCTGATGCTAACACTCCATTTCTTCTATGTGGCCTCAAACAATTCAGGCCCCAAACTTACAGTCCTGCTAAGTAAAGTCCTCATTAGACAAGAACGCAGTCGTCTATTGCTCCTTAAGGCTGTCTTTGGAAGGGTAAGGACCCCGATGTTCTACCCCACAGTATTCCTTCAAATCAAGAGAACACCTTCCTGGATGATGTTTCCTCACTTCTCCCCTACTGCCTGGTTGATGACCCAGACCTTGCAGAGAATAAACATGATCTACAGGGACAGGCAGGGCAGAGGGGACTGGGTAGAGAAACAATTAAAAACAAATAAACAAGCAAACAAACAAACAAATAACAATTTAAAAAACCACCATGAGGAAGCCCTTAGCCAAATTCAGAGTACAGGACATATAGGGAACAAACATCCCTTTTCTCAAACAAATCAATGACCTGACTATAAGAGGGGAGAGAGCAGTTATTATAGAATAAAAGGAATTGGAAAAATCTAACAGCCTACTGCATTATAGGGACTTTGTATGAATCCTGAGGCAAATACATGATGGGAAAAATTCTTAGGGCAAGTATTGAAATTTGCATATAGAAATATAGACTGAGTATTAAATATTATCAAAGAATTACTATGAATCTGTGTTAGGTGTCATAATGGCATGGAGAGTGTGTAAAAACCTGTTCTTACTAGTTGGTGATGCATACTGGGCATTTACAGAAGATAATTGTTATGTATAGCATTTGTTTTAAAATACCCACCTCCAAATAAAATTAATAGATGAAAAAACAATAACAAATGACTGGTAATTGTTGGAGCTAGGTAAAGGGTCCATGAGGTTTATTATGCTATTCAATTTCTTTTGATTATGTTTTAAATTTTCATAATAAAAAGCTTTAAGGAAAGTAAATGAATTCAATTAGTTCTTTTTTTACCTCAAACGGGATATTTGTGCTTGCCAGGTCATGTGTCCAAGTTTTATAAATGGAACTGGAATGCCCAGATCCATTTAAATTCATATGGAATCACAGGTTGGTTGAGCATATGGGTAGAAAAAGCAAGTGAAATCAGGAAGATAAGGAGCTTTAGGGAGGTCGAGTATTAACATAAAATCAGATAGAGCAATCAATAATTATGTGCACAGCCACATATGAAAGATGTTAATGTACTCAAATAAGAGAACTTCAAGGGAAAAGTGGCAAAACTACTAACAGACAATAGTTTGTTTCCACTGTTCTGCAGGTGGCACAATCCCGCTCTTCCTTCAAGATCCATCTCACAAGTTATTGATCTGTGCTGCCAAAGCCAGTTCCCCCAAGGCTGTTAGCTGCTCCCTCTTTGTCCTCTGAAATTCCACAATGCTTTATTCATACTTCTCTGTTTTTTTATCCACTTTACAAAAGAAATAGTATTGACTACTCTAAACCATGGAATGTGGTACATGAACATATTTAGAAATATTAGTTGAAGAGATGGATGGATAGATGGGTGGATGGATGGATGGATGGATGGATGGATGGATGGATGGATGGATGGAGAAGGAAAAAAAGAGGAAGGGAGGGAGGGAGGGGAGAAAGCAAGAAAGGACTATTTCCCCACAAGACAAAAAATCATTGGGTTCCTAGTGCGGGAAATTATATTTAAGAGAAGACTTCATTTAAACAACCCCAAACCAATTAGAATTGGATGCATAAATTTCCTTAATAACTCACCCCCAAGAATTTCTTTGCTTTAGCTAGACTAAATCCATATATTCTCTTTGAGCAAGCAATTCATCAAATATGCCAGGCTGGATACAGATGAGATTTTTATCTCTTGCTGAGAAAAGAAACTTTTCACTGAGTTATCACATGCACAGTTATTTTTATTTGAGTCTCATTTGAAATACCCCTGCTGCATAGCATATTGAATACTTTATTGACCATAAAATGTGTTGCTGCAATTAGAGGTTTTATTTTTCCTAAGCATTTTGCCTTTGCTGGAAGCATTTGGAGGCTCATTCCTGTTTATCAGTTTTTCAAGGCTCTCTGCATTTTAGCAAATCTGAGCCTGAAATTTAGTTAAATATCTGGCATCTTTGAGAGTGTTTCCAAGATCACTTAAGCAGGGCAGGGTAAAATGCAGTGAGATTTCCTAATATTTACATAATCATCAAAGGTTTTTCACACTAACTGAGGTCCTCAAAAAAAGTTCAGTAAGTAAATCAGAAGCAAATTCATTTAAGACACTGCCTTATAAATCATTTACCTTTGTCAGTCAGTCTCTGGGTGCACTAAGTGCTAGCTAGCTGTCTTCGGGGATTTTTAGAGGCAAACTTTCCTATAATCAAATAAAACAGCAGAGTCGTCATGGCAGCCACCATATTTAAACAGCAGGAGATGTCGGATCTCATGAGTGAGGCATTGAGTTTGGAGCTGGGAACTGAGGACACAAAGAGTTTAGCAGGGCTAGTAGGGGAGCCTGGAGCTGTCTTCAGGTCTCAGGATCCTAGCCTGTGCTGTTTTCTGCAGATTACACAGCTGCTTTTAAGGAAACTTCTTGAGGAGCATCATGTCTCTTGTGGAACCGGAGTCAAGCCCATGGCCCAAAGCTTTCTAGGTCCACAGCTCTGAAGACATTTTGATGAAGTGGGACAGGGCCACTGCTACCACAGAGCTTCCTGATCTGCTCTTCACCTCTCCCTGACACCCTCACCCTGCTGGCCCATCAAGAATTAGGCAGACACTTGAAGTGCTACATCTGAGTTGTACTGAGATGCTACCTGGGTCACATGGTACGAGCTGAGGATGCAAAAATAAACAAAAGAGCAGGGTCCTTTGCTTTCAAGGGGTTCACATTCTAGTGATTTAAAGACTCCCATCTTCCAGCAGCAGGCAATGTGCAAAGCACTCTGCATTCAGGGGTTTTGTTTTTTTTTTTTTAACTTAATTTCTTTTGGGTCTCTGCTCAACTGTCACTTATAAGGGAAACTTCCTCTCTTCAGATATCTCTCTCACACTCCCCACTATTCCTCCACTCCCTCCACTCCATCACTTTTACTCTGCTTTTTCTACAGAGCCCTTACCACCACCTGACGTAAGTTTATTTGCTTATTAGTTATTATCTGTCTTCCCTCCTAGAACACGGTTTCAGGGCAGGCACCCTGGTTAATTCACTACTGAATCCCTGACACATTATAAGGACTCATTATATATCAGTACAGTGAATGAATAACCATGAGCAGTAGGTATGGCCATTATTCCAGTTGAACAGATAGGGAAATTGTCACTTACAAAAGATGAGAAATTTACCCAAGGTCACTCAACTGTTAAGGAGCAGAGCCACGGCTCACTCCAGATCTTTCAGAACAGAAAGCCTGTCCTCCTGATCATTACTCCAAATTATTCCACTTAGCCGAACCATTTCATTAGCATGTTTAATCACTGAAGCCTCCCCAAGCCCTCTGCTTCCGAGGATGGGGTGAAGACACACAAGACAAGAAAGGTCACTCAACAATCTATAGGGACAGAGAACAGAGCTGCAAATGCAATCTGGAAAAGCTTCCAAATAATACTCAAGATAGTGCCACCTTAAACAGAATTAACATAAAAATAACTGCTATTGTTCAGAAGATGTAAGATCATGTGGAAAAAACATAGCTTTTAGGTCCATCACTGCCTCTAATGATCTGTCCACCTTCCTGAATCTCAGTTTTCACCTCTGAAAAGTGGAGATGATACCACTCAAAGTTGTTGTCAGGAGGAAATGAGAAAATGATGTAAAATTTCTGCACAAATTTAAGGAGAGTGAGTGGCTCATTTAGCGATATTACTGTAGTAAGTCCTAAGCAAATAGACTATAATAAAATAAGCTTTTTTTATTCATCTTTTTTTTAAAAAAGCAAAGAACAAAATGTTGAGAGGACGGGTTCTGAGCATCTCAAAGGAAAAGACAGTTTTTCTGCCTTTCCCCACAGTAGTGAAAACTGAAAGACAAGGGGCTTATTGCATTCAGAAGACATGATCTCTAGTCCCAGAGAAAGGGCTCCAAATTTCAGGCATTTCTGTGCTATTGTTAACGCTGAGCAGTTGATCAACTGGTGAGGTGGGGGAGGAGGGATGCGTAGCATCAACCAAGTATTTCTTTAGACTTAGCTAATGAAATTCCCAAGTATTGTGAGGGAAACCATCTACTAATCAAGTATTATCTGTTTGAAAAATTTGAAAACTTGGAGTTAATGAAAAATCCTAATAAAGGCTTGGTAAAAATTACTATACATTCACCCAAAATTTTTAATTTGGATTTGCATTAATGTGGCTCTCAGGGGGAAAAAATTACCATTGTTCTAGCTCTGGTGTGGTCTTCTTAGAAATGAAGCTTCTCACAAGTTGCTGAGAGCAGAGTAATAATGATCTTTTGGTATGTTATGGTTCAATTGATACAATACATTGCATTTTTCTTAAGATTTTATTAGAGTTATAAATGGCTCTATCACTTCTAAAACAGCCTGGGGAATGCAACACATTTTAAATTTTATAGGCTTGTCTTCCTTTTTACCATCAGAATATTTGTTTGACAATCTAAAATTCTAGTCTATGTTAAAGGAATAGCAACTGATGTACTGTAGCTGGAAACAAAGATTATTATTTCTCCACCTCTTTCCCAATTCTTAGAGACATGCAGAAACATTCCTGCTTATCCCATTTAATCAGTTTAGAACCCTTAGGTTGTTGGTTTTAGTTGTGGTTTATTTGTTTGCTTTATAATGCTGCTGGGTAGGTAATGTTTAAAATAGTTGAGCTAAGTATTAATGAGGAAAATCTTTTCATTACAGGCTCCCTTTCTTGTATGGAAGAAGTCCAAATGCATTTTTTATTAATTTAGCAACTATCTGACCACTCTGAGACTCAGATCAACTTTCATCATTTCTGAATTACTCCTGAAGTTACTCTTTATCCTGAAAGTAAATCAATGAAAACTCCAGAAATGTATAAACTCAGTATCAGGGATACAGAGGACCAAATGCAAAACTCATTCTTAGAGAAAGGTAATTATAATTTTAAAAACTGCCAGGACTTCTTTACTTCTTTATGTGTGGGTTAGATCTCTGTACATATATTCCCTCAAGTATACATATACATATACTCAAGCATGGAGATATATTCAAATACCTCTCACAAGAGTCCCATTTAGAATGGAATCACAATATTTGCCATTACATAGCTCTTCCTCTCTTGATACAGTTTCAAGATGATAGCTAGGAAACGTACACTGAGACTTAGCTATTTTATAATAGAATGACCAGGAGACTTGGAATCAAAAGTCCTGGGTTTGCAAAGAATGAGCATACAAAGAAAAAATAGATACATGGGACCTCCTCAAAATTAAACACTTTTGCACCTCAAAGGACTTTGTCAAAAGGGTGAGAAGGGCAGCCAAATCAATTAGAGAAAATATTTGACAATCACATATCTGATAAGGTTTTGATATCCACAATATATAAAGAGATCATACAACTCAACACTAAGAAGACAAAATACCCAATTAAAAAAATGGGCAAAAGACTTGAAAAAACAATTGTCCAAAGAAGAAATACAAATGATGAAGGAACACATAAAAAAATCATTAGCAATTAGGGGAATGCAAATCAAAACTACAGTGAGATATCATTTCACACCTATTAGACTGGCCACTATTAAAAAGCTGGAAAACTGTAAATGTTGGAGAGGTAGGAACACTTATTCACTGTTGGTGGGCATGTCGAATGGTACAGCCACTGTGGAGGACTATTTGGCAGTTCCTAAGGAAGTTGACTATAGACTTGCCATGGGACCCGGTAATACCACTGCTAGGTATATACCCAGAAGAACTGAGAGCAGTGACATGAATAGACATTTGCACACTGATGTTCACACCAGCATTATTCATGATAGCCAAAAGTTGGAAACAAACAGGTGTCCATGGACTGATGAATGGATAAATAATTTGTGGTGTATACACACGACGGAATTTTATGCAGCACTAAGAACAAAGTAGTGAAGCATATGACAACATGGATGAACCTGGAGGACATTATGTTGAGTGAAGCAAGCCAGGCACAAAAGGATAAATACTGTATGATTGTGCTATTATGGAGTAAATATATTGTGTAAACTCCTGGCATTAATAATTAGAATATAGGTCACCAGAAAATAGAATGAGGGTAAAGAATGGAAAGCTGAGGGTTCATCTGTGCAGAATTAGTTAATAGGTTGTTTGTAAATTTTTGGAAATGAGTAGAAATAGTGAAAGCACATCATAGCGTGTGTAACTAGCAAAGCCATTATATAAGTATGACAGTGGTTGAGAGTAAGTCTAAGTCAAGTATATTACTAGAAGGAAAGCTAAAAAATGTAACATGGAACTGTATACCATACTGACACTGCATGTAAAATACAAATATGGGTGATATTGCATATGTAAAACTGTTTTTACAAAATATAAATACAAATATACTAGAGAAATGGAAACAGAATAGCAGCTATGTACAGCAAGGGAAGTATAGAGATTGAGAGGTAATGGGTTTCATTTGTTTGTTGGTTTTTATTATTATTATTATTGGAATAATGAAAATCCTATAAAAATGATTGAAGTGATGAATGCACAACTATGTTATTATACCAAATACCATTGATTGTACACTTTGGATGAATTTATGCTTTATTAATATGTATCAATAAAATTAATTTGTTGAAAAAAAAAAACCAAAGCAACAACAAGAACAAAAATGTCCTGGGTTTGAATTCTATTTTCCCCATTTGCCAGCAGTGCAAATATCACTTATATGAACTTCCCTTTCTTCCTTTGTAAAATGGGGCTATTATGCTTGCATTAAATTTATGGCTGTGTTGAATAAATGTTAGCTGAACCCTAATCTTGTCTACATTTGTAATGAAACCACATAAATGGCTTCTTGGGAAAGCCAAGCTTGGAGTAGATCAAATTGTGGTAGGCAATGTTCCCAGGGCAGCCTGCCACCTTTCCTTGTGATCCCAAATAATCTGTGTGCCCAGGACTAGATGTGCCAGCCTGGCTCCTGATACAGGATGATAAAGGTGGGCTGACTCCCTTCTCCAGAGTGCCTTGAGGTAATAGCATCTCCCAGCAGAGAGTGACCTGCTGGCACATTCCTTTTTGTCCTGAGCATATATAAACATTCACTGGAGACTGTATGTCCCTGGTGAAGAGGGAATGGGCCTTTCACCTATAGCACACAAGAGAGGGGCATGCAGAGACCATCTCCCTGCATCAGCTGTGGAGTGAGACCCACTGGCCATAGGGGACTGATACCCACTACTGAAGCTGACCTCGCTCAGTCTTTTCTCTGTGTGGGTCAACATTATTCCACGCAATGCCTGGGAATTACACTTTTGTTGGCACAGCTGACACCTGCAAATCATGGAGTGGGTTGGGACCCTCGGACTGCTGTTCCTGGTATCAGGCATTGATATGCTCTTTGCTACCCTCCATGAAGTAAGACTACTTCTTTGGAGGTGATAATAGTTCTCTTTCTCTTCTTACTTACACAAATTTTGTAGGACTTCATTTGGTCAGAGGTGATGTCAGTACTATGGCTAAGAATATGGTCTCTGCCAATTAAAAAAAAAAAAGCATGGGCTGGTGCGTATAACTCCTAGGCCTGTATTACTTTCCTTAGGAAAGTAATTTGACCTCAGGATGCCTTATTTTCCGCATCTACAAGGTGAGAATATCCACAGGACAGCCTCCTACACATGCAGAATGCGGGTTCTAACACAAAGCCTGCAACTCAGGGAATTAGTCAATAAGAGCTTGCTGCCATTAATATTTTAAATGATGCTAATAATCAAAATTAATTCATTCAGTAAAGTTTTATGGCCCACTTTGTGTCCCAGACGCTATTACAAGAACTGGAAATAGAGCAGTAAATAAATCCAGCAAGCTCTCTGTTCTCTTAAAACCAATTTCTAGTAAGACACCAGCCAATGTCAATAATGATAAGTTCTTTGAAGACAATAAAATGGAGTAATGTAAATAGCAAGGGCAGAAATGCATGTAATTAGGTGTTAGTGTACATGTTTGGAGGGTACTTTAAAATTAAGATGATCATAGTCTCTCTGAGAAGTAATATTTGAGTTTTGACCTAAGTAATGATAAGGAACCAACTATATAACAAGTAGACTGGAGGTGGGAAGTTGGCACATGCTTATTCAAGGTGAATTTTCAGACTTTCTTCAATCTGTCATTTTCATAAACCCATAATACTAAATGGGATCCACTTGTTTTTCAATATGTGTACTTTGTTCACTTTGCTTTAACAAGAGATAACTACAGTTGCATAACTACAGAACAAAGGTCTTTCACGTGGTTAGCTCTCATATTCTTTGGATTTAGGTGTTCCCAGCTGTGCAGTTTCTTACCTGGGTGAAAGCAGACTCATTACATAGCACCCCAAGCCTCAATTATCTCATCCATAAAACAGAGCTGAAACAAGATCATTTGTGGAAAGCTTGGGCAAATTCTCAATGTAACCTTGAGTAAATCATGTGACTTTTTTTATGCTTCAGTTTGCTCATCTCTAAAAATAATAATACTGACTTTATAGGCATATATGAAAAATCAAATGAGCTTTGTAAAACCCTTTGGGTCCTGGCACAAAGCAAAACTTAGAACATGTTTATTCTTAGCATTTCCCATGACATTGACATCTGTCATAAAATATAATCATAGACTGGTATGCAAAAAGAACCATCAACTTAAAAAATATGATGGACTAAGTTAGCTCCAAGTAAACTTTCCATAATATTAAGAGCAGTCTCTTGTACCTTACTTGCATCCTACTTCTGAAGATTTTAAAATATTAATTAATCTCTTAGTAGGATGATGTTGCCAGTGAGTAATAACCTTTACATTGGTCAATTTTGTCCTTATTGATGGTCTTTTAATTCATCACTTCCTTAAGATTGAGCCTGACCATTACTGTGCAGCTCTTCCCTTACTATATATGTAGCTATATTTTATATCATTGACAAATCACAAAATTACTTTTGATGCATTGACACATGGAAACAACCACAAAATGTCCAACTAAATTTTCTTAATTTTATCCTAGCACCAAAGAATCAGAATATTTAATTTGTAAGTTCCTCTGAGATGGTCTTGTCAACAGATAGCAATCATGCTATTTTTCACTGCCATGGTCATGGCAAACATTACTAATTGATCAGGCCACTTTTTTATCCCTGAGCCTAGACTGAATATGTATCCAACAAAGAGATCTAGGCAGGCATTCCTATGCAATCATGTTGATGTAGAAGAGGAGACCTATTTACCAGCATGTTCTGGTCTCTACTTTGTACTTTAGAGTTGACTCTTGAGGAAAGAGAGGGTCCAGACATCAACTTACTTTCCTGAAGTCACACAACAGTGGACCTGTAATGACAACTTAAGTTTCCAGAATCTTCAAGTCCATGTTCTTTGCCACCATTCCTCGTGGCTTGTGATTAAATGCCTGCCTGAACATGGCTTTAGATCCAGGAGGAATGGAATTATAGCATAGGTTAAAATACTCATCCTTCATCTCTGCTTTAGTTTAATTTACTTCTTCTCAGGTTTCCTGCTCTTGATTTCTTTGTGTCTCCTTTCTTTTCCTTTCTAACTGTTCTCACTGACATCAATATGTTACGTCTAAACTGAAAAAGAAAGCACTTTAAGATTTGAATTAATCTATTATGCTCCTTTCCTACTCAAGAAAAGTATCCTACTAGTAGTGATATTGAACAAAAATATGAATGATGCCCTCACTCATAAGGTTACTCTGCATATCATAGTTTTCCATGCTGAAATCTTAACTTACTACTTCTCCAAGCTTCCTTCTTAATGTTTAATTTCTACTTCCCCAACTTAATCAAAGTGACTACAATCTAGTGGTTCAGTAAATGAGTGTGAAATTCTTCAGTGCTCTGCTGATGCTAACAAAGCATGACCAACATGAGAGAAATTCAGATAGCAATTGTGCTATCCAAATGGATGGAAACAGTAGCCCAACAACATGCTAGTACTTCATATTATTAACAATAGGGAAGTTGACCTAAATTCTACTTTCAACAAGATATATGTCTTCATTAAAGTAATATTCTAAACTTGTTAAATAAAATGAGAAAACAATGGGCTTTGGAAGGTTGATATATTGATACATTTTTATTCTGCTGGCTTCATGGCAAAGTAAAAAAGAGAAGAACAAAGAAGTATGGGACCCTGTCTGTGTCAATCTGGGTATGAAACTTCTCTACTCCATAATTCTGTTTCCTCAATGATAAACTGAGTAGATTGAACTGAAATGATCTCTAAGTTTCTTTCAAGTTCTAAAAGGTAAATTTGAGAATCTTTCTCATGTGTAATGATTTTTAAAACCAACAAGTTGTCTACAAAATGATCATGTCACCCATTCCCACTGGTTTCCACAGATACTCTCAATAAATCCTATAATAAGAACAGCATGAGATGACCAAAAGATATCTTGGTAATCTAAGAGTTTATTTATTCAACACATATGCATTGATCAACAACTAAATGGCAGGCACTCTTACAGGCACTTATGAGTCTAATATTTTTGCTCTTACAACAAAAGAATTGTAACTATCATAAAATTAGATAACCCTATGCACTTAAATGAATTTTCTCTAAGACTAGAGAGTGTACCTCAGCTTTGATTTACCTTTTGAAGAGCACTCTAAAACCTTTTAAGCAGTATAACTCTAAACTGAAGCATGTTAGTTACTAAGGGTAATATGCAGTTCCTTTCTGTATACTTTTTCTTAAATACCCATTTGAGGCTTGTTCAGTGAAAATCATCTAAAATTTGATGGGGTGGGGGAATGGGCAGAAGATTCATTATTTGTAATTGTTCAAATCTGGAATCAACTTATAAAACCAATAGGAAAAAATGATATATTCACTCATAAAATACTCTATAGTGATCAGTGATTATCATGATTTTCTTTATAAACAATAAGCTTCTAATAACATGGAAAACATGAAATTCTCATATTTAAGATTCAAGAAAAGAATAAAAATTTTAAAACAGTATTAACATAAATTTGTAAAGCAATAACCAAAAAAAAAATAAAAATAAAAAGACTGAAAAATTATATGCTATAACATTCTAAGTCAGTGTTTTTTATGAAAAGACTATATAAATTTTCATTAATCCTACAACCTTTGTCTTTGGTAAATTTGTTCCAGTGGAGGAAAACGATGCTATTGGTTAAAAATTGAATTCATTTGTTGTTTCAAATGTCTTATTTTGCAAAAAAAAACAAAAAACAAAACACAAATACACACACACACAAAAACAATCAAATTTCTAAATGGGGGCAGAGCAGGAAGCTATAGTTATATGGACAGTTGGTCATCCCTATGATGGATAATTATGAAGCTATTAAAATGTCATAGTTTGATAAAAGTATTTAATGATATAGTTTTAAAGGTATAAATATCTATAGACAACATTATCCCATAAACGACTGCTGGAAATACACCAGAGCTATACTGTCCAACAGAAATACAATATGTGCCACATATGTACTTTTAATTTTTTACAAGTCACATTTTAAAAATTATAAACAGTTGAAATTAATTTTAATAATTTGTTTTAGTTAACCCAATATATACAAAATATTATTTCACCATGTGTTGAGGAATGAATTACAGACCCCACAAAAGACTTGTTCAAGTCTTAATTCATGTCTCTGTGGAAGTGAACCGGTTGTAAATAGTACCTTTGAAGATATTATGAGCAGTTAAAGTTTGTACTTATTTGTGAATAAGCCTTTCGAAGATACTATTTAGATGAGGGCAAATTGAATTAAGATGGGCCTTAAGCCATATGACTAGATTCTTACAAGAAAAGGAAATTCAGGTGCAGCCAGTCAGTAGGAGCCAAAAGTCAGTAGAAGCCAGAAGTTAAAAGAAGTCAGAAAATGATAGCAGATTGCCATATCATGGAGACAGAAATGCAAGTCAGGGAACCCGAAAGATTGCAGCAAGCCAGCACCAGAATGCTACAGATTCTGGGATAAAGGATGGCCTGTAAAGACCTAGATTTTGGATTTCTATTCTCCAAAGCCATTATACACTAAATTCCTGTTGCTCAAGCCAACCATTCAGTGATATTGTTATAGCAGCTGTGTCAAACTAAGACACCATGAGATCAATATGAAAAAATCATTACTGCGATATTTTATATATGTTTCATACAGATTTCTTTGAAATCTGGTATGTTTTTTCTGATTACAGCACATCTCAATTCGGAATAGCTTCATTTCAAGTGCTCATTTGCCATATGTGACTAGTGACTGCCATATTAGACAGCACTGCATAAAAGTGAAGCAGAAGATGTTAGAGATCTTTTTTTTCTTATTATATTTTCGTTTTTCTAAACTCCTTTATCCATTTTCTCAGTAAGCAGGATCTAAAAATAAACAAATAAATAGCAATATTTTATTATATACTATATGTTAGCATACTGCCATTATAATTAATTGCCCATTTTATATGCGTTATTTTCCTTGTCTTATGTCTCTGCAATGCCTAGTACAGTACTACGCTCAGTAACTGTGAGCTGGCCTGAACTTATCAAATACTAAGGAAAACTAATGTTAACAAGAACTGGCTGTTCTTGGTTAAATGGGAAAAAAAAAAAAAAAAAAGCCAAGCATATTGGCCTTCAACCACAAACATACAAGAAACAGACACCACTCATATTTTATTCTAAAATCTAAAGTCAACCTTTAAATCCAGTTTACTGTAATTAAAGATGTTTTCTCCTGGCCAATATATCAACATTTTATCATTGTTATCAATGGACAGAGACAATGAGATTCCTCTATTAACAATCAAAATTCTTTAGAAGTCATGTTTCTTCATTGTCTGAATGAATGCTTGCCCAGAATTCATAAGAGAACAACATCGAAAGGAGAATACCAGAAGGTTGGATGGCGATGTAGAGAGAGATTCACATGATAATTCACAATGTGTTCCCATGTTCAAAGTCTATCATCTGGGGCCACTGCATATAAGTCTTCCTGTCTAGGATAGTGGTTGGTACACACTGAAAGTTTAATAATTGCTTCTAGAATGAATGGACAGGTGTACAATTGATCTGATTCCCCTACTTGTCAGGACCCTCGAGAATACATCTGTAATAAGCAAAGGTTCACTGGATAACAAGTCCTGAATCGTGGTTCCGTTCACACAAATGAAATGAGAAGAATATTGCCCAAATTATCTGATCATTTTAACTATCATTGTCGACTGGGTGTCATAATGAGCAAAGCCCACGGCTTTGCTCTAACACAATAGCTCATGCCATCCAGTGCTTATTATATACAAGGCATTGGTATTATTGTCACACATAGAGACAAATGGACCACTAGGTCAGCATGGTTTTATCCAACACACTTGGCTTTGCTCTCTTCCCAAAATGAAAACGTTTATAATTGTTTTTCTTTTACTGGATAAAAAGAACTGGTTTAAATTTCAACCTCCAGCTTCTTAAAAACAAAGCAAACAAACAAACAAACAAACAAACAAACAAAAAACAGTCCATTCAGGGATGTGGAGCAAATGCCTTGGCTAGCATTAAAGAGTAAATTCACCATCCTTGAGAGTCTTCTGGCAGCCAGAGCATCAGTTGGTAAGGAAAGTACAGAAGACCCAGAGTCTGTCCTCTGGGCTAGTCAATATTGGGAAAATTATTTCCCTTCTCTGTATCTCAATTTTCTCAATAAAAGGGAACAGTTGGCTGTTCTGGGGCTTAAAGGGCATAAGTTATGTGTTGCTTCTAAGTACAGGCTAAATTTTTCACTTTGTCCTTGGTGCACACAGCCTTATTTTTGGTATTAAAAAAATAAATAAATAAAGGTGGTGAAAGGAAGAAAAGCAACCTCTGATTTATTTCAGCTTGTAACACTCCTCAAGTTTGCTTCATGGCTTGAAGAAAGAGCCTGGAGCTAACACAGAGAACTTGGAAACAACCCATGAGTTATAATAGGTCTGCTAGGAAATGGCTCAAGTGTCAGGAACTCCAGATCAGAAGAAAATTTATGCAATTAGATCATTTGGTCTAAGTGTGATTATGCATTTTAGTAATGAACAGTCTGATTCTGTAGGCAAAGCGAGGATAACAGGGGTGTGATGGTTAAGCTAATGTGTCAACTCAACTCGGCCAGGTAATTGTGTCCAGGTGTTTGGTCCAGCAAGCACTGGGCTAACTGTAATTCAAGAGCATTTATGGACTTTAGTCACCAGTGAGTTTACTGGGTGGATTGCTGATTACATCTGCATCAATCTGGGAGATTGCATCAGCAATGGGTGATGCTTTTATCCAATTAGTTGAATGCCTTAAAAAGGGAAGTGATTTCATCAAGGACCTTTCATTGGACTTTCATCGGAGCCCCTGGTTTGCAGCCTGCCTGCGGAACCTGGACTTGCGCATCCCCACGGTCACGTGGGAGACTCTTATAAAATCTCATATTATTGACAGATATCTCGTGTTGATTCTGTTTCCCGAGAGACCCCCTTTGACTGACTAATACAAGGGGGAAAACACTGAGGAGAGATTCCATTAATTATACACGCTTCAATGACCCACAGAAATGAAAATCATAAATGTATGATAAGAAAGTGTTTTCCATAAGGGCTGGAAAACGTTCTAGACAATTGTGGGAAGCGTAGAGTGTGTACAAAATGGCAAGTCTCTGAAAAGTAGGTGTCATATTAGCCGGGGACTTAAACTTTAAAGTTTTCAGGAAGAGAAGCAGTGTATAGATGGTAATGGTGATAATATGGAATGAGTACCAATCGGTGTGCAAGTTTGCAATTCTGAGGAGAAATAAGAAAAGTCAGTGAGAAAGTTTGTATGAGCTACTCTCATTTGACAAGAAACTGGAAGAAGAGGCATGGATTATATCATGATACTAGAACGTTTATTTATATAAAAATGAAGTAAAGTGTGTCATACTCGTACCCATAGTTGGTCACGTCAGAACCCAGAATCCATAAACCCCTACCCACTAATACCCTGGCTCCCAGGAGACACTCGAGGGTAGTGAACGTGCTCTTCAATGCGAGCTAAGGCCTAGGCCATAGGGGGGCCTCGGAAACCTCCTCTTCCCTTTCCACCGAAGGCTCAGCTGAGAGGAAGAATAAGACCCTTGCTTCCCAGTCTCTTTTTGTATCGCCTGCTGTGCTTCGTGCTTCTTAAGTCTAGGAGGTACCCAGGTACCCAGGCCTCCACTTACCACCCAGTGAAGCTAGGAGGGAAAGTGCAGAGAGCACAGGCAAGGAAGAGGGGAATGTGACAGAGTCTCAGTAAGAAGAGAGTTTGCCCTGACATTTCAATTCATAACTCCTTTGCTCCTCTCATTAAAAACTTCGTATTGAGGAGCGGATGTGGCCCAAGTGGTTGAGTGCCTGCTTCCCACATGGGAGGTCCCAGGTTCAGTTCCCAGTGCCTCCTAAAACAAACAAACAAGCAGGCAAACAAATGAAAAAAACAATGCAGGAGAGCCAATGTGGCTCAGTGGTTGAGCAATAGCTTCCCATGTATGAGGTCCCAGGTTCAATCCCTGGCTTGAGTACCTCAAAAAAAAAAAGCTTCATATTGAAGCAGTGATGTTATGAGAACAATATCACAGCTGGTGACAGAGTGACAGAGCTTCATGCTCCTTATACTTAAACTAAGCTACTGTAAGTAGGTGTTGGCTATGATTACGACAGTCAAAAGAATCACAACATTAATAGGCATTTAGGATGCGGCATGTTATTATTTTTTTGTTCTCTGTATCGAGAGAAAATCTTTTTTGTCTTGTAAAATCACCTGCGTGGTCTTATTATGCAAATGGATACCCATTGCGCTAGGAAAAGTCTATAAAATACATGTGTGTGTGTGTGAGTGTAGTTGACTGTGTGTGACGGGGGGGGGGGCATGTATGAATGCGTGTGCACGCGTGTTGCTGAGAAAAGCTGTTCCACCCACTGGTAAGCAGAGTTGGGCCCTGCGGAGAAGGTGGGTAATTCCTCGGGAGGGGCTGCCTGACCCAGAGGAAGTGCTCCCAGGACAGTGAGCCCAAGCTCAGCGATGCCTCAGGGGTTGTGGAAGAGGGCTCATTCTTCAGCACGGCCTGTGATGGAGAATGGAAATCCCTCAGGGCCCAGAGACCTCAGGCCTGGGGTGCAGAAAAGCGACTAAACATGCAGGTGGGTGTGAAGAGACAGAGCAGGACCTCAGCGCCCACACTCAGGGGGAGGACTTCAGAGTGAGGAAAAGGTACAAAGTAAACCAGCAGCCCTTGGGATATAAAGGAGCTGTTTGCAACAGTGACACCATGTGGCAATGACATGTAATAGCAGTAGTGGGCAGGGATTATAATTCTTTTACCCCTTTTGCTTTTTACATGAGATTCTGCCGACTGGGGGTTTTGGGGTTATACAGGAGTGTGGGGAGGAAGTGGAAGCGCATCTTCCTGCTACCAGAACAAGTGGTTGTCTGAACAGTACATTGGAAAAAATAAGAAAATGTGATCACAGGATCATAGGATACTCCATGATTTGTAGCAGGTCTTGCCACTTAAAATAATAAAGCACTTGTCTTTGACGTGCATCAATCTTGTCTATCTCCACAAGAACCATTGAAGTGATTTCTGTTACACCATCTTACACAAGGGAACTGAGTCCGCAGAGTTCAAATAACTCGTCCAGAAGCCACTTAGGAGAGGGTGAGCTGGGTGGGACTCACATGCAAGGTCATTTGTCTCCGACGTGCTGGGTCCCCACTCGCTGTTCTCCTTGCCCTACCCAGAGACTGATAATAAATATCCACAGGATTTCCTTTACTACCATCGCTGCTGGTATAAAGCAAATTTGCGCACATGGTGAACCAACATTTCTCTAATAACAATAACTACATTGCCCACTTTCTTATAGTTTAGCAAGTTCTTATAAAAACATCTTAATAAGGCAGAAAAGGTAAAGATGGTTACGATCCCATTTTACAAGAGAGGAGCTGAGAGAGATCAAGGCCACTTGACTTGCCCTAAGGCAAGGTCTAGTAAGAGGCTCTGCTGAATCTACTCATTCCAAAGTCTGAAATTGCTAAGGGAAAATCTTATTTCACTCCTTGCTAAATGAAATTGTCAGGCAGCGATCATTGCAATGAAGAAAAGCAAAGCAGGGCTAATGGATAGTATGGGGAATGGAATCGAGATATCTCTCCTGCATACTAAGCCCTGAGGAGTGAGGAAGAAGGCCTGGGTAGAAGACATCAGTGCCCGTGGTCTAAAGGGGCGTGCACTGGAGGAAAGAGCAAGGAAGCCGGTGAGAGAGGCACTCGATCGCTTGAGGCACCTTCAGGGTGACACTGGAGTAGTTCAGAGTCAGCTCACCTAGGGCTTTGTGCACGTGGTGAGAAGGTTGGGAAGCCACAGTCACTCTGTGGCTATGGAAAGACTAGACAGAGGGCTGTGGGACGGGAAGGAAGTGTGAGCGAAAAAAGGCAAGGAGATGAGTTGGGAAGCAGCGGCCTTAGTTCAGGTGAAAGAGGATGATGCCTTGGAAAAAAGTGGTAACCGCAGGTGACTTTATTTCCAGCTCTGCAGTGCTTACAATTTCTGTGAACTCGAGTTTAATGAACACTTTTGGCCTCCCCTTATTTTTCCTATTTCAAAATACGGCTATTAAAAGCCTCAGTCTATAATGGGAACAAACATAAAACAAAATGTTATATACAGTAATATAGGAAACATTGAATAGTTATATTCCCTGCTATTTACAAAATGTGTTTAAACACAGAATTTGATTGGGAAATTGATTTGAAATATACTCATGATTTAATGAAAGCAAATGCCAACTTGTTGCAAGCACCAAAGCAATCAAATTTATCAAAGACTTGTCTCTTTTACAATTTTAAGTATGTAAGGAGTTCTTTGTTCAGGTCAAGGAAATTAAAAATGGAAGAAAGAATAAGATGATCACTTAAAGAAAATAAACTAAACCCCCACATGGAAAAGAAAAGCCATTCTCCTGGCTTTCAGAGTGATCATTGGGTAAGACAAACTTGATATCCTTTGTCTATAGAGCTATATTTCTAGCAATTTTTTATTATAAAACATAATAGCTGAGCCCCAAGTTTTATACCAAAAAATTAGCATAAATAAAGACAAGTGGAAAAAATCTTCTCTTATATACATCCTCCCTTAGGGAGAAATTGAGAGACATGGCATCATACAGGAAATCAATCTCAGTTACATCCTTAATTACTGCCTACAAACTTCCAAGCAAGAAATCTCTGAATGCACTAATCATATGATCATTAACCGAATGAGAATTGGAGAACAATATAAAAGTGATTCTATAATAAATGGTGTGTGTAAAGTGGCTATGTATGTTTTACAGTATTCCCTAAAAGCTTGTGTTTTAAAAAAATCAATTTTTATCATCTCCCAAATTTTATGAATTGAAATTAAGGATATTTAAGTAAAATAATTAGACTGAGTATGAGACATATTAAGGAGCTTTTAAGCTCTAAGATTAGGTTTGTATTTTTAATGCAAAACAACTGATTCTAAATTGATGAATAATAATAATAAAATAAATATGAATGCATGTAAAATATAGATTCTGCTTTCCTGCTGAAAACTATCAGCACTTCCTCCACAGGGTGCTTTGTTTGGTTCTTTTGATCTCTGAGTATATTTATATGAAAAGATAAATTTGGATTTAAGAACAAGAATGATTATAAATCAGTGTATCACCTGGTGTAATGACTACAATTCTGTATTCTAGGAAAAAGGAAAAATACTTCACTCTCAAGTCTTGCGCCTCATTTCTAAAACACTGCTTGTTTGGTATTGCCACCTGCTGGTGAGCACAAAAACATATTTTTATAAATGAGAAATCAGTACACTCTGTTGCCTTTGCTTAATTTATTTTATACACTTACATGTTTGCAGGTTTTAGGGAAGTTTACTACAAATTTGATATTTCTAAGTAGCATTAATGCTCATTATAAAATTTGCATGCAGTCATTAGAATATAGAAAAGCACAAATAAGGAAATAATAATTGTCATATGTCCACCACCCAGAGTTAATCTCTAGGGCTTTCAAAATCATGCAACCTTGTAATTGGATACTTTTCACCTAAAAAGTATTGTCAAAATTGTTTATGTTTTTTAATGCTGTTTCAGTGGCTTTGGAGGTTACATTGTATTTAATTATATATCAATTTATTTTTAAACATTTAGATTTCTTTTCAGTTGTTTTATTTATGCGTTTTTGTTACAAAACTTTGGGCTCAGCTCAGATGTTTTATAAGATTACTAGAAATATAGTTCTTTAGTCAAAGTACATCAAAATATTAAGACTTTTGATATCTGTGGCCAAGTTCACCTTCAGGAAGTTCACATTCCTAAAGAGGTGTTAGTTTCTCTACACTCTTATCAACCCTTCCTTTACATACTTTTGAAAATTATTCTAATAGTATCACGAAGGTAAATGGGATGTTTACATTTATTTTCTTAAATTCTTAATAGTAAACATTTTCTTTTCAAACGTCTATTAGTCATTTCTATTTCTTCATTTCTGAATTGCCTTATGCTCATTTCCCAGATTTTCTATTTTTGTGCTGTTCTCTTTAAGTTAGGAACTTTATACATATGTTCCAAATAATTTCTCCTGTCATCTATCTTTCCATTTTTCAACATTTTTCAAATTCCCTTTTTCATGTAAGAGGATATTGTGTACATATTTTTCCTATAAATGTTTATTCTTACCTGTCAGGAGGAAAGTTGTTGTACGAATCTTTACCTCATCATGCTACTTGCCTTTTCTGTACCTACATATATGACAACGAATGTACATAATATATTATATATATTTGTTTAAGATTTATTTTATTTATTTATTTATCCCCCTCTCTTGTTGTTTGCGCTCACTGTCTGCTCTCTGTGTCCATTTGATGTAGGCTCTCTGTGTCTGCTCATTTTTAGAAGGCACCAGGAACCAAACCTGAGAACTTCCATGTGGGGGAGGGTGCTCAATTGCTTGAGTCACCTCAGCTCCCTGTTTTGTTGTGTCTCTCATTGTCTTTCCTCTCTGTATCTCTTTGTTGCATCACCTTGTTGCGTCAGCTCGCCACGCCTGCCCATCGCTCCAGCTCGCTGTCTTGCTTGTCTTCTCCAGGAGGAACCAGGAACTGAGCCCAGCACCTCCCATGTGGTAGGCAGGAGCTCAATCACTTAAGCCACATTTGCTTTGCTGCACATAATATTTTGAGGACATTATAAAGAAACTCATTATTATTTCTATCAATGAGCTGGTTCACTCTGTCCCATAGCATGCCCATACTCATACTATTAAACCCTGCTCAATTATAAATATAAAACAAATAAATTATACTTTATGTAAAATAAAAATGATCATAAAATTCAATTACAAGCAAATACAGAGTTGTATTATTGTACGATTAATGAGATGAAAATGGATGTGTCCATTAAATAGTAGAGAGCCAACTGCCAATCACTTCACATTTGAATTTGCTTTAACTTGGGTCATGTGTTGTGGAATGCTATTGCATTTATAGTAAGGTGAAGTAGAAAGTATGCCTATCACAAAGTGGAACCCCTGAGTCTCATTTTCTTTTGATATAAAATAAGGAAATTCTAGTTAATCATTTCAGTGGTGCCCTCATTTCTCTAACTTGTCATGAATTTGTATTTTTCAGGCACACTTGGATGACATCTCATCCAGCTCAGTAGCAGAAATTAATAATCATTTATCACCATACCAATACACAATGATGATTAAAGTACTCATACTCCATGAAGCATACCACTTTGAGGCAACAGAAAAGGGAAAAATTTTATATATCAGATATAAATCTACCTAATGAATAAATTGCACTGTATCTAAGGTTGGAAGTAATGGTGGAAAGCTTAAACCACTAAACACATCAATGAATAAGACTGATATATCTTTCACTTCTGATCACATTTACACATCTATATAAATTCACAATCTTACACATTTCAAGTGCTCTTATTGTAAATTCTGCAACTAGAAAATGACTTATCTATATAAGGAAATATATATGCTGTCACTCAGCTAACTCAGCCCATTACAAATGTAGAATGAACTTTGCTTATATGTTTTAACATTTTAGTTCTATGCTTCTTGCGTGAACAAGTTATCATGAATTCATATTTTTTATGTTTCCTCTTTGATATGCCCGTTAGTGAAAATTACAATTTTACTTTAAATGCCCAAACTTGGGTGAGATTTGCCTATAAAATCTATAATAACTGGCATCACTATATTATAAAATCTCATTCAGCAGGGAGACACGGTAGTTTGATTATTATGAATCACTAACTGTGGCAGTTTGAGTCTTTTGTGGACTGCAGAAAATCCTGTTCTTAAATCCAATCTATTCCTGTGCTTGTAAACCTATTGTAGATGGGAACTTTTGATTAGATTCAGTTGAGGGAACTTCCTTTTGATTAGATCACTTCAGTAGGGCATGACCCAGGGTTGTTTTTAACCCTCTTACTGAATCCTTTATAAATGAAGGAATAAAAAGCCAGACGAGAGAAGCCTCCAGAAGTTGACAAATCTGGGTTAGAGAAAAGCCACAGATGGATCCGCCTGAAGTTGAAAGCACCAAGGCCCAGAGAAGGCAGAAACCGAGGCCACCCTGCCTTGTGAGAGGAATCCAGACCACCAGCAGCCAGTCCTCAGGGAGAAAAGCATCTCCTGATGAAGCCTTGATGTGGACATTTTCTCAGCCTCAGAACTGTAAGCTTTTAACCTAATGAATTTCCATTGTAAAAGCCAACCCATTTCTGGTATATTGCTCCCAGCAGCTTTTGGCAAACTAAAAGACTAATTAAAGGCTTAGTCCTAAAACACAGGGTGACTTCCCTGGATTTACTAGAGTTATCTGTTCTTATTTGAATGAGTTTCAGGGCAGGGAAAAATAAAGAAAACATAAATTTCATAACTCTTATGACCATAAAGGAAGCCACATACCCATTCCTTGAGGGAAAATATATTTATATGTTTTTGTTTTCCTTGAATCTAAAGTCTGAAAAATATCTCTGTGTTGCTTTACAGAGGGAACAGTGTATACTATAACAGAAAATATTACAAACAGCATTTTTTCTAGAGCAAATGCAGATGCACATTTCACATCACACTATGAGTATCCTTTGATAAGACTTAAAGCATTTATTAGTTTTCTAAGATTGAACTACCACAAATTTGCTAGCTTAAGACAATAGAAATGTATTCAGTTAAAGTCCTGGAGGCCAGAAGTCCAAAATCAAGTTGTCAGCAGGGCTCCCTCAGAAAGATCTAGTTGAGAATCTCTCCTTGCCCCTTCCAGCTTCTGGTGGCTACAGGCATTTCTTGGCTTGTGGTAGCATATCTCCAAAACTCTATATTTGTCTTCACATAGTCTTCTCCTTTTCTCCCTGTGAGTCTCTCCTCTTAAAAGGACACTTGTCATTGGATTTAAGGCCCACCTGGGTAATCCAGGGTAATCTCTTCTTGATATCCTTAGCTAAATTATATCTGCAAAGACACTTTTTCCAAAAAGGATCACATTCAGAAGTTCTAGGCATTAGGATCAGGATTAGAACATGGACATAACTTTTGGTTGGTTACCATTCAACCCTAAATTAAACACTATAGATATAATTGTTTTTTTAAAAATAAGATTCTTGGAGAATCCAATTTAAAGTTAATAATAATAATAACAAACAATTTATTGAACTTTTACTGTGTGCCAGTTGCTCTGCTGTCAGGCTGCCTGTGTGTAAATTTTAGCTCAATCATTTATTGACTATGGTACCTTGGGTTAATTCCTATTCTTTTTGACCTGTTTTTCTCACATATAAAATAGAGAAGGTACTAAAAGCACCCACCTGGCAGGCGTGTTGTGGAGATAAGAGCATTTCTGTTTGTGTATAACATATTTGTATGTTCCTGTGTGTATTTGTGTGTCAGAGACAAGGACCCGCTATTATTACAAAACTGACTCTTGCCTCCTCCTATTTCATATCCTATAATTTATCCACAATAAGTGCTTCCACCATGATAAAAAAAGAAACAGTCCCCTCGAAAGACATTTAGATTTATACAACAAGCATTCTGCTTACATTGTTATATTTCTGATAATTTCAAGGGTACAATAAACACACATTGGCACTGCAGAAGCATACTAATTTCTAGTGGATTGTGAGTTTCAGTTCACAAACCACAAGCAGAAGAAGATAGTAACTCTATTAGCATTTGAAAAGTATAAAACACTATTGAGCACAAATGGTCTTGCTACAATAACTGCAAAACCTGAAGTTAAGAACATAAAAAGTGAAAGAGCATTATTGAAAAGCAAAGTGAGGTCTTCAAGAAAGGGCACCCTGCAATTTTCTGGAGGGCATAGCAATTCAATAAGGAACTCAGAGGCTTAGCAAATATTAAGAAAACAATTCTGAGGCTCCAGTTGAAGATAGTGGACTGAATATACACGTCCCCTGAAACAACCCACGAAAATGAGTATAGAAGTGTTTTTAAAAGCACAAACAGAGAATGGCAAAGGGAAAATAAGAGAATAACAAAAATTTGAAAGCTGGAAAGTGTGGTACAAGGTGGAGACTGCGCTCATCAGAAAGAACAAAATCCTAAGAAGCAGGCAGCACAAAACTGAGAAACAACATGATGTGCCTGCCCAACTCCCAAAGATTCAAGAATTTCCCAACTCACCTGAAAGTGCTAGTGAAAAGGGACCAAAAACAAGCAGAATGTCTTAAGACTTAGTAAAGAATCAGCTGAACTCCCGAGATTCCATCCCCTCTCTTGACAGTTAAACAACTGACAATTCTCTACCATCTTCGTCTGCCAAGGACTGGCAATGTATTTTTTGGGGGAGAGGGTAAAACAGAGTTTCAGAACTAGAAGAAATCACTTGTATTTGGGTTGAAGTATTATGTTAAATATAGGGAGGAATTCAGAGGAAAAGATTATACTGAATATTGAAAGTCTCCAGGTGTCTCCATCTACCCATGTGAGTTTCAGTTCACAAGAGGCTGGCAAGCAAACTGATAATTTACAGGCATAGAACTGAAAGATACTTCACTCAGAAATATACCATCTCCAAAAGAAAAGATCACAAATAGAGCTATTGGCATTTCCTCAATAAAATAGCACAGCTAGATTTTCCTACAATGAAACCCAGAGTCATTAATTTTCTTTCCTCCCTCCCTAGGCTTAGAACTTCCAATTTGTTATGTAGTAACTTACTCTTAAATAGAAGCAGAGAGACAAGTTATATTAGATTAATAAGGAAAGCCTCTAGCATAAAAGGTGAGATCAAAACAAGAAAAAAAGCAACTTTGGAAAAAAAATTGATGTTAAGAAAAGAGATTAAATCTTCAAAAAATACTCATAAAATAAGAGAAAATATTACATCTATGAAACAAGAATAGAAAATATAAAGAAAGACATTAGTTAAATTAAAATTAATACTCAATAGAAGCTTGGAAGACAGAGTTGTAGACATCTTTTAGAAAGTAAACAAAGCACAAAGACCCCATAGATGTGAACAGACACTTAGCTGGGAAACTGAACGTCATGGTTTGGAGTTATATGTACCCCAGAGAAACATCTTTGTAAACTTAATCCATTCCTGTGGGTGTGAACCCATTGTAATTAGGACCTCTTAATGATGTTACTTCAATTAAGATGTGGTCCAGGATGGGTCTTAATCCTTTTACTGGAGTCTTTTATAAGCAGAACAAAAATCAGACAGGGAGAAAGCCACAGAGGCAGCAGTCAGGAGCTGAACATCATCAGAATCCAAAAGAGAAGGGAGAGGCCCGGAGAGGCCACCATGTGCATTGCCATGCAACAGAGGTACCCCAGACCACGGATGGCCAACAGCCAGAATGCTACAGTCTTCAGGGAGAAAGCATCACCTTGATGATTCCTTGATTTGGACTTTTTCTTAACTTCAAGACTGTGAGCCATTAAATTCCCATTGTTTAAGCCAGCCCATTTCCTGGTATTTGTGTGAGCAACCAAGGAAACTAAAACATTGGGCTTCCACCCCCACTTGCAAGTAATGCGGTGGCACCTCTCTTCACCAACAGGGCCAGTGTCTGAAAAAGCCTACTAAAATGTAAGATTTAAATAAGATCCAGAATCTCATAGCATAATATCCAAAATGTCCAAGTTTCAATAAGAAATCACTTGTCATACCAAGAACCAGAAAAAATTCACCTTGAATGAAAAAAAAAACAATCAATAGACATAAACACTGAAATGATGGAGATATTAGAATTATCTGACAAAGACTTTAAAGCTGTCCTAAATTACTTAACAAGCAATTACATACATCCTTTAAATAAATGAAGAAGAATAGAGAATTTTAGCAATGATTGCATGTATCAGCAAGGAAAATAGAAATGGAAGCAAAGAAAAATAGAAAATACAAAGAAAAACATAGAAATTCAGCACTGAAAAATATAGTAACTGATAGAAAACATTCAATGAATGGGCTCAACAGCAGAATGAAGAGGAAAGATGAAAGAATCTGTGAATGTGAAGATAAAAAAATAAGAATTACACAACCTGAACAGAGACAAAATAGACTGAAAAACAGGAATATAGACTCAGGGACCTGAGGGGTTATAATAAAAGATCTAATAGTCATGTCATCAGGATTTGTAGACAGAGGAGAGAGAGAGAGGGTAAACTAAGAAATATTAAAAGAAATAATGACTGAAAACTTCCCAAATTTGATAAAAGATATAAGTCTTCAGATTCAAGAAGTTGAATGAATGCAAACAGGATAAATCCGAAGAAATCCTACCAAGACATACCATATTTAAATTTTTGAAAACTTCTTTCATGAAAAAAGTTATAAAAACAGCAAGAGAAACAGCACCATATCTAGTGTGGAGAAATAATTCAAATGGCAGCAGATTTCTCGTCAGAATCCATGGAAGCCAGAAGGAAGTGACACATATTTCTGAAGTATTGAATGAAATGAAATGTTAACCCAGAATTCTATATCCAGAACAAATATCATTCAGGAAAAGAGAAGAAATCAAGATATTCCCAGATGAAGGAAAACGAAGAGAATTTGTTGCCAGCAGAACTAACTTAAAAGACTGGCTAAAGGAAATGATCTAAACAGAAAGTAAATTATAAATAAATATATCTTAGAATGTTAGGAAGTAAGAATGAACAACAGAATGAGTCAAAAGATGGGGTAAATTTAGTAGACTTTTCTATTCCTCTTTAGTTTTTATTATGTTTAATAATTTAAACACAAATATAACATGGCCTGCTGTGCTTCCCAATGTAAACAAAAGCAGTATTTAAGACAATTATAACTGGGGAGGGAAAAGGTTTCTAAAGGAAGGCAAGATTTCTAGTCCTTACTTTAACTGGTAAATGTCAACACCAGTTCCAGAAATAAGGAACCCAACAGAGAGAAGTGAAGGGAGGTTCCAGGATAAACCTTTAGTGCTGACCTAAATATGCACCAATACAGATCGGGGTAGGGAAAGAAGTTCCAAGAGGAATGTTTCCAACAAAATGAAGTTGATAAAATATGTTCAATGTTTGGTCACATTGAGAGGATTGTTAGGAAATTAGGAGAGAATTGAGGGATGAAATATATAACAAAAACAAACCAAAATAAGACAATTATTATTTTCAGGGAAGAGAAAATGGTGCAAAGGAAGGAAATAAAAGCATAATTACAAGTATCTGCTAACATTGGTGTTTACAGCCATAATGATATAAACACTGAAGATTTATTTACCCCAAGTGATCATATAATTATATTGGAGAGCATTATAAAGAGCATATGGAAGGAGTGGGAAAAGAGAACTGAATTCCCATATGGTAAATCAATAGCTACTGCTCAAAACTGAAAAAACAAGAATTAGTGGTTCCCAAAAAGCAGAGAGTATCTACAACTGCAAGCAAGACAGTTCCACCCATCTGCCCCGTGGGATCTAAGGTCCCTCTCAATCAGAAGCAGAATGGGCATCACCATGCCCAAATCCTCAGGACTGAGGAACGAACAAACATAAGGGGGGAATTCAACTATGGACTAAAGTAGACATTATTATTCTAGTAATGGAAGAACTTGTATCATTGATTTAAAGACAGTGGTCACCAGAGTTTCTGAGGCAAGGGAAAGGGAAGAATAGGTGTAACATGGGACATTTTTGGGACATCGAAATTGTTCTGCATGATAGTGAAATGCCAATACAGGCCATTAATACATTTTGTCAAAACCTATAAAATTGTGAAGTGCAAGGTGTAAAACATAATGTAAACTATAGATCTGCTTAGCAGCAATGCTTCAATATGTGTTCATCTATTGTAACAAATGTACCACAGTAATGAAAGATGTTGTTAATGGGGTAGAGTATGGGAGAGACATGGGGTGAAGTATATGGGAATCCCCTATATTTTTGATGTAACATTTACATAATCTAAAATTTCTTTAAAAGAAAAGAATTAGTGCCATAGCTATATTATTTGACCAAAGAAATAGTAAACAGAGCTGAAAAAGTGGGGGAGGGGATGTTGTTTTTCATAATAAGCTTTGTAGAAATATTTATTTAATCAAAACTATATCTATATATAAAACAGCATACCATGACTCAGACAAATTCTATGCCCTACTATTGTATATATAACAACAATTTAGGAAACTTTCAAACTACCACATAAAAATTTCAATGCACAAGGAAAGTATTCTTAAACCCAGAAGAAACATTTTCTGATATGGAAAAAATCTGGTTTATATTTTAACCAAAAACTGGAAGTTATCTAAAAAAAATCCCACAGAAGCCAGTGGTTTTATTTTGCTTCTTAATATTCTAAGATGTCATCCTGCCAAACACAGAAAAATCTGCACAAGTATGTCTTTTTAAAACTAGATAAAATGACATGTTTGGGACATTAATATATCAAAATAGAAGAGTGTAACCCAAACATTTTGAAATCTCAAGTGTATAACCCAAATATTTTATCACTGAAGATGTATTTTTATTTGGAACAATCTGATGAAAATTCAACTATGTCAAGTAGAAATGCAGAATTTATCATCAATGCGTTCAGCTCCTGACTGCTTCACACAGCATTTTCATTTATTTTATCATGATCATGTCCTAAATTTAATTTATTTCTATCATCAGAATAAAATTGATAACACTATCTCCAGGTCAATTGTGAGCTGACATTAATTTAATACTTCCAAAACCTTCATGAACAATTGTCATTTCTTGCATTTAAATTTTAATTTAGGCTAAATTAGCTGATTTAAAGCAGTGATGAAATTTTTCTTGAACTATGAAGATACGTTTTTGACTGGCCTCATTCCCACCCCACACTTTCCGGACAACGGATGGGGTAAACTGTGTCTATAACAATGGCAATGGATCGGTTCAGTTCATCTAGACTAGCAGTTCTGAACTTTTATTGTGTATCAGAATCACCTAGGGAGCTTTATAAAAACCACAGATGCTCAGGCCCTTTCCCCAGAGATTCTTTTTTTCTCAATTTCGTTAAGAGCTTTATTGAGATGTAATGCACATGCCATACAATTCAATCAATGTTTTCAGTACATTGAATGGTTTTTACTATATTCACAGACCTGTGCAGCCATCACCACAATCAAGTTTAAAAGATTTATATCACTTCAAAATGAAACCTGTCCCCATTAGCTATCACTCACCAACCCATTCCCAGCCCCACCTCTAAAGCAACCAACCGCTAGTCTACTTTCTGTCTCTATGGGTTTGTCTTTTGGACATTTCATACAAATGAAAAAGTGACATTTTGGTATCTGGTGTCTTTCACTTAGCACAATGTTTTCAAGGTTCATCCATGTTGTAGCATGAATCAGTATGTCATTTCTTTTTATTGTCAAATTATATTCTATTGTATGGATAGACCACATCTTATTTATGCATTCTTGTTGATGGACATTGGGGTCGCGTCCACTTTCTGGCTATTATGAATAATGCTGTTACAAACATTCATGTACAAGTTTTGCATAGACATATGCTTGAAAAGTTTCTTTGGTATGGTCCTAGAAGTGGAATTGTTGGGCCACATGCTCACTCCATGTTTAACTGTGGGGTAGCTACTAGACTGCTTGCCAAAGGGGCTGCTTATTGGTGCCTACTTACGGATGTGTAAGTTAGTCCTTCTCCTTGTTCTATGCTCCCTTATACCACTTCCACTCCAGTTGGTCAAACAAACTCAAACTGAAACAGTTTGTGCATAAAGAAGCCTGGTCTCTCCAAGTAGAATTAGATGCCTTTTCCTTTATGCCCCAAAAGGGATCTAAGTATCCTCCGTGTGCTCTCCAAAATGCTCTACATTTTCTCGTCATTTAATTCAACCCTATTTTACAGATGAGAAGTTGAGGCTCTAAATGGTTAACGTGCACAAGGTCCTTGCACATGGCAGAGCCAGATTTGTCCCCAAAACTATTTGACTCTCAAGCTGCTGACCTTCCCGTTATCACACTTACTTTTCCATTGTAACACTTCACAAGAAGTTGAAACTATTTTGAGCATGTCCTGTACTTTAACAGTCCCCCCCACCCCAAAACGCTTTTTTCTCCAAACATTAGTTGTTCATTTCTTGCTTTATGTGATTATTCCTTCAAGAGAGCACACTGATTATTTTTACTCCTGATACTATGCTAAGCCTGGGCATATAATTGTACCCCTGCCCTCCTGGAGGTGATCGTCTGGTGGGGGGAGACAGGTGTGAATCTTTAATCTCAAATATACATGTCTAATTAACTCTGATAAAGGAGAGATGCTCAGTGCTAACGAGAGTGTGCAGGACTTCTAATTTTGGTGGGCGTTTGCCTGTACATCATTTCCATTAGGAACTGTCCCTCCCCTACTCCGTGCAATTCTGGGAACGGCCTGCCAATCACAGAACTCCAAATCTGGCCAGAAGGTTGGTGAGCTGGCCCAGCCTGGTCACCCATGGTATACTACCTTTCCAGCCACAGTGAATAAACCAAGGGGGGACATAATACTAGAGCCAGACATCCCTGGTTAGGACAGGTCAGGACATGCTGCGGTAATAAGCAACCATGCAAATCTCCACAGTGTAAAAGCACAAGGATAGTTCTCCCTCACCCAATACTTCCATCACGACGTGCTGACAGAGGTTCCATCTGCCATATGCTTCCATGATCACAGATGCAAAGAAAGCAAGAGCACGCTGCACCATACACTGACTCTTCAAGCTGCTTCCCAGAGAGAACGCACATCACTTCTTTGGCCAAAGCAAGTCACAATGGCAATGGCTGAGTTCAAAAGGGAGGCTATATAAATTCCTTCTGCAGGATCAGACATCAGATTCTTCTGGGTCGTTCATTGTCTTTTCTGCACAGATAATAAAAGCTTAGGGCTGTCTGCAGCCACGCTCATCCTTCACTTACCACATAAGGGAACCACTCTGCAGGAGTAAATGAGGCCAAAACACAACAAAACAAAAAACTCTGAGAGACTGAGTTCAGGGGAGTCACAGAAGACCCCAAGTTGTTTATTCCTTCACTCCTGGATATTTTTGTTGTAAGAGACAATAAACTCTTTCTTTTCCTTTTTGCTTAAAACGGATTTCTATAACCACCAGTGCCCAGAGTAAATTTATCTGGAAGGGCAGGGCAGGCTTCTCTGTGGATGTGGCATTGTAAACTGACATGTCAAAGCTGTTAGTGAATAATCAAGTGGCTTTATGAGATTCAAACTTGATAATTTCAATGTCCTTGTCTAAACAAAGGGATTATAATATCTACTTCATTAATTCTTATAAGTATAAAAGGAGCTTATGCAATCTAACTGACCATCTATCAGGTGTTCATTAAAGTGTAAGCTCTCTGTTTCTTCCTTATTTCCCTTATTTCTTCTCTCTTTCTTTCCTCGTGGCCAAAGACCATGAAGTATTTCATATTCTTATCACTATAATGCAACAAATGTTTAGGAGACTTAAGAATGAATGAATGAATGAATGAATGAATATTCCAATCATAAGCAAAATGCCAGTGTACTGAAGTCTTGAATTCAGAGCCACAAGCAATTAAGTTATATCACACACAAGGGGCTTTCCAGTGATCATTGAACTGGCAGAAAGACACACCTGCTATGTGCTTCAGCTACATGTCCAATTCACTCGACCATAACATGAGGCATTAGATAATTTCTGTGCAAATATTTATCCATTTGTCCAGAGAAATTACATCAGTCTGGATAAAAGTAGAGTAGAGCACAGGTGTATAGAACCTAGAATTCATGTCAATGCACCATCATCATTTTGTTATCTGTTTTTGCTTTACAAATTAACTGCCACATGCACTACTCAATTCAGAGCAGAAGTTGCATCAGCTGTGATTAGATCCATCTTTATGTACCCTGAGAGGATTTGATTCCAGCAAAAAGTAACAAGGAAAAAATGAAACACTTGGTCAGCACCAGGAAGAAAAATAAAGATCACTAAAAATGTGGTTACAGAAACAGTTTACAACTGTGATCATTTTAAAAACTTGTATATAAAAATTGCTATATTCATTTTGAGATTCTCATTTATTAGTAAACTTTTTCTCAATTAATTTTAAAGAGGCCAAATCATTCTATATTCTTTGGTCATATCAAAGTTTAAAACAAGGAAGGAGGCCCTGTTTTTATTTGTTTGTTTGTTTAGAAAAGGCTATAGGAAAAAATAATTTAGTGATTTATTCTATAACATTTTTTTTCATGTATAATGGATTGGTTTGCACACAGAACGGGACTGAAAAATAGTAATAATAATAGTAATAAATATTAATATTTTATAGTATTTTACAAACTTAAAAAGCATTTCCACACAAATGTATTTTCTACAGAAAACTCTGAAAGAGAGAGAATAAGGAAAACCACTAATTTACATCAGAGGAACCCAAGACTTGGATTTGCCAAAGGAGCTGCCCAGTACCTTCGCTAGAGAGTGATTTTGCTGAGTCTGGAACTCAGGTCTCTGCTTTGCTCACTTTCATTGTGTAGACTTTAGAGCCACCCTGGGCTCCGGTCTCAATTCCTGACACATTAATCATGCCACCAGGGGTAGGGGTAAGCCATTAAATCTCTCTGTGCTTCAGGATCCTCATCTGCAAAATGAAACTAATAACAGCTCCTCTCTGTTGTTAATTCTTGCACCAACATCTGGAGCTCAATAAGCATCTGCGTTTGTGATACCTACTCAATACTCTTTGCACTGTATCATATGATCTCCCGACAAGGTGATTTTTCAAATAGTTTGCAGGTTTAAGAAACAGATAAACCTGAATTTGAATTCTCTCCCTGATATTTATTATCTGTGTGAACTTGGGCAGGTTACAGAAGGCTTCTGAGCCCATTGCCTCATCATTGATAAGGAAATAATTACTGTCACTTCACACTTACTTAAATGAAATAAGGCCATAAATCATTTAGTGTGTGTTCAGCACAGTTTAAGCACATTATAAATGGTAGTTATCATTATCTAATGCATATAAGTGATGTTTTTTGTAGCTGAAGCTCTCCCCTGCAGCTACAAGACCTCTAAACTCATGCAAAGTCAGCCTTCAAAGGTTTCTTGGAATTCCCAAGAATTCTCAGCAACCCATGGCATCTACCAGAGATTTTCTTCCTCTCCAGTACAGATCGCTTGGTTAAGGAAGGAGCTTAGTCACAAACTCCTTTGGGGTTCAGGGAATCATCTTATTGGTTATTTAGGATGGGTCAAACCAACATGACAATAAAACTCCAAAGGAAGAGAGTCTCTGATTATCACCACTAAAGCTAATGCTAACGCTGACACTGACATTAATACTAATATATGTGACACAGTATAACATATATTGAATGCTAACTAAGTTTCAAGTTCTAAGGGAATAAAAACTCTAGAATATAGGTCTTACTATCATTCTCATGTAATAAGGTGTAGAGTTGGTAAGCAGCTGTGGGAGATTGACTTATGTGCCCAGATTTAGACATGTTCATAATATTAATATGCATTCCTGTGGGTATGAACCCATGCAAATAGAATCTCTGGAAGGTGTCATTTTTAGTCAAGGTATGGTCCAACTGAATGACAGTGGGTCTTAAACTGGATTACTGGAGGCCTTACAAAGAACAAGAAGCCAGAAGTTGGAGGTAAACCAAGAAAACAGAAGAAAGGAGAAGCCATCACCATGTGGTGAGAAAGCCAAGGAAACCCAAGGATTACCAGCAGCCGGCAACAGAAGGCTGCAGTCCTTGGGGAGAAAGCAACCCTTGCTGATATCTTGATGTTGGATTTTTGGCATGGAAACAGTAAGTCAATAAATGCTTTTATTTAAGCCAACTCATTGTGTAGTATTTATGATAGCCCAGACAAAGTAAGACTGTTTTTAGTAGTTGGAATGGGGTGATCAATCGTGATTACCAAGAGGAAATTGGACTGTTGCTACACAAGTAAGGTAAAGAAGCATATGCCTAGAATGCAGGAAATCCCTTCCTGAATTTCTTAGTACTACCATGCTCTGTGCTTAAAGCCAATGGAAAACTATAACAATCCAGTCCAGGCAGGACTACTAATGGTCCAGACCCATCAGGAATGAAGGTCTGGGTCATCCCACCAGGCAAAGAACCATGACCTGCTGAGGTGCTTGCTAAGGCTAAAGGGAATAGAGAATGCATAATGGAAGAAGGTAGTAATAAATACCAGCTATGACCATGTGACCAGTTGCAGAAACAAGGACTGTAATGAAAAAGAGTATTTCTTCTTTACTTTGTTATGAACATGTTTGTATTTGTATACATAGCAAACATCTTTGCTTTTCCTATAACATAAGTTGTTTACACTTTATTTTATAGGATATCAAGGATAAGAGTGAGTACCATCAGGACTTGCATCTTCTTCTGGGAAAGAGTTCGTGTGTTTTAGGTTGAATGCAGGACAGTTGTATACATTAGGCAAAAGTATGACTATGCTATTGTCTTTATTTGAAGATTAATTTTGGTTTAAGGAGATGTGTGTGGATACCAGTCTGACAAGGAATGGGCAGTGATGGTGAAGTTCATGCATCAGTTTGTAGGTTATGGTGTCCATTTGTTTGGTAAAGCAAAAGCACTGTTTAGATGATTACTGTGAGGGTATTTCACAGATGGATTTGGATGTATACTCAATTTATTGCATATATGACTGGTAGTATCTACATTCAAAAAAGAACACCGCCCTCAGAAATGAGGGGAGTCTCCCCATCCAATCAGTTGGAGGTCTTAAAGCCAAAAGTTTCTAGTTCAGCTGCACGCAGATGGCTTCTCCTGGGGAATTCAACCTCACCTTCACTTGAGTTTGCAACTTGTGGCCCACCCTAAGGAGTTTGGACTTGCCCATTCCCACAATCATGGGAGCCAATTCCTATAATAAATCTCATAATAATTACATATAATCTCCTGCTCCGTTTCTCTGGAGAACCCAGACTAACACAGATGCTTTCCCAAGCTGACGAGTAGCAGTGCTGTAGTTTGAACCCAGAAAACCTGATCCCAGTACCTGCAAACAAATTCATTAACTTCAATTCCTGTACTATAGTGAAAGCTTGTATTCTTGGATTCTTTACGAGAACTAGATATCTGTGCAACTACTGTGAGGCCTCAGCAAATTAGATTCCAAATGCTGTGCTTTGGTGAAGTGATTTATTCTTAGATGTCAGAAACTTAAGCCACTGGTATCCTGTATCTTTGCAGTGTCTGATATTCCAAAGCATTTAAAAAGAAGCATAAGTCAAAATATCAAAGACAGGACTTTCAGAGTTTATAGCATCCATCTCCCACAGAACCCATAAATAACCTGAAGTAAACCTGAGAAGCCCTAGGAAACTAAAAGATACTTCTTTTAAAATGACAGAGAAGGAATGAGTAATGACAAGATGTCCCTGTGGAAAAATATCACAGCTGTCAAGCACAACAAACAGACTGTCAGGAGGAAGCTTCTCTGCAGCTGCCAATCCCGAGCGGGGCTACCGACTTCTACACAACTCTCTGAAGTATTCATTTTTACATTTAATTTTAGAAAAAAAATGAACCACTGCAAAAGATAGGGAGGAAATCACCCATCAACTGTGCCATGGAAACTTCCTTCAGATCATCTGTCTCCTGCTCCAAATGGGACAGCAGATGAACAAGGAAGAAAAATCTAAGGTTTTGAGGGCAGGCCACATGATAGATTTCCCTAAAGAAAACTAGAGTTAAATCCCAGAAGTCGACAGTAGGCCTTGTCAGTTCTATTTCAATGAGGAGACATTTGTCCTTTTGCAAGCAAACCACATTGGCCATTTCAAACTGTGTGAGCTAAAGAAGAAAATAGCTGCATTTTAATTTCACAGAAAAGTTTCATATCAGTCTGAGACCAACGCTACTAGTGATGATTAAGAAATCAAAAATATAAACATGAGCTGAATTTTTTATAGGTAATAGAGACTGAAGACTGCTGAGAGTAAAGACTTCCTCGTTTCAAGGGTATATTATCCACTTAGCTGAATTGCAAATTGAATGTTGTACAATATTCAATGCGTCAATCAAAAATTCATCTTTAATGTTCTGATCAACTATTCTAAGCTCTGTGCTAGGAATTATGAGACATACAAAGAAGTCTCATGCTCAGCCCCTAACCTCATGAAACTATAGCCTAGCTTGCAAGTTGGAAAGAGTAGCATGTATTCTACAAACATCCACTGAGTGCCAGGAAAGTTACCAGACATGTAGGAGTCAAAGGTGGCTAAAGCAGCTTCTGCCTTCAAAAAATTCACAGTTGATTTCGAGAAAAATCTCTACCAATACTGATGCTTTTGTTTTTTTAATAAGCGTTAATACAGAGATAGCTAAAAAAAAAAAAAATTACCATTCATTTAGTCCCTCCCAGTTTCCACATAAGCCTCTGCCATGTTCAAAACATCATATTAAAGTACACATGCTTATCAGTAAAAATACAGCAGCTGAGGGTCAGAGAGATGACATGCCTTGCATATATTCACACACATCATTCCTTTGGGAATGATGGTTCTTTTTCAACTTTAAATTTAAAAAATTACTGTTGCAATATTTCATCTCTGCTGACAATTTATATTAGGAAATAGCAGAAGTGAACTACCTGTAAGTACTCTATGGAAACTTTAGTTCCTTACCGTCTTCCTGCACATCGACCACTAGGTGGCGGTAACTGCACATTTATTCTAAAGAACCAGTCAGAGGAGGCCCAGTCTGAGAAATGATTCTATGGTCACCATTTCAGTATTTTCCTTCACAAAAAGAACTTAAAAAAACATCTAAATCTCCACATTATTATTAGCTACAGCAAATGGGTCACAGAGGGATGGATGTTTTAGATTATGCAATGCCTTTGCTATATGTGTGCTACAAACTGGATGTGTCTTTCATAGCTCACTTGTTTATGACTTAAAAAGTTTTGTATTCAGTTTCCTTAGAAACAACATAAACAAAAAGATGTAATTTTTCCCTGTGAATGTCACTGCTTTTATGCACAAAAGAAAGCATTATATTTGTGTTGTTTTTTGTTCAATCGTTGATGGGGCAGATCACTTTATGGGAGCCTTGTATTATTACGTCTATTTAAGTAAATATGACTTCTAAGACAATCTGTTCAGATTTCAGTTTTCAACAATTGCTGGTGAAAATGAACATCAAATTCAGTTTGTTTAGGTTTAAAGTAAATTGATTTGAATGTGAGCCCAGAACAGAAGTATGGTTTCTTCACATTTTCAGTCTCAACATCCTTTTCAGACACTAGGAGAAGCATGGAAATGCTAGTTTGGTTATGAAACCACCATGAAAAGTCAGCTCAGTGTGTCATTTAACGGAAAAGGCTCGAGGCACAGCCATTATGTGTCAGGGAAATGAAGGAATCTGGGAAAAAGCCACATACAGCCCATATGTGCATTAAGTTTAAGCCATGAGAAGAGAGGATGAGAGTTTGGAGGAAAAAATGAAAATAATTCAAAGTAAGTGCCACACTCATTTTCATGGGGAATAACATCATCAGATTGTTGATCAACAGTTTCCCTAATAAATGTGGACAATCCTTAAAACATAATCAAAGCAACTTATGGGTTAAAAACCCATTTCTTTGATGCTGGAAATGCTTATAAGCAACCACTACAATAATCAGACACTCTACCTACATACACACTCACTTTATCCTATCTTCAGAGAATTTTATGGAGTACACTCAATTTCCATATATAGGAGAAGATTTAGAGAAGGAGTTTACCTTATCAAAACCTCACATTGTGATAGTTTTATGTTCCATTGCTCAACTTGAAATAAAAAACAAAACCTGATTTTCAGGACAAGTTATTATACTTCCATTTGAATACGAAATAGAAAAACATAAAAAGAAAAAAGAGTATTTTTAATCACCAGAAGAGGGCTCTAGCTTCAAACGTAAAAATACCCTGCTCCAAGGTTAAAGTACCTTTGTTATCCTGAATGATGCTTCAGTATAATCTAGTTTTATCATTGCACTGTAATCTAAAAAGGGCCCTAACCATATCTTTAAAGAATAGAATTATTGCTTTCCAGGATATCATCATGTACAGTACTAAGATTGGCTGTTATTTACCAAAGTTAATGACAACAGAAATTAAAATGATACCATTTTGTAGCATCACCATTGTCAGTGTTTACAACTGAAATGCTTAGTTCTTGCATATATTCAACTGAAATATATCATCTCTTTATTTGCTTGCATATTTCACAAAATCTGTACTCTGCAATGCATCATTTAATGAGGACTGCTTTTTTTCCTTCTTAATTGGAAAACAAATCAGCCATATGAGAGATTGAAGAGGAAGAAAAGGCAAAAGGATGAAGGTTACAAGTACTACTTTTAGTAAATTCTGCTTATGTCAAAAAACAAGAAAAGAACTATAATTTATTTGGGCAAAGGGGATGATGTGAATCCCCTCCAGCGGACGCCCATGTCTGCAACAGAGGGACACTTCAGAGTCACCCCGAGTTAGCTGGAGGGAGCCTGGCTCCATTGTTGACTAGTTGTGTGACTTTGGACAGGTTACATAACAAACAAGCTTTATTTTCTCAACTGTGAAAAGCAAATAACAATGGCACCTGCCTCATAGGTACTCTTTACCCCAACACCCTTTCTGATTTTTTCAGGCACTTATTATTTTCTGATTTTTTTTTTTTTTTTTTTTTTTTTTTTTTTGCCACTTACTTATCTATTTTGTTTCTCTCTGTCCATAGACCATAAACTCCATAAGCACACAGATATTATCTGTCGTGTCCTCTACCTTATTCCCAGTTTCTGGAACATGATAGCCCTTCAAAACATGGCAGCTCAGGGAGTCAGGGGAAGATGTGAAGATTTGCCAGGATAATACGCCCCAGGGGCTGAACCCAGAGGTTGGCACTTGGTGAGCCCTTCGGGTTAGCCATACACTTTATTTCCATTGTATCAATTTTTTATATTTACCTTCTTCTAATCGGCAGATCTTATCGATTCTTTCATTTGTGCTAGTGATATAAGGGGAACTTCGCAAATTAACTTAAGTCAAAATGTATTGGTTCAAAGAAAACAATTAAATAAATAGTAGTATAGGGGTGTGTAGAAATAACATAATTGTGAAAGTGGCCATGAATAGGTGAAGTTTGGGAAATCCACTAGATGGAGAGCAAGCATAACTGGAGGTCAGGATCAAGAGTGTCACCTGAAGCTTGGGGGAGTAGGGAAGGACTTAATTTGATAGCTGGGTCTTTGAGAGCAGGCTGAGGTCAACAGAGAGAAAGTAAAGGGGAATCTGTTGTGACTGAGCAGAAAAATGTTCAAAGGTCTAACAGCCATTCTAAGTTAATGGAGGAAAATCACTGATTGTGGAGTGTCATAACTTATAAAATTATTTATTGGACTTGATTCTGTGACATTGAGAAGAATCCACAGTTTCTGATTTCTTTACAAACACCAAACCTAGAAAACTGGACATGACCATCAAGGACATTATTCTAAATGCTAAGAGACTAGGAGAGAAATTTAGAAACACACCTTTGGCTCAGCATCAACAGTGAAGGAAGGAATGCTACTACCTTAAGTGTTTAGGGATGGAAAATTTTCTTTCTGAGAAGCAAAGTGAAGTAAGAAAGCAAAGTTAAGATAATGTTCAATCCCAGGTTTTGCTGTATCTTTAAAGGTAACAAAGCATAAAATGGGTTTCTGAAAAAAAAAAAAAAAAAAACTACACCAAATATAAATGGAAATTTGTAAATCCAATCTAAATGTAATAGTATCAGTTCTTCTGTAGGAAGTGTTATGGAAGATATCCATTTTAAAAAGACAAGTAGTTATTCAATAACAGAAAAAGTAAAATTTACACTTTATAATTCACAAGGCATAAGGTAAGAGAAAAATAAAATATCACCTGAATCCTTACCTTAAGTGGAAATATCTAATTCCATTTAATCATCCAAAATTTCCCCCTACAAAATATCAGCCAGGCTTGGGACAAATATCTATTTAAGGAAAAAAACATGAAAATATTCAAGATGAGAAGAGAGCATTTATTGTATCACTTAAGAGTAAACTTAATTTTAATCTATGTCAAGAGCCACAACTCTTAAATTGCTTGATTGAATGGTTCACTTTTCAATGAATTATTTGATGTTATGAAAATATATACTTGGAGACAGAATGAGTGTTGGTAACTTCCTGAAGGTGCCTGAGTGACCAGAGCATATATTAAAGCACAAGGATGCTTGAAAGAGTGAGACTTTCCATCTGTGGAGCTTTCAACAACAAACTCTGGGGCAGTTCATAGCATATGAGACGCTGGCTTAAAAAATTCCTGAGACCTGAAGTTCCCTTTCTCTCTCCAGCCAAATTGGGTTACCCCAGAGCATTATAAGTGAATGTGGCTTTGATTCTCAGTCTGAAGATTCCCTGAGAACCTACTCTGTCCATGAAGTAAAATGATGTTAATATAAAAACTAAGTCTTCAGGCACGGAAAAAAATCTTATACCAAATTACTTAGGATTTATCAAAGTAAGTAAAGACTCCAGATCAGCTTAAATATACTTCCCATTTGAATTGTTTAAGGTTGTTTTTGGATGCCATTTATATGTGTACATTTTACACATTTTTTCCTGCTGCTTTCTGCCTCAATTTCCCTTAAAAATAGATCAGTTAAAAGAGATGCAAGCATATATTGTGCAATCTCTAGTAAATACCACAACTGGAACACAGTCTTTTCTTAAATAAACAAATAAATAAACCCTAATAAACCTGGAGATCTCTGTGATTTAGTTAGTGATATCACGTTAAAATATTTTAAGCAAGTTTTATTCTCTAATCCTCTATCTCAGAATGCTAAGGGATTTGGTTCATATCCCCCTGTAATATGTTCCTTACCCATTTTTCTCTCTTTCCCAATTACCTCACAATATAAGTTTTCTGGAGCCTTCCAAACTCTTTCCCCAAACCAGCTTTCGCCACTCCATGTTCTCTCCATCTCATCAAGCTTTTTATGCATTATATGAACACAACCCCTCCCACTCAGGACTTGACTACTCCATACTGGTCCTTCTCTGTCTATTCTCTTACTTGGCATCACAGAATCTAGAATTCTATGAAGCAAAGACACATTATTCAGATAGAGAAAGCTGCATGAAATGAACCAGGTAAATTATGTATCCAAAGAATGCACTTTTCAAGATAATGAGTTATTTCGTTAAAGCATCCCTCCCTTATTTTGTGAAAGGAAATAATCATCACCAAGCAATCAACTATATGTGTATGCTACTCTTATTTTTTAAATAATACATTCATACATTATTTGATGGTAATGAATCGATATTGTATATTAGAAATTTTATTTTTTATCTGAATAACAATCATGCAGAGTGTGAATATGAGACTGACATAGTTTTCAATGATTTTAAATCTGCAGTTTTCAAGTGGCAAGATAGCTTATCCCAGAAAGGTACATAGTTTGTGAATGTCTCGCCCTTTATGAGATCAGGATCTATGAGATCTGTTATAAAATGATAGCCATGCCAAGAAAAAAGCTTTTAGCAATAATCGATGGCCATCATGCTTTCTGTAGATTTTAATTCATTTGACATTGACAAGGCTTGCACATATTTTGACAAGATGCCCCATTTTTATTCTGCATGAATGTATTGTTGGGTTTTCCACCATCACTAGTCACAGAGGCTACTTAGTCTTCTTATTTCTAGAACCTCCTTGGTTGCTGCTACCCAGAATTAATAATACTGCTCCATCTTCACCTCCCTGCCTCCCTCATTCCTGTGAATTTTTTTTTTCATTTTTACTTAGTGTTTCTTATACAATATTTATGTCCCATAGTTTTGTATTTTCTATATTTTAGTCTTACTTCTTGCTAGAGTTGTCCATGTTTGAATGCTTATAATGTCCATTTTCTTCTTGACCTTTTTTAGATAGTGGTTTTACTTTTATATTTGGTTTTAATTGAATTTAGTGTTTACTGAGTTCTCTTCTTAACACTATGACTATTTATTCCAGGCATACTGATTTCATCTGGACTTCATATGTTATACCAAGAGAAATACATGGTATTAAGACAAAATATGTATTGATTTCTTATTCTTAGAAAATGAACTGTGCCTCTGAAGAAACTAGTTAACAGTGACTGATTCAGTAGGGCAGCTGCCACTTTCACAGGATAAATACCCACATCAGTTTCCTATGTATATATCTAATATCATCACAAGCTATATGTTTGAGACCAAAGGAGGTGAAAGAATAGAATAATAGTAAAGGCAGTGCCAAGATATAAAGCAAAATTTTATGTTGTGAAGATATAAAGCTTATTATTGGGTGGATATTTATAGAAGTCCCTCACTTCAAGACTACAGAAAGGACCTGGTCCTTGCAATACTTGTTTCCTCTTTTCTCTCCCTTTAAGATTTTACATTTGAATATATAAAATATGAAAACACACATATTTACGCATTAATGTCTCATCTAGGAGACTAAGTACATGTACAGACTTTTATGTATATATGGATGTGAGAATGTGAGTATGCATTGGAGAGTAGATATAAAAATTGAAAGATCCATTCTTTTAAAGAATTATGTTAATAGTGGAGAGAAAAATTATTCTTAGTCTTTTTATAGGACTGGACTATGGTAATGGTCATGTAACTCCATAAATCTACTAAAACCATTGAATAGTAGAATTTTATGGTATATAAAATATATCAATAAAGCTCTTAAAAAAACATATTTTGGAAGAATATGGGTAGATCCAGGATTTTTTATCCTTTTTCCTGCAGTCTCACTACTGAAAACAACCTTCATCTATAACATCTCTAAAGTATCTGCCATGGTTAAGCTTCTTCCTTTATATAGGACTTTTCAAGGAATGGAATACAGGGAACAAATCATCCTTCCAGCCACACTCATCCTAGGACTTGGCTGGGCCAGCAAGTACATCCACCCCATCTCAACCACCAAGACTGTGGGTTTGGTGTCCACAGGACCTGGGCTTGAATTCCAACTCTGTCATTTACGCTCTAAGCTAAGATTCTCACCTTCTCTAGGATTCACCTATACAATGATGGCTCTAACATCTGTTTCTTAGGGCCGTTTTGAGCACGATATGTATAAGAGCATAATCAGAGTGAGGCACATATTAAGCTTTCAAAAACTGGTATCAGTAGTACTTAAGAATTAAACATGAGGAAATGAATATGTTAAGTAGAATGCAGATTAATAAAGGGGGTGATTCTTCTTCTTCTAGGAGTTTTCCTTTTTGATGTGTAGATCAACTTGTACTTTGTTTTCTTTCTGATATATAGACTAGGAGACAAGTGACGGAATGGCCGAGAAAAAAGCCTGGACAACGAGGATTTTCCCTGCTTTTCTTATCCTTAAATTTTATCAAAGAATTATACTCTGGACCTCGTCCAAATAAAGCTGCAGCAGAGACTGCAAGCGGATGTTTTCTAAGGAAGGGCATCATGGAGGGCAGAGTGGCAAAACAAAACACAGATATCATGTCACGAAACATTATAGAATTGAAAGTGGGTTTTTTCACATTTATTCAGTACTATATTTACTACTCTCCTGAAAACACATCCTGTGTCCTAATGGTTTGTCAATTACAATGTTGGATTTACCTGAGTTCTCTCAACAGTGACTTGTAGTAGTTACAGTATTGATGTAACTTACGTAGTTGGAAGTATGAACAAGTGAAAAAATCATTAAAATTTGTCCCCAGGGTCAACACTAACTATGTTATGTAGAAGAATCTCTTTTCAACATGCACCAGTGATGAAGCTGATCCATTAATATTTAATTTTGTTATATTCATTCAATAAATATGTACTGACTACCTGTTGTATCTCAGGCACTGGAGAGACAACTGTGAATCAGTACACAGTGGTACGTAACCTCCTGAAATTCATGATCATTTGGATTACACAGACATCAAATAAGTAATTGCTTTTTTTAATTGGAAGCTGAAAGGGAAAACATTATCAAATATACATGACTAAAGAACTTTTTCTATAGAAAGAAATAGGAATCTATGGACATTAAACATCCAACTCTGTCCAGGGACTGATAACTTACCCAAGTCCATGAGTTAGAGTCACCGGATGGAAAGCATGTTGGCATGTGGTCATCTGATTGTTTAGCTCATGGGATAAGGGGCCTTAATTCAAGTTCTCACAAAGCAGCTGGCCAAGCACATCAATCAATCATGTTAGGACCACCTACGTAATTAATACAAGTTGATGGCTACTAATCAATTTATCAACAACTTATTCTTTCATATTCTAAAGACTACATGGGAAGTCTCCAGAAAACATTAATAAACTGTGGCTCTAGGTCGATGATAACATTAAATTATCTATCATATATATCATTATTATATAAGGGTCAATGTTCCTCCACTGGCCAATTGGGGTTAAAATTCTTTGCTATTCTGTGGTCCAATTAATGGAACAAAATTTCTGACCTTTCTAATCCTCATTACACATACAATGAATTGCATCTATGAGCTGTGCATTGAAATGAAAATTGGCTTCTGGGGCACTCTCAATCAAGAGGAAATATATTAAATGGAGCCTTGCCTCACCATTGCTTCTGTAACTAAGTTATTTGCATGCAGAACTCTCTATATGATTTAGGGATAAAACTGGAGAAAGAAAATACTATATTGCCCTGAAAGCTATGTTGAGGTTGAATATTATTGTCCAAAGTGTTTGGGTAAGATAAAGAACAAAATAAAATTGAAATTGTAATAAAGTCCATATGTATATGGACTTTACACGCACACATATGCATGTTTGTGTTTAATTACAATGATTATTATTCCATCTAGAATGTCTATATATAGACATAGTATAGTAAAAGGAAGGAGGAACAAAGGTTTCAGGGGCCTGTGATATAATTTTGACATTCCACACCCAACATGTAATGGGACTTCTTTCTTCCCTGGGTCATTGTCAGTCAACATAAGAAATGGATGGGCTACTTTAATCTGATCATTTCTCTTTCATGATATAATTCCATTAGCTCCAAATCTGTAATTTCGGGGCTGGCTGAAATCTCCCTCCAACACAGAATTCCTGACACACAAAGCTGGACTTTACACCTCAAAAATTTCAAGAAATATATACTTTCTCAGTGCTTCTTGAAACAATAAGTTCCATGATCAATTCCTCTGGATTTGAAAGATTGGGTTCACCTAATTTATGGCTTATTTAGGTACCTATCTTGTCTATCACAAGATACAAAAAAAATCAAGTTGGTATTTTGTATATCCTTAATAGATTTATAGTGTCCATAATTTACTTATTTAAACCACAGGAAGTTTAATTTCAGTTAGTTAGTTAACTTTTTACACTAACTATTACTCTGAATGCTACTTTAATGATGTGCACCTTCAGTCATGAATTTGTTTAATTTTAGTGAGCACCTGTGATGGGTCAGGTACAGTGTTAGGCTTTTAAAATTTAAAAGGAAGGGAAACAGATGTGGCTCAAGTGATTGGGCTCCCATCTACCATATAGGAGGTCCAGGGATCGATTCTGAAGGGCCTTTTGATGAAAGGCGAGCTGGCCTGTGTGGTGAGCTGGCCTGAGCACAGAACAGGCCCATGCAGAAGTGCCGGCCCGTGCAGGAGTGCTGACCCACACAGATAGCTGGCACAGCAAGAAGATGCCACAAAAAGAGACACAGAGGAGAGACAATAAGAGACAGAACAGACCAGGGAGCTGGGTAGCTCAAGAGATTGAGCACCTCTCTCCCACTCCGGAAGGTCCCAGGACTGGTTCCCAGTGCCGCCTAAAGAGAAGACAAGCAGATACAGAAGAACACTCAGAAAGCAGACAGCAAGTGAAAAACAACGAGGGGGCGGGGGAGGAATAAATAAATCTAAAAAAAAAAAATAATAACAAAATTTTAAAGGGAACTCAAGAGACCCAACCCCTGCCCATTTAGACCTGACAGCCCAGAAAGAAGTGAAATCAATTCATGCATACTGTAAAGGTTTGAAGCTCTATATACCCCAGAAAAGTATGTTTTTAAAGTTATCCCATTCTGTGTGTGAGCCCATAGTAAATAGGATCTTTTGGTGAACAGGATCTTAAGTTAAAAATGTGACCCACCTCATTCAGGGTGGGTCTTAATCCTCTTGCTGGAGTCCTTTATAAGAGAAAGAAATTCAGACAGAGAGAGAAAAAGCCACGGAAGCAATTAAGCTGAAAGCTGAAACCAGGAAGAGAAGGGAGAGACCAGCAGATGTGACCATGGGCTTTACCATATGGCAGAGGAGCCATGGTCACAGACAGCTGGTCTTTGGGGAGAAAACATCACCGTGATGATGACTTGATTGGACATTTTTCTCAGCCTCAAAACTGTAAGCTTATAAGCTAATAAATTCCCATTGTTAAAAGTCAATCCATTTTATAGTATCTACTCTCAGGAGCTTTAGAAAACTAGAACACATGCCATGTAACTACCTACTGTGTTTAGAAACCTATCATTTTTTTAAGGTAATGTAGATGGCAGCAACATCTTACAATTGAATAGGACACTTGTGCCTCCACTTACACGGCAATCTGAGAAGGACCAGGGTTGGAGGACTGAGTGGACAGAGAGAGACACCAGGAAGGCGAGCAAGCACCAGTAGAGCCTGTGGAGCAGCAAGACCAGGTGGGAATGGAGGGTGAGCAGGAGAGAGAAATAGTGATAAGAATATCACGTATTTAGCAACACACATACACCCCACATCTTACCTACATGAGCTCATGCCATCCAGAATGGTACATAGAACAAAGGATCCTCAATTTTATAAATGGAGAAAGCATGATGCAGAAAGGTTAAGTTGCACAAAATTCCACACTAGTAAGTGGCACAGAAGGAATTAAAACTCTAAGGAGTGTGCTCTCTCTTCTACATCTTTATCCACCACCTCTCCCCTCCTCCCTCCCACCTTTTCTCTTCACTCAAGCCTCATGAAACTCAGAGAGAATTCTTCCCGGTACCTACACTTATTTGGCAATAAATAAGGAATATTACTGAAGACAGTTGGCCAAGAGCTAGGCCAGTGGATTCCCAAAATAAAGGGAATGGATTTCATTGAGTGTTAAATACCAAGCAATGAGAAACCCTTGAGTGACTGGGAATCCTTTGAATGAGGTGAACCAATTCACAAGACTGTGATCGTGGCAAAAAGGGGAAGGAAAATGAAGGATCTGCCATCTTCCAAAAGCAAAATTAAATTAGCTTTTTGTAGCACTGACGTATAACATTCCCACTTTGCTCTTCAAATATGGGGCAGAGAAGAGGACTAGGAAGGAAGCAGTATGATTACCAGTTGCATTAAACAGAACAATATATTTATTACGAGCTTAACGTGAGTCCTCTGGGGCAAGAACATGAGGATAAAGATAACACAGAAGGGGAGAATTTGGGATTATGTAATGAATAGCAACAAATTTCAGATTTATAATATTTTTAAAACCTGAGCTCATCTGAAGAGCACCAGAATTCTACTTGAATCATCTCCTTCAGTTGCCAAAGTTAGAAAAAGGCACATGAGAGCAGAATCAAGCATCTGATTATGGATGAATTCTCCCATCCACCACTCATCATGGGCTAAGTAGTACTATTTAAGGATTTGGGTGGGACAGAGAAGGGATTTTTCAGACTATAAACAAGTTTATGTTTTCAAGAAAGTTTCTAACCTAATAAAATGGACAGGAATGTAATGTTACCCAGGTATTTTCAATTAAGCCTTTCCTCTTACGACCTCGCCTGGAAACTCATGTAAGTAAATCTGTGCAGCAGACTTCTGGGGAGCCAGCAGGATTCACTGGTCCTTCCACTAACTTTGTGTTAGGAGCCTCTAGTACTTGGTCACTGGATTCCAAGAAGGAAGAGTTGCAGCAGCAGAGAAAAGAGTTTTTAAAAATGTCCTCTAGGACAGAACTGAGTGGTATTTTTTCCTCCTCTAAAACTGAGCAAATATAAATATGCATGATTTGACTCAAAAAGTGAGTGTGTAACATAGATAAGAATACAACAAGCATGATGCTTGGAGGAGTTTGAAATAGGCACATTTAACAGTGGTCCAAGAAAGCTAGAAATTGCAGTTTCAACTAACTCAGGCAAGACTTCAGGATGGGCATTTGCCATGGTTACAAAGAACACAAAATGGCAATGAACAGTGGGAATTGTCTAGAAATTCTTAACACTCACAAACATTTTTACTGCTTCATTTGGGTTATACAAATGTTTCAGTTAAGTAACCATCATAGAATAACATGAGGCTGGAATGTTAGCAGGCAATAGTGTTCTAGATAAATGTCCACTAGTTTGGTTCAATAAAATAAATAGCCCTAGGAGGCCCATATATGAGACAAATTGGTATATTCATAATAAAAAAATCTGGGCCTTCTCAGTGGCAATACTTGGATGTTATGCAGATGTAACTGATTTCAAAACCATTCCTGTCCCTTCCTCTTTTCCTTAGAGAGAAAAACAAACTAATGTGTCTAGTACTAGAGAAAGAGCCTACTTCATTTTAATGATCCCCCATCATTTTGTTTCTTATTTTTTCCACTCAAGATGAATACTGTTAACTGATGAGAGAAATAAACACTGCACCAAAATTAAATATTACTTTTTATCATATTCTTAGAACTGATACAATGAGGGGAATCCAGCTACAGCTACCTAGTGTGATGCTCCAGTTACTGTAGAGAATGCAAAGAAATATATGCAAGGTCTCTATACCCACGGGACTTACGTCCTAGCTCAGAAACTAAGACAAACAATGCAAAATTAAATACATCTGTAAGAGAACACCATGAGCTGTCAAAAAGTCGGCCTAGTAATTAAATATCAGGATCCATAAGAGTTGTTTAAGCAAACAGTACAGCAGTCTATATAAGGAAAAAGTAGGAGTATCAGTTCACAAATCCAGATTGCAGAAAATGTTAATTTCTTTATTTTTTAAAATCAATTTAAATCTCACTCTGTGCTTATATCACATGCTAAAGAAAGAAAAGCCATTGATCCAAATCCTTGGTTCACTCATCGTCTCAGCCAGCAAAACCCTTTCTTAGTCAGAAGCTTGTGGGTTATTGGATTCCTGTGCCAGTGAACCTGCCTAAGTGCCCCAATGAGCTCTATCCCCTACCGTCTTACTACCTTGTATTAGTCAGCCAAAGGGGTGCTGATACAAAATACCAGAAATCGGTTGGTCTTTATAAAGGGTATTTATTTGGGGTAGAAGTCCACAGTTACCAGGCCATAAAGCATAAGTTTCTTCCCTCACCAAGGTTCATTGCCACGTGTTGGAGCAAGACAGCTGCCGATGTTTGCCAGGGTTCAGGCTTCTCGGGTTCCTCTCTTCCTGGAGCTGCGTTTCTCTCCGGTCTCAGCTCCTCTGTTTCCTCCACAAGGTCAGCTGTAGACCATGAGGCTCTCTAGGCTTTGCTCCTCTCCACAAGGCCAGCTGTGGACTATCAGGCGAATGGCTTGTCTCTATCCTAGAGTCTTCTGTCCTTCCTCACGACCAAGCTCTCCTACTTCCCGGGACTCCAGCTCAAGACTCCAACATCAAAATTCCAACTCTGTTCTTGCCATGCCTTTTATATTTGATTCTCATCCCACCAAGGGGTGGGGCTCATCGCCCTACTGACGAGGCCCAGTTAACACCCTAATCATAATTTAATCATGCCCAGATGAACAGACCAGTTTACAAGCATGATCCAATATCTATTTTTGGAATTCATAGTTACATCAAACTGCCCAACAGCTACATACCTCCACAGACGCCACCATAATCGCCAAATGCCTGAATTCTCCCAATATGGAAGGAAAAATAAAAATATCCCTCTCACTTCTCTCTTCCTTTTCAGTTCAACTCACATCTCTGCAACAAATTCAGGTGGTTACAGAAGACAGCAAGAGTTTCCAGCTTTGAATAGCTTCTATTTTCTGCTCTGTAAAATCCACAAGGTAAGCTATCTGGTTGAAATGGGGGAAGAATACACTGTAAGGAGAACAAACACATTAAAAATTTCCAGAGATTTTCCTGCCACCAAAAAAATATATTACCAGGGAAAAAGGAATTTAATAATTTTTATAAGGCCTAGAGAATTATCTGGGTAAGGTAGAATCACTCCTCTCTCAATGAGAAGTTGTTATTGTCTGAAAGAAAAACTTTTGGTTCACAATATTTTTAAAAAATTTTTTTGTTTTTTATTTTTATCCCCACCCCCACCCCCCGATGGCTCCCTCGTCTGTCTGCTCATCTTCTTTAGGAGGCACCGGGAACCCGAACACGGGACCTCCCATGTGGGAGGCGGGTGCCCAATTGCTTGAGCCACATCTGCTCCCCTGGTCACAATCTTTGAAGCTTAACACAAGTATAACAATCTGAGGACACAGTCCCAGCTATCACTGGTACAAATCCATAAGCAAACATAGCAAATGGAGAGTACAGAGGAGAAAAGCAGGCAGATTAATGCAAATATATTATTATTGTTGCATATTTTAAAAAAAACAAAACCTTTGAAATGAATGCGAGCTACATGTCAAAAATGTCAAAAAATATCACTATAGCATACACTTTCTTGTATCAAATGAGCTAAAGTGTAATTGAAGGGGGGAAGTTCCCCCTTTCAACTATTGAGGCTTATCTTTCACTTGACAAGCAATTTTTGCAGACATAGGAAAATTCCCCGAAACAGTCTCAGGAATACTTTTGCCCATTTTTGTATGTTGGTAGAGTCACTCTTGTCCTAAATCTGAGTCACCGCTGAATTAAATATAACGCCAGTAACAGTCATCAAAATGTCCTGGGCACCTCCCATGTGTCAGGCAGTGAACCATGTGCTTTGCATATATCATTTCAATTCTAACAGTATTTTTGCCATGTCAGTATTTTTATCAGCATTTCAAAGGTGAGGAAACTGAGGGTCGGAAAACATAGATCATGTTTTCAAGACCACATTGCTAGGGATTGGGAATCATAAAATTATAATTCACATTTTAATCTAGGACCTTACAAAAGATCATGGATTCTTAATCAAAAAATACTTGAGCAGAAATATTAACTTAAATGTCTAGTGAAAATCTGATATGTTCTCTAGGCATCAGAGGAGTAGAGTGGGCCCCAAGAAGAACAAAAGGCTAAAGAGGAGCCTTTTCAGTCAGGGACCTCCCACATCTCCATAGATAAAGGAGGGGAACTGAAGCCCCATTAGCCCCAAACTTCAACAATCCTTCTCCTTCCCTCACACTAAGAGCGCGTATCATGTGCCCTCCAGGGGTATGGCGACCCCAATGTCTGCCTCAGTGTTCAGGCCACAGGACATGATGTTCTGCCCCAACAAAGACAACTGAAATCGACATGGAACCTGGAATCATAAAATTGAGGAGCGAGTCTCAGCTCTACCACATCTTGCCTAAGCAATTTTGGCCAGGTTCCACGTTCTTTCCTAAGTGCACTTTGCAAGCAATTTTATAGAGTTGTTGGGAATCAGATTATGTGAGCAAAATTATTATTAAAAAATAATTAAAGTCTATAAAACATTATACAAATTATACCCGTTATTAATTCATTAATCATTCATAGGAAAGGCTATACTCATGGTGTGGACTGGGTGAAGAATGCAGACTCTAGACCATTCTGCCTGATTGAATCTCCTCTCAGTCATTTGCCAGCTGTGCAATCTTGAGCGAGTGGCTTAACATCTCTGTGTGCCAATCTCCTCACCTGTAAACTGGGGGCAATAATAGATTTTTGTTAGGATTAAACATGTTCACGTAAAATTGGGGTAATAATGTAATACGGGGATGGCATTAAGTATTGTTGTGAGGAATAACTGTGTTAATATTTTTTAAAATTCTCACAATGGTAAAACAATCAGGTCACATTGTTAGATAGATAGATCATTACCACGATCACCACCACCACCAGCATTGCCATCCCCAACATTACCAGTACCTTATCAATAAATATCTAATAGTCCTTTAAGTGATGGACTCCTCAGAGCTTTCAAAGAAGAGAAAAGGACAACAAACGAGCAAAGAAAAAACACCAAATACTTCATAGCTTACTTGTTTTCTATGGGCATGGAGACGAACATCTATGAGTACACACTGAGCCAAAGAAAAAATGCTTTGTTTTGTTATCATTTGATAAAAGCCGGGTGCAAATTATCATGTGTATGCGGCTAGTCTCCATTCTCGTGAAGTATCACTTGTGAAAATATTATTACAGAATACTTTAAAATGAAAAACAGAATTCATGGGGTCTCTTATTCAGATCTTTCTGAGCCAACACATTATTTTCCCCCCATTAAAGAGCTTTGGACCATCTGTCCCATCTAAGCTACCAGCTGGTATGGTGTCCAGAAATATCTCCTCAACTTTAAATACTAATTAGGTTTTTCCATAGGATTAAATTGTAGGTTAACTCTATTTACAAATAAAATATTTACAATGGAGTTTCTTCTTTGTAGCAGGTGACTTGGTTTCAGTAATGAGGATGAATCTCACTGCCAGGCACTCTGGGAAGTTAAAATGTTTCTACTACTAAAGCTATTATTTGTGGCCACAATGAGATATTTTTGCTCTCATTCAGAATCAAACCTAGAATTATGAACTCATTTGAAATTGCAATTATAACAGAACCAATTGTGGGTTCAGAAGAAGTACAATGAAATCACCAGATAAACGGATGCTACAAAAATGCATCCTAACATAGTCTGCATGATGATGTTATACAAAACATGTTGCCTCTCCAAGACGCAATAACTATTTCTAGCTAGTATTGAACATAGCTCAAGATATCTATGGAGATTTGATTAAAGCTCAACTTTAGGAATTCAACAACTAAGCTACAACATAACTCCTCTTTGCAAAGGAAACAGAGTCTAACAGAAGAACAAGACATTAGGAACCTGAAAAGGTAAAAGAACCCTCCAATCAAATAAAATGTGTATACAAACAGAATGTTCAGAATGAAGCAGAGAAAGTTCAAAAGCTGAGTCAAAGAGCCTTAGACATTTAGGTGTCCTTTGGGTCAGCTGGCCATATCTCCTCCAGGACACTGTCTCCTATCCTATATGCCAGTAAACAGTGACTTCTTTGGTTTCCCCTTAACCCTTGACTAGGGAAGTCCCTTACTATTTCCTCATTCTCCTCCCATCCTCTTAGTGAAGATTTCATGGTAAAGACCTTTCATCTCTCCACATCCTAGCCCTTTAAAAATCACTTAATCTCAAAGCTTTCAATATGACCACTCTGTGCTTGACTCTCAAACCAAGGAGTCCTGATGGTTACAGCTGTCTAATTGGGAGTCAGATTTCTGGGGTTCAGATTGGCCGTGTCACTTACTGCTACCTTGATTTGGGCAATTTTCTTGACTTTGCTGCTATAAATTGAGGATAATAATGATAGCATTTAACCTTAAAAAGCTGCTGTGAGAAATAATTGATACATATAAAGCTCTTAGGAAAATGTCTCATTGTAAGTATTCGGTAAATTCTAGCTGTTGTTGTTATTCTTACTCTTATTCTTTCCTGTTTGTAATGCTGACCCCTTTTTCTTCTCTCTTTTGGTCCCTTTGCTTTTAATGTCCTTAATTCCAATTCTGCATGTTCGTAATCTGGCCCATTCTTCAAAGCCCACGACCAATGCCACTTCTTGCACCATCTGCCCCTCAGTTCCTCACTCAAAAAGCCTCTTCTGAAATCTCTAGCAGTTAATCCAGAGCTCTGCCCTGGGATTCTACCTTATATTCTAGAGATGTGCAAGTATGTCTCTTCATGTTTTTAAGTCTGTATGCTCCTTGAAGGCAGATTCTGTGCCTGTATCTCCCACTGGCCCATTCTACTTGATAATTCATGATAAGTGCTCAATAGATCTGAGATGTCTAGTAGCCACTAGGCACATGTGACTATTTAAATCTAAGTTAATTACAATGAAATAGATTTACAAATTCAATTCTTCAATCATGGTAGCCAAATTTTAAATAGTCAGTAGCTACATGTGAGTAATGACTGTATTGGACAGGCACAGGTATAGGTCACTTCTATCATTGCATAAATTTCTACTGGACAGTGATATAATAGATAATGCTTGAATAAGTGAATGTTTAATGATTTTCTAAAGCGTCTCTTTATTTTAGAAATATTATCCCCTTAGAAATTTTCTGTCTCAGTATAAGCCTCCATAAAACTAATGTTCAAAATCAAAACAAGATTTACACCATCAAGATAATTTATTCTGTAAGCCTAGTGAAAAAATCATTTCTTGTATAGTAGCACTAAGAGCAAAAACAGTTTCTTATTGCAGCCAATCAAACAGCATTCCAACATGAGAAAGTCATCTCACCCTTAGACAATGAGAGAAAACACACTTATTCTGTGGTTCTAGCATAATCCAACTTCAAACCATAGATAACTCACAAACATTTCATGTTCAGATTCCTAAATGTCTTCTTCATAAAGTTTCAATAGAGGTTTTGCAGGAAATACAAGACAAGTGTTTAGTTTTCTTGGCAACAATAATAGGCAAGATTAAAACCCTGCAATGGCTCCCTGGTGCACTTAGAATAAAATCCAAGCCTCTTTGAATGGTCTCTAAGTCCTCATTCACTTCAGCTTCATCCGTCACCACTCTCCACTGATGACTGGCTCCAGCCACTCTGGCCTTCTTTCACTTCTTTGGAACAGCCAGGCCTCCAGCTGTCCCACCAACACAGAGTTCACAAGACTTGGCACCCCAGACACTGTGCACAGCAGATTGCTTCAGTCCTTGCCTTGATTGTCACTTCCTTGGAACTATCTTGTGTGGCAAGTCAATACAAAATAGTTCCCTCTTTTAGTCTTCCTTGCAGTATCTTGTTATTTCCCTTCCTATGTAATTTGACACTCATTTGTTAACCTATTTATCTCCTGCAATAAACATTAAGGTTGGCGAATGCCAGGGTTACATTGTTATGTTATGGCAGGTAGGTATTTAACAAATATTTTTTAAATGAAAGAATGAAGTATCTTGATAAATATCCAAATCTGAATCAGGGTCTGAGATATGTTTATATATATTTTCATAGAATGATGTGCAATATGAAATTTGGTCATACTAGGGACACAATGAACTAGGATTTATCTTCAATGCTTATTATATTTAGTGGCATAAAATACTGGATCAGTGCTCAGATGCAAAGTGGCAAGGTATTTAAAGATTGATATAGCTATCTAAAAGCCCTTTCACTTAAAAAAATGCTTTTCCATTAAAAGTAATGAATTTTCCACTCTATTAGTTTGGATGGATTAAAAAGTTAGGGAAAAAAAGAAGGCAGATACATTAAGAAAATATCAGATGAACATGAAAGTTAAATATCCATTTGGATTTTTTTTTTTCTCTTATACAGCTCAGATGAAATGTCTATAGAAAAAGCAATATACGGTGCAATAAATCATTTTAAATGACATCAAATTGTATACACCTACATATATACAGACATGTGTAGATACACATATTAGTATATCTATGAATATGCATATATACACATAATGTGTGTATATATGTATACATGAAATATTGTAATCTTGATTTCATAAAATATTGACTCACATGCAGAACTGGTTAATCTACAGACAGACAAGCTCTTTTGTAATTGGGTCAACTGCAACTTTCAAATTTGGAGAAACATTTAAGGTCATGTAAACCAACAAAATTGTGGGTACTGAATTCAGCTCATCAAGATAAACAAAGCACTACCAGAGTGGCAACTATATCTGCTATTCTTCTCAGCCATTTTAAATCCATAAAGTTAAGTTATGATCGTAATCTAATCAATTTTAGGAATGGAATGGACTTTTAAAAGGTCTCAATACTTTGTTTATTTTCCTGTGCCTTTAATTACATATTTGCATCATAATTGGATTTCTCTGAGTTCACTGACATTTCAGTTAGTTCAGATGATCAACAAAGTTTGTTTTGCTTTCTTTTTAATCTAAATTTGGGTCATGTTTATCAGGCTGCTTATATGCAAACATATCCATCAGATAATTGCTAATCTTCATATTATAAGATCCTTCCACTTTAGACACTCAGATTTTAAACTCGTCACTGTTAAATGAACATTGACAAGCAAATGATAATGAACATCGATACTAAACTGAACATCAGCCATGCTCATGGAGGGAAAAGACAATGGAATATATTTTCATCTGTGGTATATAATTCATTCTGAGAACCGTGTTGTTATTTGAGGAGTTTACAACCCCCAATCATAAGATGCAGGTATCAATGTTAGCATCTGGTTAACTTGGAAAGTGTTGCTATTTTTAAAATTTATGTCACAGGGATGGAGGCCACTGCTATTCAGGTAGCCAGATACCCAAGTTGGATATCCTTGCCTTTTGGCAATTGCGTTGTATATCTTGCCCTACTTATGAAGCATGAGCTTCCAGTAAAAATGGCTGAAGGCTCCTTACAGCTTTAATCTCCAACTCTAAGTTTTTAGCATCCTCATGAAGGTGTCATTGACACCTGACTGATCCCCATGAACTATATTTTAAGGTCATTGGATTCTCCACCAGAAAATCTGAAAGATGGTACATTTCACTGGGGAAAAATAAGTCAGAACCATTATTTTAAGAAAAAATAAACCTTATTAAAATTTTACCTACAGTTGAAATTGAGCAGGAAAAAATTTTAAACTTTAAATAGTGCTGGAACTTAATTTTATTTTGGATTGAAAAATTATTCTGAGAAGTGGACAAACATGAGAATAAACATTATAATGTGATGAACTAACTCTTAAATGTGGAATGGCATATGTGGTTATATATAGGAAAATGTCTTCATTTCAGCATTTTTCTGTGCATCATCAGATCCCAACTAGTACCTGGCATGTTGTCGGTTTTCAATAGCGATTATGTAGATGAATGAATGAATGAATGAATGAATGAGTGAACAGGTACGGAAGTCTCAAGAATTACTCACATTGCTTTTTATTTGTAATAAACTTTTTAGTTTTAAAATTGATTAAGAAAATTTTACTTAAATAGTGGAAACTGATCTTTGCCACTTAGACTCTGGATAACTTATTAGACTAACAATTAAGAGAAGTGCTTAATAACATCTTTCTTAATTCATGTCTTTGCAACAATTTTCCTGAATGGAAGCACATATGCCATGTGCATCTAGAAATAAAAACTGGTGCAGATGCAGCTCTGAAGCTTATATATAATAAACAGAAGGACAAAGAAGAGGTTCCCCAACTTGTTCTGGAACAAAATCTATAATCAGCAAAATGAAGGAGACATCAACTTTGCATCAAGATTATAAATCATTCATCAGGTTTTCTACCTGCATCCAAACACATATGATTTACCAAGTGTCAGATCGCCAGGACTGCTGTAGCAAAGTCCCACCATCTATTTGGCTTAAACAACAGATGTTTATTGTCTCAGGGTTCTGGAGACTCAGAGTCTGAAATCAAGGTGTCAGCAGGGCCATGCTTCCTCTGGAGTCTGTAGGATTCTGGAGGAGGCCAGCAATCTCTGACGCTGCTTTGGTTTGTGGCATAATTAAATCTCTGCCTCTGTCACATGGCCATCTCTCTGCCTCTCTCCTATTGTGTCCAAACTTCCCCTCCTTATAGGAACACCAAGTCATACTGGATTAGGACCCACCTTAAGCCAGTTTAGCCTAATTTTAATTGATAACATCTTCAAAATTTCCTATTTACAAATAAGTTCATATTCACAGGACTGGGGTGTGGCAGGAGTTGAATATGCCCATAAGAAATACTGTATTGGGGGTTGGATGTAGCTCAACTGGTTGGGCATCCGTCTCCCATATGGAGGGACCCGGGTTTGATCCCCGGGACCTCCCGGTAAAAAAAAAAAAAAAAGAAATACTGTATTCACAGGACATAAGATAGAACAAATAATTGTTTCAATTTCCATTATGCTTTCAGAAAGTGAAATGGCAAATAGCATACTGGGAATCTTTTATTAGGTGATAATAAAACTGTTCAGTAAATCTCAAGAGGAAGAACAGTCCTCCAGAAGTCTTCCTAGGATAGTCCATTAGTAGTTGCAAGGAAGAGACTTTCTTTCCTCTGTGGTTTTATAATAGAAAAATCCAAACAGACGTTCAATATGATAATCAAATAAGCAGATACAGCCAAGGTATCATCCATGATGGTTGACAGTATTATCCAGACTCAACTGTAATGCAGCATTGTTTATGCACAGGAATATGTCTCTTTCTACTTTCTAACCATACTTTGATCTATCATTTTGTTCCATGATGAATTATATTTCTTTCAAGCTGTTTCAATGGGGAATTATAACATGGTAGAGATTATTTGCCTACCAGATGGTTTACCTTAACTTAAACAGATATAAATCCTTTTTACAAGGAAAAACCTTAAAAATTACCAGTACAAAGTATGATATTAAAATATGTATCTAATCATTTTCATGTAAATAAAATATTTGGCCAAAGAGTTAGAACTTAAGTACAACTACCATGATTTATTGTATAGAAATACCACACATATCCCTTAGAAAAAAAATATCTAATGTGCTAATCCTCAACTTCAGCTGCCCTTGTTTCTGGAGTCTATGATGTTTGAGATCAATATGAAAGATCCTTTTAGACAAATATTTAATGAAAGAGCTACTACTTATGCCACGGAAGGCATTCTATCAATTTTAACAATACTTTCTGCCTACAATATATATTTGTAAAAACCTTTTTAATATTATTTGAGTTTATTTACAACATAAAAATCATAAATTTAAACAGGAGTTTAAGTTTTTGCTAGAAGTTAAAGAAAACTACCTATTATATGATTCAGTTGTATCAAATAATACATGAAATTTCAAAGAAATGTCTGCTTTCAACGTATTGTTTCACTCTTCTTATCCAGACATAAACGTGTACATCATTTCTGTTTGGTCTTCAGAAAAGTACAGTCTTTCCAGAACCCCTGCAACATAAAATCTTAGTAGGTAAAATATATATATATATATATATATATATATATATATTCCTGGGCTCCCACCCAAATATATTAAATCAAAATGGGGTGGGAGAAGGATGCTACCTGTATTAGTCAGCCAAAGGGATGCTGATGCAAAGTTCCAGATCTGTTGGCTTTTATAAAGAGTGTTTATTTGGGGTAAAGGTTTACATTTACAAGACCCTAAAGAGTCCAACTCAAGGTTGCTTTCTCACCGAAGATGGATGCCTATCTCTGCGAGGGTTCAGCCTTCCTCTCTCTCAGTCACAGGCTGGTGTGGGGCTCTTATATCAGTCTGTCATAGGCTTGTTTCCTACCAGGCCTTCTTAGCTGCTCTGTTCTCTTCACCTGCAAAGTACCAGGCGAATAGCTCATCTCTCCCCGGGCTTTAGCTGTTGGAGCCTTCTCTCCTCTGGCATCTATGGAGCTCTCTCTCTTCCTGTTTCTTCTTCTGTCAGTATTTGTTTATATCAGCCCACTAAGGGGGTGAGGACTCAACCCTGAGTCACGCCCTACTGACCCTCCTGATGTGGTGGAATCAAAGCCGTAACCTTATATAAAGTAAACTTAAAACCTTTGAATTTAATACAATCAAAGGGTATCACACCCAGAGGAACAGACCAGTTTACAAACATCATTTTTCTCTTTTTGGGGGATTCATAAATAATATCAAACTGCCATATTACCAAAATATAAGAACTAGTACTTAGTTGGGAAATCAGATTAAAAAGTGGGAAAACCATTAAGTCACTGATTGAACTTTGAAATTTCCCAACTTTGAGATTCCAACACAATATGATTCTCATACAATATGAGAGTTTATGAACTACTCATACTAAATTATTTTTTAAAATGACCACCAATGTCTCACATTCCTATATAAACACCCTTCTGCAATGTGACATTGCAACTCTACCAATGTGACATTGCAGAATATATATATCGTATATAGATAATATCTATATTAGCCATGCCACATACTTTGGCCAATGGGACTTGAGCAAATGTAACAGAAACAGAGATTTGATGAGTTCTTATGCAATGGGGCTTGCCCTGTCTTGCTGCTTTTCAATTTTAGCTACTATGTGAAGAAGCCCCATCTCAGCTGGCTAGATACTAGAGACACACAGCCCAGTTGCCCTCATTATTGCAACCAGCCACCAGACATATGAAAGAAGCCATCCAGACCAACCTGCTCCTAACCAATCTGCTCACTGACAGCAGCTGTGAGAGCGAGCTCAGGATAAGCCAGGAAAAGAGCCACACAACCCGGCCCAACCCAACTGTAAGCCCAGAGAAAGTCAAGCTAATAAAGGATTATTGTTTAAAGCCAATAACACTTTGGGTAGTTTGTTAAACAGCAAAAGCTATCTGATACACTCCTTCTTACAAAAAGAAAAACAAATGAAAGAGGAAGCTTTTGAAATTAATTTTTGTAGTGCTCAAGCATTGCCATATTCCCTCCATTGCAGGACTTGACATAAATGAGAAATATATTTGTACAGGACCAAATGAATTCAAGAAGTTTTATCCTACCTAATCAAGTGCCACTGAGAGCTATAACCCCTTCAGGAAGAAAAATATAAAAAGTGAACAAAATACTTTCTATAAATAAACATGAAAATATGACACTGGAAAAACCAGCTGTGACATTTAGTTTTGACTTTTACAAAGGAAATTCACTTGCATTTCTGGAAATCTAAATTTAACATGGTAACTGCTTCCTAACATATCACTTTTATTCCCCTCAAAAAGGTATTTGTAGAGGAAAAAGTAAACTCTACTGAGTATGAAATTTTTCATCATGACTTTTTTGTAGGTATCTTAAAAGTCTTAGACTCAAGGCAGTTTTAATGTAAAGATTTATTTATTTATATTTAAAATAAATAATTAGAATCATTCCCATAAGATTCAAGATATTGACATAAAGTAAGTGAATATCCTTTAAAAACTATCAGCACTATAAAATATTATATATTGTTACAACAATAATGGTATCGTATTGCAGAGATTCCCATTATCTAGACTCATTCACACATTTATTTAATAAAGCTTATGAGCACATATTCTGTGCCAGGTACATAGCTAAGTGCCGGGGATACTAAAGTTAATAAAAATAGACAAGTTCCTGGTTTAATGGAAAATACATTTTACAATGGAGGACACAATAACTTCTGGTATTTATAAGTTCTGCAAAGGAAACAAAATAGGAAGTGTGAGAGAGCATGACAGAGAATTTAGAATGGGGATCACAGACCTCTTAAGAGGTTAAATTTAAGATGACACCTGAATGAACAAACGGAGCCAGTAAAGCAAATTTTAAGGAGCAGGGCATTTCAAGAAGGGAGGACATCCAGCACAAAGGAGTCAGGAATGGGATTGGCCTTTCCAGCTTCCACATGAAGGCCAGTATGGCTGTTACCCAGTAAGCAAAAGGAAAATGCTAAGAAATAAAGTTAGAAAGGTGGGCGGTGGGTGGTGCCCAGAGCATGTAGGGTCTTGTAAGCCATCAGAAGGTGTTTGGATCTCACCCTTGGTGACTACGTATATTTGAAATCTACATAAGTCATTTCTGATAGTGGTTATATTTGTTTGCTAGGGCTGCCATAACAAATTACCACAGACTTGGTGGCTTAAAACAAGAGAAATTTATTGTTTTAAAATAAAGTCTGAAGGCTTGCGGGAAGGATTCTCCCTGCAATCCTTGGTATTCACTGACTTAACTGTGTCAATCCAATTTCTGCCTCCCTCTTCACCCAGCATTCAACTTGTGTGTCTCTCTGTGTCTTCAAATGGCTTTACACTGGCACTAGCCATTGGATTTAGGACCCATCTTAATCCAGTATGACCTCATCTTAAACTAATTACATCTGCAAAAACTGTGTTTTCAATAAGGTCACATTCTGCAGTTGCAGATAATTATGAAATTTGGGGAGAGACTATTCAACCCAAATATATATGGGGATACTTCCTGCAAATAGAACTATTTGACTTCAAAAATCCACCCAAATCATGCAAGAAGCATGACTTGTTAACTGCAGGACTATAACGACTTCATAACTAACCACTGAATGACTAGGAGTCCAGAAATATTTGATAAGGCAAAAATGTTTCCATGGAAGGCTTTTCTTCATAGCTAAGCCCTTTAACTTCTTCTTTAGACTCTTCCTACCATACATATTGGCCTCAGCACATGCATATATTAGCAGAACAGCAGCAGCAACAAATAATAAAGAAGCAGAGAGCACAATGTTTTTTAAAGGACTTATTCAAATTATTCTAGGGGAACCTCTAAAAGACTTACTTCAAATCGAGAGCATGCTTACTGAAAGGTGACTCTTAATTAGTGTTCAGGCAGATTAAAATTGTCATTACATGTGAAAAAATAAGAATGAATAAAAATTTTCAAGTAAACAAAAGTCCAATTGCACTTCTAAAAACCAAGTCATTGGAAATTGGAAATAATCTTTACTATAAACTAATAACAAAATATAATTTCTCTCCTCTAAATTAACTGTATAAGATTAGATCACCTTCATAAGATGAGAACTTCATAATTGAACCAGTAAAAAGGGTCACGTATTAGCTGAAAAGAACTGAAGAGTTTGAGGTTTAAAGGGCATAATGAAAAATTGGAAGTAATGGGACTGAAAGAATTTTCTGATACTGTTTACACAATATAATAAAATAATTTAAAATATATACAACAGAATAATATTGGAAATAAATTGCCATGGAAACGAATTTGAATAAACAGGTGTGTACTGTTATTGTTTCTTTTCATGCAACATTTTGGTCATGTAATGAATCCTTTCATGAAAGGAAAATTAAGAAGACATCTTAAAATAATCCAACTCATTGATCACATAAATGTGTATAAGTAATAACTTTTTAAAAGCACAAAGTAGGGAAGCGGCTGTGGCTCAATTGATTAGGTTCCCGTTTACCATATGGGAGGCCTTGGGTTCGATTCCCGGGGCCTCCTGGTGAAGGCAAGCCAGCCTGTGCGGCGCGGTGAGCTGACACAGCAAGATGACACAACAAAGGGAGGCAAGCAGACACAGAAAAACGTGTAGCAAATGGACACAGAGCACAAGCGGCAAGGTGAGGATAAATAAATAAATAAAAAATAAATAAATAAATAAAAGCACAAAGTACACTCATGTTCAAATATTTCACACTAAAAGATGCCCAACTATAAAATCTACTGTGTTATGTGAAAGAAAAATGATTATAGTACGTGCATCTCTAATCTATTCTTAGTAAAAATTCATGAAAACGTGTTTAAGTCCCATAACCAACTAGTCAGAATGAAATAACAAGGACACAAGATAGGAGACTTGGAAACAAAGCAACAAAAATGGAACAAAAATTTCTTCTTGGGAGATTTCAATGTCTGGTAGTCCAGAAGAAACAAACGTAATGTTTACTAAAATCTTGAATTTTTTCTAATGCACCAATGAGTTGAAACAAAAAAAATATTTCAGAGAAGCCAAAGCAAAGCAACACCAGGAAGTAGGAGACAATCAAGCACCAGAGCCTGCTTTCATCCTCAGGATTTCTGCCAAATTCTGGAAGACTTAAGATTCTTCTTTGAAAGATATCCAGAGCACAGAGGACAGGGAAACCCCTGTATAAACAGAGGACAACAAAAGTGAAGAAATAATCTTGCCACACAAAAGAAGATAGCAAGCAAACTTGCCTGTTTTGAATTTGGCACTGGTCAAAGGCGGGAGGTGCTGAAGTCAGAGAGAGGGAAAAAGAGGTGTAATATGGGGGCATTTTCAGGACTTGGAATTGACCTGAATGACATTGCAACGACAGATACAGGCCATTATATATCCTGCTATAACCTACAGAATAGAGTGGGAGAGAGTGTAAACTTCAATGTAAACTATAACCCATCCTTAGTGGCAATGCTCCAAAATGTGTTCATCAAATGCAATGAATGTACCACACTAATAAAAGAAGTTGTTAATGTGGGGAGAAGTGGGAGGTGTGAAGAGTGGAGCATATGGGAATACCTTATATTTTTTTATGTAACATTTTATGTAATCTAAGTATCTTTTAAAAATAAATAAAAAATATATTTTAAAAAAAGCTCCTGAGAATTCATAACCACAAGCTGGGCCTCATATAGAGTCACAGTCTAAATTTACACTACTGTGTCATAAAAACCAGCAAGCCTAGGATTTAATTTAAAGCGTTCTATGTGTGGAAGTGCTCACTGATGTCTGCAATAAGAAATTAAAGCTTTCTATAGAGAAAAACTCCTTAATCCCAGGCCTCAAAGAATGCCCACAAACAAAGTTTTGAGTAAAATGAGCATCTCTAAGTAAAAAGAAAGAAAAAAGGCACTAATAATGAGAGCCAGAAAAAAAGGACAATAGAATCAGTACTACAAATACTTCACATATTAAAACTATCAGCATGGGACATTAAATATATATGTTAATAGCAGTAGAAAATAAAATAGTGTTAAAATTCTAATAGAATTCTAATAAAAGGAACTATTAGAATTGGTAAGCTAGAGGACAGATTCAAAGATTCCACATTAATTGAAGCTCAGGACAATGGAGATATGGGAAATATGAAAAACAGTTGAAATACACCAAGATTGTCTAAGGATGTCTTACACAAAAATAACCGAATTTCCAGAAGGAGATAACAGAAAGAAAGGGGAAGCAAGATTATTCAAAGAAATAATAACAGAAATTTCGCAAACTGTTGAAAAGCATGAATCCTAAGCTCTAGAATGAAATATAAATTAAAAACAATATAAATACAAAGAAATCCATTCCTAAATACATGATAGCAAACCTATGGAATTCCAAAGATGAAGAAGATACAATTTTAAAAGCAGAAACAACCAACCAACCAGACATATCACTTAGGTCTGAACAGCACTTAGGATGATGGCTGACTCCTGAAAAATAATAAGCAACGTGAAAATAATGACTTCCAAGTATTTCTGTAATCAAAGTAAACACAAATGGAAAAAAGAAGCCCAGTTATTCTGTTCACTTAAGACACACCTAAAACATAGCAATGAACAGTTGAAAGTAAAAGTTTGGAAGAAAGGTATATTAAAACATAAACTAAAAGAAAAATGGTATAGCTATATTACTGGTAAACAAAATAGATTTTAAGGAATAAATAACACTCCTAGAAATAAAGAGAAGAATTATGTAATGATAAAATGTCAATTTGCCTGGAAAATACAATAATGAACATGTATGCACCCTAATAACACAACCCCATAACCTATAAAGCAAATATTAACAGTATCACATGTTAACACTGATAAATTCATAATGTCTTAGAAATTTATAAATCAAGCAGACAGAAATTACTAAAGCTATGGAAGATTTAAACAATATTATGAAGAAGCTTGGTATAATATATATACATTGAATATACATCCAACATTTAGAGAATATTTTTTACATGGCACATTAACAATCGTCTCATTGACGCTTGAAGTATTGGTACTTAGGAGTAAATCTAACAACAGATAGATACTCCCTTTATGGAGAAAATATAAAACTTCGTTGAAAGACAAAGAATATGGAAACAAATGAATAAAGATTCAAATGTTATATATAGTGAGATTCAATAAATCTCAATAATGTTTTCAAGGAACTTAACAAACTTATTCTAAAACTTGAGAAAGAAAAAGGCCAAAAACTAGTCAAGTTTATATCTACATTAGTTTTTCCTTCCCTCCTACCTTCTTCCTTCTCTCCCTCCCTCCCTCCGTCCCTCCCTTCCTTCCTGCCATACATCCATCATCTAATTTCTGAACATTTGAGAGCAAGTCACACACATCATATTCCTTGAACACATAATACGTTCACAAAAGGTATATAGATACAGCAAAGTTGACAAAATATTAAAATTGGTGGATCTGGTCATCTGGGGGGTGGTGTTGGGATATGCTGGAGTTCTTTGGATGGGGTTTGTATTATTTTTGCAACTGTATTGAAAGGTTGAAATTATTTCAAAATAAAAAGTTAAAAAGACCTACTCAAGGCATACTTGAGAAAGAATGAAGTAGGGAGACTCACCCTGACATGGAATAAAAATGTCTTTATATTAACTAAGATTATGTTAATCAAGACATTGGTGTATTGGTACAAGGACGGACAGAATGGTGAAGCCAGAGGCAGACCCAGCAATATATGGAGACTGAGTGGGCTTTGTAGTTTGGAGGTCAAAGAATGATCCTTGGGGAGCTAATTATCCATGTGTTGAAAATATGAATTTGAAACCCCTTCTCACCCAAAAACAATTCCAGGTGAATTAAATTCTTAAATGTAAAAGGAAAAAAAAATTTAAACCTTTAGAAAATATACAGAAAAAAAATATCATTATGACCTTAGGGTAGGATAAGATTTCATGAAAGACACAAAAGTGTACCCCATAAAATTCAATGATAAATTCTACTACATAAATTTTTTTAAAAGAGTGAAAAGATAAGCCAAAGATGACAAAAGACTACTTACACTGATATTTGATTGACAAACTCCTGTAAATTAATAAGTAAAAATTAAATAACTCAGTAGAAATGATAGTGGCCTATAAAAGGAAAAGTTGCTCAGTCTCATCTTTGATAAATGCAAATCTAACCATGAAAGACCATTTTACCAGATTGGGAAAACCTTTTAAGTTATCCAATACCAAGCATAGACAACCATGTGACTCATAGACAACCATGGGGGGTAGGGGCTGGGGCTATTGGTGCAACAACTTTGGAAAACACTTTAGCATTGCAAATTCAATTTAGCATTTTCATACCCTAAGACTCGGCAACAACTCTCTAAGGAAACATTTGCACATTTGCCCCAGGAGACATCTTTGCTGCGCATAATAAAAAAGACCAGAAACAAAAGCAAATATCAATAAAAATAAGATGGATAAATCAAATAAGTTATATTTATAGCATTCAATACCATATAATGCTGAAAATGAATAAACCACAGGTAATAGCTTCAGCAAAGTTTGACCTGAAAAATATATTTATCAAATAAAACAGTCACACAAGAATACATACAGTATGACTCAATTTTATAACGTTCACAATAGGCAAAACTAAAAATAGACTGTTTAAGTGTTTAGACACTGGTAGTGCACAGAGTGGTAAAACTCTAAGGAAAAGCAAGGCAATTATTAAACCAAAATTCAGGATCTTGGTTACCTTTGGAGATTGGCTGGTTTTTTAAATCAGGAAGGGGCAAATAGAGGACCTCTAAATTACTGGCCATCTTTTAATTTTTAAGCTGGAAAGCGAATATATGTGAGCTTTAATTTTGGTAATCTATAAGTTCTACATCTTTTATATATGTGTATGTTTCATAACAACATTTTTTACAATTATGGAGAGAAAGGAATACAAAGGATTCGGCTGCACACCTTGATGACATGCCCTTTCTTCTTTCAACACCCAGGGAAAACTCAATAATTGTATATCAACAGCTTTTGCCTGGAAGTAGAAAGAGTAGAAAGGAGATAATTGCCTTTACAGCTATGTGTGATTGGGAGGCTGAAGTCTGCTGGGAAAACACAGGTGTTCTATAATGCCAAGAGCTATCCTGTTTCCAAATTTTGGCCCAAGAGAATGGTGTTTACATTTACTTTATTTTAGTCTACTTCAGTGCATCTTTCCAGAAAAAAAAAATCACTAAACATGGTTGTTGGTAAATTTGCATTTATCTAGATCTCTAATATAGCTTTCTTTACACACACACACAAAAAAAGAAAAGCTGGATATTGTCATTTCACTCTGTGAATGGAGACATTCCTTAAAGGAGAAGGAAATGCTATTACTAGGGGAAGGAGGACTGGAGGAGTGGCAGGTCCCTGGTGCTCTCTTATAAAAGAAAAGGAACTTCATCCCAGGAGAACCCTGCATATGTCCCTTCACAGCTAATGGGTTTGAGCTAGTTCAAGGGCCCTGAAGCCAACTCTGTGGTCAGCGATTGGGATGGCCTCAATCCAGGACACAGCCAAATGCATCTTTTCCCAAGGTGCAGAAGTTTTGTGAGGAAGGTATGGAAACCCACACACAAGTTTGGATAAAATCACCAAAAGGAAAGGACAAAGAATATCAAATAAAAAAATAATCGACAACTATTCACTTTGAGGTTCCACAGATTTTTCCATCTTTCCCCTGCACCCCAAACACATAATTAAAAATTAAATTGTGATAGGTCCATAAGAGCTCTGCAAAATATGTTTCTTTCCAAAAATTACATCCTTTTAATTGAGATGGTCCAAAGACAGATGAAAAATTTTATAAACTTGATTTTAGACCCTGAATAATCCAAAATTGATTATCTGCCACTGCAAGTGAATAGGCTTTCTTCAAAATTCCATTGATATTTCCACCAAAAAAAGAAAAATGTCAAATTCTTTGGGGCAGCACTGGGCCAATTATCTCCAGGTACATATGCCTGTCATTTTGTGAAATTACATTGAATTTTGTTAAAAACATTTCATAAATAATGAAATTGGACAAAAGTAATTTATTACTCAAGAGTCATAAAATATTAAATGCAAAATTTAAGGTTGAGAAAGCAATGTCTAATTCACATATTTTACACCAGATAATAAGACTTCACCTTCTGCTATATTGTAAACAAGGAAATATTCCACTTGAGTATTTCTTTTCTGACTCTAAAGGGCAGAAAAATGAGAGAACATTCAGACTGCATGAACCAGCAGGAACTGAGAGGAACCCATAGAAGTGACGGGAAGAAAAGTCAGGAGAACAGGTGCCAGGTCTTCTTCAACCAAACTCTTCCCATGGTCTTGAAAAATCACTCGAACTCTCTCAACCACCGCTTCCTTCTCTGTCTAAGTGGAGCTATTGCATTGGATGGTTGTAAGGCCCCTGCCTGTACTAAAATGAATTGAATGATTGGTATTGGTGCTATTGTAACAGAGAGGATTGTCTTAGCCTTTCCATTCCAGCCCAGGACAAGTGAAATTCCCTGCCTAATGGATCTCTTCTATGTGTTCCTTGGTTACCTGCTGATAGATAAGTTCCCTGCTGGTCTATCATCATTTTACATCTACTGGTATTTTATACTGTGACCCCAACAATCCTTTTATGATTTCATATTGGGCTATATTTCCAATGTTAATGTCATTTAAAAGGCAGAGTAGCCATCAGTACCAGGTTCTGTGCTGAACCTGATACCATTTCTCTTTTGGCCAGTTTGAAAAAAGGCATATATTTATGTTTATGGGATATAAATACAGGTTGGGGCTCTGGACACTTAATTTTAAAAAAATACAAAGAGACTTCTATACTTTCTTCAAATTTTCTACCCATATGGCACTAGGTCAAAGTAATGAACAAAATGACTTCTGAATAACTCATTTTCCTATCATTCATGATAGTTATGTTATATTTACTGTGACACACTTAAATAAACAAATAGTTGAGGTCCTTAAAATATAGTAAGCAAAAGAAAGTCATTTTGAAGACTCAATTGAGTTCCTTGAATTATATTAAAATTTTCCTTTAGAAAGCAATATGCCTCCAAGAGGTCTGATAAAGATAAAATTCTCTGTGTCTTTGAATTTTACTCCTCTCAACACTGAGTTTTATTAAATTTAAAAGTTACTCAGCATATATAAATGATTATATATCTTAGTCTCTATATTTGCATGGAAAACATAAATGAATAAATAATAAATCACAAAGCACTAATAAAGAACGTTATATTCTGTTAGAATTTTAAGCTATTATTTAAATTAGACAATAATTTTATTGTAGTAAAGTTCATTTGATGCTATCAGATTATTATGAAAACTTGAATTTAGTTGCCTCTAAATCTTCCAGAGAATCCTAAGAAATATGAGAAAGGAATATTTGAAGAATGTGTTGTAATATATGTTAGGTGACCCACTTTCTCTACTTTTCCTACAAGAGAGAGGAGCACGCCCATACTTTTGCACAAATATAATCTTTTTGAAGAATACGACCCTGTGCTGAGCACAAAATCAAGTTTGTATGGCACAAGAATAGTAGTTGTATGGACAATGAGATGGCATATGGATTTTATCCAAGTAAGATTTCTTGAATCTCCATCTCAAATAATGTGGAAACTTTCCCTCTCCTTGCATCTTCCCACTTTCATGAATTTAGGGACCACTTACAGTCTCCTGGTCAAGAATCTGCTTCCCAACAGCTCTTCTTGACTTGTGTGGAGGCCCGTGTGCTTTGTTTGTGCCTCACCCCACTCTTCAGTATTCTTCACTATTCTGAAGTACCACAAATGTAGCATCAGCATGCATAGCAGACTTTTAGGGAAAGTTGAGAGTAACAGACAGGTTAGGGCCTTGCACAGTACAGGCTACAACTTAAGATAGAATATCAGCTATGACTGTGCTAAAACTCCTCGCCGTCCCCACCATGAGGCATTTCCTAATGAATACGGCTTCCATAAAGCCCAGGGGTCTGATCATGGTAATGGGCGCTTCTATTTTTCTTTTCCCTATATACCACTTTGCACAGGCTGCTCTGTGTATTTCAAAAGTCCTTTCATTTCATATTCAGAACATATGCATAGTCAATTACCTTCATATTTTCCCTTACTTTTATAGAACATGCATTTTGGGGAGATTGAGGGACGCTGGAAAATTATATTAGTTTCCTATAACTGCTATTATAAATTGCCACAAACTTCAAGGCTTAAAACAATTCAATTTTTTTATTTTACAGTTCTGGAGGTTACAAGTTGAAAGTGGGTTTCACTGTGCTAAAATTCAGGTGTCAGCCAAGCTGAGTTCCTTCTGGAGAATTTAGGGGAGAATCTATTTTCTCATCTTTTCCAACTTCCAGGGACTGCTTGTATTCCTGGACTGGTACCCTGTGCTCCACGTTCAAAGCCAGCAGTGTAGCATCTTCAAATCTCTCTCTGACTCTGATCCCAATGTTACATCCCCTTCTCTAGCTCTGACTCTCCTTACACCTTCTTTCCTTTATAAAGATCCTTGTGATCACATCGAACCCAGCCAGATAGATATTACAGGATAATCTCCCCATCTAAAGATCCTCAGTTTAATCACTAAACTCCCTTTGTCATGTTCTGGGGTTTAGGACGTGGATTATCTTTGGAGACCATTATTCTGCCTACCACAGTGGGATTGAGAAATCATGTCTCAAATGAAAGGGACTTTCTAGGGTGGACATCTGCTTCTGATCAGCTTACATTTCCCCTTCTTCTAATAACAGCACCCTAATCTTGTTTTGAGAAGATATTCCTTTCCACTGAATAGCACATTGGTGGGACTGGTAAACAAGGTGTGTTTTTTTTTCTTTTTTAGGCTAAGGGGTAAGCATGTGACCCAAGCTGGGCTACTCACTTTTTTTTCCAAAATTTTAAATTTTGAATAAAACAAAGACCTAACTGGCCAGCATTCCTATTCCTAGTGGCATCCTGAAGAGATTAGCATTAGTGCCTTTCACCCAGACCTCCTAGATGAGGTTCATGTCCTTCCCAAAGCCAATGTTTCAGGATTTTCTTCAATTCTCTAACTACCACATCTCATTTCAATACATGTCTTTATTGCTGTCATCAGTAGTGCCAGTTTCTGTTGCTTACAACCAAATAATACAAATATGATTTGAGGTATTTTCCTGACAGAGACATCTTCTTTGAAATTGTTACTCCCTAGGATGTGAAAGAAATCATGATTCATTATAAATTGCTTTTATTTGTCTTCCCAGTACTTGCGTCATAAAATTTATTTTTTAAATAACTGCAAAAATATTTTTTCTCCCAATTCTATCCTTGGAAACGTTTCGGAAAAGCTCTGAGGTGTATTCTTTCTTAAATTCTTATAATGCTGAAACTAAGGCAGTGATCCTCAACATCTTTAAAGCTGGAATATTCTATCATTTTACTTTCTTAAATCATTGCTTTTTTAATTTTTTTGTTATTTTTAGGTACAAGGGCCAGGGATTGAACTTGGGATGTCATATGTGGGAAGCCAGCACTCAACCATATTGGCTTCCTGAGTTGGTCTTTTTGTTTGTTTTTGCTTGTTGTTTGTTTTTGCTTTTTTTCAGGAGGCACTGGGAACTGAACCCAGGACTGCCCATGGGGAGGTGGGCACTCAACCGCTGGAGCCACATCTGCTCCCAAATCACTGCATTTTGAAAGGCCCATAAAGATTATTTAATCCAAGCACAGCAATCCCAAAAGAATTCTTTCCATACTATCCCAAATAGATGAACAATTGGTTTCTCTTAAAACACTCACTAGCTAGAAGCTACTAGTTTCTTCCATCAACCCATTCCATTTTTATGATATCAAGTCATGAAAATATTCTTCCCTAACTGAGATAGAACGTGATTCACCACCTCACTTCACCTTCTCCATACCTCTCTTCCCCAAAACATACAACCAGAAACTTCTGCCTATAGATTCTATTTCTACATGAGCCATGACTGCCATCTGGCAGCCCTTTAAAAACTTCAAGATGGCTATTTCATTTCACAGAACATATCCCTATACTCCTGAAGGTATTCCACACATATCGATCCAATATGAAATGCACCTGTCACATTGTTGCTTTGAAATTTTCTTAAGCATCTTTAAAGTAAATGGAGATTCACTTTTTCAAAAATATAGAGCTGAGGTATTTGGAAATAAGCTCTGAACTAAACGAGTTATGTCAAATTGAACCTAAGGAACTTTGTTGATTTCTTTAAAAAGACTTTATTTCTGTCTTGCACATAAGGTTATCTGAAAACAAAGTATTGTTTTAACTTCTGACTGACAAAACAGCATTTTCTTTTATACAGCATAGTAAAGACGACTCTCTTCAGCAACTGAGTCCATGTTGTTAAAGACCACCGGAAACTTCCTCCCTTTTTTAGGAATCCCTGCCTAAGGAGTTGGCAGCAATCACAAGAAACCACTTAACCTTGGCAGAATCTGTGCACACTGGGAAAGTAAAAAGCGTTGAAATTTTGCTGACAAATGATTCATCAATAAAGTGCCTTATCTGATAATGGTAGCCCCCCAAATGATTTTTCATATATTTATAACTTTCAAAAATAACTACAATATGCAGAAATCTGGTTCAGAGTTAAATAAGATTTCGTAAAAATGTCTATCATGTGTATGTCTTTCCCTGACATGAGTTTTCTCATACGTTATATCATTAGAAATTTAACCTACATTTTATTTACAAATATTTTACACTAGATTTTTAGAGCGCAGTGGAGATGCTTTCACTTTTTCCAAGCATTCTATGTTGCAATTTCCATCTGGCATATACTTTTACCCAGTACAGATTTATGAGAACTAATATTTGTTTAGGAATATGAGCTATTACTCAGATTATAATGCTCCTTAATATTGAGATAACATTATATCTTGATTGCAAGTTCAGATTTGGGAGTAAGAGGCCTTATGTTTACACCCAGACTCATTTCAATTCTTCTCTGATTTCAATGTCCTTATCTGTGAATGGGGATGGTCATCTTCCTAATGTCAGGATTATTATGCACAATCGGAATTAATTGATTGTAGAGTACTTAGAACAGTGTCTGGCATATAATAAGTGATCAATGAATGTTGGTATTTCATACACAAATTACAGAAGTTTACCTAAAAAGATAAATTTGTTTTTTGCTTTTACATTATTTTAAAGGTGATGATTCAAATGTTCATAAAGAGCTGAAAGTGCAAAAATCCCACAAAATATGTTCTTATGTACTGTTCCATAATTCACATAATCAGACCAATTAATTCTAAAATTATTATCCACCTTGTCAGTTAGGATCTTGTAAAAAAACAAATTGACACTCAGTTAATAGCTGTCACTGTGCATTATGAGAATGGGAAAAATAAAAATTTCTTGAATACCTTTTATGTTCCAGGCACCGTGATGAGGGCTTTATATTTTAACTCATTTAATCTTCCCACTAACATTATGAGACAGATATTCCCATCCCCATTTTACAGATGAGGAAAACAAGGACTGGACAACACAGCGAATGAAGTGACAGAATAAGGACCTACATGATGCCAAAGCTCATATTCTTCATTAAACAGTATAAATCCAAGCTACATAATACCCTGAACCTCATTATAGCTGTGCCAAAATGTTTTGCTGACGTTCATTTACTAAGAAACTAGCTTCAAGATTATCTTCGAAATAATACTCTTTTCATATCTAATACATAATTATGATTACAACATGGAGATGCATACTGCTTGATTTACTTAACTATGTACATACTGCCAACAGTTTTAGTTGATTAGTTATCCAGAGAATTTTATTCATGTAATTGATATGTCAGGTAGTTTATGAAATCACACTCTCTATATTTGGCTCAAAATACAAATTAAACATATTTCTGAATTCAAAATTAATTGTGCTCAAGTATGAATGTTCAAGAAGTTGCTTCAAATATAAGTAAAAGCAGTTTATTATGAAAGCATTTGATTACAATATTTTTGTGCCAAGATAGTGTCACTTTTATAATGAATCAAGTCTAAGTTTATACTCCTCGCTCATTTATTTGACTTTGAAAACTAACATGTTCTTGGGTAAATGACTTAAGAGTAAAGATAGCATAATATAGCAATATTTTATTTATGAGGTAGTTTAGATATTTAGAACCACTAGAAATTAGAACTTAGAAATTAGAAATAGTCTCTCAGAGCAAAAGCAGCCAAGATAAGAAAAGATGTACAAGGCTAATGTACAATTTATTTAAAGTCACTACCATCACGGGGAAAAGAATGTTTTTACTGGTTGGCAAAGCCAAAACAAGAAGCATAGAAGTGTCATCAGGAGGATAGGGAGAGTTTAAAAAAGTGTAAAGAGTGGGGAAGGGAAGAGAAGGTAGAAGCAGACAAAGAATAGTCTAAAATAAAATAGAGCTAAAGCACTATTTTAACTCCACAAATTCTAACTGCAATTTCTGTATCACAGTACAATGGAACGCAAGCATCATAATTGTCCTACTGGCTGACATGCATTTTTAATACCCCTTCCTTACCAAAGGGGTGAAAGAAATCCAAGAATGGCTACATTTCCAAGAAATTAACTTAGGTATTTTAAGAAATCCTCCCTCCAAAACCTAAATGTTATCCTCCTTTATCTTTATGAGACTGCACATTTCACCAGTACACAATTTTCATAAAGTATTTCTATCATGAAATAAAACACATGTGTCTTATAATCAAATTGAGAACCCATTACATCACTTGTGAGATGATTACATAGACTTGTCACAGAAAACATTTTTAAAACAACACTTCATATTTTGATTCAACCCTGGCTTAAGATCTGAATCCAAGAAGTAATAACAACATAAGAGGCAGGATGGTTTATAGATATTTCCATTGACCAGAGTTTACCTATGCCTGTCCTCTAAGATACAGTCCTGATTCTTACAGAATTTTTAAGCTTTCTATTTTTGTGTTTTTTTTTTTTCAATAATACAATAGGAAGTTTATAGGGCGCTGATACTTTCTAAGTAATAATAGTTGTATTTTATAGTTGCCTCCATCAGTGGTGCAAGGGGAGAGATTTAACCCTTTCAATTCCGTGCACCCCTTGGCATGGGTTTCACTGGCTGAAACCTGGACAGAGAGGGTAATCCCAGCAAAGCAGAACCACATTCATCAACTGAATAAGCCCAGGGACTGGATGATACTCAGACACGGCTTTTCTGAAATATCTGCATGACTCTTCCACAGCTTCCCCATAACATTGTTTTTTGTTTGTTTGTTTGTTTCCTAGTTTTATGATAACATCGCTAACTTGGCAATGTCCAAGTTTACTCTGGAGAAGCTACTACTGGTTTGGTTAAATGTTCTGACTCAGAAATAATTTCATGTTCAGTCAGTAGTTGTTCAGAGATTGCTCCCCATGTGAGCTTTCCCCCAGTAAAAATCTACAAAATATAGTCTAGTGTATACATTTAAAGACTCCTACTTTTTTTTCACTTCTGAGAAAGATCTGAACAGCTAACCAATATCTCTTTCTGAGAGTCATTATCATAAAATATAGATGCATCAATATTACAGTCATTCATTTTAATTTTTCCATTGAAACACTTTTCAAATCACTCATAGATCCTTGTTCTTTTTTTAAGCTCTAGTAATGATTTCTACTCCTATGCATGAAACAAGGATGAAATTTAAGATTCTAATTTCTATACACATACCCAACACATACACATAAACAACACTAATATTCTAATTTGGAACTTTAATTCCATTCTGCCATTGCACATCTGGGAAGGGGGGGGGTAGAGAAAAAGGGAATGAATAGAGACCATAGGGTGCAGCTATACTGCCTGAATTCAGATATCAGCTCTGTCTCTTCCTAGCTCTATGATCTTGAGCAAGTCACCTAACTGCTATATGCCTTAGTTTCTTTGCCTGTAAAATGGGGATATTAATGGTATATTATCCATTGCAAGATTATGAGGATTAAATGACTCAGAGCCTGAAAGTTCTTATGAGAGTGCCTAACAGCATGGCATACGTTAAGTGTTGGCTATTATTTTTACATTTCACTCTCTTGCACATGAGTCTTTTGTATATAACTCTGAATTGCAGTGACCAAAAGCTCAACTGATCCAAGCTTAAGAATGCAAAGTTCAAGTGAGACGTCCAAGATGCAGCTGATTCTGTCTTCTGGGGGTCCAGTCAGTGAGGAGAGGGGCTCTGGTTCTCCCCAGTTTTCCATCAAGCTCCCTCCATGAGGTAAATAAAATGGCAGCTGGCAACCCCAGACTCACATATGCCTGGGCAATTCCAGTGGAAAGCAAAAGCTGTTTCCACCGACTCTTGTAGAAAACAACCAAGAAGGACATTGGTAGGTCCAGCCTGAAGGTAGAAGTGGGGGCAGATGGGTCAACCCTGTGGAATGTATTCAAAACCAATTAGATGAGGAAAGAAAGGGACCTGGTGCAGCTATGAAAATCAGATGGGCACTGCTGCTCACAATTCCCTTTATAGAGAACTTCCTTTGTACATGCTCTGGGTCAGTCAGTTCGGCTTCCTCCCTCTATTCCACAGGCTTGGGTATTGAGTGTTCAGTTCATCACCCTCTATAACCCCCCAAGTTGTAATAACAGCAATATCACTTCTTCTTCCATACTTGATCCCTATTCCACAATGAATGCACTCTGCTTAGCTCAGGTTAGTAAAATGCAAATGTTGAAATATACTCAGCGCTGTACTACTTACATACATTTATCCCCTATGGCTATTTCAAATTAAGAAGACAAGATTTTCCCAGTAACTGGATACCCTCAAGTGTATGTGGCAGTTTCACCCTATGATAGCTGTGCTTTCAACATCACACAATGATGCCCAGAAGTACACTGTGAGAGAGAACTCGATGGTGCCAAAACACACATTTTTCTTATTTTGACACCATCACTTATTCTAGAAAGCTGAAGTGTCTTTCCTAATCTCTCAGAGACCAGGTATTTCTAAGATAGAAATGGAAATATTGGCCTGACCTATTGAACAGAATTGTTGTGAGGGCAAAATGAAATGTAAAAGTGGGAGTGCTTAGTAAACATAATTAAAAGTTTTAGCAATATTATCTCTAATAATGGAATTGCTCCTTGTTCCCGATACTTCTCTTAAGCACAGAAATAATTTCTTCCTTTAGTGGTAGATTTCCTTTCTGCTTCTTAGAGTAGCTACCACTTGATACGCTGCCCTTGCGCCTTCAACAAACTACTTCACCTTCCTTATCTTTTCTGACACTCTGCCATCCAGTCACTTTCTCTTCTATTTGCCATGCTCATCTCCACAGTTTTTTCTCTCTTGGATTTCCTTCTTTCCTTTGCCCTTCTTTGTTCAATTTTCTTTTTATTTGGTGCTTTTTGACCCACAGCAGACCTGGGAGGATGCTGCTCGGCATGTTTAGAGCTTGACGTCATCTCAGCTATTTTACTTGATCCTGTTGATGCAGAGTCACTGCAGAAGACTTTCTTTCTGTTTCCCACACAGAATGATGTCTGGCACCATTATAAAGGTTTAACATTGTAAGAAGTCTCTCTCCAGATAATTATAAAAAGATGTGCTCTATTTAACATGTAAAAAAAAAAAAGTAGTCCCAAATTCCACTTAATTCTCTGTGCCCCTTGCAAAATAAAACTCTAGTCATATACGAAAAGCCCAAAACTCCATCTGCCTTCAGTATAGGGATTAGTATATGTGGGTGTTTGGCAATATTCAGCTGACAGAACCTGGAATAAGAGATAGCAATGCAAAGCAGGGAAAACACATAGCTTGTAATCAGTGCTGAGTTCAAATACTGCCTCCATCACTTACCAGCTGCATGAACTCCAGCAAGTTATTGAAGAATTCTTAGAGTCAACTACGCAATCATAAAACGGATATACTAACACCTTTTCCACATGAATTTCTGAGGACAGAAAGTATTGGACAAACAGAACCTATCATCATCCTCACTACCATTTTTATCATAAATGGACTCTTGAAATTGTTCTAAAATATCCTTATGAGCCTGATTCCTCCAACAGAGGTTTCTAATTATTACAGATGAATGTCAACTTTTGGCTCTCAGATGACAAGCCCCCTCTTATGAGCACTCTTATTATACTCAATCCTGAGAGGCTTCTTAGCTAATATTAGTATTATCTAGAACATGGAATCAAATTGTGGCAGGGAAAACATTTCACTGTAGCAGCATATATCACAGCGTGATAAGGACACACATTGGGCTTAGAAATGAGGGGCACCTAAAAAGATAGTGTCTTTAGAGAAGGTTTACTTTTAAGAAGTATCTATATACTTTCCTTTTTAAAAAATGTAATTGAAATAACTGATTGGCACATGTCAAAACTTTGCTGTTAGAATCATCCCTTCTGGGAGGAACAAAATTAAGGACTAGCTCTACATACCTGCCTGTCTCAGTTCATTTGCAATGAAAATATTCATTTCTAATTAATGGAATATTTTATGAAATAGAGCAAGATTAATTCTGTTGTACAATCTTCGGCTTTTATTTTGCATTCTCATTTGCCCTATTCTCTTACCTGAGCAAAAAAAAAAAAGGGGGAGATTCTTCAAGGTAATATCAATTATGCATATCTTGAAGAGATAAAACTATGGTGAACTGCTTTGTTAGCCCAAAATTCCTGCTACAAATGGTTTCTTTTCATCTAACCGTGTCTCTTTCTGTTTTAAGAAGGCAGCCTTGCAATCTAACTACAAAACAAATCTGGAAGCCAGAGAAGAAACTCACCTAAAAACAAAACAATTGTTGAAATGGTGCTTCATAGAATCTGATCCAACAGTCAAAATCAGTTCTAACCAATGTACACTCATGAAGTCCCAGCAGGAAAAAAAATTGATCAAAAACATTGATCACCACATTTAATTTTGCTGTCAGAGAAAAAATTAGTCAGAACCAGACATAACAGAATTTATATAAAATGATAGCAATGTTAACCTGAATTGATATCAAATTAAGATCATTAGTACAATTATTTTAATAGTGTAGAAAGGAATAATAGATGTGGAAAAATCCTAAGGAATTAGATGCTGTTCTTCAAAAACCATTATGCACAGCAAGCAAATTCAATAGTTCCCAAAGTGTTTAATCACACACCATATGATAAATTGTGTGTGCATGCATATGTGTGTTAGGAGAGAGTGAGGGCTGACAATAAGACAAGTTTTCATTTGTACTACACAAACCGTAGGATCAGAAAGGATAAACATCGGCAGCAAAGGTGGATCTAGAACTCAGGTATTCTGAATCCTAATCCAGTATACATTAAACAAGAAATTTCAGGAGACACCAACTGACACAGCCACCTTGTGAAGTTTAAAATCTTCCAGTGCAGACTAAGCAGAATATAATTATGAAAAAAAAAAAAAAAATCCACTGAGAATGCTGTAAAAATAAAGAACAGGAATAACTTAGCTGAGGTGGGGGAAGGAGCGTGTATTAGTCAGCGAAAGGGGTGCTGATGCAAAATACCAGAAATCTGTTGGTCTGTATAAAGAGTATTTATTTGGGGTAGAAATCCACAGTTACCAGGCCATGAAGCATAAGTTACTTCCCTCACCAAAGTCTATTGCCACGTATTAAAGCAAGATGGCTGCCGACATCTGCGAGGGTTCAGGCTTCCTGGGTTCCTCTCTTCCCAGGGCTTGATCTCTGGGCTCAGATCCTCTGCTATCTCCACAAGATCAGCTGTAGACTATGAGTGTCTCTAGGCTTTGCCTCTCTCCACGAGGCCAGTTGTAGACTATCAGGCAAACAGCTTGTTTCTCTTCCTGGGGCCTTCTCTCTTTTCTCACGACCAAGCTCCTCTGTGTGTTCGCTTCCCGGGGCTCCAGCATTTAAAACTCAGCATCAGAACTCCAACATCAAAACTCCTCTGCTCTGCCATGTAGTTTCATCTCTGAGTCCCCACCCATAAAGGGGCGAGGACTCAACGGCCTACTGACGTGATGCAATCAAAACTCTATTCATAATTTTATCACTACCAGAGGAACAGACCAGTTTACAAGCATAAGCCAATATCTATTTTTGGAATTCATAAATAATGCCTAACTGCTATAGAGTGATACCTACATTTAGAGGGAAAAAGCAAGAAGGTAGAAATGAGCTAAATATGCTGGTCTCTGTTTTTGTACTTTTGATCTGCTCAAAAGAAAGAGGAGCCACAGCAATGGGTAGGAGAGGAAGGAAAGGAGAACAGGGTTCAATCAAAGTTGAGATTCCTACAGGAAAGCATTAAAATTATAAGCACACAGATGAGGAAACCGAAGCTCAGAAAGGCTTCCTCAAAGCCACACTCAGAATTCCAACTCAGGACTGTGAGACACCAAGCCCATTCCTTAAACCCAATGTGAGGAAAGCTTAAGATATGCCCCTCCATGTTGAAGGATGCTGGTTTCTGAAAACAAAGGCACATAGACTATCTCCAAAACAATGTAAAAAGACCTAATAATACAAAAAAATGAGGGCTTGAACCTCCAAAGCTTTTCCTGACTTTTGTTTGGGTTTTTCTTTTGTTTGCTTTTTTTGTTTAAATTTTCAGATGGAAACATGGGGAAAGGAGAAGGGACGCACTGACCACGGTAACAAGCTACCAGAATCCTCATCACAGTTCTGCCTTAATAATCTTTCTGCTTTTGAACTAATCATTTCACATCTTTATGACATCTGTAGAATAAAGAGGCTAGACCTGAAAAACTCTAAAATTCAATCAATATGCTAAACATGATGGTTTTTATGGATTTTCATAGACTTCTGTGTAGTTAATAAACTTTTGCAAAATTGAATGTCTATTGCAGCACCCCATGAGCACTCGGATCCTGTTATCTGCATGACGGCATCATTTATTGCGACAGCCTGTGAGATGGCCTTATTTTTCTTTTTGAAAGGGAGTGCTCCTTTAAGAAATATTTTGTTCTAAAGATGCAAATTTTTTATAAGCAATCACGTAGTGCCCTTCCCAAGGTCAGGTAGAAATCCACACAAAGTACTCTTAGGAAAATACAGTAATCTTGCTAAACTACATTTTGTTTTAATTTACCAAGTGTTTATTGTGCACCTAAAGTGTGCTGAGCATAATCTTTGACCTTAAAGCTCTTAAAGGCTGGTGGAGGAGTGGAAGAAGTAAGCAACAGTTAAAACAAAGTGTGATAAGTTTTATAATAAAGATCCCACAAGACATGGAAGAGGGGCACCTCTCTGCCAGGTCACTTCCCTGGGATTCAGAATTATGTTGATGATAACAATAATGACCCCAGCTAATTACAACTGAGTGTCTGCTATGGGCTAAACACTGTCGTAAATGTCTTACACGCATTACTCTATTTAAACTTCAGAGAGAAGCAGTAGATAGAATATAGTATATTATAGAAGAGTGGTCAATGTGCTGGACCCGAAAGTAATCCTGTCTGTGTTCAAATCCAAGGAGCATTAAAATATTTGAAAGGCAGGTGGAGCCATGTATAAAAGATAAGCAAGTGTACATTTCTAATACATTTCCCTCCCATCTCTTCCAGCTACAGATTTTGAAGCATCCTACCAGCTTTGTTTGTTTTGCCCACATTAAGAAGGGCCCCATGATTCTTGAGACAGTGTCTGGAGATTTTAAGAGTGGTGCATTACCCTTAAATCGGAAATTTTTGGGAAGTGAATCATATCCCCCACAGAAGACATGATCAAGTTCTAACCCCTGGTCCTGTGGGTGTGAAGCCATATGTAAATAGGATCTTTAAAGGTGTTATTGTTAGTTAAGGTGTGGACTCATTTGTGAATAGGATCTTCTAAGATACTATTTGATGAGGACAAATTGAATCAGGGTGGGCCTTAATTCAGATTTTTTTTTCTCATTGTTTGCTCGTTGTTTGTTTGTTTTTTCTCTCTTTAAGAGGCACCGGGAACCAAACCCGGGACCTCCCATGTGGGAAACGGGCATTCAACTTCAGGAGCCACATCCGCTCCCCTGGTAGAGGAAATTTTAAGGCCATCAGTAGATAGAAGCTAGAAGTAGGAGAAGCTAAAAGTAAGAAGCCAGAGAATGAGAGAGATTGTCATATGATGAAAGAACTCCAAAGACTGCAGCAAGCCAGCACCAGAATGCTACAGCCTCCTGTAGAAAGAATGGCCAGTGGAGACCTAGATTTTGGACTTCTAGCCTCCAAATCCATGAGGCAATAAATTCTTATTGACAAAGCCAATCTATGCTTGGTATGTGTCACAGCAGCCCTGGTAAACTAAGCAGGAGTTGGGGTGTATTTTGCTGTGCATATAGAAACACTTGGAAGGCAGATTTCTTTGTGTAGAAGACCAGTGATAATGCTTTCATAAAAAAAGCATACATGAATAAATCTTCCTTGCTCCTGATGATGTCAATATTGCAACACAATAGATTTTTAAAATAACAATCAAAACTTGTTTGCATAAGTATTTGCTGAAAAATAGACTATTTGATCATGACATAAATATCAAGAGTTTCGATCTGATTCTCTAAATCCCTTGGACCATTCACTTGCATGTCCCTCTTCCTTTACTGTCAGTCCTGGGACCTACCCTCATTGTTTGATCTAGCCCTGTGATAGCTGGGGTCAGCAAAGCCCACTGAAGGGTTTGGGGTATTTAGGCCTCAATTCTTCGGCTATGTTCCTTAAGCATCTGTTATTTATGATTTCTAATGTATGGTGTGGAGTTTCTCTGTACACGTTTCATTGTATTCCACGGAAATAAAAATGTGGTTTGCATACTTCTGAAGAAAATGCTTCCAACTGAAGACTTCCTTCTTTAGTATAGAAAAATACATGTTTTACAAAGTACTCTAACCTTGTTTTTTGATTTTTTTTAAAATAAAGGCCGCTCTAAGCATCGCCAATTAAATGAGAATAGTAATAGTCTACATGTTATAAGATTTGTGGTGTGAGGAATAAATGAGACATACATGTAAAGTGTTTGAGATGATATCTTGAGCACAGTAATTGCTTAATAAATATTAGTTCTTTTTATTATAATATCTCATCATTTCTCGTCCTTTTGGCTAAGATCAAGGTTAGTATTATAATAACTGAAGAAGAAGATTTTGTCACAGATTTTATAGCTGAAGAAACCAAGTCTTAGTGAGGTTTAAGTAACTTGCCCAAGCTCACAAAATGGTGGATTTCAAAGCTTTAAGACTGAACTAATTGAGCTGAGTTCTGATTATTTGTTCTTCATTATAGGTTCTATAACATACTGAAGATAAAAGACGCCAAGCATAATAAAATCACCTCTACTTTTACATGCATGGTTATTTGCTATTCCATATACATTGCATCGTAATATATTATTTATGGTATGTTATACATTTATATATGAGTTATGTTATATTCATAGCATATCATAGTATATTATTTATGTTCTATTTATACTACATTATTTTATATTATATTATTTATATGTTCAATAAGCAATGACAGTGGTTTATGCTCAACTAAATGTATAATGATCTCTTTTATAAATATTCATATCTTAACTTCATTATTTAGGAAGAAAATAGTACCAGGAACTCAACCCTTAACCATTTCATTCAACAAAAATATATTATATATCATTGGAGACAATTGAGATTCAAAATTGACAAAAAATAAATAAATAAATAGAAAAGGCTCTTGCCCCAAGGAGATGACTATCAGGTCAGGAAGAAACATATAAACAATTCATTAGAACTCAGTAAGATCACACTGCTAAAGTAAGTGTACGGGCCTCCAAGGAAACCCTACATCATGTCAAGGTAGTCCAAGGAGTCTGCCCCAGGAAGGCTTTAGGCTGTAATTTCATATGATTTATTCAGCCCGTGTTTACTGGGTGCCTATTATAATCCTTGGCCCTGTTGAGGTCCTAGAGATAAAATATTGTGAATAAGCATTGCCCCTGCCTTCCATTAGGTAAGTCACAGTATTCCACGGGCCACTGGGGAAAGAGCTGCTCAGCTCCTATTTAGCAAAAATTCTGGAAGAACTGAGAATGTTTACTTCTCACTCTCTTCACTCACATTCAATTTAATCAGAAACAGTCTAAATCTAACTTCAGCAGAACAAAGCAACAAAACAGGCTAGGGAACTAAATTTGTTAATAGACTAGATTTAGGCCGACGTTTTCTAGCACAGTAAACATAAGGCTAAACGCTTTCAAATTAGAACTAGTGCAAAGCCAGCAGAGAATACCATCCCTCCTTGAAGTCTTATGAGGACAACCGAGTACGCAGGATGGATGCTCAGAGGGAACCACGTCAGTAATTCAACATCACACCTCCAGCTTTTGAGGCGGCAGATTTTATCTTCTGCATTTTTCAGTTTATATCTTTAAATGGAATTCTGAAAGTTTTACCTATATCTTTCCCTTAGGCCATTCAGTACATGATTCCAAAATTCTTCAACTTTCTAAGTAAACTAATGAAGAATCATGATTTTATTACTGTAACAATTCCCCACAAGTGGAAAAATAAATGAGGATATTATTACTTAGGTGATATTTCACCTGAAGAAAGTTTGTAACACACAATCCCAAACCCTTCCTCACTGAACAACTTTGTTAATTAGCTTTGCCTTGCTGTATTAAGAAAAATATTCTTACAAGGACAATATTAAGATTGACCAGGTTTCTTTGTGATCTATGTATTTGAGGGAAATGATCCACTTTAGTCTCTAGTCACTTAAACTCAGAGCATGATTGCCTAATTTGTAAAATAGTCCAGCTTCTGTGCCAACCTGTTTTACTAAGGAAGAGGCAGAAACTCTAAATGCTATGCAAAGTCAGCTTTATTCAATCAAATGAGTTTCAGGTTATATCAAATGATTGTAACAATTGAGCAATCACAGAAAAGAAGAGTAATTAATTAAAGACATAGGAAAGAATAAAAGTATATAAACCACTCACCAAAACAGGGGAAATCACATCTGATCTCTCATGAGGCCGGGAAGTCCCTTTGCAGCCGATCAGAGCCCAGTTTGGAAAACCGGTCCCAGGCAGAGTGACCCCTCCTGGCGGCCTCAGGGCCATCCTCTTTCAAGGGGTTCTGAACCTCAGAACTCCAATGAGTCTTGCAACTTGTGAGGAATGACCTCATCGAAAAGTAACTGAATCCATCCGGAGGGGGTTGGCCAGCCCTCCACAGGAGAGACGTGGTGTCTCGAGGGATCTTTTGTTCTATTCTGTTCATGGTGCACTAAACAGGAACATGAGGGTTTTGATATACATCAGCTTTCACTTAATGTTACACAAATAGGCCACGCAAATACCACGTCTAGTAACCCGTTCTTTTAAACATTTGTTTTTTGGGTAATGGATGATAGGATTGCCTGCATAGCAGCCTTATAACATTCTAAAGGACAAAGGACAAGTTAATCATTCACAATTCTAGGTTGAAACAGCAGAGACTATTGATTGGAAAGCTTATGAATTCACAATTCTTAATAATAATTTTCTTATAGTACATCACAACCTCACAGGAATGTATTGGGTAGGGTGGAAGGGAAGCCCAGTAATATAAGAGCACTTGGAAGACTGCAAGAATAAATATAGGGAGCTGATGTGGCTCAGTGTTTGAGTGCCGGCTTCCCACATAGGAAGGACATGGGAGGTCCTGGGTTCAGTGGTGCCTCCTAAAAACAAAAAAACAAACAACAAGCAAACAAACAGAAAAAACCAACTCAGGCGAGCCAATGTGGCTCAGTGGTTAAGCGCCGGCTTCCCACTTTTGAGGTCCCTGGCTCCGGTACCTCAAAACAAAGAAGAAGAAATATTAATCATTATGACATCAGTTTAAATTTTTAGGTTTTTCATATTTTGATGCTAGTGACTTTCAAAGCAGAATGACATAGTAGAAAAAAACATATCTGAGAATTAAAAGACCTAGGAAAGGGGAGCAGATGTAGCTCAATGCTTGAGCGCCTGCTTCCCATATATGAGGTCCCAAGTTAGATCCCTCATACCTCCTTAAAAAAAAAAAAAAAAACACCTAGGAGACATAACTTTTAGTGTGTGTTTATCACTAACTAGATAGTTGGCCTTGGAACAAGTCACAGAATGTTTTCTGAGCCTGTTTCACCTTATTTAAAATCAGAGGATCTGGCTATATTATTAAGTTGCTTTTTATTAATAAGAGTCAGTGTTTTGATGATAGTTTGTCTATTCAATTATTTTTTCAGTTAATTGATATGAACATTTTTCAATTCAATTTACTCTTATTGAAAATTTAATGTATTGAACACTATAGCATTCAATGTGTTGGAGGAAGATAAAGGTAGAAAAAATACTACAATAAAATCTGACCAAGGACACAAGACAGCATTATTAATCCGCAAGGCAATAAGTACATGGCAATATGTGAGAAAAAGCAATTGGGGTATCAATAAGAAAACAAGATTAGGCATAAGGAGAATAGATGTGCAAAGTAAAAACTAACTCTGCAACCGTAGGCAAGTCAGTTAACCTTTCTCTTATCTATAAAACGGAAAGGTTAAGAATTGTATAATCTCTGTGGTCCATTCTATGGCATCTCATGTGTTCATTGATGCTACTCTGTTGAAAGCCTTGATGAAAGAAAAGAACCACATGGGAGACTTCCAGGGAAGATAGCAGAGCAGGGAGCTGCTAGACTCAGTCCTTCTACCAGAGCAACTATTAATCAGGCAGGAACTGTCTGGAACAACTATTTTGAAACTCCATGGGCCAGAGGAACACCGTACAGCATCAAAGGAAGAAAGGAAGAGTCTGATAAATTATGGTAAATAACAGTAAATTGCTCTCTCTGTGCTGTGCCTACTGGTGCCCACCTCCTACTCACATGGCAGACCATCTAGGAGACCAGTCCCTGGCTAACTCACTGGTGACAGAAAGGGGCATAAAAAGCCTCTTCCCCAAGAGCAGGGGTGGGTACAGCCAATCACCAAACACAGCTTTTGGTTAGTGAATTTGAATCGCTGGGGGTCTGGCTCTAAGGGCAGCTATTGTTTCAACCACCCTGGACAAAACAAGCAACAGCTATTGTTTCAACTCTCCTCAGACAAGGGTGGAAGCAGTTGAGATTTACAGACATGGCACTTGCTCAGGGCTGCCCAGGACAGAGAGTTAAAGGGCTGCATTTGCTAGGCAGGCCAGGAGAGCTCAGCTTTGGGTACCCATCAAAGAGCTCTTGGTAACCTTTCTGATCCCCTCCCCAGGGCACTTTGAGCTAGTCTACAGCGCCATAGTGGGTCCCTGGGTTTGTTTTGGTTGAGAAAGACTTTCTTGGCAAAGTCCTCTCTGGGGATCTCCTAATCACCAACCTTCCAAGCAAAAGCAACTAGAGACAACAAAAGGAGGGTATAAAACAATAGAAGTGGAAAGTCTAGGACAAAGGCTTGCAGCTTCAAACACCCAGGAAAAGGAGGTGTCTCTCCTGGGAAACAGAGAGGACAATCACATTCCTGTAAACTGGGGAACTCCCAAACAACTAAAAAGTAAAAGCCCAGGGCAAGACCAAGGCTCAGAAAGACAGGAAAATCCCTACATTTGCTTGGGTAGACCTTCCTGGCAGGAGGGCTGAGGATCAAGAAAATCTCTGTCTAATCACCAGCTGATTAAAAAACAAAGAAACAGACATCTCAGGGAATAAATCCCAGAGTTAACATATTAAAACATTAAAACGTGCAATGTGCAACAAAGGAGTACAAGACAAACAAAGGAAAAGGAAATGATGGCCCATCCAAAGGAAGAGGATATCTGGGATCCCAGGAAAAAGAAACTGCTGGGGCTCAGGTGGAATGCACATATTTTTAACAATAATATGAAATCCAATTATCTGTCTTCCACAAGAGCAGACACCACTCCTTTAGCACACGGGATAATTACACCATGTATGGGCTCAGTTTTGATTTTTCAGTCAGAGGATGTGCTGACAACATTTGCTTGAAAGGTCATGGCTTCAGTGGTTTAGACACTGAAAAGCAAAGATGAAAATAGAATGCCAGAATGATTTTGTAAAAACAGATGGGGGGAAAGCACCCAGAGGTCAGTCTTATCATCACTGGCATAGAGAAGAATGAGCGAGGCAAAGACAGGAAGTAAAAACTCTAATGTGTCTATGAAGCTAGAAAAATAGGAAAAGGAAGATGCAGCTGTGCTTCCCATTTAGAGATAGTTTGACACGCAAAATGGAACAACTGTTGGTTCCCTGTGAATGTTCTACCCATTGCTTAAAGACAGAGTTTAAATTATCTTTGAGATCCTGGAGATGTCTCTTATCTTTATTCAGAGAAGAAGAAAAAAAAAAAAAAAAACAGAAGAGTTGGCAAGGGGAAAATGTTAGAACAGGAAATAAAAAGCAAGAATTATATCAATGCAACAGTATCTCTTGGGAGCCATCAGCTCAAGACAAGGCCCTGATGATCCAATTATGATTAAGATATATTCCATGCTCTCAAGGCAGATAAACATTTAAATAAATAATATCAATAAGATGTAATAAATATTGTATTCACTGTCTTAGAGAGACCATGTTCCAGGATCCAAGGGAATGATATTCAAGTGGCAACATCCAGTTGTTAGAAAGATAAGCCTGATCAACACAATTACTCCAAGCATGTCTTCGGAGTCAATATGAGTAAAGATTAGAGATGACTGACATTCCGTAAAGAAAAAATGTAAAGCAAAAAGAATGGCATGCAAAGGGTGGAGCCCAGATGAGTGCAACTGAATAGTGACTGCTCCGTATGGAAAGACTGGAGCTTTCCAGTTTCCCGCAGTCTTCTCTACTGGCTATTTTCTCAATATCATGGAGGTGGGGCCATTTGTCATCATGCTGACATATCACCAGAGGAGGAGCTTCTCTCATTTACATAACCTGGACAGCTCCTGGAAAGAGTGTATAGTTGTGAATCCTGCACTATGTACCGTACCACATGTAGGGATTCTAGAATAATTACTAAGCATTTTGAGCTACATTTGACTGGTATTCCCAAACAAGGTTTTAAATATTTGGGGTTTTATGTAGAAGTGTATAAAATTATGAGTGACTGTCTTTACAGAGATTTTAGTTGCATGTTACCAAGTTTTGTAATGGTCTCACTTCTGTAATTAGATACTTGGAGTGTAAAGGGAGAACAAAGAAGAAAAATGTCTTTAAAAACTTTAATTTCTTGATAGCTCTGGGAAGCACTTCTCTCAGCTTTCTCTGGACTGATTACTAGCACTGGGAGAAAATTTAAGCGCCTCAGATTTCTCTGAAGTGAAATTTAACTTAGAATTCTGGTGGCCCAATCTCTGCCTCATTTTGTTCCTCAATTTTCCATAGAATTTAAGAAGAAAGAATAGTTATGCAGTGAAGGACTCAGTTCAAAAAGCTGGCTATAATATTAACCCCCCCAAAATTACTTTTACTTTTAGGAGCACACTGACATTTTTATTATAGTAATAAAGTGACACATTAATTGCATTAATAGCAAGTTAACTTGCTATAACTACTAATTATGTATACTTTTGCTATTAACATTCTTTTTAAGAAGATTTTAATACAACTTCAAAAGTTGCCTTATAAATTAGTATTAAGTAATTTTCCTTCCTTTAATAGTGTTATAAAAATTCTACTGTGATAGTTTTTTTAAAATAACTTTATTTCAATTAAAAAAAATAACAGAAAAATGTAGCTCAACAAGTTATAGAAACTTTAAAGTGTGTAGAGACAGATGAGAAGATATAGGATTATATGGAATTTTCCAGTTTCTTGTAACCAACCCTCATAGCAACATTGAACAGAAGGAAGATTCTAGAAATCTCTAATTTTGGGAAAGGTAACCTTATCAGGCATAAGTATAAGATAAAAAAGAGTATGCATGAGTGACTTTGGCCAAACATACATAATCTTCTGCAAAATTACTACTAAAATAGTCATTCTCATGTGCACTTGGCAAAGGACAGGAAATGCCAGGATTTTTTGCACAAGTAGACAGAATGGTTGACACCTTTACCAGTAGCCTGCAGTACTTTTGAGGACCATTTTCCCTCCATTTAATTTGTTTGGATGCACTGTTAGACTAGTCACCTACTGAGAACGTTCCTCTCATTTGCATAAGGCACCATCTCAAGAGCTTTACTTCTACACCTTGAAAATACAGATATAATTTGTTTATAAAGATATTTAAGAAATTGCTTCAAAGGGGTGTTGCATCAAACATAAATAAAATAAAAATGTATGTATTTAAGATCTATGGATAATATATCTCACCAAGAATTTAGAAAGGTTAAAAATGCTTCAAAATAAAGATTAACTATAATTTAAAATAAGTTATTGAGTATTTTTCTCTTCTTTTCTAAAAGAGGATAGCAATGTTATCTCACCTTAATATTCTTAAAGAGAAATTTGGAACTTGAACAGCGGAATTTAACTCTACCAGAATCTCTCAGACACATTTAAATTAATTGCCTTATCTTATATACTCTCAGATTTCAACAGACAAAAAAGATATAAAATCTACTTTCTTAAAAGAAGTATAGAAGCCAGATCTCAATGTGGGTTTCTACAGGTACAATTGCAGATACACCTACCCTAAAGGCATACAGACATAGCCGTAGGCATAGGTGAGGCTCAGGAATCTGCTAGTGTCTAGAGATTATCATTCTTTTCTATTGCCAAATCTTGACCGTGATTAATTTCTTTCTTCTCTATAGAGAGAAGCATGATCTTTGATCTTCTTACCCCAAAGCTGCATGTTCCTCCCACCCAGCCAACTGCTACCTCATTCCACAACTCTCAGTGCTACAAACAACAACTATATTTTCTGGTGCAGAACAAAAGTAGGGCAGATGTTAGCTGAACACAGAGGATATTAAAGATTGAGTATTTTGTTATCAATTATTCAAGTTGTGAAGTCCTAGAATTTATCGTCTATCCTTCATAGTACATACCCTCATTTTAGCTCTGCTTGTTATATTACAAATACCTTAAAGCAAAATTTGTTCTTCCATGATTTTTTTCTTCAAGTATAACTATAAGATGGTCTTTACAAATATATGAAGAACTAGGCATAGAATGAATGTTAGGGCAGTGTTAGATCCCTTTAGGAAGTAGACCTAAGACTACAGGTTTCTGTGAGAAAGGGTAGTCACAACTGTTTAGGGGAATACTGGGTTATTTCTTTGTGGGCCTGTTGATGGTGTTACTTGGGAATAGAGGCGTCATTTATTTGCTGAAATAGATGAAAACAGGCTTTCTTAAAACTTTGAGATTCTGATTCTACTTAGAGAGAGGTTGTTTGAAAGCTAATCATTCTGCCCTTATATACATGATTGTGACTAGAAGCACGTTGATGGGGACAACCTGATGTGCTGAAAATTGTATATGTTTGAAGAAACTGTTAATTACTCTGTGTAATTTGCACGCTGCTATGAGTCATATATCAAATAGTATGGAACCAAAGATTGCCTTCTGTCTACTAGCTTCCCCTTATAATTGTTTGGCTTCTCTTGTTATATGCCATCTATGCATGTGGTTAGATGAAATTATATATTTTTTAAAAATGGACTTTAACTTAACAAAATTCACTGGTTTAGGTTACCAGACTTGGGTAAATTTACAAAATAATGCAAATAAAAGCCTAATTAAACCTTGCAGTCATCTATGACTCCTCTGTTTATCACTTCACATTTAATTCATCAACAATTTGCTTTGACTCAAACTTTGAAATAAATCCAGAATAAACTTTAACCATCTTTACCACTATCACCCAGTCTAGAACCTCCACCTCCACTATGGACTATTACAGTGGCTTCTAGCTGGTCTTCTTTCTTTTACTCTCCACTAAAGAACAAGAGCCCAAGGAATCTTTTAGAACCATGGGTCACATCATGTCACTTTTGTGCTCAACAGTTCTCTAATCACTTCTCACCTCACTCAGAATAAAGTCCTGGTATAAGTGTGGCCGGTTTGATTTGATCCCCAGTCTATATTTCTCATTTCCTCTCACTCACCCCTCGCTCTGGATTCGCTGGCCACCTGGTTGTTTCATGACTATGGCAGGCACAATTCCACCACAGAGCCTTTCTATCTGTTCTTCATTCTGTCATGAAATCTCCTCCCCCAAATATTACTTAGCCTGGTCAGTGCCCTTGTGTCATTCAGGCTCAAATGTCACCTCATCTGCAAGACTTCTCTGAACACCAAATTCAAAAGAACACATCCGCTATCATCCTCTGTGACTCTATGATGCTTTACTTTGCTTCTTAGAGTTTAGCATCAATAATAGTTTAGTATGCTATATGTCAGAAACAGACAGACTTCATTAATTCATCAAACAAATATTTACAGAGTTGTTCCTTTGTACCAGACACAGTCCTGGGTATTGAAGAGAAAATTAATGATAAAATAAATCAAAGTTCCTGGCCCAAGGGAGCTGAAATTCTAATCCAGGGATGTTGACAAGAATAACTAAGCAAAATATAGACAGATTATGGCAAGTTCTATGGCAACAAAAAGGCAGGGAAAGGGAACAGGAAATACTGGTGAGGTCAAAGCAGAGCAAATGGTTTGCATTTCTAATTATAGTAGGCAAGGAAGGCCTCATTGAAATGGTGATATTTGAATAAAGACTGCATTTGTTTTGGATCACTGGTGTATCCTCAATCTGAAGGTAGATGCTCAATAAACATTTGGTGTATAAATAGATAAATGCAATTTTTAAAAAATTCTCCAACAAACACCGTAAGTGATTTTTGTTTCCACTCTGGCATTGTCAATACAACCAATACCACACTACCACCCCCACAACCACCAAGAGTAACAAATGAACTATTTATGCTACTAATTTTGAAGATATCACCAAAACTTATTATTTTACTAAGAGTTCGTATTGTTTAACAAAGGTGATCCAGAGTCAATTTCATGCAATTTCTAGGCAAATATCAGCATGTTATTCATATACATGGCAGATGAACCTTTTAGATTTGCAAATAAACTATCTCAGAAACTGATGGAAAAGCATTTTTAATTTTCCTAGATATAGTAGATAACTAATAACAGCATTTCACTTCCTGTCTATGGGAGTAGGCATGTGTCATATACCTAAACAATCAAATGCACACCATCCCCTCTGAATTTATATTTGTCTATTAGAAGTGGGTCTGTTATGCTAACAAGGACCATCAGTACCTTACCATTATATTTCATATATAGATGAAGAGGTAAAGTATCACTTTTCCTTTCTGAGCAAGGAAGAAAGGAATAAGAGAAACATAAAATAGCTGGAATCCATCTTATCTAACAGGTGGAGAGAACAAGGCCAACCCCAAAGAGAAGCAATGGCATGTAGGATTGAGAGCAAGGAAAAGAGAGGAAGGAAATGGAAGAGTAGAAAAGAAAATAGAGAGAGAAGAATCCTAATTATTTTGCTTGAGATCCTATATCAAACCATACCTGAAACTACATACACTCTTCTACTTCATTTTGCCTATGGAAATTGGAATTGTCCTCTGATATTTGTGTTTAAAACAGTCCTGTGAAGACAGTTATAAACTTGAAGGATGTAAAAATATGTATAGAGCTCAAAGTGTCTCTATACATAAATGTAAAAATTATACAAACTGCAGTTTTATTTTGCTTTAAATGGAAAAATGTCCTTCATTTTACTGTAATATACTAATGAAAACTTAAAGTAATGCTCAAGTTTTTTCACAGCTAGAAATGTGATAATTCTTTGAAATGTCAACTAATGGTTAATTATTTACATGATGCACATCAGATGAATATTTGGATATTCCCATGGACTTATACTGTTGGCATATAATAATGCAAAAATGAGTTAGAGTATTCAGTATACATCTTCACTATGAAGTACGGTTAAGCTATTTGAATTCCATTTATGCTGTTTCTTACCTAACTTCCATGGATAATACTGCAGTCTATTCTACACAAAACCAATATGTTCTCACCTATTTGTAAGCAAGGCACATACAATATGTAAAAAAGGATTATTTTATTTATTAACAAGCACATTCAGAAAAATCACTCCATTTTATTTCCATATAGTGAGTCAAATATGCTTTTCTGTGACAACCGTATTTTCCGGAACAATTTTATTTGAGTATGTATGATAAGTTTCTCATGGACATTATAATGCTCCATGTGAACATGCTATTAGAAGATGTTCATTTATGTATCTTTCATCAACATTGACAGGCTAGTAATCACACGATTTCTCCAGGTACTACATGTCTGTCACGCATGCTCATGGCTGGGTTGCCTGAAAATAGAAGTATTAGAAAAGGGGGCCATGTGTGCTTCAGTAAAAGAGGGACTAGTTTACTAGTTACAGCATCCCACACTTATACCCATAGTTCAATCCACATGTCTGGGATGGGGAAAGGATGCCACGACTAGAACTCTCAGAGGATCAGGTCCTTACAGCAAAGATCCCAAGGTCCCAAAAACTTAGTTTGGCAAAAGTAATTGTAATTATTTTCCAGTGATAGAAAACAGAGAAGAAGAAAGGAGGCTAGTCAACATGCTACTCCATGTATACAGAGACAAGCTGCAGCAAGGTTAGCACATCACACATGCTGGTGATGTGGGACATTCACAAGGTGATGCTGAAAGAAACTGGTAGCTTAGAATAAAGTTTAAAAAAATACCCTTAGCAATGGAACCACATATGTTCCAACAAGCTATTGAAAAATTGCCACTTTCCCCCATCCCCAAGTCCATATTTCAAGGATTTAAGTCACACGTAAAAGAAGCACTCACTCATGGGAAGAGAAAATTCATTTTAACTAATTCCTTTTCAGCATGATGATTCATCTCTTTGATCTCTGCAAGGTGGTTCCTACAAGAAACAATGGATGATTCAATCATGTATTAACCTACCGAGACCTAATAACTCACTATTCACGATCACTTCCATCAACAAACAACAAAAACAATAAAAAAAGAAAGTAGATCAACCTACTCACAATTTTATGTATTCATTTCTGAATTTCACATCAACATATAAAAATGAGAATTTTTAACTATTTGAAAAGTTTCAATCATACACAGCCCACAAGAAAACATTAAGTGAGCATCTATCTATAAAGTGACTGACAAAATTAATAAAAAATCAATCTCTGCATAAAAATAAATGCCATGGGAAAATTGAAATATTGTCCACAGTTGCACTGTGATTTTAAATAAAGATTGTAGAGTTCCTTACCTGAGGCTTGGTTATTGAAATAATTTCCATATTATACAGTTAATCAGCAGTTTAAATTGAAGTTGGTACAACTGAGACATTGTTTGCAAATCATCTCTGTATTTAGGCAATTCATAGTGAATCTTCTCCATTGATCACAATGACTTGAAATGTAAAATTGCATTCCGCCTAATTCCCTAAGGGGAACCAGGGTCAAGTCATAGCTTGGGTTCCACCAGACTAGGTGTTGATTCAGGGCAAGAAGCAGGGAACAGTTTTTGACCCCAAAACAACAAATATGACTGTTGTCCTTTGCCACAGTATCTGTGGGGAGCAGCTACTCCCAATTTGCAGCACAGACGCCTTCAAAGGAGGTGGGTTTGGCAATGGAAAGTCAAAGGAACCAGGATCTGCATTAACTCCACTCATACTTAAAGAGCAAGAGTGGCCATATGCAAAATACATACACTTTAGAAGGGGGGCCCAGAGAAATAGAAATGGAAAGGTTGTGAGTATGCTGTCTTTACACATGTCCAACAATACAGGTCAAACCATATTTATGCTTCAAAAAAAATAGTAAAACTCTTAGTCACCACACTCCCGCTAAAAGTGAATTCCATAGCTCAGCCTGGAATTTTATATTACAGTGTTTTCCTTATTATAGTGCTAACTTGTATTAGGATTATTTAAGCATGTATCTTTTTCCTCACTAGATTATATTAAGAATTGTAATCTAAATTACAGTATGCCATGGCATCCTGCAAATAGTAGAAGTGCAATAAGATGTTGAATTAAACACAATTAATTCAATGCCATGAATGGGCAGTGGGAGGGGGGGAGAAGGAGGTATGCCATTTAAGTAACTTACCAAATGTGGAAGTAAAAGATACCAAAAGCAGTAATATGATATAAGTCATACTGTAGCCTTAATTTATAGACTTAGCTAATGAATGATATTTTAGTTTTAAATATATAATCTCACTCTCATAACTCGTAATAATGTAGCTGTGCCCTTTACCATTTCCAATAACCAAAAATAAATTTATAAAAAGGCCAATAGTCTTAAAGTGGAACCTGATTGCCTGAGTTTACTCCCCATTTCTGCTACAAACAACAGTTATTCATCACCTTGGTCAAATGAACCTCAATTATCCATCCCTCATTTGTTTACCAGTAAAATAGAAATAGAAATAGTAGCACCTCATAGGGTTATTGCAAAGATGTTACAGTTAACATGTGTAAGGCACTTGGAACAGTGTCTGGCTCATTGGCATCCAGTAAGTGCTAACCATAAATTACTGAACTTGGTTCTAATTCCTCAAGGGAACACAATACACCAAGATGCTCAAAAACAGCAATTTATAGGGGATACTGGGAATCCATCTTGAAACATATTCCAGGAAGCTTTATTCAGAAAGTACCTACAAAAGCAGGTAGTAGAGAGCATAGGATGATCCCTTATCACACCCCCAGAACACAGGACCATAAAGAAAACTGATCAAAACTAATTGTCTTTAGGGGGTCGGATGTGGCTCAACTGGTTGGGCGTCCGTCTCCCATATGGAGGGACCCGGGTTCCATCCCCGGGACCTCCCGGTAAAAAAATTAATTAATTAATTAATTCAATTAAATAAGTACTATTTCATCCAAAAAAAAAAAAAAAACTAATTGTCTTTAATTGTCCAGATATTTACACAACGATTTAATGGCAAAAGGAGATATTTATAAAATAAATTGACAGCAAAATGAAGAATATTTGTTAAAATATAATTACTGGGAGAACAATTAAGAGTTATATTATATTCAAAGAATATTCATTCCACAAAGCATTCACAACCCTGTAACCTAAGTGCCCCTCTAGTGGTTTGAAGCTATGTGTGTCCCTCAGAAAAACATATTCTTAAAATTAAGCCATTCTTGTGGGGGCAAAACCATTGTAAGTAGGACTTTTTGATGAGGACTTCAGTTAAGGTGTGGCCCACCTCAATCAAGATAAGTCTTAATCATATTACTGGAGTCCTTTATAAGCAAAATAAAATTCAAACAGAAGGAGAGAAAAAGCCACTGAGGGAGAAGCCAGAAGCTGAACATCAATAGAACCTGGAAGACAAGGGAGACATCAAGAAACAGGGCCATGTGTGTTGCCATGTGACAAGGCAAGGACCAAAGATAGCTGGCAGCCAGCCCAGGATGCCCCAGTCTGCAGGCAGGAAGCACTGCCTGGATGATGGCTTAATTTGGACTTTATGTTGGCTTCAAAGCCTTGAGCCATTAAATCCCCATTGTTTAAGCTATCGCTTTGGAGGGTATTTGCTTGAGCAGATAAGGAAACTAAAAACAACTGCCAAATAGTCCAATCTTATGGGATACCAGTTTCCTTAGTCATCCAAGCAACATGAGTTCAGTCTCAATCCTGCTTGCTTGGGGGAGTCCAGCATCCCTGCCGTTATTCCTGAGCACTCCTGGGGAGAGAGTTTGTATTTTCTCCTCCCTTCTGACTTCCTTCTCCCAGGTAGGTCTTCACTGACCCTGCACACTGCACTCATTGAGGTGCAGCCTCAGTGTGGACAGCGCCTTCTCCATACTCTCCAGAGCACTCCTTACACGCAGCATTCCTGTGTGACCGACTTTCCCTGGAAGGCTGGGAATGGCACTGGGTATTAGAGTACAAAACCAAACACAATCTGAATCGGACTGTTTGACATGTTCCCTTTGTGAAAGATTTTCACTGCCTGTGGTCCTCATATCTCAGCCTGCTACGCTGAGCCACCAACCTTCTAATGCCCTTTCTCCTGTCTCCTATTTGCTCCCAAATTCTAGGATCCCAAACCCTACTGGAACTGCCAGGGGGGTCAGGCCAGACTCCCTGTCACTTTATTATGCAAAGCAATTCAGCTCTTTCTTAAGATTAGGCTTTGGGAGCTTAACTTGTCTTATCAGAGGGTCCTTTAAAGTATTTTTTCAAAAAATAAATTAAAAAGAACAGTTCTCTCCATTAGCAAAGTAAGTTTTTCCTATTAAAAAGAAAATAAAAATGCAAATGCCTACAAGGTCTATATTGATCTCTCTCTCTCACTCTCTCTCTCTCTCTCTCTCTCTCTCTCTCTCTCTCTCACACACACACACACACACACACACACACACACCTGATTTAAGCAACAGAGCATAGTCAGGAGGGAACATCCCTAGTCTAAAGGTGTTTAAATTAAGCAGTTAGGATGCACGAATATACTACCATGGTAAATATGTGGACATTTTATTCAGCCTAGTCTAGGTTCATATCAAACCATACCCACCAGGTACTAGCTGTGTGACCTAAAACAACTCGAAATCTTGGAGACCTCTCTGAACCTCATTCCCTCATCTGTAAGATAGGAAACTACATCTCAAGTTTGTCCACAGGATGAAATGAGGTGATGCATGTGAAGTAATTAGTATAGTGCAGCATGGATCAAAGTAAGCACTAGTATCATAAATAATAGGTAACAAAAAAAAAAAAAGAAAGAAAAGAAAAAGGATAAGTACCTAAATAAAAGGAATAGAGAAAAAGAAAAACCAAGAAAATATAAAGGGAAGGAAAAAAGCAGGGAGAAATGATGACATCTGTCCCCTAGTAGAATGGAGGACTGGAGCCCTGTTCCTGTGGGCTGCACCCTCTCCCCTAGGAATTTCTGCAACCCTCAGAGAAGGAGACAGTCTGCAGGGACCTGGAAGATTCTGACTGTGTGGGGCTGGTATTCAGTTCACCTCCATCAGCATGGTTAACGCCAATAGTTAAAATACTTCTGAACTGCTTCAAAAATAGTCACTATCCTTGCCCCCAAGAATAAAATCCCCTCCAGACCTCAGTCTTCCCCCAGTACTTCTAGGACCTTCCCACCTTCCCATGATCCAGCAACTAAAGGTGAATACCTGGAATCCTTGCGGGGACTCCCAGGCCCCCTCCCAAAACTGTGGGGCAACATTTAATCTATCAGGTTTGCTGCCTTTGCCCTGCAGGATGTTGAAGATTTATCATCCCTCAAGGTAGGAGCAACCCACAGGCTAAAGAGAAGCAGCAGGCATTTCCACTGTTGCAGGTAGAAATATGCCCTTGCTTCATTTCATCATTAAGGTACAGAATAGTGACGCAAAGGCTAGTGATCCAGAAATGAGATTCTTTATTACTTGAGAAGGAAAGAGGAAGGGAGGAAGGGAGGGAGGGAAGGAGGGAGGGAAGGAGGAAAGAAAGATGGAGGAAGGGAGGAAGAGAGGGAGTAGAAGGGAAAAGAGAGAAAGAACACATCTCAGACTACTCAGGATTGGGGGAGGAGCTATGGACTAGAGTGGACTTACTGGTATTCTACTATAGACATATTGTGATTCAAACAATGGAAGAAATTACAACATTAATGTGGAGCCAGTGGCCACTGGACGCTCGGGGGCAGGGAGAGGGAAAAGAAGTTGTAATACAGGGACTTTTTCGGGATTTGGGAATTATCCTGAGTGACATTGCAATGACAGATATAGGCCATTTTATATCATGATATAACATGCAGAACTGTGGGGGAGAGAGTGTGGTCTACAATGTGAACTATGGTCCATGCAGGTGATGTGCCACACTAATGAAGGATGTTTATGTGGGAGGCTGTGGGAGGTGTGGGAGGTGGGGAACATGGGAATCCCCATGATTTTTGTGTAACACTTATGTAATCTAAGTATCTTTTTAAAAATATTTTTTAAAGTTTATTTTAAAAAAAGAGAGAAAGAACAAAAGAGAAATTCAGAAACCCTTTGACAGAAGTTGCCTTAAGAAGGAACAGATAATAGTTACAATTACCACTATTTAATTGGCTATTTCTATCTGTGTCTTACAGAACATGCATATAACCATAACAGTGAATGTTTTAATTTATTTCACCAAGATGCATATTTCTGAAGAGATACCATACCAAGAAACATTTCAATAATCGTTAAACTTGTTCTGAGGTCGTAAAGCTTTATAATTTCTAACTACTAAAGGACAGATGTATTATCAACTTTTTCTATGAAGTTGATATAGAGAACATCCATGTAACTGTCACAGACAAAATGAAACCTTATTTTTCACTTTAAAATTGTTTCTTCGCCTCCAATTGGAAGTGTTTTGGACCTTAAAACCCAGTCATTTGGATTTCAAATATGCTCCATTAGCTCCAACTTTCTCAGTGATTCATAGATGTCATTAGCAAAAATATTTAGAAATGTGAACCACAGCAAAGTATCCACCATTTTATATGTGAGTTTTCACTGTCAGTTTTCACAGTATGATAGAAGTAGGAACAAGAAAGAAAGTAATAATCACACATTGCCTAAAAGAAGAGCAAGTCCTTTGAGTATTACAACTCTTAATTTGTTCAACAAAGAATTTTAGAGACTTATGGTTACTAGGTAATGTGTACTTAAAGTAACTTTGTGTTTTACTAAAAGGGTTTCCTCTGATCAAAAATGAAATGGTACTAAGCCTGAAAAAGGCAATACATTGCCTGGCCAGCCAGATGAGAGACACACAAGGCTCTGAGGGCTACTGACTCATGTCCATTCCCATCACAGACTTTACTCATCAATGGCAGAACTCTTTCCTTCTGAGCCCAAGCTAGGCCTGGGAATCTATCTCAAGGGAACAATGCCAAAACACTATTATCAGTCCATTAGAAGTGAAAGAAATGAAAATGATCTGCCCTCTTAAAGCTACCCAGTGCAACCCTAAGATGCAGTGCCTGGCACAACTTAGTCACTGAGAAAGTGTTTAGTGAATAAATGGCTCACTGAATGACTCCTGACATTCCAAATCATTACTATTGCACAAAATTTTAAGCCCAAGCATTTTGGCCTCTACCTATTGGAACATACAGGCAGCCTTGCTAACAATAACAAAATGATAAATAAGACCCAAAGGAATCCCCTGTTTAAAGCATCCCTGTCACAAAATAAGTCCTTAAGTGAATTCTGTAAACAGATCAATAAAATGTTTCAAATGAATAGGTCTTGTAGGAGTAATCAATGGCAGCTGAGTGAAAGTTTCAGCAGGCTTGTGGAAAACCAAGAGCATTTGTCTTTGAACAGATTACCTGGCTACTTAAGGACAAGGAGAAAAACAAGGCTGAGGCCTATTATCAGGTTAGCTGAAATTTCTACCTCCCTATGTGTAAGTTCATTCTGTTCACACTAGGAAATTTGATTGCTGAGCTCATTCTACAGTTCCTGAAGTCTTGCAAGACAAAAATGCAGGACCATTTCCCAGCTGGATCAAATGCACCTGGACTGACAAGTACAGCCATGAGAAGGAAGAGCACCATGATTTGAAGGGGGGCCCCTGCCCATATCATTTGAAGAATTGTAAGAGCTATGTGGGTACATCGTATTTATTATGGATATGCACACATGTGTGTCAAAAGCAGGACTTATGTATAGGCCCCAGCTTTCATTGTCAGGGCAGCTTCTTGTGACTACTCCAGTCTTTACGGTGCTTCATTTCTCTGAGTTCCCAAATGCCTTTTGCAATATGTTAATGACCAGTTAGTCTCTTTTGGCCTCTTAACATCACTCTGCACCCTTCTCCTTCCTACAACAAGAGGTTTGTCTGTATGGGCTGTTTTACCTGGTTCCAGAGCTTTCTGGTTCCTAGACAGTTTGCACGTTGGGTGGAGACAATAGTTGGGATAAATGTTCCCTGGGAACCATCCCACAGAGGGATGGACAGGAGGACATGCTCCTCTAGATAATGCTGTCAACCTTATCAGGAGGTGCTCTCCTACATCCTACCCATGGCTGTCTCCAAAGTCTGGTAGTGGCTTCATCCTCTCCCTGCTTCATGGGGTAGTAATGACACCCCATGTCTGCTACTCCTTGGGTATTTCCCCATCTGTGTGGTCGCCCTTTAACCTTACCTGCATTTTTGTCAAGAGTCCTTTCAGAAAACTCTCTTCAATCACCTGTTTCCTGCCAGGTTTCAAACATAAATATATATCACAAAATTTTGCATTTGTTTTTATTGCCTTTCAATATTTTCCAGTTGATTCTACCATATGTGTGCGTGTGTGTGAGTGTATCTGCAGAAAGACAGAAGTATCATTATTGCACAAAATTATAAGGCCAATCATTTGGGATAATTTGCTTAAATATATAAACAGTCCTCCTAACCACAACAAATATATATTTAACAGAAATATATACAATTTAATATATACATTTTTAATTTCCAATTTAACTGTATTTTCCCAAAACAAGGAGTATGGCATATGCTCTGGGCTCATGGCAAGAGTTAAACTGAGTTTAGGACTTAAAATGATTCTTGAAACCACTCTAAGAAGGGGGAATATCTGAGCAGGGTTATGGCAGCAATTAGCAATGACTAAAATTTGTTGAACCCTCTCTATGTGCCAGACACTTTGACAGGCATTTTTCATATTGCCTTTTTTAATTCCCATAACTACCTTGCAAATTATATTTTATTATTCTCCTTTTAAGGTCAATGCATCTGAGGCTCAGAGAGAATATGCAATTTAAACAAGGTCACACAACTAGTAAGTAGTAGAGCCAGGATGTAGCCTTGGGTCCATCTGATTCCTGAGTCCTTACCTATTACCACTATTTAAGATCATCACTTACAATGGAAATGGGAGTGGCCAAAGGAGATTCCCGCTCTGATTAACCAATCAGAGCTGCTTCTTCATTAGATATGGTCAAGAACAGCCAATAGAAAATCAGGATTTGATTAAGTCTGTAATTTATTTCAAACAAATATGCTAAAGTAAGTATTTCTGTGGTTTGCTTTTTTCTTTCTCTGTTTACTCAAGATATTTTTCAACCTTAAAATAAGCTATGGGGGTGATTTGGGCATGCTGTCTTTAGCACCCATATCAATGTGTTCTTTAAACATCCATATACCAGTGAAAGCAGATATTATTTCCACAGTGTCTAAGCACTTAATAAATATTTTAATCAATTAATTTGTTGTAGAATCCTTTTTGTCACAGAAAATCTATGCCTGTATTCAGCATTTGGAGAAAGAATATTTTATCACTCAGAGCCAAATAAGAGTTTTGATTTTTTGATGCTGAAAAGGGTAATGTAGAAAATCTTCAGATGAGTGTAATTGCACTGGGATAATTACACAGGTCTGATTTCATTATAGTAAATGCTAATTTAATGTCTGAGCCATTTTCCTAACAGGCACTAAAAATGATTTTACTTCCTATGCAATATGAAAACATATTAGATCACAGATTTTGGAAGAAAATACAAGTTTGTTGACTTAGAGAAATTTCAGGACAATTAAAGGATATTCAAGCTGTGATATACTCAGAAAAAGGAAACTATGAAAAATTTAAATTCTTAATATTTTTGAACCAAGGATCACATGTCAATTTGATGAAGCTTTTGAATGTCTTAGAACAATGTTGCTCAATTAATAAAATAAAATTCATAGTACTATAAAGGAAACTAATTATATAGGGAAAACTATCAAAATATTACAGTGTTAATTTTGTGGTACAGTGCCTTAGTATGCCAAGGCTGCTATAACAAAGACCACACACTGGGGGGTTTAAGCAACAGGAATTTATTGTCTTGCAATAAACTTCTTGCAGGAAGCAAGGTGTCATCAGACTGTGCTTTCTCTGAAGTCTACAGCATTCTGGTGGTGGCTTGCTGGCAGTCGAGCTCTGTCTATGTCACATGGTCATCTGTGTCCTTTGGTCTCCACCTGTGGCTTCTTACTCCTTCTGCTCATTCATTTGTGTCTCTATCTCGCTTTCTTCTCCTTGTAAGGACTCTATTCATATTGGGTGATGGTTCACCCTGAGTCAATTTGGCCTCGTCTAAATAGGATATTATTATTCCTATTTACAAAAGAGTCCATACCACAAGACTGGGGATTAGGACTTGAACACGTCTTTGTGGAGGACAAGACTCAATCTACCTCATAGAGCAGTATATTTCATTTTAAAAACATTACATCTCAGTATCTAGCAGTGGGTCTAATGACTACTGAAATTTTAAACCTATTTGCAACAACTACAATACGATATGAAAATATCTGTGATTCCACTGGTGACAAAGTCACACATAAATTTCTATGGTTTGTCTACACCCATAATTGAAGGACCTGTAACTTTTGGGTAACTAGAAGTTAGTGAAAAATGATGTATTTATTCTTATGCAATCATGGAACCCATGAAGAAGAAACTCTGACATAGAGGAAGCATTTTAGGGAGACTAAGTGGAGAACAAGAGCTGTTGAAGTGGAATTAATTTAGGAGCCAAATATACTCTTGCTTCACAGAACCAAAAAAAAAAAAATACTCTTTTAAAAAAATAAGTTAAAATAGATTTCAAGCAGCTGCCTCATATAATTCTCCAAAAATGGAACATACCAGATATTGAAGTAATTGACAGAATGGAGTCTCCTTTAAAATGTCTCATGCATATTTCATCATAAAACTGAATGAAAGTTCAAAGGAAGAAAAGGGTAGGACTACTCATTTATTGATATTCATGATGAAAGCAAACATCATCTCTGCCTACTGGGGACTTGAATCTGGATTATTTAAGTGATCACATTCCCAAATTGGCAATAATTTAACAAGCTATATATGGGCTAGCCCATCAGTAAGTGGCCAGCCAAAAATTGGCTGATTAAAATCAAATGTTATGGAGCAGATGTGATTCAAGCAGTTGAGTGCCCGCTTCCCACATGGGAGGTCCCAGGTTTGGTTCCTGGTGCCTCCTAAAAATAACCCCAAAAACCAATCACAAGCAAAATAAACCAAAAAAAACAACAACTCAGAGGAGCCAATGTGGCTCAGTGGTTGAGCACTGGCTTGCCACATAAGAGGTCCCAGGTTAAAAAAAAAAAAAAAAATCAAATGCTGAGTTATCATTCTCATTAAATGTGTAACACAGTCCCAAGATCTGCCATATGGGTTGACCCTAGAATTGATCAATAACTTCACAGGAAAAACAGAAAGCACTTCCTAACAGGAGCACCCTAATGTTTTGTGTTACCTTAGGTCTATTCCAATTTTTTCTTTTGAACTATCCAACTGAATTTTGGTGTTCTTGATTTTTTTCCTACTACTCTTCTCTGTTCTCTGGTTATCTTTGTCCTCCTGCACATGCCACTTTTACCCACTGCTAATTTTGACCTAAAGTACTAAGGGCATTTTTAATACAGATTACTAATCTCACTGCAGAGTTCTTCCTCAGTAACCAGATGTTTCTTAGTCCTGTGTCTGGATCCACTCCTTTTACATGAATAGCCACCTAATTTCATGTAGACACTCAAGAATGTCTCAGGTTGAAAGCAAAGAGGCAGAGTTTCATTAAAACAGTTAAGATGGGCTGGGAGAGCACAAAGACACCTTCTGAATACAGGAAGGTAAGAGAATCTCAGAAGGCCCTAATGACAGTCTTCGATCAAATAGCATCATTAGCATCATTGTGGCAACATGAGGCCAATGGAAGCTTGTCTCTCTGTCTGGAAGGTCACTGTGTTCCCTGCTCAAAGGAGTCTGTGTACAGAAGAGTTACTGCATCTTCCAACTACATTAATTAAGCTGGTATCATTTCTCACCATTGGTTGGCATCAGTTCATCCATCACCATCACATAACTTCTCTGGTAGATTTGTGTTCCCGGCTCCTTTCTAGCTAGCACCTAGCACTGCTCAAGATTACAATGAGCAACAATTTCAACAATTTAATTTAACAAATTCAGTATTTTAAAACTTAGGTCATTCCTAAGGAAATTTCTGTATTTTAACCTATTGTTTAGTTTTCTTTCTATTCTGGATAACATGAACACAAAGAGAAACATGAAAACTTACAACGCAACAAAATCTGCTCAGACAAGCCTCATATACCTACAAAACCACGGGGGTGTCAGTGTCCTCATTTCTAAAACACAGACTGTGGGTACTGTTAGAATGAAGTGAGATGACTATAAAGATGCTAAGCCAGTACTAGTAATGAAACCAGTGCTAGTTGATGATGATGCTTTCACAGATCTATAACAACATTTAAAAGAATGAGTTTGTCATAAGGCAAAACCCATTCAATTTATAAGATTATCTTTCATTCTGAGATTATGTGCTGCCTATTTTTTTAGAGTAAAGCTCCTCTTTTATAAAATCATGATGATCATAGATGGTGTTTCTCCCTAATGTCCTTTCCATTGTAAAATGAAAATATGACCTTATGCCACGGCTCTTCACTTGTTAAAAAATTGCACAGCTCCAAGCAGCAGAGAAGTCTGGAAAGCCCAGCTCTTGGTTTTGAGGTACAACTTTTCTAAGCAGTAGTTGAATTTTGAGTTTATTCAGAGGCCCAGAATTGAAGTACAACATTGAAGTCAAGAATACCCTACGCATTGGCTACGTCAGCCCTACTCTTCCCTTATCCCTTAGCCTCTAGGTGTCAGAGGCCATGACTTGTGGAGTTGTTCCTCCAGAAACAAGCTCATACAACAAGCATGTCCTTCTCCCTCAGGTGAGGCTGGTTATACGCTGAGGACTTCCGGGACCCCCAAACTCTGGCTTCAAATCAAGATTGACTTTATTATTGGATAGATTTTTTCTGAACATATAATTATGTCATGCATGTTGTAAAATGTATTTAAAAATTTAAAGTATCTATAAAGAAAAAAGAACTTCCCTATAACTCCACCATTCAAAGACAACCAGTATTGTCACTTAGATCTTAATTTTTTTGCCTTTGATAATTCATATATTCATATTTTTATATGCTTTAGATCAGACTTTATGTATAGTTGACTATGTTGCTTTTTATAAAGGGCATGGCCATGAGAGAATTTTCTTATGCTATTAAACATAAAATAATTGTGTTTAATGACCACAAAATATTTCACCAAATAATATTTCTTTATTATTTATAAACAGTCTAATGTAAATCTTTGTTTATAAACCTTTGTGAGAAAATACAAATACCTCCATAAGCAAATCAGTAGAATAACTGAGATAAAAGGTCTGGAATTTTCAAACTTTCCATAAGGCCAAATCACTTTGGCTTTCCCAGGTAATGCTCTTCCCACCAACGTAAGAATGCCTGTATCTCCAATATTGGCATCTTTTCTTAACCTTGGTTAGTTTGAAAATTGAAAAGTTGATATCTATTTTTTTCATCATTAATAGCTACTGACATTGAACATTTTTGATATTTAATAGTCACTCATTGGCCATCTATCTATAGGTTGATGAAAGTTTTCTCAGCAAAATGTCATTTTATCTTTCTTGGAACCATCTTTCCTGCACATTTCTAAAGGAAAAGGGGGGAGGATAAACTAAAATTAAGTCCTTACTATACGGCATATATAAAACTTTATCCCAGTCTTGTAATAGGTCTGATAATCATTCTACTAGGCAACCACCAAGGTTACTACTTAATTAATAGATATCTAGGGATAAGGGCCACAAGAAGCAAAGCACTGTGCTAAATATTTAACAACACTGCTTTTTAAATGCTCGATTGCCCCCATTAAGGTGGTATTACAGTCTCACCATTGAGAAAACTGGAACACAGAGAGAATACTTTCTTGCACAAAGTCACACAGCATTCAGATAAGGAATCCAACAGCTGAAATAGTGACTTGAAATGATATAAAGGAGCAGAAAACAGTGAAAGGAATCCTTTTCTGAGAACACGAAAAGTTTCGCAAAGTTTGTATTTGCGTCATAAATGGTCTTTAATATTTCAAAAGTAGATTTATAAGTTAAGGAATGTATGAATTTCAAGGAGAAGAGAAAGAAAGAGATTTTGGAATCAGAACTAAGGAGAGGAACTTTTTGGAATCAGAATGTAGAATGTAGATGGCCAGAAGAAAACCCATGGTAGAAGGAAAGAGACTAGACTAGATTTAAATGGAAACTAAAATCATACAATATTTGTCCTTTCGTGTCTGGCTTATTTCACTTAGCATGATGTTTCAAGTTTCATCAATGTTGTCACATGTACCATATCGTCCTTCCTTTTTACAGCTGAGTAATATTCCTTTGACTGTATATACTATAATTTGTTTATCCATTCATCTGTTGATGAATGTATCATCTCACTTATATGAAATAATTCCAATAAGCAAATTCATAGAGTCAGAAATTTGTATACAAGTTACCAGAGGCCAGGATCGAGGTAGAGGATGGAGATTTAATGCTTAATTTGTACAGAGTTTCTGGTTAGGATGATGGAAAAGTTTTGGCAATGTATGGTGGTGATGATAGCACAACACTGTGAATGTAATTAACACAATTGAATTATACATTTGAATACGGCTGAAAGAGGAATTTTTAAGTGTATAGATGTTAATAGAATAAAAATTTAAAAAAAAAAATAGGGTAATACAACACAAACAGTGAAACCTAACATAAACTATGGGTTATGGTTAATAGTACACGTATAGTAATATTGTTTCATCAGTTGTAATAAGAGTACCATACTAATTCAAAGGGTTAATAACGGAAAATTTTGTGTGTGGTGGGGGAGTATATGAGAACTCTATTTTCTACATAATTTTTCTGTAAATCTACAACTTCTCAAATGAATAATAATATAAACTCATACATACATAAATAACAAATCCCTCCCCTACCAAAAAAAAAAAAAAACACAAAAAACACAAAAAATGAAGAGATTGTGCAACCTAGACCAATCCCTTTCAAATCACTGAGTCCCTGACTTCCACAGAAAAAAGCTGATCAAGTTTGAACTAGTGTGGGCTTTGGGAAGCATTAGTTTTTTTTGTTTTTTTTTAAACACATGTTTAAATTCATGAGCAAAAACAGAATGGGAAGCCTCATTAGTGAGGGGTTTTCTTTAGGCAGGGTCTCAAGAAACTTCTTAGAATTAACCAGACACAGGACATGTAAGGTTTTGAGGTGTTACACCTCACTAATATACTAAAGAAAAGTATTCAATTGCTTTAAAAACTTTTTAATACATGACTTGTTCTGAATCTTTAAATTCAAAGCAGTTATTTATAATCTTGAAACAAAACAAAAAAATATACCTGTCATAGGCCTTACTTACTCTTCTATCTGTTCTAAGGGCTAATTTTTTTTAAGGTATAATTTTTTAAGAACAATGAGTGGGCATCAAAGAGAGGCAAAATAAGCTCTATAAAACTACAGATTGATAATAGAACTGAAAAATAAAATAAAATAAAGGTAAGGGGACATACCAGACAGAAAAGGTATAGTTATATATGATTTTTAAAACCCTAAATACACAAAGACATGTATGACGGACTATTGATTTTATATTCTATTTGGTCTACAATTGAAGAACTTTTTTTTTTCTGACCCCCACTCTGACAAACAAATAATCCCAATTAAATTTGTGCAAATTTAATTTTACAGCAATTCTCTTTCTACCATGCCATTGACCGTCCACATGTGATATCTTTTATGGACTATAAATTTATTGAAAATAACGTCTAGGTTTTTCATGATGTTTTCATCTTTGCATCCTGGCTAACAAAATTCCTGGCACACAGTAAGCATTCAATAATATCTGATTGACTGACTGATGGATGAATGATTGAATGCAGTGAGATGGATAACCCAGTGAATGGCTAAATGGATACTCTTTTGTTTGGAATAAGCAATACAAGAATTAAATATTCCCATCATCAGAGATTCTCAAGAGTGAGTCCTATCACCACTTGCTTTGAGTATAGTAAGAGGTGAGTGGTAGATTAAGCTTGCTGTGTAGTCCTCTGCCAATCTGAGGGTCTCTGATTCCATTTACTATTTATAACATGTAAAGGATTGTAGCCTATTTGGGCGACATTTAGAAAGATATATCTTGAGATCACAATAGCAGTAAGACCCATAGAAATACAGATATTTTTTTTCTTAAGCACAAGTAAAGCAACTTGTGCTTTCATTTGCTGTTAACATGCTGGCCAGTTCTTGAGGACAAGCTACTGTGCCACACAGTAATCCATTTCAAAAGAAGGCCCTGGCAAAAAGCAGAAGAATGGCTGTACTCAGAGTTCCCCTCAGTTCTAAATGCCATGATGCCCGTTAACCTTAGGAAGAGTCCTGCACAGAGAAGAAATTGCTTGCTAGAGGGGAATGGCCACATCTCTCAGCTCCACGCAGTTGAAGACATGGCCAGTGGCACAGACGTTCTCCATGACTGCCACCAGGAGCCTGCTTACCTTCAAAAGCTCAGAAAAGATACAAAGAAAATCTATTTTTTAAAATAACTCTCTCAAAGGAACCACAATTTGGCTCTAAACTGTGCTAGTCCCAAAAGGAAAATAAGGAAAAATAGAAAAAAGAAAGAGGAAAGGAGACCATTGCTTGGCTTTCTTTCAGGTTCAACAAAGAATCATGAGTGGTTTATGCAGTTTAGTATATCTGGGTCTTTATGAAACATGTATTTTTACTTATTTACCTTTCCTCCAAAATATTAATTATTGCCTTTGTAATACTTTTTTCTTCACAATTCCAACTGGAATATAAGAACAAGCATAATTAATTACCAAACTAACCTACACCAAAAGTACAAAAGCTTTCTATTTTCAACTGGGAGCCAAAGCTCTATTTTGAAGCCTCAGACAAAATGTATGGGGGAGATTCTTCTGCATTCTGTCTTTCTAGATAATGAAACATACATTAAAAGACTTAACACAATGGAAACAGTTACTACGCAAGCTGTCTCTAGTCCAGCTGTTAATTAGCTGAGGTTTGAGGCCTTAGCAGCAGGGCTTGAACTCTGCACATTGCAGTCACTAGTTATGTGACCTCAGGCTATTAAAATCCACCTCACAGGGTAATAAGCATTCAATAAAGTAATGCATATGAAAGTTCACAGTCTGCCACATAATATATGCTCAATAGACTCAATAAATGACATTGCCATTATTAGCAAGTCTGAAATTCCTGAGGCTTTCTATGCTACCTTTCTCCTACAGTCTCTTAAAGCCTGACTAGCTGGTGAGAAACGTATAATATCTGCAATCAGAATAATCTAAGATTTACTCTGGAACTAATTCAAGGTCCAGCCTTGAATTCTGCCAGGCTCTTCTCACACTGACACATCATTCATTCATCCTTCTCCTCATTTCATTCATATCTTGGTTTCAGGGAGACCTTACATTGACCTCCTCTTTCAACCCTCTATTTTAATTCTCCATGTGCCGCTTTCTGTTCTTTACACTTTGCTTCTTTAGCATCTGTCCTCTGCACGCTTCCTTCACCTCACAGTTTATCTATCTCCTTGGCCATAGTTTCCCTGATGCCTCACACAGTACCTGGCCGCGGTAAGCCCTAGATACTGATAAGTGGCGGAATAAGTGGCTGCCTAGTCAGAAACCAACCCAGCAGCTTCAACCACTGTCTTTGGAATGTGTGTCTAGGTATAGCCAGATGAAGAGATGTCATTGTCATCTCTAGTTACTGTGCCCCTCTCTCACTACCTTCTGGCCATATTGCCTTTCTTTCAGTTTCTGAAATGCATTGATGTCACCACCACAGCCACTGCTTATCCCTCTTCTGAGAACTCTCTCCCACTAAATCTTCAATGGCTGCTCACTCCAGGCCATTGCTCCATTGTCCATCTCAAAGATGCTCTGCTGACTGAAGTAATACAGCCTCCCCGTAACGAATGTCATTTTCCACCTTGGCCTTGTAATTTGGTCCTTCCTAGCACTTGTCACAACTTGGAAGTACTTCATCTGTTTATTTTATTTTATTTTATGTCCTCCATTAGAGTACAAGGGCAAGTCTTGTTCACTCTTGCATCCCTAGTACCATATACACTTCCTGACCCACAACTGGAGTGTGATATATATAGAAGGAAGACAGGAAGAAGGGGGAAAAGAGGAAGAAATACTTGGAACAATCTACCTTATATTATAGAAGCCTTCCCTAATTCCATCCAATGTACATTTAATTTATTGAGCGGCTACTGCAGGATGAGGTCAGGAGAACTGAGAACCATTCTCTGTGAAGAAAATCTCATGAAAAAATATAGATACTATATTTAGCAAGTTATTAGCAGTTTGCTTCAATGTTATTTCTAAATCTTGTGAGAAACAGCCACAGCTTGGTTTCTTGTCCCCTGATCCACAAATCTTTGTCCTTCAGTCTACGAGCAAACTACAGGAAATAGCAATGAATCACCTTCCCACCAAAGCCTATTTCTCATTTTCTTGCCACTGGCTCTATTCACCCACTTTAAGAGCCTTAAGTCAATCAAACTTTTATAACCAAATCTCCTTAACAAATGCAAAACTCACTTCCCACCAAACAGCCTGAATTTAGCACAAACTTTAAATTTCAAAGGAAATTTGAATGTGCTTTGCTTTAAATGTCATGACTGGATATTCAGACAGAATAATTAAGGGGGAGGAAACATTTCCTTCCAATAAAAAAGATTGTTAGTTTGTGCAAAGTACTAAGAATATTATGTTTTAAATAAGCTTGTGCTACTAATGGGCATCCAGATGATCAGCAGAAAACAAGCCTCTTTGTCCTGATTCCAGGAAGATAAGAACGTTTGCTATAAGATTCAAAGGGCAGATATCACTTCTTAAAATGCAGATCATAAGGCTTGTTCTCCCCAAATGTCTGCATTTTTCAATGATTATTCCTCATTTTCACAATAATCTAGGATCCCCTTCCCATGTGCACGGGCCACTGGATTCTTTCTCTCTTATTATATAAATAAGCAATTTTGTAGAACACACAATTCTGTATTGTTTAGTAATGAGTAAAGTTCAGGTAGCTCTATAAACAGTTTGGAAGTTCTGCTAAAACAAATTACGCTTTTTCCAGATTTGATATTGAGAACCTGATCATTATAACTGAGAAAGGCTACTGATATATTGATGTATACAGTTATTTTAGTTTCCCTCATTGCTAAAGCAAGTACCACGCAAAGGGTTGGTTTAAACAATAGTAATTTATTGGCTCATGGTTTTAAGGCATGGTGAAATCCAAATCAAAGTGTCATCAGGGCAATGCTTTTTCCCAAAGATTGGTGTTCTGGTCTGGGCTGCTGGCAATCCTTTGTCCTTGGTTCTTCTGTCACATGGCAATGCACATGGCGACCTCTCCTGCCCTCTCCATTCACTTCCTGGTTCCACTGATGTTCAGCTTCTGACTGTTCCCTCTAACTTTCTCTCTTATCTGTCTGCATTTCATTCTGCTTGTAAAGAACTCCAGTAATAGGATTAAGACCTGTGCTGATTGGCTGGGCCACACCTTAACTGAAGAAACCTCATCAAAAAGTCTTACTTATAATAGGTTCACACCCACAGAATGGATTAAGTTTAAGAACATGTTTTTCTGGGGTACATAGAGATCCAAGCTACCACAACAGTATAATATTACAATTCATTATCATGAAGTTAAATTCTAAAGATGCCAGAAAACAAACAAATGGAAAAGAGATCTTCAGGAATTATTTGTTACCAATACAAAGTTATTCACCCAACACCCCATTTGCACTCCAAGGCTGTTTTCCAAAGGTCCTTTCATTTCTCTAATTTTATCAGGGAGGGCTTCTCAGTCACTAAAATGTACTCAAAGTCCCTTTCACACTTATTACTAACCTATTCTTACAAAGAGCTCTGGTTTTCTGCAATTGCCAGAGAGATATGAATAACTCCAGGAGGGTAATAGAGGATGGGATCTGTCTAATGCTTAGATCCAAACTGTGAATCCCAAATCCATGGATCCAAAGGTTTTCCACAAGGCAAGACTTCTCATGTTTGATCAGTGACATGATATTATCTTCAAATGTCTCTAAAGATTTCCTGAAAAATCGGTGATATTCAAAGTGGGGCAAATGCATCCAATATAACAGGAAATCAACTTGGGCACAAAAGATATAGTCAGCTATTTCATCACATCCTTTCTAGTTTTCATTTCTCTGCATTATTATAATAGTATGTTATAACATATAAACTAGTAAAGTATGTGTAAGTTAAGACATATATGTAATAAAGCCATTTAGTTACAAAGGGTGTGAGTGGTCAAATGTTATAACTTGGAGATGCACATTCAAAAAAGTTTGAAGACCACTGAAACAAAAGGAAGAAATCATAATAAGGAAAATGTGTGGAAAGTCCTGGTCTTAATCAAAGATGTCCAAGTAACAAATTATCGACCTAGTTGTTGGCTTCAAGGCAAAGCCAAAGTAACCATTTTTGAAAAGAGAAAATTGGCTTTCCCATGTAAAAATATAGACTCTAGAGACAAAATACACAGGAAATTCTGATTTTAGCGGTAGATGATAATTGCCTAGAGACAAAGAATTTTACTTTAGAAGGATGCCATAAAGATATTTTGAAGGTGAATTGTCCTGCACTTTTACCTTACTAAAATGTTTCAGACACATGGACATATGAAAGATGACTATTCCCTCTTTAGTGATTACCCTGCTTAAGGAAATTATGCTAAACTCATTTGCATGTAGATGATTCAGCCTCCTAATAATGATTTCCTTAACTAACATAGTTATTATTATAGATGAGGTTATATAACAGAAAAGCTTAAAAGGGATTGTAACCATTCCTGATATGTTTTAACCTATAAAGAAAACTTTGCTGAAGATTGAAACTAGTTGATGCATACGGAATATCTACTGAATCTAAAAGAGTCTTTGCAATTATCTTTTTTACTTTACATTTTATTTTGAAAATCATTCAAACTTTCAGGAAAGTTGGAAAAATAATACAAAATGCATACAGACCCCCCCCCCGACTCAGATACCCAGATCTACCAGCTTTTAACATTTTGCCACATTTTCCATATGATTCTATCTACCTACCCATCTATCCACCTAGCCTTCATTTATAAATTTTCTAAAAAGTTGAAAGTAGTTTGTATATGCATCATGGCCTTGAATATTTAATACTTCCATGTATATTTCCTAAGAACAAAGATTTTCACTTATGTAACCACCTTATGTACAGTTATCAAGTTCAAGAAATTGAGCACTGATATAAAGCATACAGTCTATTTTCCAGTTTTCAATTTTTGAAGAATTTTTTTTTTACCAATTTCAAATGTAAACTGTGGACAATTATAAATGCTTTCTTTTAGTGGCCTCTACCTAGAGTTTTATTGTTATACAATCAAGATAGTAAATATTTACATGGCACTTGCAATGTGTCCGGTACTTTTCTAATTGATTCATGTGCCTTATTTCATTTTTGTTTTCTGCCAAAACAACTCAGTGGGTTATGTAGTGTTAGGTACAATTATTATCACCACTTTACAGAGAAGAAAAAGGAAGAGAGAGTTAAGTGGCTTGTCCAGGTCTAAGAGATAGCATGTCTTGGAGATGATATTCAAACCCAAATAACCTAGCTCCACAATCATTACTATTAAACCCAATATTCAAAACTGACTCCGAGTAAGTATAAATAGAAGACAAGCTTAACATTATGATTCATATATAGACTAATTTTAAGAAAAAAGGTAGAAAATGGGCATGGTCCAGAATAACTTTAAGAATGCCTTCTGTGAAATCGTATGCAAAATGTATTGGGTAAGTTTTATCTTTTATCAAAATAAGAAAAAAAAACAACACAGGTAGAACTGTTGATTGAATACTGATTCCCTAGCCTAGAGTCACAGGAATTCGTTGAAATAAAGATGAGTAAAAACTTCAGGTCCAGAATTTCATAACTCTGCTGCCAAAAGCCTGTGAACCCAAGGAGGAAATAAAAGGAAATTAGATCCACAAGCCCTTTTGAAAAGGTCGGGGTACATAGGAGATAGTTTTCTTTCACCCTCAGGTGCAGTCATGCCAGGAGCCCCTTATATACCCTCCCCTTGCTTTCATATTTATGTGCTCTGTTGCCCTTGCACTAGCCACACCACTGTAACTGGCCAGCACCCTCTACAGGGTTCCCATACCAGCGTCAGAACCGGCCTCTCTGTGCCTCACATAATTGCCCCCAAGTTTTGCCTCCCAATCTCTGACCCAAAGCTTCTGTCTCTCCTGTGAGACTTTCTAATCTTCAGGGCTTTGACTTTATATCGTTTGGTTCTTTTTTCCAATTAAATGGATCACCTGCCCAGTTTCACTCCTACTGCCCTATTGTTAATAATAATAACTACCTGCAGGCATTGTGCTAGGGACTCAACACTCACCCACCTCAAATGCTGACAACCAGGCAAGGTGGAACTATTATCTCCATTGACCTAATGTGCACAGGGAGCCCAGAGAAGGCTTCTTTGAGGAAGTGGCATTTGAACTGAGAGCGTAAATATTATTTGAGGAGGGTTTCGACTTGTAAAGATCAGATACATGAGTACTCCAGGCAGAGGATTCAGCACACAAAAAGGTACTCAAGTAGGAAAAAAACTGGTACTGACAGCCAACTATGTGGCTGGAGAAAAATGTCTGAGGGGCAGAGTGGCAGGGTGACTCGAGAGGAAGGAGCCACAAAGGCCAGTAGGATCGAACAGTGACTTTTATGACATATTTCCTCCACTATACTATGTATTCGTGTCCTCAGTAACATCACAGAAGATGTTTTGTTAATGTGGAATTCCAGAGACAACATATTTGTTGCCCTCAGTATTAGTTTGAGTATTGGTTTTGGACTTGCTGGTGGTGTTGGTGGTGGAATTGACAGTGGAATAGCTGGTGGTGGCGGTGCCATTGGAGTTGTATTAGTATTCATTTAGTAGGAGCACAATGAAGGTATGTTATGGTCATTTCCTAAATTAAGGCCTGTATCCATTTGCCAGATGTGACAATTCATATCATTCAGAAGCAAATTAATCGCTAACATTGAAGCCTAGATTAGGAGGTGAAAAGCAATTTAAATGGTTCAGCTTATGTTATTAACATGCTTGGCCAGATGTAGACCTGACGATTCAGATAAAGTTGAATTTAAATAACTTAGGCTCCTAATGAATACATCCACAACATAATTATTCCTGCACTTTTCAAATATGTTCTGACTCTCATGTAAATATAGGCTTAAGCCGACCTGAATCCCCTATATGTGATGTTATCAGCTGGGAGTGTTCTCCCAATTGGGTAACAGATTTGGAGAGTATAAAGACTGATTTTTTAATGTTTTTTTTTATTATTATTATTATAATTTATTATTTATCCAGAAGGGAAAAGGGACTGGGGAAAATCGGCAGCTTCCCCTTTCACGAAAATGTGTTATTCATCAACCAGCAGGACTTGGATAAATCACAAGTTCTCTTAAAAATTTATGAACCTCTAATGTACCAGATACTATTACAAGAATGAATAAGACAAAGTCCTTGACCTTCAGCAGTTACATAATGATACCATTTATTCAGCACCACATACTTGTATTAGGCTCATAATATATATTATTTCATTTAGCCTGATGGAAATGTTATTACACCAATTTTATACTTGAGGAAACTGAGGGTTAGAGAAGTTGAGTAACTGCCTTTCCTATTGGAAAGCCCATGCATTTTCCACTAAACAACCTTAGCTCCTGTGGTAGAATGAATCATGTCCCCCACAAAGATATCGTCAAGTCCTAATCTTTACCCACCCTTTACCTCAGTCCTATGGGTGGGAAGTAATTTATAAATACTGTCTCCAAAGAGCCTATTAAGATGAGGACAAACTGAATCAGGGCAGGCCTTAATCCAGTGTCCTGGAGTCCCTATAAGGAAAGGATATTCCGACACTGAAGGAGAAGCCTCAGGAGGAGACAGTAAAAGATTGCCACCACCAGAACCATACAGACTTCAGAGAAAGCATGATCTGCAAAGCCTTGGTTTTGGATTTCTAGCCTCCAAATCATGGATCAATAAATTCCTGTTGCTTAAGCCAACCAGTCTGTCATATTTGTCATAGCAGTCCTGGCATACTCAGACATCTGCTTTCCTTGCTCCCTGGATAAGAAATAATTTCCATAGTTACTCTGGTGAACCTAAACCCTAAATGTCTAGGGTCCATGGGATAAAAGTCCATAAGCAAGGTCCACTGAGTCTAGAGGAAAGGACTCAGGGACAATGAAACACCTGAGAATAGACAATCATGATCTAATTTGAGGCACATAGGAACACACACTTTCTGAATGGGTTGACACATTGCAACCAGTGCATTTTGGTGGAATAGGATCAGTAGCGGTAGTGCTTAAGTACACGTGGTCAAAAAATGTCAATCTCAACTGAGTAAACAATTAATTAGTTATTTTGCATTTTCCTTATAACATTTTGTCTAAATGAATTTGAAGAGAAAGCTCTTTACCAAACGAAGAGAAAGCCACTTGCTTAGTTCTGTCAGTAATTCTCTCATGCCTCGCTCACCAATTCCTGAAATTCCACAATCATAAAATTGTCCCTTTAGGTCAAGGTACCATTTATAGAAATAAATTATGATTATTAGAGGTGGTATACCTTGGAGTACATTAATTTGCCTTTTCCTTTTTTTCAGGAAGGATTTGATTAAAGTAATTGGGAGTCGTGGTAAGAATTACAATAAATAAAGAAGGGAAAGGTTTGGAAGGGAAAGACGAGAAGTGCTTTCCAATAGCTTACCATTTAAACATTACAATTTGAAAAGCTTGGAGTTTATCTAGGTATATACCAAGTTACAAATATGTACTTACGCTCACCAAAGATACAGAGTAGGATGTTGAGAACATCACTGTTGGCAATAGTTAAAAACTGGAACTACTTAAATTTCTACCAATACAAAAATGGATAAAACCTGATATATTTACACAGTGGAACACTATAAGCAATGAGTGCAAATTAATTATTGCTACACAAAACAACATAGATGAATGTTATAGATGTAATGATCAACAAAAGAAGCCATACACAAAAGATTTTTTATTGGGTGACTTTAGTTATCTAAATACAAAAACAAGTGAATTGTACACTAATGGCAAGACAATTTTTCTGTATGTATATATGGCTCAAAAAAAAAAAAAAGTGTAAAAAAAATGTAACAGAAGTCTACTTTTAAAGTTAGGTCCCTAAGAGGATATATGATCTCAACCTCTCCTGGTCTTGCATTCTTCTACTATAGAATAAGCAGGATGTCTATCTCACCAGATTGAGACCTTATAAATTGTAATGTATTTTACAAATTGCAAAGTTCTGTACAATTGTTAACTATTTAGACCTGTGCTTTGTAAACCTAGCTGTGAATGTGAAACACCTATTGAGATTAGCAATGATAACCTGGTCCTTCCGCCCCGTGGGTTTTGGTTCAGTAGGTCTGGGTAGGAGCTTCAAAATTGGCTCAGCCCCAATTGTGGACCATTAATTAAGAAAAAAAATCTTCTTTCAAAAGTTAACATGCCATTTCAGACTCGTTTATTGGATCTGTACAATTCATCTACATTTTGCCAATCACAAGTTATACAGACAATGAATTTTCAGAACGTCTAATGCAGTTGGGATAGCAAATACCCAAAGAGTGAGCAATGGCCTTGACAAGCAAAAAAGTATATCATACTAAACCAGGCACCCTGAAGAAAATGTGTTTTTACTTATGAAACATTCACATACGAATTATAAGAGCATAACGTCTTCATAGTAATATCCAAAGTCTAAATATATGCCATTGTTTATCTATGCCAGGAATCATGATCTAATTTATGCTTTGGTTTTGTTTTTCTACAATTAAGAAATATTAACACCAGATGTGAGAACAGTTTTTGATGACATTTCTTTTGACATCATTTTGTGTGTTTTTAGTAGTATGTTGTTTCAACACCTGGGCGCTTTAGACTTACAAAATTGCTAGACTTCAAGAAGCACATCAATTTCCCACCAGTGAGTAAAATGCATAAAATCAGAATGGTTGAAGGTTTTTCTTTGAATCCCTATGATATTCAATTGCTTCATTTCTCTTCCCCCAATTTCGAATTTTCTCCTTAATGAAATTCATAACACCTAACAGAGGGTTCATAGCAAAGCTACCCAACATTTGAATGCTGCTTGTGCATATGCTGCCCCCATAGTGGACACTGAATTGAATTGTTGAAGTGAACAGATTAGCCATTTTCAGACTAGATCATTCTCCACAACCATTAATAAGGTTGCAGCTTTTAAGTGCTTTAGTTGTTAAAATGAAGTTAAAACTGACAACTCCTCCTATAATCTACATAGCTGTATTTGCATGAGATTTTTATAGACCATTATACATACTATTGTGGTGGATTGCATTAAAACTTAATTTTTAATGCCTGCTGTGTGCATATTAAGTGTTGCTTTTATTTCCTATTTTAGGATCCTGATTAGTATTATTCACAGCCTGAGTAGAATCTATTCTAGTATCATTTAATACTTTTATAACCTTAAATGCTATGCAAGAATTTGTAAACTAAAACACAATTTGAATTAAAAACCAATGAAATAATGAAGAGCCATTTATTAATGCAATTTCTCCTCAATTTTTTTAAAATTTGCTTAAACTTAATTAGGTATTGTTCACCAATTCCCAGCTATCCTAAAAATTAAAGCATCACAAAAATAATAAGTACCTCATTTTGTGGTTAAGACTGATGAAAATTACAAAGAAGAAACTGAGTAATAATATTGGGATAATATGGAAGTCTCCATTTTCTGCAGATCATGTCATCAAGAATGTAATGTAGACAATGTAGAATATTCAGCAGTAAACATTAAAATTTCATATTCTAATCAGAAACAATAATTCTGATTAGTGTTATTTTATCATTTAGAAATAATTTAAATAAAAGTTTGCCACTGCCCCATTATACACCATGATTAAAGCATAAGGTCATCCAACCAAGTTTGATTTTTTTTTTTCATTTTGAAATGAAACCTTAACTTTATCCCCTTAAACAGTGTAGGAATAAAATCCTTCTGCAACATTAATATAGAGACTATGCCAAATCAAATATCCTGGCCCCTTAGTACTCAATTTCTTTCTTTTCTGTGGCTCCTTGAAGCCATCTGAGGGTCCTCTACTCTGACCGTAGACCTGTTCCTCAATCTCCCATAGTTTATTTCTGCCACTTATCCCCTCTGCCCTTCTAGTCCACATTTTCTTTTCTCTTCTCTCTTCTTCTTCCCTTGGCATTCTCCCCTTACTTCACGTGTGAGCTGAGGTGCTTCTCCATCCACAGTGGGGACCACTACTTTTTCCCTCAATTCTTAACTAGATGATGAGTGGGTTGGAGAATTTAGGGAATATCTTTGATATGGATGCCTTGCTAAACTTGATAGGTCCTGGTTTTGTTTTTTGTTTTTTTTCTTTCTTTGTTTTGGTGATTGGATAGTCTTGACTGAGCAAAAGTTAGAAAGACGAGGTCAATTTTGGCCCAAATGGGACAGGCAACTGATTTCACCATTTCTTTTTTCTCCATGTATGTAACAGTGAAAGAGGATAACCCTTTCTCAAAGGGCAGTTGGAATATAGATTTAGCACGCTGCGACAAGCAGAAAGCTGCCTCTAGAGCCATTTTTATCAGCACAGTGCAGTGGCTAAAAGCATGAGCTACTAAGATTTACACTGTAAATTCACCCAGCTCCGCCACCTGTAGCTGTGTAACCCCTCTCTGCCCCAGTGTTAGGAATGATGACACCTCTCTCAGAGGAGCACTGTGAGAATTAAATAATACATAAGGCACTTAAATTAAATGAGTTAATACCTTTAGACTAGGGTGTGGTATAACATAACTGCTCACATGTTAAATTATTATTAATATCCTTTGGATTTCTTTTGGCTAGTTAGAGTCTTACTGCAGTAACTTCAGTCACGATAGTGAGAATAAGATAGGAAGAAAGTGATCACACCATCTTTTTCATGAACAAAGCAGAGAGAATTAGAAAGTAGCCCATAGCATCATCCCTCAGAGGAGAAGTAGGAAAAGATCCTTCCTCTTTACTCCAACTAATAGCCACTCAACATCATTCAATACAGCTCAAAAGTATTTATTTATTTCTCCCTTTTTTCTATCAAGTGGCCTTAGTTTCTCTTAATGCTAAATTCTGTAGTGTCCACTGAATCATATAAGGCATCCCCCAAGAAGTCAACAAAGGGTAGGTGGGAGGAAAGCCATCCAGCCTGAACTGGTAAAGCTCTGCCAATTCCACCAACAATCCAAGACATCAGACATCTTAAAATAACTCTATTTGCTTGCCTCTATGCTAAACCGTTTACATTGTCTCCCTGCCTCCTTACAACTCTCTTATGCAACAGAGACTATAATTTTCTCCATTTTACATATGAGCCAGGCACTAGGCACTGCTGATAAATGATGATCCAAAAAAGACATTCACTACCCTCTTGGAATTTACATTTTCCTGAAGAGGACATTTAGCAGTAGCAACAAAATTTACTTACAATTGTAATGCACACTTGAAGGAACAAGGCTGGGTGCTATGAGTTCATAAAGTTCTTCCTGGAGATCCAGAAAAAGACAAGCAGAATCTCACCCCATGAACAAGGTTTTATAGATATGGGTAGTGGTGGTGGCACGTGAGGAAGGGGAAAGGCAGAGAGGGTGTGTTGGGAAGGAGGAGGTTCCAGGCAAAAAGATTAGTGTCTGCCAAGAACCTGGAGCAGGTGGAGGTAGGTCCATTCTAGGATATGAAACAACACCTGGCTGGCTGGAGGTCAGAGAGAGAGGAGAGTGTGGCAGAGGATGTCGTGAGTGAGGTAGTCTGTGACTGTCATGCCGGGCCTCATGATCATGCGCTATATTTTGGGATTTTTTCATAAAATAATGGGAGACCACTGAAGTATTTTAATTGTGGAAACTATATGCTCATATTTGTCTAAACCCTGGCTGTAGTGTATAAACTAAATCATGTCTCCCTCTTACATTTAACTCTCCACCCTCTCTTCTGTGATCTTTTTGGGCACAGCTTTATTAAAAAGATTTTTAAATCTATGCTTTACTATTAAAATAATGGTGCAATTACAGCAGTAATTCATTTTTTAAGATGATATTTACAATCCCTGTATACAAAAAGTTATATCCTCAAGAAAAGAGAGCAAAGTTATTGACTAGAAATAAGGCCTTGGGGAATAAGAGGAGATTCCCCTTTCCCCCCATATTCTAGTATTTCAGCAATCAGAAGAATAGCATACCTTAAAAAGAGTGGCTCAAATATACATACCAACCTTAACTGGTCACGAGACCTTCAATTTCATTGTTTTCTAGCCTAAGTAGGTTTTTTTTTTCTCTTGGTCTAAAAAGCCTCAAAGAGTAAACAGATTTATATATCACAAAGAAGTTCTTAAAGCTTTACTCCAGTCATAATTCAGTGTTAACTCATTTTTAAATAAGTGCCAGGCACAAGATACAGTCTGAAATATGAAGGTGAAAAAGACACATTTTCTGTCATTTAGAATTTGGAGAAAAAGAAAATTAAAAACCAGAAAAGAGGAAATACATGCTGAAAGGTCCTTACAATGGAAAATCCTTAGGCCTTCTAATAATCAATCTAAAACACTTTTAGAAATCTTCTGACAGGAAGAACATGCATTTCATAGTTATTTTGTCCCATAAACTACAGAAGAGGTATTCAATCAATATTTTCTTAGTGCTCCCTGGATTTCTTTTAAAGATCAACAGTATTTAAAGAGGGTAGAAAGTAATCTCAAGAGATATTTAGGATATGAAAAATAACAATAATTTTCATCATTTCTAAAAATCTAGGTACAGAAAATTAACACTTAGGGAACTGGATGATAGATCATGAGGATGCCAGTCTGAAAAACAATGAAGAATATATATGTGAGGCACCTCAATAAGAAATAGCAATATTGTTATCCAAAACCCAGAGTGTCCTCACTGAGACGGCTGCTACCAGACTACTGAGAGCGTTGAGGGAGATTTCTTCTCGTAGTATGTTTGGCCAATTCATTTCCATACTGTTTAACATTCAAGCGATGTCTATACTTGTGTTATAATAAAGCTGTGATGAACATCTTTTCCCATAATTCTTCATCTGCATTCCATTTTACATTTAAGGTAGAATCCCAGAAGAGAGATTAAAATATCAGGAATAGTTTCAAGGTTATTGAGATATACTGACAAGTGCTTTCACCAAGAGTTGTAAACATTTTCATTGGAACTCGCTTATGACAATGTGTTACTTAAAAAGCTCACAATAAAGTTTCACAAACACTATTCTGCTCACCTTTGTGATACCAAGTGGGTGGGTGGGAGCGGTCAGGTCAGCAGTATTTTATCACTGCCATTGTTTAGAATTGCCTGAGCATAGGGACATAAAAAGGCAGAACCACTTTTAGTTGGTTTTATTACTGTTATTAAATTCTCTACAGAAAAGACAGACCCTTATCCCTAGGTCCTAGGTAGGCCACTGCTCTTAAATATGTAAATTTAGAAACATAAAGAAGGGGAAATGAATTAAATTGTTAACATGGACTATCTATAGATCATTTATTCAGCAATATTTATTGCTGCCAAGTACCCACACTATGCTAGGTGCTGGATGAGAAAAAGTCCATGTTTTCAAGAGGTAAAGTGAGTGCTGGTATTATGGGTAATCTCTTACTCTCTTTTGTATTTTCACATTGTCCAAATCGTAAAAACAAATATATTACTTATAAGAACAATGATAAATGTGTTTATTATTGGAAGTTAAAACTGGTAAATTGAAATCTACTGATACCTAGGCTTTAAGGTTGCAAACGTGACCGGATATTCCCTCAACAAACCTTTGTTTGTGTAGTCACTGAAGGGACTACCAGAGAGAGAATACAAAAAAATGCAAATTTAAGAGTGTAGGTTTACTAATCTAGAGAAATTTCTATGTTCAAATTAGGCCCTCCTGCTCCTTGTTTCCTCCTCTTAGTCCACTGATCTGCTCAAAAATATAGCCCAAAAAGTCTTATGAAATGTCCCAGAGAGACCTAACTGCAAGTAATTTACAAGTTTAATAGACCATAATTACAACAGGCTTTGGGAGAAATTAGAGTCTGTGTCTGGGATATTGCTAAATCACAAAATACATTACTTGAATCTCAAAGTGGTTGAAGGGCATGTGCTTTCACAGGATCCTGGGAGAAGTAATGGGATTAGGAATCTCTGGAAGTATAAGCAAAGAGGGAAGGAACTGGCAGAAATAGTGACTATTTTAGTGTTGCCATGAAATATTAGGGACTGAAATCTCATGAACAAAGGGCACATTCCTCATCACTGATGTCCCTATTTACTCATTTCACAAATATTTTTGGTGCACTTAGCAAAGTTTGAGTGCAGGGTGTTAATGAGTATAGAGAGGTGAATTAAACAGACAAAGCTCTGTTCTCATGCAGCTTGTAGTTTAATAAAGTCTAATAAAACAAAGACAAGAGTAAATAAATACATGTTGTTCAAATTTAATAGGTGCTGTGATTAAAAAAAAAAAAAAAAAGAGCAAGAATATTTGAGAAAGAAAGACAAAGAACACCTACATAAGATAAGGTGCTCATAGAAAGCATCTTTGGGAGGTGACATTCCAGCTCAGAACAAGAATAAGGAGCCAGCCATACATAGAGTGGAGAAAGAGATTTCAGGTCAGGAATATAACAAGAGGCATGAAGCAGGACTAAGAATATGTGGGACTCTCAGAGAGCATTTTGGCTAATACGTGGTGAAAAACTGATAGAATGGGGACAGAGGAAGTTAGAAAAGTGAACAGGGACCAAGCTATCAGGTAGAGAGCTACCTGTAGACCAGTAGGCAGACTGATATAGCTGAAGCTTGGAAGGATTTCGGGAAGGTGAGATTGGGAAGGACCTAACAGAAGTAAGACTATTCTGAAATAAACCACATATGAGAAGCCACGATGTCACCTCTTGGAAAGGAGTGATATTAGTCAGGGTTCTATAGGGAAACATTTGAAATTACATTATGTATTTATATGTAAATATGAGAGTTTTATATGAATTGTTTCACATGACTGTGAGGTTGAGCAAGTCCAAATTCCATAGGGGAGGCAACAAGCTGGTAACTCTTAAGATTTTCAAGACTGAAAATAATTTGAACCAAATATCAAAGAATAGTTTTGTAAAAAACAAAAGAAAACAAACAACAACAACAACAGGCAAGAAAGAGAAATTAGCCATCAGAGTAAATTCACTAACATATTCAGATGCCTAGACATCAGCAAAAAATTACAAGTCATACTAGGAAACAGGAAAAGATGGCCCAACCAAAAGAACAAAACAAATGTCCTAAAGAGATACAGGATTTAAGACAATCAGTGATAATCACACAACTCTCCTAAATCACGTCAAAGAATTTAAAGAAAACATGACTAAAGAAGTAAAGGATATTAAGAAGACACTGGGAGTGCATAAAGAACAATTTGAAAGCCTACAAAGAAAAGTAGCAGACCTTACGGGAATGAAAGACACAATGGATGAGATTAAAAATACATTAAAGGCATATAAGAACAGATTTGAATTGCTTGAAGACAGAATTAGTGATTTCAAAGACCGATTATTTGAACTGGAAAAGACAGGAGAACAGAAAAAGAAGAGAATGGAAAAAATGGAACAGGGTCTCAGGGAATTGAATGACAACGCAAAACGCACAAACATTTGCATTATTAGTGTCCCAGAAGGAGAAGAGAATACAAAAGGGGCAGAAAGAATATTTGAGGAAATAATGACTGAAAACTTCCCAAACCTTATGAAGAACATAAATATCAATATCCAAAAAGGACAATGAACCCCAAACAGAATAAATCCCAATAGACCTACCCCGAGACACCTACTATTCAGAATGACAAATATCAGAGATAGAGGATTCTGAGCAGCAAGAAAAAAGTAAAGCATCACATACAAGGGAAACTCAGTAAGATTAAGTGCCAACCTTTCATCAGAAACCATGGAGGAGAGAAGAAAGTGGTTTCATGTATTTAAGGTACTGAAAGAGAAAAACTGTCAGCCAAGAATTCTGTATCTGGCAAAGCAGTCCTTCAAAAATGAGGGTGAGCTGAGAGTCTTCACAGACAAACAAAAACTGATAGAATATGTTACCAAAAGACCAGATTTGTAAGAGATACTAAAGGGGGTGCTGCAGTCTGAAATTAAAAAACAAAGGCAAGAGATATGGTGAAGAGTTTTGAAATGAAGATTATTAGGAAAGGTAAACTAAAGGATAAGAAGACAGACAATAGAATGATATACCAACAGAGAGCTAAAGGACAAAATGGATGAAGTAAGTAATGCTTTTACAGTAATAACACTGAATGTTAATGGATTGAACTCCCCAATCAAAAGACATAGACTGATAGAATGGATTAAAAAAATATGAACTGTCTGTATGTTGTCTACAAAAGACCCAACTCAGATGTAAGAACACAACCAGGGGAAGCGGCTGTGGCTCAATCAGTAGGGCTCCCGTTTACCATATGGGAGGCCCTGGGTTCGGTTCCCGGGGCCTCCTGGTGAAGGCAAGCCCGCCCGCATGGCGTGGTTAGCTGACCCAGCGAGCACAAGCAGCAAGGGGGGGATAAATGAATAAATAAAAAAAATCTTAAAAAAAAAAAAAAAAAGAACACAACCAGGTTAAAAGTGAAAGGTTGGAAAAAGATATTCCATGCAAATAGTAACCAAAAAAGAGGTGGAGTAGACTGGATAAATGTAAAATAACAACATTATAGTATGTGAACAATAATTACTCAGTGCAAATGGCAAATTGTTTCAGTGATCAGTATTCTGTAATTTTTTTCATACAAAATAAACACTTGCTTTTAATTCAGGAGGACTGGAGAAGAGATATATTTTTGGATACTTCATTTTTCTTTTTAACCCTTTCTTATCAATACTGTTAAATTAAAATAATCTATCTGGATCAATAATGATTTAATATGACTACTATTGAACAAGATTTTGAGCTTTTCTGCCTCATAAACTCATGAACTGGCAAATTGTTATCTGCTGTAATTCATTCCAATAAGATGCGAAGAATTCCCAAATAAGAATTTGATTATCTAGAAAGAATTATGGTCTAAATGGAAATTAAATAAGTAAACCTATAATTTATTTCATTCTTAGAGATTATTATGTCCAACTGTTAGACCTATAATATAAAAATTAAAACTATTATAATTAACTTCTATTATAGTTGAATTATTATTTATATTTATAAATATTTGTTGCTATACTATCTATGTTTTATAATTGATTATATTAAATCTAACCTGGCCTTGCACTTTCTTTTAAAATTTGTAATTTCTTTCAATCTATTTTTCTATTGATTTTACAATTTTACAATAAAGGACTTTTTAACAGCTAAAAAAAAGCCATTGATTATACACTTTGGATAGCTCATATGGTATGTGAATATATCTTAATAAATATGCTTAATAAACAAATAAATAATTGTTCAAGAATAGCCAGAAATAGCAGCTATGTACAGCAGGGGAAACAGAGATTGAGAGACGAAGAATTTTCTTGTTTGTCTGGTTTTTGTTTATTATTATTATTATTGAAATAATGAAAATACTTTAATAATGATTGAAGTGGTGAAAGCACAACTATGATATGATTATATCAAATACCATTGATTGCACAATTTGGATAAACTGTATGCTTTATTAATATGTATCAATAAAATTGATTTTTTTTTTTTTTAAAAAGGGTTTTCAACAAAATTCCCAGGAAAAGCTGGCTGACTGAGGTAGAGATGGAAATTCTCCTTTCTGACTGCTGAAATTGTCTTTTCTTTTAAATCCTTCAAGTGATTGGATGAACCTTCTCTCATTGTTGAAGGCAATCTCCTCAGTTGATTGTAGATGTAATCAGCCATATATGCAATCAACTTACTGATGATTTAAGTCCATGAAATGTCCTTACAGTAGCAATCAGGCCAGTGATTGCTTGACCAAACAGCTGGGCACCATCGCCTGGCCAAGTTGACACACGAACTTAACCATCACAGATTCAGAGAAGTGAATTCATATGGAAGCCATAGTTGTGTACATCCTCCATATATCACAGGTACCAGGAATTAGGGATGGGGGTGGGAGTGGAGAACCATCTTGACTCTGTCTCTAGAACAGAATGGCTAAGCAAAAATGGCAGAGTCTGGTTACCAAGTAAACCAGATTGATAATTTCTCATTCGTATGTTGTCATGTAGCTACTGGTACTAACAAATAATACCTTTTAGAGAAGAAAGTAAGAGTAAATTCAATTGCTCTAATCTTCAGTTATAACTGTAACATGCACCGTACATTTAAATCTGACAGAACTGTGACGTGACATTTCATTTCTTTATTCCTTCTGAAGCCATCTACCTCTCAATTTAAAAGATTGTTTTGATACAGGTAAAGCAGGTCATAGAAAGGAACACTCTTTTTTTTCTTCAGATGGACTAATTCTAGGGATAATATAATACATAACTGAAATTCAAGTCCATCTCAAGAAAAACTTGAGGTCTAATATACTATTACTGACCATATGGAAAAAATGCTTTAATTGCTATAGCAATTCTGTTATCAATGAGATTAGTACAGAAAGGATCGAATATTGCCACTTCCATATTAATTGGTCTTTCAAAGCTCAAACAGAACTAGCTATTAAGAATGAATTTAGGAGACTGCCAGCACTGATATTTTTAATAGTGCCATGAAAAGGGGAGAAAAGGCTGAGGGCTTAAGGATATTATTAAACACATTTCTTTTTCTTTTTTTTTTTTAAATATAGAGTAAATTATAGAAACTTTACCAAATCAACAGAAGGAAAGATAATAGGCTATAATGAAATATACAATTTATTTTTTAAATGGGAAAAGAACTATTGAATCATAAATGGCAGACACATTAGGAACTTATGTAAACATTTCCCTTTTGAGTACTATAAATTCCATATCACCCTAACATCTATGCCCCAATAGTTTTATTCATTACCATAAACTTCAGAAGTCTCATTCTTTCATGATACATTTCAAAGACATTTTGTTTTCATTTTAACAATTAAACAATTTTTTAGCCTCATCTCTTCAAAATATATCCTGCAGTTTGTTAAAACAACTGTGACTTGTCCAAAGGTTAAAATAATACAGAATGAATTGACTCTTGACTCTGCTTTGCTCTTATTGCTATATTGTTCCTTATGGAATTGCAATGCATGGAGCTAGAAACAAAGAATACTATAGATAGGTCAAAATCTCAGGCATCTCTTTGAAACAAGTTCTTTGCATTAAGAATAAATAGGGGAAGGGAGCCGATGTGGCTCAGTGGTTGAGCTTCCCACATATGAGGACCTGGAATCAATGCCCGGCCTTGGTACCTTAAAAAAAAAAAGAATAAATAGGGGGAGAAAGTCTCCAATCCCCTCCTTTGCTCTAGTTCTTACCAAGAGAACAGACTCATGACTTAAGAGAAAAATAAGTTCTAGAGTCAGACATGCATGGATTTAAATTCTTGTTCCTCCATTTATCAGAACTCTTCACTTGAGTAAGTTATTAGACCATGTGTGAGTTTCAACCTTCTCATTTGGAAAATGACCACAATACCTGATAGGAACTACCTACAATATATGCAACGGTATTGATCCCATACAGTACTTAGCACAAATGAGAGTTCCATAAATATTTCTTTTGCTTTCTCTAGAAGTCATTTAGCATGTAGTCTCAAAACCTAGCCCATTAAAACTGTCTCTCACCAAATATCTTGTAAAACCCTAGCAATTGGGAGGGATTTCCAGGAAGATGTAGAGTAGGAAGTTCCAGGTCTCAGGACTTCCACCAAAGTAGCTATTACACAAGCAAGAACTACCTGAAAAAAACTGTTCTGGGACTCTGGAGGCAAAAGGACACTATGCAGCATCCAGTGAAGAGCAGGAGGAAGAGACTAATAAACTACAATAAAGAATACTGAATAGCATTCTCCTGGCTGCTGGTACCCATTCCCCACTCTCACGGCAGACTGCTTTGGGGTCCAATACCTGACTAGCTGCTGCTGACTGAAAGGAACATAAAACTCTTCTTCCCCAAGAACAGAGGTAGACACAGCTGAGCACTGATCACAGATTCTGATTAGCAAATTCAGATTGCTGGATCCCAGCTAAGACCTATGGATTCAACTCATCCTGGACAAAGGCAATGGCAGCAATTGTTTCAATCCAGCTCCAGACAGGGGTGGAGGTGATGGAGATTTAAAGACACACTGCCTCCTCAGTGTTTCAGGGAAAATTTTATTGAAGGACAGCATCTGCTGGACAGGCCAGGAAAGCACAGCTCTGGGGTACCATCAAAAAGGCTTTTGATGTCCTTTCCAAATTCCTACCCAGGGTACTATGGAGGCAGTCATGCTCCCTTGGTGGATCCTTGGCCCTGTTTTGTCTGAGAAATACTGACTTGGGAAAGTTGTCTCTGGGGTGACCTGTTGTTTTAGTTTACTAAAGACTGCCAATGAAATATATCAGAAATGGGTTGGCTTTTACAACGGTAATTTATTAGGTTAAAAGCTAACAGTTCTGAGGCTGTGAAAATGCCCAAATCAAGGCATCATCAGAAATGCTGTCTCACTTAAGGTCAGCTGCTGGAAATCCTGGACTCCTACCATGTGGCAAGGCACAATGGTGGCTCTGTCAGTCTCTGCTTCTCCTCCAGGCTCACTTTCTCTGTGAGCTCAGCCGGAGGTTATCAGGCATATGGCAGTGTCCATCCACCTCTCATCTCTCCCCTCTGGGCCTCATTGCTGGTTCTGCTTTGGGTTGCTCCATCTGTGGCTTTTGTCTCTTCCTGGTTCATTGATTTCTGGAGGCTTCTCTCTGACACTGCGTTATTATTTTCCTGTGTTGGCTCTTTATTCCTTCATTTATAAAGGACTCCAGTAAGAGGATTAAGACTCATCCTGGGATACATCTTATTAGAGCAATCTAATCAAACGGTCCTTAACTTATCTAATCTAATCAAAGGTAGACAATAAGTTCAATTTAAGAACATACTTTCCTGGGTTCTACATAAAAGAATCAAACCACACACCCACTTCCCAGAATTTACCTTTAAGGCAAAAGCAGCTAGAGACAAGAAAAAGAGTGTAACAACACTATACAGACAAAACAGAAACAAATAGAACAGGTTAAGATGCCTGGAGAAGGAACAGAGTAGAGGAAGCTTTCTCCTGGGGGTGGAACAATTGTAGAAAAAGTACAATCTTAAAAATTGCACCACAGATCCAGAGCAAAAATCAGATGAAGGAGAGCTGAAAAAAAATTGATCAATTAAAATCAGACTACTCTAAAGGCCTAGAGTAAGTTGAACCAAGCATCAAAGAAGGGCTTTACACAAAGCCAAATAACAATAACACCCAATGTAAGAAAAGGAAATGGACCTTCAGTATAAACTCATAAAGATAATCGATGTTTAGACATCAGTAAAAAATTATAAGCCATCCTAAGAAACAGGAAGATAAGGCCCAGTAAAAGGAACAAATTAAAATTTCAGAGGAGACACATAATTTGCAACAACTAATCAAAGATGTCCAAACAAATCTCCTGAATCAATTCAAGGAAATGAAGGAAAATATGCCTAAATGGACAAAGGATATTAAGAAGACATTGTATGCTCATTAAGAATCTGAAAGTATAAAAAGAAATGTAACAGAAATTATAGGGATGAAAAACACAATAGAAGAGATTACAAATACACTAGAGGTGTACAATGGCAGATTTGAACAGGCAGAAGGAAGAATCAGTGAATTAGAAGACAGGACGATCAAAACATTACAGACTGAAAAACAGATAGAGAAAAGATACGGAAAAAATTGAGCAGGGCTCAGGGATTTGAATGACAGTGTGAAATGCACAGATACATGCATCATGGGTTTAGAAAAGAAGAGAAGGGATTAGGGGCAGAAAAAATATTTAAGAAAATAATGGCTGAAAACATCCCGACTCTTATGAAATAAATAAATAAACGTGTCAGAGAAACACACTATATTTCAAACAATATATATCCAATTTTGTTTGACCTACTCCAAGACACAGAGTAATCAGAATGTCAAATACTAAAGATAAAGAAAGAACTCTGAAAACAGGAAGAGAAAAGCAATTCATCACATACAAGGAATCCGCAATAAGACTAAGTGCTGATTTCTCATAAGAAATCATGGAGGCAAGAAAGCACTAGTCTGATATGTTTAAGGTAATGAAAGAGAAAAACTGCCAGACAAAAATTCTTTACCTGGCAAAATTGCCCTTCAAAAATGAGGGAGAGTTAAAAATATTCACCTATAAACAGAAGCTGAGTTTGTCAACAAGAGACCTGCCCTACAAGAAATACAAAAGGGAGTTCCGCAGGCTGACAGGAAAAGACAGGAGAGATATTTGGAACTGAGTGAAAAACAGTAAGGGTAACTAAAAGGATAAAAACTGAGAGATAAAAAATTATAAAAAGCAATGGATAAAATAACCAAAACAAATACTGCCTTTATAGTAATAACATTGAATGTTAATGGATTAAACTCCCCAATCAAAAGACACAGATTGACAGAATGGCTAAAAAAGCATACTCTAACTATATGCTGTTTACAAGAGACTCACCTTAGACCCAAAGACATAATTAGGTTGAAAGTGAAAGGTTGGAACATGATATTCCATGCAAACCATAATGAAAATGAGCTGGGATAGCTATACTAATATTGGGTAAAAATAAACTTTAAATGCAAAACTCTTATCAGAGACAAAGAAGGACACTGTATATTAATAAAAGGTTCAATCCACCAAGAAGAAATTTCAATCATAAATATGTATGCACTTAAAACATGGTGCCCCAAAATACATGAGGCAAACACTGGCAAAACTGAAAGGAGAAATAGATACATCTACAATAATAGTTGGAGACAGCAATGCACCACAACACTCTCATCAACAGATAGAACATCTTGATAGAGAACTAATAAAGAAACAGAGAACTCAAATAATATGGTAAATGAACTAGACCTAATAGACATATACAGAACAATGCATCCCCAAAACAGGAGGATATACATTCTTCTCAAGTGTGCATGGATCATTCTCTAAGATAGACCACATATAATGTCACAAAACAAGTATCAATAGATTTTAAAATATTGAAATTATTCAAAGCAATTTCTCTGAAAATAATGGAATGAAGCTGGAAATCAAGAAGAAGCACAGAACTGGAAAATTCACAAATATATGGAAGTTAACACTCTCATAAACAAATAAATAAGAAATAAATAAGAAATCGTACAGCTCAACAATAAAAAGACAAACAACCCAATTTAAAAATGGGTAAAAGACTAGAATAAACATTTCTCTGAAGAGGAAATACAAATTGCTAAAAAGCACATGAAAAGATGTAAAGATGCTCAACAATAATAAATATTAGGAAAAGACAGATCAAAATCACAATGAAATATCATTTCACACCTACCAGAATGGCCACCATTAAAAATTATTATTTGTATCGGTGTTACAAGTTACTCAATTAACAAGTACAATAAAAATAAATCGGCTTTGACACTACCCACCAAGTTTTGTTCATTCCACAATCTTGAGGGGTTTGGGACAATGCCAGCTCTGACTGCTTCTGGCTTAGAAGGGATGTAGATATTATGGGGCAGAGGAATGGAATTGTTTTGCTTGCAGTTGAAGATACTCCTTGTTTCTGGGGTGGGGCTAGCCCATCCTCATCATTTTGCAGACTTAAAGAACTGGAGCACAGGAGTTGACTGCATATCTGTGAGTTTTCAGAGCTCAACAGGTATATGAACAATCTGAAGCTTTTTAGTCTCTGAGAACTAAACTTAACAGGTAAATTGTAAATTATAGGTTCAGATAAAAGAAGTTGAGGAATCATGATTAGGGAATTTATAAACGCATATACCTATGTTATATTGGGAAAATAGGTTTACATATATTCCCAGATAAGGCTCAATGGGGAGGTGTTAATTTCATGAGGCCCCGTGACTTGCCTATGGTTAATGACATTCCTAGAGCACTCAGGAGCACTTTTGTTTCAGGCATTGTTTAGTGAGGCAGTTTGTGAAGTCTGGCTGAGATCTACATAAGGATAACATCTGGAATGATCTCCTGACTCACTTTGAAATCTCTTAGTGATAAAAACTCAATTTTATTTACTATTTCCCACATTTGATCAAGTTTTTTCTCCAAATGCATCTCCGATTAACACATGGTAATAATCCCTGGGTACCAGGGAGGCTCATGTACTTGAGTCATGTTCCTTGTCGAGGGGGATGTAGTAAGTTTATTTGCAGAGTTTGGCTTAGAGAGAGGACACATCTGAATAACAAGGAGGTTTTCAGGAGGCAACTCTTAAGCATTAATTATGCTTAGGTTTAATTTAATTATTTCAGGAATAAGGATCATAAATGCAAACTTTAAGCTGGGCTTATTGGCCTGTTTTCTTTTATTATACAAGGCTTATATAATTCAGAGCTTTTTATCATATGAGAAAGTACCAGGAGGAAATTTTAATATTTTGTTAGCTACTGTGTGGGTCTCTAACTATCCAGAAAACATACATATGGCAACCAGGATAACTTAATACCCCACAGAAGTATCTAAATATATGAATTTCAAGATGTTCAAAAGACCCTGTCTGTCTGAACACCCAACAGTATCCCATCTTTACCTTCTCACCAAGTTGTGTCAACTGACAGATATAACATAAATTATATGCTTTCCTTGGTTCTCACAAAAAGTTCTTCACATGTACTTTCAGAGAAGCCTCAGAGTAAAACAGTATAATGGACAAGGAAATTTGGCTGTTTATGTGGCAAAAAAAAACATTTTTCTAAGAATAAAACACAATGTTCCCATAACTTCCCTCCCCTCCATTTGTGACACTTAACATTGGTGTAGTACCTTTGTCACAATTGATGTAAGGATCTTAAACTGATACTGTTCGCTATAGTCCATATTTTACTTTAGGTGCATTTTCCCACCATACACCCCCCACCCATCAACATCCTGTACAAGTGATGTATCTTTGTTATAGATCTTGAAAGGACATTTCAAGGTTGTATTTTTTAAAAAATATATTTTTTATTGAAGTATATCATTCATACATGAACATGCATAAACAAGAAGTGCATAGTGAAGGTTGTGAACTTACAAAATAAACATGCATAACATCATATAGGGGTCCCATACATCACCCCTCCACAAACACCTTGTATTGTTGTGAAACATTTATTACAAACTATGCCAGAGCATTGTCAAAATATTACTACTAACTATAGTTCCTTTCTTACATTTGATGTATTTTTTCTCCAACCCACCCTATTTTTTAAAATATATTTTAAAAACAAAGGTTGTGAACTTACAAACAATCATGCACATGTGTAGATTTCCTGTACAATACCCCTTCACCAACACACAATACCATGGTGGAATATTTGTTACAGATTATGAGATAACATCATCAGACTATTACCCCCAACCATGGTCCATAGCATACATTTGGCACTTTTTCCATATTCCCCCATTATCAACACATTACAATTTTGGCATAGATGCATGACTATTACAGTATTGCTGTAACCACAGTCCATAGGTCACTCTAGTTGTATTTTTCCCATGCTTCTCCACATTCCCACAACCCTGCAATAATGAGGTACATATGCTCTAGCTCACAGAAGGACACTCTTGCATCTGTACCATTAATCACAATTCTCATCTACCTCTGGGTTCCCTGTGTTATTCAGTCCCTAGATTATTCTCTAGCTTTCTTTCAATTTATATTTACTTCCCCAGACTACTCTTTTCAGCTACAATTCCATTTATAACAACTATAAAGTGTTACATCAACTCTTACAGTCATGTTAATTAAAACATCTACATACATTAAGCATCAGTAGTTCTTCTCAACCCTCTTCTTATCTTCTAATAACCTATACTCTAGGTTTTAACAACATACGTTTATTCTTTGTATTTAGTTGATATTAATGAGAGCATGCAATATTTGTCCATTTGTGTCTGGCTTACTTCACTTAGCATAATGTCTTCAAGGTTCCATGTTATGTTATGTTTTCTAATTTCTTACTGCAGCATAATATTCCACCGTATGTATAAACCGCATTTTGTTTTATCTATTCATTGGTTGATGGACACTTGGGTTGCTTCCATCTTTTGGCAATTGTGAATAACACCATTATGAGCATCAATGTGCAGGTGTCTGTCCATGTCATAGTTTTTAGTTCTTCTGGATATATTCCTCATAGAGAAATTGCTGGATCATATGGCAGTTCTATATTTAGCTTCCTGAAGAACTGCTAAACTCTCTTCCATAGAAGCTGTACCATTTACAATCCTACCAACAGTGAAGGGGTGTTCCTATTTTTCCGCATCCTTTCCAGCACTTATTGTTAATGGCCATTTAATGATGATATTTCATTGTTGTTTTGATTTTCATTTCCCTAATAGCTAGTGATATGGAACATTTTTTCATGTGCTTTTGGCCATTTGTATTTTTTCTTTTGAGAAGTGTCTATTTAAATAATTTACCCATTTTTAAACTGGATTGCTTACTCTTTTATTGTTGATTTGTATGATCTCTTTATATAGAATGGAAATCAAATCTTTATCAGATATGTGGTTTCCAAATATTTTCTTTGAATCACAGAAGTCTTTCACTTTGAGGAGGTCCCATTTATCCGTGCTTTCTTTCGTTGCTTGTGTTTCATTGTAAAGTTTAAGAATCCGTCACCTTTCACCACATCTTGAAGATGTTTCCCTACATTTCCTTCTAGGAGCTTTACAGTTCTTGCTTTTATATTTAGGTCTTTGATCCATTTTGAGTTAATTTTTGTATAAGGTGTGAGATAGGGGTCTTCTTTCTTTCTTTTGGCTATGGATGTCCAGTTCTCCCGGCACCATTTGTTGAATAGACTGTTCTGCCCCAGCTGGGTGAGTTTGACAAGCTTGGCCATAGATGTGAGGGTCTGTTTCTGAACCATCGATTCAGTTCCATTGCTCTATACATCTATCTTTATGCCAATACACTGCTGTTTTTTTCCACTGTAGCTAGATAATATGATTTAATTTCCAGAAGCAAGAGTCCTCCTACTTCACTTTTCGTTTTTAAGATGTTTCTGGCTATTCAAGGACTCTTACCCTTCCAGATAAATTTGATAATTGTGTTTTTCATCTGATTAAAAAATGCTGGTGGAATTTTTATTGGGATTGCATTGAATCTGTCTATCAATTTGGGTAGAATTGACATCTTAATGATATTTAGTCTTCCAATCCACGAGCATGGGATGTTCTTCCAATTATTTAGGTCTTTTTTCATTTCTTTTCATTTTCTGAATAAAAGTGCATACATCCTTGGTTAAGTTTGTTCCTAAATATATGATTCTTTTAGTTGCTATTGTAAATGGAATTTTTTTCCTGACTTCCTCCTCAGATTGTGCATTACAATTGTATAGAAACACCACTGATATTTGCATATTGGTCTTGTATCCTGACACTCTACTGAAATCATTTATTAGCTCTAGCAGTTTTGTTGTAGCTTTTTCAGGACTTTCTAGATATAGGATCATACCATCTGCAAAATAGTGAAACTTTTACAACTTCCTTTCGAATTTGGATGCCTTTTATTTCTTTTTCTTGCCTGATTGCTCTAGCTAGAATCTCCAGCACTATATTGAACAACAGTGGTGACAGTGGGCATCCTTGTCTTGTCCCTGCTCTCAACGGGAAAACTTTCTGTCTTTCACCATTGAGTACAATGTTAGCTATAGCCTTTATCATTTTGAGAAAGTTTCCTTCAATTCCTATCCTTCATAGTATTTTTATCAAGAAAGGATGCTATATTTTTTCAAATGCTTTTTCTGCATCAATTGGTAAAATCATGTGATTTTTCTTCTTTGATTTATTAATGTGGTGTATTACACTGATTGATTTTTTTGTGTTGAACCACCCTTGCATGCCTGGTATAAAACCCACTTGATCATGATGAATAATTCTTTTAATGTGTTGTTGGATTCGATTAGCAAGTATTTTATTGAGGATTTTTGCATGTGTATTCATTAGAGAAATGGGTCTATAATTTTCCTTTTTTTTGTAATATCTTTCTGGCTTTGGTATTAGGGTGATATTGGCTTCATAGAATGAGTTTGGTAGCATTCCTTCTTGTTCAATTTTTGGAAGAGTTTGAGTAAGATTGGTATTAAATCTGTTTTGAATGCTTAGTAAGAACTTAGCTTGAAAACGAGCTATTTATTTGAAACAGTCTGATAACTGTTTCAATCTCTTTATTTGTGACTGGTTTGTTGAGATCAAGAATATATTTTTGATCATTCACTTATCTCTTAAAAATTATTTGTAAGCATAGGTCACAATGAAGAAACCGTTCAAGGAGAAGCCAGATTTTTCCATGGAAGCCCCAAATCTGCCAAAAATAAAATGATCAGATAGTATCTCTCATACGAATATTCGTTTGGATCTTGGTCTTAAGGTTATGCTGGCATCCCTCTTCAGCTGAAGTTCTTCCAGGGGCCACTCTGCCTTCCCTAGATTGGCATCATGCTATGTCTCTTCAAAGAAGTCTACACCAGGCTGCCCAGGAAGCAAAAACCCAGGAAGAGAGAAAGACCTCAGCCCTACATTGCTGATGCCAATCTTTGGCTCCATGCAGGGCAAAGACAGGCTTATACCTAATTATTGCTTTCTTCAAGCTTTTCTTCCTTTCATAAAGTCTGCCAAATCTACCATGTCATCTTATACATCTTCTATATATGCTTCATAGGTGCAACTGTCACAAAGTAGTGATTTCAACTCAGCATGGTGTTTATAGATCTTCATAAGACTTTCCCAGAAAATTAGAAATGTATCATAACACCAGAAAATTACATTTATATGTGTTCTTACATGACCTTCCCAGAAAAATTAGAAATGCATCATAACACCAGAAAATAACATTTCTATGTGACTCCATCAGCCTCACCTCATTGGCATTCAAAAGTGGACTCTGGAGTGAACCATCAGTAATGTCCCAATGGGTCCTACCAAGTTGCCATCTATAGTACTCATTGGCTCAGACCAGGGACTGGCAAACTGTAGACCCTCCCTGGCCAAATCCACACACACCCCTTATAAATAAAGTTTTATTGAACCAGCCATTCTCATCTGTTTATGTACTGTCTATGGCTGATTTCAAGCTACGATGGCAGAATTAAATAGTTGCAACAAAGACCATATGGTCCATAAAGTTGAAAATGCTTATTACTGGCCTTCATAGTTTCCCAATCCCTGGCACAGACTATGATGTGAGTGGTGTCCCCAGGATCTTGCACTGGGGCCTTAAATTAACAGAGGGAGAGGGTGGAGCTCTCCAACCAGCCAAATCCTGCACCAATCTACATTTCTGGGTTAAGGTATCTAATATTTTTTTGAAAGTTTGAAAAATATTGTGTCAATATTATGGCATTCTTTTTGTATTTTATTTCTTTGTTTATTTCAGATACACAAAAATAATGACTAATAAACAAAGAATATATATATATATCTACCTCCCAACTTAAGGGTAAAAAATCTTACACATACTGTTAAAGCCTCCTGCATACATCTCCCTGAGCATGTTTTCCACACATGTCTAAATTTGATGTTTCCCAAGCCTGTGCATGTCTTTTTATATTTACTGATAATTTATGCATGTCAAAATAATAAGAGTATTGTTTTGAATATGTTTATGTAAATGAATATGTTTATGTAAAAGGAATAGACTTTTATGTATCCTCTAATATGTGCTTTTCTAGCTCAACATAATATTAAGATTTTTCACTTTTATATATGAAACTCTAGTTCCTTGCACTATTTCAATATGCCATAATCTATTTACCCGCTCTTCTACTGATGGACCTTAAAGCTATTTCTGAGTTCACATTTTTTAAAACAGTACTCCTATGAACATTCTTAGGCATATCTTTTGTATCTTTGCAAAAGTAACTCCTTAGTTATTACTTAGGAATGGGTTTTCTTGGTTATGAGGAGGGTGACTCATCAGCCTTACTATAATGATGCCAAATTGCTTTTGAAAGGGATTTAATAATTTACACAGCAACCAGTAATGTTTAAGTGCTCCCGTTTCCTTGATATAAGCATGCTTTTAAATACTGGCTAATTTCATGTGTATGAAATGAGCATTTTCTCTTTAGTAGAAAGTTCTCAATAGAAGACAAAATGTTTTTAAATGTAATCCCCCTGTCTAACCTCATCTCCACGGTGGAAATGACTGAATAAGTCTGCTATAATAGAAACGAAGAGAAAAGAGAAGAAAAAGAAAGAGATTCCTCCGAAATATAAACTTGCTGAAAATTGTAACCAATATATATTTGAAGTACAGACAAAAACACTGGACTAACCCTGTATGAGCTTAGCTAAGTCATGTCAATTCTTGTACAAAAGTTTTCTCATCCATTGAACAGGAGGTTAAATTATACTTTCTGTGGCTCCTACCTGCTCCAAAAGTCCCTGCCTCTAGTAAGAAATACATAGAATTCCAAGCAAGGTTGGCAACCTTATTGCTTTGATGCCCCATTTCATCAGGATTTCCAAAAGCCTGCACAAAAGTGTCCTGTATCCCTTGAATGATTTTTTGCTGCCTTAGCCTGTGACATGTCTATAAAGCAGGCCATCCTGGCCTTCTTTCATTTCTTCTTAACACAAGGCTCCCCACATGCTGTTCTTTTGCCTGAACACTGTCTTCTCCTGTCTTGACCTAGCTAATGCTTAGAGTCTTGCCTCCGGTATCGCTTCTCTAAGAAGGCTTATCTCAAGCTTCCCCAACAAGATCAAATTCCCCTACTATGGCTTCCTATACCATGTACCTTATCCATTTTAGTAGAATAAAGTCCATCATTACACAATCAATTAGTTTCAACATTCAATCATATAAAATGTGTCATGCAAGTATGAAATGAATGATAGCCAAATATTTTTTCAGTGTTTCTCTATTGTCACAGAATTCAGAAGAGTGAATACAGTGAAATGTACATGGTATTAAACAACTGAATCAAGAGACCCAAACGATCTTGAGCTGGCAACTTCTTATGATCCCACCCCCACCCCCAAGAAATAAACAACTGAGAATTGAGAATAGAGAATGAAGAATGGAGAAAGGATGGGAGTCTATGGTGCTATATCTGATTTTGCATTATATCTAAGTTTGTGTTTTTGTTGGGTGTGTTTTCATAGAGTGATATTTCATATAAACTAGCCTATATGCTACTAGATTGATGTCCATCTTCCCATCTCATATTAAATGAGGGCAGGATTCTGTGTAATACAGAGAAAGTGCTAGTAACTATTTGTGGAAAGGAAATGAAGAGTAAAGGACTATAAAAATGTTTTATGATTGGGAAAGAAAAATAGTAAGAAACATGAAATGGTTTCTCATTAAATTTGCAATCAATTCCACAGTCCTTCCTAAACTCAATAAAGCACTGAAGGATTCCTAACCCACCCCCAATCTCATATTACCCTGCCCCCTCACTCACCACCCTCCAGTCAAACAGGTTTCTCTAAGTTCCTGTCACAACAAATTCCTCACCCCTGCCTAGAATTTTTCTCCCAAGTCTTGGCTAGCTCCTTCCCTTCTTGGTCTCTGCTTACACATCCCCTCCTCAGAGAAACCTTATCTGAGTAGCCTATCTAAAACTGAACCCACCGACTCGTATCCTAATCCCAAATCCACCCACTTCAAATCCCGTTACCTCCAGTTGTGTGTTTCTTTCACAGTCCTTACCCTAGAGCAGGGGTTCTTAACCAGGGGTCCGTGAGCTTGAATTGAAATTCAAAAAAACATTATTCTTGTGGGGATGTGTTGGTGCAGGAGTGATATATTTATTAAATAATACACAGTATACTGTGGACTTAGTAAAGAGTCTGTGGTTTTTACCTGACTGGCAAAGGGATCTGTGGAACAAAAAAGGTTAATAACTCCTGCCCTAGGAGGAAAACATTTTCCTTAATTTGCTTTGTGTTTTCTCATGTACAGGTACGCCTCACTTTATTACACTTCACTTTATTGCGCTTCACAGATACTGTGTTGAAGATTTGTGGCAACCCTACGTTGAGAAAGTCTATGGGCACCATTTTTCTAGCAGCACGTGCTCACCTCATGTCTCTGTGTCACCTTCTGATTAAAGTATGTACATTGTTTTCTATACAGAATGCTATTGCACACTTAATATGCTTCAGTACAGCATAAATATAACTTTCATATGTACTAGGAAACCAAATAATTCATGTGACTTGCTTTATTGCAATATTTGCTTTATTGCAGTGGTCTGGAACCAATATCTCTGGGGTATGTCTCAACTGACTCTTTTATGAATAAAATTGTAAGTCACATGATGGCTTAACTCTTTGTATTCCCAGCACCTCTACAATGTCTAACACAGAGCTGCTATTCAGTAAGTATGCAGGAAATAAAAGAATGAAGGTATTTCTACCATGAAACCATTAGGTACCTGGGCAGAGTTAAGAGGGAACAGAGCAAAGAGAAGCAGCCTACAGAAGAACTCAGAGGAAACACAATGTTCCCTTCCTCAATAAATTGAGCAGAAGCTAACCCACCCTACCCAGAATAAGGAGGTAAAGGTGATATGGGGTGTCCAACATTCCGTTTCTGGCCAGGATAGCAGATAGCTCTAGTTTTCAGCATGAACACAAACGTACTGACTGCAAAGTCTAAATGACATCAGTTTATTATCAAACTAAAACTCACAAAACAATTTTTAAATAAAAAACCCCACAAGTAACTTACATGAAAGTATTTTATTTCAAAAGACTTAAATGATTCTCCTTGGAAATCTGTATCTCTTCAAGATCCTCTGAAAAATGCCAAAGCAAATTAGATACTTCTGTGGGTCAAGTCTCCTGATTTTATCAGTGAATTAAATATAAGGTAGGGGCTCTGTGAAGCCCCAGAGATTACAGATTTTAGTTCTAAAAACAACAGTCATTAAGCATGACATCTACTGATGTCTGCTCCTCAGTAAAGCTGTAATTTGGGAAAAATCAAAGTGAAAAGGAACTAAATTATGTAAAGGAGATTATTCATTACTCTCTAATCTGGCTTACTCTGAGTTAAGAGGCAAGTAAAATTTGATTATTTGGCCAGTTACTTTACAGCTTCTGTTTAATTTGCTTTCCTCAGAGGATTAAAAAAGTCACATGAACTTGAGTTTGCTTTTTCGAGTCCATTTGTTAAGTGATTAGAGTTGTTAAAGAGCAGAGGCACTTCATCTACTTTATTTGCCATGATTTACTCTAGCTCGATCAATAAGATACCTTTATTAAAGACCAGCTAGCACCTGTTATCTTTTTTAAAGAAAAGCTATACCCAAATAAAAGTGAAAAAAAACACTTTTTTTTATTATTTACTGTTTAGAGTTTTCTTGGTATCTAAGTGAGCTGATAGCCTCAACTGATCACAGAACTGTTTTAAGAAGAAAAAAGATTAAATTTTCGTATCTCCAAATTCAAAAAACTTTCTTTAAAAAAAAAAAAAGATGCTTAAAATATAGTCTCTGCTAAGGTTTTGTCACTTTTTAAATTAAGATTTAAAATAAGGAATGTTTACCAAAGACAGCCAGGCCTAACGTCTACCGCAAACACTCCTGTACTTGTCAATTAGATGAGATGCAAGTTGTCTGTACATAGGTTGGCAGCTATTTATACAGTCTACAAAAAGCTCTTAATGGCTTCAAGAAGAAAAAGAATGTTGAGAATCAGATTCTATCATTCTAGCTTCCTAACATCTATGCTCGTGCAGTGAACACACTTGAGCTTCAATGTTAAGAGTGTATATTTTTTTATAGCTCCAACCCTGAGATGTACCAGCTGACTTTTTAAGATGAGCTTTCTGAAATTTTTCCTAAGCCCTTAAATCCAGAAAGAATCTATGTTAAAACACACACACATATGCTCATGCACACACACACTTGCATGCACACACACAGACAGCTCGTGTCTGGGATTAGTAACATACTAGAACCTGCCAGATCATTGCTTGACAGCAGCAGCAACACTGAGGTCTCTTGGCACTTGCCACTGTATCCATCTGCTTTTCATCTGACATCTAGAGTCCTCGTGGGTCCCCATTCATTCACAGCTCTCCAGTTCTCCTCATTACCAACCAGGATTCTAAATTGTCATTGCCTTGTTTGACCCAAATGCCAAATTTCTTTCTAGTTCTTCTTCCTCCATATCAAGATTCTCTTTGTACCCTCAGATGCATCCTTTCTCCTCACTACTTCTCCAGCCTTGCCTCCAAAGATCTCCCAAGTGAGTGAGAATGAGATGGTGACATTTTCTTCTCCCTTCTCCATGTAGCAAGTGATTTGTGGTATAACCACGACTGCAAAATTACTTCCATTACAGCTCATCTGACTATAATGGCTTTTCAACATGGTCATGTTTTATGAACTATAATGAACATTTAGCAAGTTCCTACTATGTGTTGAATATGATTATGGGTATTGTCCCTGCAGTCTAAGGGTTTATCATTTAGCCAGGGTAATGGAGAACCAGACTGATGTTTATGCTAGTGTGCGGAAATTCCGTTCATCATTATTCAGCAAATATTTGAGAACCTCCTCCTGCCAGTCACTATGCTTAGTGTCAGGGATATGATGATGAAAAAATCAGTTCTGCTTTCTGTCCCTGTGCTGCTGGAAGTTATAAACTAGTCTAGGAAACAGACAATAAGCAAGTAAGCCGGCACAATCTTAAAAGTCAAATGGGGTAAGTGCTCTAAAGAAAATGACAATGAAAAAAATTGAATATACTGGGAGAAGTCAGGACTCTACAGAGAGGGTGCTCACCGAAGGCCTCTGTGAAAGTAGTGCATACCTTGACATTGGAAGCATAGAAAGAGCTGGCCATGCCAAGACAGGAATGTGCAGGCAGAAGGATCTGCATGTGCAAAGACCCTGGGGCTGAAAGAGACCTGGCACAGTCAAGGAACTAAAGGCCAGTGTGAGTGGAACAAAGTGAGATGGAGAGGTAGACAGGCACAGATCATGCAGAAAGATTTTAGGAAGAAATTTTTATACTACATTATATTTTGTATATATCATATAATATTACATATTATATAACATATTATACTATATGTAATATATATTCCCTTAATTACAACAAAAGACTGCTTTTAAACTATGGACTATGATTTATATATATATATAAGTTTATTTCGTTCCTCTCTCAGTATCATCTAAGGAGTACAATGGGGGAAAAGCAGTAGAGGCTATTGCAGTAGTCCAGGAGATGGCAGTGGCTTAAACTGTTCACTCATTTAGCAAAAAAAAAAAAAAAAAAAATGTATTTTTATATATTATGCCTAACAGTGAGCCAAGGATCTAGTACTGAATAAACAAAATCCTGGCTATCACAGAGCCATTATTCTAATGAGAGAGATGACAGGCAATAAAAGTAATCAAGTAAACATAATATATGTTGTGCGTCAATACGCACTCTGAAGAAAGGTAAGGCAGAGTGAGGTTTTAGGATGGTTAGGATCGTTGACGGGTTAAGCTTAGAATGTAACAGAGGCTCAGAGAATGGTCTAAGACTGGGGAGTGAAGAATGGTTTCCTGGAAGAGGAAACACTTGTGCTAAATCTGAAGCATAAGTGGGAATTGGCCAATAAGGTTAGGAGAGGGATTTGGGGTGGGGGTGGGGGTGCAGCAGATTTAAGGGCTTGAGTGTAGGGTTCCATGTGGAGAACAAAGGAAGAAAAGGCTAGAGCCAGCAGAGGCCAGAGCACAGAGCTGAGCCCAGTGCAAAGCTAAGAATTTCCAAAAACTCTGGAAAAAGCTTTAAGCAGGTGAATGAATTAGAACTATCATGCACTCAGTATTATAGAGTATGGTTGAGAGGAAGGCTACCCTGGAAAAAGAGAGGCCAATTAGCGAACATGGGGCATAAACCAGGGCTAAGATGAAGGCAGCGGTGATGGTGAAAAAAATGATAGATCTGAAAGCTATTAAGGATGAAGAACATAAAGAACTTGATTACTTCTTGGATGCATGCATAGGGTGGGGAGAAAGGAAGGGTGTGCAAAATCCTTTACAATCTGACTTTTTCATTCTCTCTGGGCTCACCTATACCACCACTTCCACATACACAGTGGCTTAGGCAGTTTTCTTTAATCCCGAGAATGCCGAGCTCGCTGCCAGCTCACGGCCTCTGCACCAGCTGCTCACTTCCCTTGGAATGTTCTTTCCCCAGATCTTTGTTGGACTGTCCCTTCTCCTCATTCAGGTTTCTGCTCACATGTCATCTCCTTGAGTGGGCCACCCGATTTTACCCAGTCAACCTTGAGTCTACATCGTCATCGCACTCTTCTCCAAACTCATCTTACTTGTAAGTTATTTAAGTGTTATTTTGCCCAGAGGTTTGTTTATTCATGCTTCTGTTTACATGTTTATTTATTTATCTCGGTATGGTCTCCACTGACAGTAGTGGTCTTTCTTTTCCCGTTCACCACTTCGTCCCCACTCCATTGAGTGTGCTCAAAAAATATTTGCTGAATGAATGAATGAGATTGGTATTAAGGCTGCCAAAAATAAAATGTTATCGTTTGGAGTCTCACACAAATAGAAAACAGACTGAAAGATTCACATTCGAAAACAGTCAACAAAGAAAAGAAAAAAGTAAGCCCAGTTGAATCTTGATTTCTATTAAAATGCTTACTTTAGACCAAGGATCAGCAAACTTCTGTAAAAGGAAGAGTAAATATTTTAGGCATTACAGGCCATAAGAACCTTCATTGTCACAGGAAAATAGCCATAGATGATACATTAGGGAATGGCTGTTTTCCAGTAAAATTGTATTTACAAAAACAGGTCAGATTTGACTAGAGGAGCATGGTTTACCAACTGTTGCTTTAGACTAACCCAATAAAGGTATAAGGAGGCAACATAAAATTAAAATATACAAGGAAAAGGAACTAACCTAAATTGAGAATTACTATGTGCCAGACTTTGTGCAAAATGCTTAGCATACAAATCAAATCCAATCTTCTTAACAACTCTGGTAGATAAGCATCATTATAGACATTTTGCAATAACTGGGATTCAAAGTGGTTAAGTATCCAGCCCAGGTCATGAAGTTAAGGAACCAGGGTCTATAACGAGGTCTATCTGTCTCCACACCTCCTTGTTTATCATTTATCTTTTCATCAATTCCCCACATATAGTCACAATCTACCTTCTTACAACTTTTAGTTGTAAGGACAGAGTTATAAACATTTGTCCTCATGGTATAAATACATTGAATTCACTGCCACAGACATTTATCAAATACATACTATGTGCCAGATTTGGGGGTTACAAAACTTAAAACCCATCCCTATGATTTGTCTAAACTGCATCTTGTTAATACCAGATACTGAATTTCAAGACCTACCATTTAGCAGACCTATAGCATTTTCTCTTTTATTTTGCTAGAATCGCTAATGGTACTTCAGCCATATTAATGATGTCTTGTCCACAGTCCTGTCTGCTCTTTGTAAACAACCACAGGTGTGGATATTTTTTTGTCAGTGTGCAAGGCCTACTGCTGTCTGCCTCCCTGCCGAGCAGTTTCCCCATTAGACGGCTGCCCACAGCACCAGCTGATGTTATATGCTGCCGACTCCCAGCCCTGCAGCTTCTCATGACCAATCGCTCCTGGTGATGTGATTCAACTGTCCTTGAAACATTTTTTCCTATATGTTTGTTTGGTTCAAAATAACTTTCTATTCTCATAGGGTCAATGTAATAGCCAGAGCATTACATTTGTAGCGTTTTTAGACAGATTTAAGAGTAAAAATATGCATATACTCACTGCTTCACTCCAGTTTTGAAAAGGTATGTTTCCCCCCAGAATTTCCTATGGGAATTCCAGTTTGACCATTTTCATATCTAGCTATGAAAACTATATTTCAGAAAAAGGCTATACACAGACTTTTTCTGATATTTTTAATATAATAATATCAGTATTGAAGAAAAATGTTTGAAGAGAAGGAAAAAGACCTGACTTTGTAAGCAAGCTCAGATTTCTCTTCCCAGTAACCACTGCTTTTCCTTATTTACTCAGCAGCATGTACCAATTCAATTTAAGCTACGGGTTCATTTATCAGAGACACTGTATAATTATGTTTCCCTAACCCATTACAATCTTAGAAGCAATTGATCTTTTCACCTCATGCTATCCATCAACATCCTACTCTACCTATAAAAAGTTTTAATAAGGAATATTTTGTCTCTTGTTTTCATGAAGTCACCACCTTTTAGCATTTTACATGGATCATAATGTTGGAAATAAAAATGTATGCAATTCTGGGGAAGAGTTTTTTTTTAAGAGCTGGGTTTTGAGGATCCTCAAATAACAATCCAAATGACATATTTGTTAGCCAGCTTGACTTGGCCAGAGTTCTGTCTACAGCAGAATTTGGAACAATCGGGAATAAAGATTTTCCTTCATTTTATCAATATCAAATCTTCTTCTTGTTTCACCCTCCAAGACAAAACAGTCAACTAGATGCTATAGATTCTCTTTCTATATCTTCAGTTTTCTTGCATCATCTCTCCTCTCTGCTATTGACAAAGACCTTTGGCATTTCTCAAATACATGGATGCAAAAAACTGTTCATATGGCTTCTTTCCTTCAGGTTGCCCCCTTGTGGTCCATCTTCTACACACTTACTAGGGTGATCATGTCATTAATGATAATAACTACTATTTATTGAGCATAGTTACTTTACATGTATTGCTCCATTTAATCAAAGACACACACATACATACATACATATCCCAAGCCAGGACCACTGCCACTTTTTAGAAATGAGGGAGCCAAAACTTAGAGAAGTTTAGGAACTTGACCAAACCCACAAAACTACTAAAGGATTGTGTAAGGTTTCAAACCTAGGATTCCCTTACACATATTTGAACTTATTGTGTTATTCCATTCAAAATTTCTGTTTCATAGCTACAACGATGGTACAGCTTAGGTCAAATGTCACCTTTGGTGAGTAGGATGAAACACCTTAAGGGACAATTTTATTAAAACCGTATTCAGTAAGAGGAGTAGAGCCTCAAATTAAATAGAGTTGTAATTATAAGCACACATGTTGCTGAGCTGGCAAAAACAGGAGGTCTATGGCAACTTCTCTTAATAGCATAAAATCCTCACCCAAACATGATCTCAAAATATGTTACTAGACAGATAGAGCAGACATGGTTATTTTCAGGTGAAAATATCACTAACTAAAAAAGAACACGGTTCTTAGAAAAAGGGTGCTGCAAGTATACATACTAAAATGTGGATTGTCTGAATGGAGTCAGCTGTTTCAAGAGCAGTGGAGGGCCAGGTGGTCCAGGCTAGGACATTAGTCATCCTTATCAGGTGGTGGCCAAATGTCAACTGACTTATGGTGGCATACATAACTTATGCCCACTGGGGTTGCAGTGGTAGGAAAAAGTAAATATGTTGGCTACATCTTGCAGCCTCCATAAATGTCCTACATGGCAAAGGATCCTACATCAGAGTAAAATAACTAAAAGTAAAGGAAATAAGGCTCTGTTAGAAGGGGCACTTTGTGTACCATGAGAACCATAATTTGTAATCTGCTGGATGGGAAAGTATACTACTGTATTCCATAGTTAATGGGATATTTAGGGAAACCAGAGCCCAGAAGGAGGTAACACTGATAAGATTAGGGCACGAGACTTTCGCTATGCACTTAATGTTAAGATGCTCTTCCAGCAGAGACAGAAATAATCATGGAGTCTCTCATTTTTAAAACATTTCAAATTATCTTAGGATAGATACCATTAAGCTAAGAGGAAAGGAGTCTTTGACTTGAAGACTGTCCAGGCAGATCATTGACCACAGTAATTAGGGCATGAAATTGTCAGGAAAAAAAACTTACTGGAAGCCTACTAAGTATTTGAGGGAAAAATATTGCCAAAGAAACCCATAAACTAGCCATCCATTCCTAAGCCTGTCCTGTGATCTTGCAACTCCACTCCTTGGGACTTTACTTACAATTTATCTCAGTTGGGATCATGGAGAATACAAACAAAGAACATCCCAGAAGGTATAGGGGTCATGGGGGACAGTGTACAAAAGAGATAATTCCAGAAAACAGATCTCCTAGGCTCCTAATATGTGACTAAAGAACTCAGTCCACTATCACAACTGAGTTTTGTTTTAACAGCCCCATCTTGTCCAGCATTATGTATTTGTTGTGGACTGTAGATTATTGCATTTTCCCCATTCTCTCTTTTTCTAAATGGGAGTCTAATTTTGGTCTATTAATGTATATTGAGAATATATGAAGTTGCTAAATTTCTTACTAGAACACCCTATTATGAGAATACATATCTAGGTGTAATTAATGGGAACTTCAGTCATCCAGATATCTTGGATTAGAAGATGGATGAATAACTAGAAAATTGGGTTGGTCACTCTCAAGGAGAAGGTGAGTGCATTCCATGTAGCTTAATCAATGTTAAATGTACATTTGGGAAGAAGATTTGAATTATGGATATTGGATAGCCAAATGGATGTATCATGGCATTCAGCATTAGCCTACCCAACAGCCTTTTTTCCTTTCTTCCTTGCTAACAGAAATGTGATTGCGTTTGAGATGGCAATATGCCCGGCTGGGGTGTGGTGAATCATGATTAATCTTTCTAGATAAATCATGGCACTCCCACAGCCTTTTGCCAAATATTCACTTTTCCCTTCATCCCTGCAGCTTTGCATGGCAAAATGAGACCTAAGAAGTGAGTCTATTGAAGGGAAGTTTTGTATTCTGATAAAAAAGAAATCTTTTCCTTTGTTTTTTCTTTGGGAAAATGTTGAAGTCATTTTATGACCATTAAGCAATTCATACAAGAAAGAAACACCTATAATCATCAGATAATGAAGGTAGAAGGACATAAGCATAGAGAGGCTCTGGACCCAGGCCTCTTATTAAGTAAGCAAGTAAAAAATATTCACATAACAAAAGCATTAGTTGAGTTTTCTCTTACAGCTGAAGCACGTCTAATTCGTATGTGAATTCATACACTGTGAGTAGGATACGGAAGGAAAACACATATTTGAAGAATAGTAGGAAATGGTGAAGATTAATTTTCATCAAATCTTGACTTCTTTTAAGATAGTTTTACTCTACATCCTTCTTGAAACTCTTTTCACAAAGAATTACATTTCCTTTAAATTAATTCTTAATGTATATAGTGCATAAAATTGTTAATGAATATAAAATGGCAAAAACCATACCAAAATGGGAAAAAATACTTCAATGATACTAAATATAACCTAATATTTGATTAACCGTTACCAGTGAATTGAAGACACACTAAGATGCCAAAAGAAAGCTGCAGTTGAAAATCTGCCAGTTTACCATATCTTTGCTTTTATCCACTTAAAAGCAGCTTCCTAGAGACTTCAAATGATCCTGCAAATTTATAAGAATTCAACATTTAGGGAAGAGCCCCATGTTACTCTTTTCACATCCTAAAGTGTTGTTTTTTGTTTGTTTTGTTTTGTTTGTTTACTTTTTTTTTAATTAGAGAAGTTGTAGGTTTACAGCTTCTGGCAAGTACAGCATTCCCATATGCCTCCCCTCTCTCACACACCACAGTTTTCCCTATTATTAACACATTGCATTAGTGAGGTGCTTTTGTTACAACTGATGAAACTATATTATTATAATTATTCTATTAACTGTAGTCCATATTTTACATGAGAGTTCACTGCTTGTGTTTTACAGTTTTGTGATTTTTTAAATTTTTTATTCTGGTAACATATACACAACCTAAACTTTCCTCTTTTAACCACTTTCAAATATGGAATTCAATGTTGTTAATTAAATTCACAATGTTGTGCTACCATTACCGCTACCTATTACCAAAACTTTTCCGTCACCCCAAAAGGAAACTGTGTTCCAATTAAGCATTAATTCCCCTCTAAAGAGTTTTATAAATTTAGATCTCATGCCTACAAGTTGTTTTCTCTCCGGTCAGTGAGAACTATTCATTTTAAAGTAAGTTTTAGAGGAAATTTTCCTTTAATTGCTTTAGTAGTCTTTGTTTAGACTTTCTGATGTTTCTTCAACTTTCTTCATTTACTCTTTATTTTTAATTTTTAAAATTTTTAATACATTTATGTTATTATTTTTTAAGATACTTAGATTACATAAATGTTACATAAAAAATGTAGGAGATTCCGATATGCCCCACTCCCTACCCCTCCCACACTTTCCCACACCAACAACATCCTTCATCAGTGTGGCACATTTGTTACAATTGATGAACGCACTTTGGAGCATGACCGCGAAGTGTGGATTATATTTACTCCAAATACTATACTCATTCAGCTTTATCCATTTATCCTTTTATTCAACAGAGCTTGTTACTTCTCTAATTCAAACTCTCATCAACACTTAACTGAGACAATCACTACTTTTCTTGGCTTTCATGACACTGCACTCCCTTGATTTTTCTCCTTTATCTCTGTCCTCTTATTCTTTGTATAGTTTGCTAGTTCCTTCATTGCTCTATCACTAAATGTTGAAGAGTTCCAGGACATAGTCCTTAGCGTCCTCTTTTCTACACATGATTTTGCAATGAATCACCTCATTCTGTCTCAATTTTAAATAAAATGTACATTACAATACCCAAACATTTATTTCCCATCCCTCAACCACTGCCCTAAAACCCAACATTTTATATTTCCAGCTTCTATTCGAAATTTTCATTCGGATGTCTAAGAGACAGCTTAATCTCGACATGTCCCAAATTGAACTCCTGAAGTCTTCAAGCCCCTTCCGAAATCTTCTCTTCCCTCAGTTTTCCTTACCTCATTAAGTGGGGCCACCACTCATGCTGTAGCTCATCCAACTACCTGGAAGTCATTCTTTTTCTTCTCTCTCATTCACTCCTCACATCCAACTCAACAGCAACTCTGGTCAACTTTATGAACAATTCCAACCCTAATTCAGCCACCATGATCCCCTGAATGGGAAACTATGTTAATCAAATAAGTCATCTGCCTGCTTCCTTTCTCTTCACCTCACCATCCATTTCCCATAAATCAGCCAAAAATGTTCTCTTTAAAAATGTAAATTATATCCTGTCACATCAATGCATAAAATAAACCTCATTTTAGTGTCCTGTCACATAGAGAGACAAATCCAAATGTCTTCTTTTAGCCTCTAAACTCCTACCTGCAAGAAGTGGCTCCCAAGTACCTCTCTGGTTCATCTCAAATCACTCTCTAGCTTACTTCCTATGCAGAAGAAGCACCCTTAACCTTTTTTCTGTCCCTTGGACAATCCCAGCTTATTGTGCTTTAGAATCTTTACATGAGCTGTCTCTTCTGTCAGGAAAGCATATTCCACAGTTAGTCACATGGATGACTTTTTTCTTATAATCTAGGCTTCTGCTCATATGTCACCTCTTTAGAGAAGCCTTCCCTCACCAATAAACCTCAAGCAGCCATCCTGTCAACTCTCTGTCCTTCAACCTGTTTTCTTTCCTTCATAGCTAATATTGCTATTTGTTATTTTCTTGCCTTTTATCTGACTCCATCCAAAAGAATCTAAACTCCTTAAAAACAAGGACCTTGCTTGACTTGCTCTTTGCTGTATCCCTATCTCCTAGACATTCCATCGTTGTTCAATAAGATTTGGTGAATCGATGAAGAAATATATTGAGTTCCTAGTCAGTAAGGAAACTCTTCCTAAAGTTTCATTCAGCTCCCCTGTCTTAACGTAGGTAATTCCTTTCCTACTCTTCATGGGTTTAAGATTAATCAGGAGATTTTGGATCCAATTTTCTATTGATTCAAAAAAGTGCCAAGCATTTTGTTATACAAAGAAAAAGGAAACAGCAGATTCATTAAGTGGTAGGGAATGGCAGGAAAATGAATAAGTATAATATAATATCAGATAAATCCAGCTACTAAGGAATCTACTATTGTTGCTTTGTGAAAAAGAGACCAGGAGTGGAGAGAAACAAAATCAGTGGGGAGATGGCATTTGCAATATACCAATGAGTCAGATTTTGGTTTTGTACATTAAAAGAAGAAAATATTTCATTGATTTCATTTCCAAATCCCATATAATGACCCTCCCAGCCAGAACAATGACAGAAGAAGAGTTCGTGTGTCTGTGTGTCATAATGTTACTACAGCCTGAAAGTCAAATTTTACTAAGCTCAAGGATGCTACTTCCAAGTGTCTTGTATGATTCAATCATATTCAATTCTATTTTATCATTATGCAAGGTGAAAGATTATGTAGAACTGCAATGAAATAGATGCCCTGCCAGTTTCTCTTCCTTCTCATAGCTACCATCCTACTCTCTGCCTGCCTCCCTCTGCCTGGGGCTCATAACATCTCATCACTCTTACGATCTCTGATTCAAAGGAAATTCTATTAATCCTCTATCAACAGACTGGCCCTCAACTGTGCCTTAATCTATCCTACTTTCTCAACCCACTTACCCACTTTAAATTCTGTTACCTCTTATTTCTATTATCCAAATGCTGCAAGTTCTTTTTTATTATTTTATTTTATTCCCAACTTATGTTTGTTCATTTGTCAATCTTGAGGATTTGGTGATGGTGATGCCCACTCTGCTTCCAATGGAAAGGGGGCTTAGATCCCATGAGGCAGATGAAACTGTCTTGTTTGCAGTTGTAGATACCCTCTGCTTTGGGGGATGGTCATTGTCCATCATCATCCTTATGTTAGCTGTCCTGGGTGAATACGAGAAACTGGAGAGTGGGTGTTGCAACTCTGCTGAGATTCAGGGCTTGACCTCCATGGTGCCAGTGCTTCAAGCTCAAGAGGACCATCCTTAAAGGAAGCCCTCTTCTCAGCCCACTCTAGCCCACTGTGACCTCATCCTTGTTTGACCATCTATAATATCCACTGCTTTTGCTGCCTAGTTGGACCTTTTTACATATCTCCTTGTATTAGTTTAAACTTTCATGTATCTGGATCTTTACAACTACCCAACTGTAGTTGGGTAGTTGAATCCTTTAATACAGGGGCTCCTTCATTTCTTTGTCTCATCCACACCCACAGATATAATGATATTGCCAGAGGAAATGACATTTCATCTCCAGGCAAATATTCCCATAGCGCCACAGGAAAGAACCAGGCATAAGGTTAAGCCCACAAGCATGTCCTTTGCCTTCTACCTCTGCAGTGAATACTCTTCTACAGTAAGACCAAGAACTTTAGGTGGCAATACATCACATATCCAGAAAATTAGTAGATATAAGTATTCTCTAAGGAAAATTGTTTTCTCTTGTTAAATAAAGAAAAAAAAAACTCTTCCGACAATAGTTATTAGATACAAATAGTTTTGTAGGCAATGAGGAAAATTTATATTTACAAATAAATTTCTATATAATTCAGTCATGTGGTCCTTGGTTGAGGCCACAGGGCTAAAAACAACAGCAGGAAGTTGTCAGCCATCATCTCCATTAATTTCACAAAGGTCAGTATTGACCCTACAAATTCTGATTTGGGATAGATCAGCTGTAATTTCAAATGATTTCCTTAACACTCACAATGCTGCCCTGAGTTGTCTTTTCTACTGCTCCAGCTCTCTCCGCTTGCTTCTACCTTTGGTCAACTATAAATTAGCCCTCCCACGGCCCTGCCCGACCAGTTATCATTTTAAATGGGAAACTGATTATGCTACCCCATTGGTAGCTTCTGCAGCTCTTAGGCTAATACCCTGAGTACTTAAGATGGTGGTCAATGATCTATATGACCAGTTTTTCTAACCTCTCTTGCCTTATTTCTCACTCTCCTCCAGCCATATTGGACTTCTTCCAACCTCTCAAACTTCTGTTTCTAGCCTCCAGGACTTCACTCATGAGGCTTCCCCTGCATTGAACTCCATTTTCCCCCATCCTTTATAGCCTGCCTAACTCATCTTTCTCCTTCACTTCACTGATCCTCTATTTCCTCCTTTTTAAAATGGGTGGTATCACCACCCACCTCTAGAATACTGAAAAGTCCAAATGATATATGATCAAAGAGTTTTTAAAACGGAAGAGAATTTCTATAAATTATTTTTAACTGAATAAAGATAGCCATAAGTTTCATAGATCTACATAAAGCCAATACGTAGGTAATTTCTATGGCTAAAAGCTTTATATGCATTATATCATATAACATTAATTTTACAATATTCCTATGAGGCTGGTATTATAATTGTTGTTGTTGTTATTGTTATCAATAATATTATTACTTTTTATCCCACTTTACAGGTAAGGATGCTAAGGTCACAAAGTGCATGTGATGGAACTGGGTTTCAAATTGAGGCAGTCTCACAGTAAGGCTCGAGTGTGCCCGCCAGACAAGCCTGTTTCTATTACTATAGATTTTATGTCTACTTCTTGGAAGAAGAGAAGTTAGCTTTCTGAGGTGGCAATGGTACCTTTTCCCAAGAGTCCAGCTATAAACACTAATAAACTAAGTGGTTTTGCTATTCCAATAATTAAGAGCAATCCAACACTCACGCATCCTTATCCTCACCACAACCATTTGTTCGGCAGCCACCGTGTGCCAGGCACCATGTTAAGCACTTTCCAGTTGTCAGTTCTAATCTCCTCAATAACCTCCATGTTACCAATAATGAAAATGAGACTCAGAAAGAAAATTACCTGGGTTCTTATCATTTTAGTGGCAAGGACAGGTTTCAACCCACATTTAACTCTAAATCTATACTCTTTAGACTATTAAGTCTAATGACTGTCTCTAAGAGCATAAGCTGCAAAGCACTGTAAAAATACATTTCCTTTAGGAGGTTCTTTTTCTAAGGATGTTGCTTATACTATTGTAGAATATTAGTGAAGTAATGAGATAAGCACATGACAAAGTGTCTCAGTTCTCTATTGCTCCTATAACAAATTACCACAAATTTAGTGTCTTAAAATAATGCAAATTTATTAACTTACAACTCAATAAGTTAAACTTCCAACAAGAGTCTCAGTGGGTTAAAAATGGAGGTGTTGGCAAGCCCCCTTCCTGGGGGCTCTAGTGGAGAATACATTTCCTTTCCTTTTCCAGCTACTAGAAGCTGCCCACATTCCTTGGTCCATAGCTCCTTTCCTCCAACTTCAAAGTCAGCAACTTTACATCTCTCTGGCCAGTCTTCTTTAGTCCCCTCTCCCAGTGACCACAGCCAGGAAATATTCTCTGATATTAATGACTCATGTGATTATATTGTTCCCACCTGGATAATCCAGGATAATTTTCTCATCTCAAGGTCCTCAACTTAATTACATCTGCAAGGTCCGTTTTGCTATTTAAGATAACATATTAACAGGTTCCAGGGATGAAGACATGGACATCTTTGCAGAACCATTATTTGGCCTACCATACCTAGACAACAAATCTACTAGGGCACACTCCACCCCAGCTCCTAAAGTGCTCTAGGAAGAGGAATGATACTCATAACTTCCAATGAGCAGGGGATGAATGAACCCACCAAAAGAGAGCAGAGGAGACTTAGGAATTGGGAAGCAGCAACAGTGGGAGCTCCTGCATACCTGTGCTCCAGGTGCTTGCCCCTGAAACAAACATACACATCCTGTGGCCAGAACAATCCAAGAATACTCCAAGATGATGCATTTACAATGCTGTATCTAGATAATGACTGCAAATTATCAATTTACTTTTGTATTTTCATGTTTAATATGCAGTTCACATTGCTTTGTTTCTAATTAATAAGGAAAGTTTATTAGTCTTCAATATAAATTTGAGAGAAAGTTATGGAGAGTAGAAAGAACAAATGCTTTAGAGTTGGATAGACATGGACTTAAATCTGTCATCGACACACTCTGACACTTACTTGCTGTGTGACTTGGAACAGGTTGCTTAAACTTTCTGAGCTTCTGTCCCTGTATCTGTAGAATGGTGATAATTCCATTCACCCCACAGGATGTGGATAGGAAGATCTAATACAATTATAGATGTACACTCTCTAAAACACGAGCTGAAACCTACTGGAGCAAAGTAAACGTTAACCCCTCTGAAATCACTCTGTCTACATAGGTTGCAAATATAACAAATGTGGAAGAAATATAATCTTCATTTTTGGATTCCTTTTTCTCTCACCCACTCATCACCTGGAAGAGTGACTAGTTCAGAGGAGACATCCAATATATATTAGTTGAACCATATTGAAGTTTCTTCTTTTCTGTTTTCATCTAGGGATTAAACTTCTGGTTTGAATCACTGATGAATTATATAGTCAGCTTGGGCGAGCAAGACCTAATTCCCTGGAACATCCTCTGGAGCCCTTAGGCACAATTGGACAACTCCACAATACTCATGCAGAGACTATGAGACTTAAAAATGATCTTGTATATTATCCATAGTGGATTATTAACATGCAAAATAGATTAAACAAAATAAAATGTCCTAATTCATCACACCCAGTATAAAAATATCTTTAATAAGAGCTCAAGTGACAACTAGATGAATGTTTTCCAGAAACTTTAAGACTGATTCAAATCATGAAATACTCTGTAATCAAAGAACAAACCACCATCCACCCCCCAATGCTAAAGGATTATACAAATTACCACAGAGGAATTTGTGGCAAACAAATCAATATTTTAGAAGCTATACAGTGTTTTCTAGTTGTGGTCATTCCAAGAGCCTAAAGTACATGACTTACAGAAATATTAACTATTTGGGAAAAATTTCCCCCTGATTTAGCTAAATGTTATAAATGATAAAAATCCATACCATATCTCTCAAATCCTTATCCCTCAATTTCACAGAATATAGAATCTGTCGAATATGAAGTCCTCCTGAAACCTAACTTCTTCTCTATTGTCCCCAAGGAAGAGCTTCACTATACCACGCTCCTTCCCAAGACCAATACACTTACTCACTCAGTTAATGAATATTTGGGCACTGAGAATAGAAATACCACCAGCAGATCTTCCTTGTCCCAGGAATGTTATCTCATGTAACCCTTAAGTGAACTCTTAGGGGAGAGAGACTTATCAAAAAAATATTGCACAATAGTATGCAGCCCATAGAAGAGTGAATTATACTCATCAAAGCAACTAGATCTCCAAAACATAACGTTAAGCAGGAAAGTCTGTAAAGTATGCCATTTATGTTCATTTAAACACAAAAAACAATCTGATACACTGTTAATGCATACCTACATCTGCAGATAAAATTATATTAACATGAATTGGAATAATACACAGAAAATTCATGGAAAGAGTGGAAACTGCAGCGAAAAGGGAGAGAAAAGAGTTTGCAGATGGTGACAAAATAGATGTCAACCTTATATCTGCCTTTTTATTTCTTTTATGTAAAAAAGGCTATAAGCAAATATAGTTTTAAAACTAACAATCAATTTTTGGGTAGGGGATCAACAAGTGTTTATTCTGCTCTATAAATTTCTGTACTTTTATTACTTAAAATGTAAATAGACAATTGCTTTGTACCATGACAAATGTGGTGACAGACATACCCAAATTTCTCATTTAACAAAAGGAATCCTCCAGCAGTTGCTCTCTCTCAAGCAACTGCTCCTTCTACCCCCTTTCCTTCACAACTAAACCTCTCAGAAGAGTTGTCTACACGTGCTACCTTCATATTTCTCACTCAGCCTGACTCTGCTGCAATCTGGCTTCTGCCCTCACTTAAATTGCTTCAACCTCTTATTGCCAAATGCTTTCAGCTCTCCTCTTACTTAACCAAGCAAAGCACTTTAGATAATTGACCATGTACTGGAAAATTTCCCTTCCCTTATTTTCCACAGTCCTACTCTTAGCTATTGTTCCTTTACTTCCATACATGCTCCCTCACTGACTCCTTGGCTGGTTCCTTCTCCCTGGTACATCTACTTAATTTTACTCTTCCTCCTCTAGTGTTTCCTTCTGTGCTCCCTTGCTCTCACAGCTTCACCTGCAAACCATTGACTCCTAAGTCTCTACCTCTAGCCCCTTCTGAGATCTAGATACATACCTTCAACTGCCAGTTGGCTGTCTCCTATATTCTCTACCAGTAGCTCAAACTCAATAAGCCCCCACATAGCCATATCCTCCAAGATTCTTACTGAAGGCTAAAGCGAGAATGTAGAAGTCTTCTCAACTCCTATTTTTCTGTCATTATCCTCATTCCAATGCTAAATGTCCTGGTGGTTATACCTGCTACATATTTCTTGAACCAACCATTTGCTTTCTTCCCAATACACTGTTTTAATTTAGGTCTCCAATTCCATATTGTCTGCAATGCTTTCCCAACTAGTCCCCTTGACTTCTGTGGAACTACCCCACCATTTCCTTCTAAAATACAAATAATTGGCATTCCCTTTCTTAAAACCTTCATTAGCTCTCCATTGCCTACAGATTTTAGTTCAAGCTCGTTGCCATAAATACAAGGCTCCTAAAAAATTTACTACCATTGGCCCTTCCTTCCAGCCTTGCTTTGGGATACTTTTCCCCCCAACACTGCCAATATCTTGGCCATATGGGCTTTCCTACCATTCCCAGAACATGGTGAGTTTTCAGGCATGTTGAGTCTTTGCACACACTGTACTTATGGCTTCTTAAGCCCCTTCCCCATCCTCCACTTGATAAACCTCAACCTAGTTTCCAAGACCCAGATGAGATGCTATTTCTCTGGACAGTGATTGCCTCTCACATCTTTGCCTCTATTTTAGCATTTAAGTCATATTGATCTGACAGTTACATGTTCACATGTCTATACCAATGGATTATAAGTCATAGGTGGGATTTTGGATGGTTTATTCATTTAACAAATATTTGAGTGTCTACTATTGGCAGAACCTGTTCTAGGCATGCATGCTATGCAATGAATAAAACAAACAGTCTCTGCATTGATGGAGCTTAAATTCCAGAAGGTTGAATTGTGAATAGTAAATCTGAGGCATGATTTGAAGGGGTTTGTTTAAATCATTAGTAAAGCCACCAAGAAGTCAGAGTGGTCACACATATTAGTATGGTGGCTTTTGCATGGTATTGTAGCTCATAATCTCCAGCTAGATCTTATCTTTACCTTCTTTACAACCCACAAGCACCAGGTACATAGATTTGCACCTACTGCATGATCTATAAATACATAAGGCTCAGCCAATTTGGATGAAAACCATCCTTCCTATGGAGGCCTGGACGAACCTTCCCATGAGAGGGTATACAGTTTCACTTGGTAGTAGGGCAGATAAAGTCAACTCAGGTTCCCCACAAATCAGCAGATATCAGGCCCACACTGTATAGATTCATGCAATGGAAACAACAGATGAGCTCTCTGTGGTTTAGGCAGAAAGTGTCCATATGTTAGTTCTGGTAATCTACACTGTATGACGTTTTTAATTTATTAAGCTCTAGCACATGTGTTATCTCATGTAACCCTTGAGTGATTATAGACAGAGAGATTGAGGCTTCTCTAGAATTAGTACATCCATTGTACATGAACCAGTGAGAAACTCAGAAAGCAAAGAGTATGGCAAAAACAAAACAAGATAAAGCACCACCTGAACAATGCAGAAAAGTTTGCAATTGGGATGGGGATGGCTGCTACTGGATGAATAATGAATAAGAGCAATACAAGGTAGCATTACCTCTGTAACACTCGATATTTACATAAGTGGATGCATAAAAATATCCTGAAGTTAACTGTTGATAAAACTGTACATTGTTGATGATTCTTTGTTACTGGCAGCTTTGTTCTAAACTCTGAAGTCTAGTATTTTAGACTTTTCTTTTTATATTAAAGGAAAAAGAAAATGCCTGCATACGAGCTTCCTGGGAGCACTGTGCTGGTGTCCTGAATGGGATGCAAACTTTTGGGTCATTCAGTAGAGCACATTTAACTGATAAGGTCAGCATCCTAAGATGGGAGCACTAACTACTGGGAGTATAAAATGGGATCTAAGCATAAATTATTAGTATCTCTATAGTGTTTATTATCAGCCAAGAAAAGAAAGAAGTTAAGCTTTACTAATAATTAGTTAAACATAATTCTATAAGTAGATGTGTATATAATTTAGGATGAAATATATACAAATGAAGGTACATGCTCAAAATTTTGGGCACTGCTGCCCCAGACATTATAGGGCAATCAATGAATTCTAAGCAGCAGCACAAAGTCAGATTCTTGGAGGTTAGGCAGAGCATAAGAGAAGAGGTAAATGAGAAAAAAAAAAATCAAAATAGAGAGGATTAAAAAAAAAAAAAAAAGATTCCGGATCCTACAAAGCAAGCAGCACAGAGCAAGGTAAACAGCTTGCTGGTCATTGGGATGACGGCCTTAGGCATTTTTGCTGTGTATGGGGCCAAGGCCATAAGATATGATGTGGCTATCCGATTATCTCATGCCCCTGTTTAAAAACCTCCCTCTCATCCCTTCTCACTGTCCTCAGGCTAAAATACAACCCCTTAATAAAACTCAAAAAGCCCTCCACCATCTGGCACCGGTCGGTGGTCTGTCTTTCTTGTGTCACTCTCCAATTTTTGGACTTCCTTCGGTTCTACCAAGTATTCTTTACTCTTGCTCCTATCTATGTCTGTCATTCAAGAGTCAACTTAATTTTTACTTCTTTGGGGAACTATTCTCTAACCCCTAAAACACATTGAAATATCTCCCATATGTTCCCATAGCATCCTGTACTGACTATTCCAAAATATTCAGCATACTCCTTGTAGTGAAATGAATAGTGCCCCCCCAAAATTTCATGTCCACTTAGAACATCAGAATATGACCTTATTTGGAAAATAGTGTCTGCAGATGTAGTTAGTTAAGGATCCCAAGATGAAATCATTGTCCAAGGTCATAGTACCTATATCTACTCCAAGAACCTAGCCTGAATGAAATGCATCCTGGGTCCCAAAGAGAGAAAGGGAGTGTTTGTCTCTGATCTCCCTAAGTGCTTGCTCATTGCATTTAATGATGGCAGAAATATGAGATAATACTATTTGACTGCTTTTTATTGTTACATTTAGGGATACTTCATTATCCATTGTTCAACAAATATTTGAGTGACCCTGTGGATCCTGAACGTGTGCACAGTCTCTTTACTCTGGGTTGGCAGACACCAAACAATTAATTAAAATCTGATTCATTAAATAGCAATATTAAAAGGAGTCATGACTTTTCCTGGCAGGATGGAGGATGGCTGGAGTTCACTGCTTGCAGAAACATATTATACTCTCAGTTGCTTAGTCTCAGCATGATTGCCTCTGACCAGTGTTCAAAGAGTGTTTTGAATATGCAGGTGTATGATCAAGCAGTGGAGGAAGAGGGGTGACGGCAGCTATGCAAATGGAATGCTTGGAACGCTTCAGATCAAAATCGTGGCTTTGCACTGGCTGGCCCTCATCCTTGGAAAGCTTATTTAAGCACTGACTTTCAATGCCCAGTCTGCCCCAGACCCTTACCTGGCACTGGCAGGCCCACATTACTTAGGTCCATGAGCCCTTCTGCTCAGGCTCTAGGAGACCTTGCAGCATAATTCCACTGCTTCAAAGCCCTAAAGCATTAACAGTTCTTTTTGGCAACTCACTGGCTGGATTTCAAGGACCCTTCTTCTCACGCAGGACTGCTAGAATTGGGCACTGGTTTTGGATCTTTACCTTGGGTGTGATCTAGAAACACAGAGAGCTGGTTCACATCATTTTCCCTTTAGCTCCATATACCATCAACCTGAGCAATGGCTACGTAGGCTGAGCTGAAGCAATTTCCTCCCAGAACAATGCCAGTTTGCCCCAGAGTGCCACCCTTCATTCTACTCTGCTCTGCCACATCTAGGCCGGACAGTGAAGAAACAAGAGCAGAATGACTCAGTTAATTTGCCTTGGTTAATATCAACGCTCCCTCCCACTCACTAGCTGTGTGAACGCAGGCAATTCGCTTAATCCCTTTGAGCCTCAATGTACTGATCAATAAGAAGGGATATTCAGAAGCACCTGGTAGATATTCTTAATAGGGTATCTCTCTAACATCCCAAATATATTATTGAATTCCATGTCTTTGCCCATCCCCCCAACACACACACTATTATCGTCTTCTGTCTTCTGTAATCCATAAGCAAAGGCCTTTACTCAGTCACTCAAGTCAGAGAGCTCAGAGCCTACTTAGGAGTTCCTCTCTCCTCATTTATCTCCCACCTAACTCTACCCCTAAATTCAATCAGTTACAAAAACCATCTTTTGTGCCACAGAATATGCCACATTCATTTTCTCCTCCACCGACACCCCTGCAGAATGGACCACTATGACATCAAGCCTGGAGGACTGCAATGGTTTCTCAACTGACCTTTCCACCTAGAAAGGCCAATATAAGAGCCCTGAAGGAAGGGAGAGCAAGGTAAGAGAACAGGGAGATACAAGATGGGTTGCTATATTAGATGAAGTCATCAAACAAGTAACATTTCAACAGAGACCCATATGAAGTTATGGAGAAAGCCATTGAAGTGTCTGGGGCAAGAATGGCCCGGGCACACATAAGCAACCTAAGCTACAGAGAGGTTGTGTGGCTTCCCAGGGTCACATAGTAGCAGACCCAGTATTTTAACCCTAGTTCTGACTCCAGAATCCATATCCTCAATCACCATTCTTCATGCTTGATTATAATGCTCTGTAGCAGTTCACTCTGTTAACCAGCTCTAGCATTCTGAAACTTTTTTATTCATCTTTATTCAACAACTGTGAGCCTTCTATTTGCCAGATACTGAGGTCCATAATATTCTCCTGTCTAATTTCTGCTCCAGAAATTACAGCACTTCTCTGTCTTTACGTCTATTGCTTACCTTATTCCTCAAGGTTCTAGCCTTAAACTCTATCCCTTATTCAGTCTCAGGTCTTGCACTTCCTTTACCTTTCTGCAACTGGCTCCCAAATCTTGTCTCCAGCTTAGTTTGATGGCCAGCTTCTTGGGAGCAAAGACTGTGTCTTATTCATCTCTCTATTCCTATACCCATCACAGTGCTGGACACTTAATAAAGGTATTTTGCTCTGAAATGCATTAAATCTTGAACTGCACATCTCGAACTGCTTTGGGGACAGTTTGACCTGGATGTTTTCCCAGCACCTCAAAATCAATACTTCTAAAAATGAACCTGTTATCTTCCCTCCAAAACATGTTCTTCCACTTGTATTCCCTGCTTCTCATCATGGCACAAGCACTCTTTTCCCACTTACATTATCCTTGTTCAAACTTTTGTTTTCTCTTGCCTAGACTAATGCAACAGCCTCCTAATTGACATCCCTGTCAATGATGCCTCCTACACAGCTATGCAAAATTAATGTTCTTCATCCTTTCACTCCCTGCTCAAATTCAACTAGCTCCCCACTGTCTACAAAATCAAATCTCACTCTTGATTTCCAGACCCATATAGCACAATATCTACTGGACATCTTCACTTGGAAGGCATTAAATCTTACAGTTCCAAAATTGAACTAATTTTCCTTCAACTAAAGCTCCTTCTGTATTTCCTATGTTGGAAAATTTATGCCACCCACTAATTACCCAAACCAGAAAACTGGCAGTTATCTTAGGTTCTTCCTTCTACCTCAACATCCAATGACAACTTATCATGAAATCACATACTGTTGGTCTTGACCTCTATCTATGTCATAAATGAGTACCCTTTTCTCTCCACCATATTACCAAAGTCTTATTATGTTCCTTAATATGCTTTTACCTACAATTACTAATTCAGCATTTCTCCTCATCTGCTGTTTCACTCCCTTTCCTGTCCATTTTCCATATCACTGCAATAGTATCTTCCCAAGATGCAAATGTTATCATCCTTTGTTCTTGATTAAAATTTATCAGTAGCTCCCCACTTCCTTTCTGCACCGACCCCGATTACCTCTCCAGCTTCTCATCTCATGGCTCCCTTTTACCCCACACTGTAACTGCACATAATGTCTCAGTGTTCCCTGATCGTACCACCATGTTCTCTCAGCCTTGCCTTAGAAATACAGTCTTCCTTGCCTAAGACATCCAGCACCTCACCTGCAGTCTTGCCCTGGAAAACTCATCCTCACCCTTCAGTTCAATTTCATCCACATAGCTTTCTTTGACTTTGACCTTCTCTAACCTGCATTAAGTGATTTTATACCTGTGTTTCCAAACCACCCAGTGCTTGGGTGTTATCATTGGGATTTTCACATTCCAATTATCTTCTCATATGTACTCTTTTCATCTGGATTCAGGATTTCCCATGAGTTATTGGTATTGTTCTCAGTACTAGAATACATAAAAGCCATGTTAATAACACTGATAGAGCAGAATAAGAATACCCCCCAGACACAAGGTTAATGCTTGTTTTTTGTTCTATGTGAATCTGTGAGACCAATATCACTTAATATCCAACCATATGATTACAGGAAGTCTACTCTGTGTTACTCCCACTTATTATTTTGCAGAGCACAAGGACTTCAGCTACTACCATTCTTCACCAAAGACACCCAACTGGGCCCTATGAAGGGACTGAGCATGTACTTTTGAAGATGAGGTAAACTATCATCTACCTAATGACTACACAAGTCACATAAAGTAGAATTCTGGAGTGTGGGAGGAATATGACATAAAAATTTAATTCCTGTATCCTAAAACACATATCTTGACATATTCTGAAATACTTGCTGGCACAGTATCTCTTATATAGTAAGTGATAAATGTATTTTAATGAAACATTGTTGAATTTAGACCCTCAAAAATGTTTCTAAAATATCAGAACACAAACTGCATCAAGGTTCAAGTTATATCTGTCACTGTTTGAGGCCTGCCAAGTTAATTCTACATCTGTGAAATTCTATTCCAATGACAATTTTGAAAAAACTACAGCTTATGCTTAGGGATCCAAGGACAAATGTAATTGTATTTAAAATTACAATGTTTATAACCATTTATTTCTACAGTTCACTCTTCCTATTATAGTTTTTGTGAGTTTTGCATTTTATTTGTGAGAGGTGAACAAAAAATTTGAAAGTACTGTTTTTTAATGAATAATTTTCATTTGAAGGTCATATCGACAACTTTAATTTAAAAGTCTTATAGGGTTAAGCTACAAATCCTATTTATAAATCGTGTCAGAAGTGTTAGCAAGCATTATCCTCTAGCTTTGCAGTTTAAATGTGTCACTATTTTTAAATCTATCTTACATTGTTCCCCCCCAAAAAATCAGATTTATGCTAGAAACCCATGACAGGAGAATACCCTCACTCCATATGCCTGCATGTGGTTGTGTTTTGCAGTTTCCACCTTCTTCTTTCCATATACATCAAGGCCTGGTTCTGTACTCTCATTGTTTTATACTTGTCTCCCAAGATTTCCCTCCCCACAAACTTCAACCTTCAAATTAATGTAGTGCACCTATATTTCAGAGGTGTTAGCTCCTTCGGAGATCACAACTTCAGCAGGAAATGATGGTGAAGCTGAACAACAACGAGAGGAAAAGGAAGGGTAACAAACTATGATAATATTGTGCTTCCAAGTAGGAAGAGACTACCTCAAATTAGTTTGGAAAATATGTGATATGGAAAGAGTGATTTAGTAATTCTTGGGAAAGATGTAGGAAAAGTTAAGCAGGATCATTGATTTTCACAAGTGCTTCCAAAAATAGATCAAGTATAATAATAGCTTTATGAATAAATAATTGACTCTACAAAATTAAATTGACAAAACTTAGAGTAATATTTTATTTAATTTAAAAGTTTCTACACTAATTTGAAATGCTTCTGCCTTTACTGGAACATTATTTAAACCGGCAATAAGGGAACTGAGCATTTTCAACTGCTTTATGACTATCTTTAAACTGAAGTTATTTCTCATTTTGTACTCTCCAAGTTTCAAAATCATATTTGTTTTAGAAAAAAGTGGACTTATTCATAGACTCCCAGCATCATAGAACATTTTTAAATACTTTGAAATGGCTTAAATAACCTCATGATGTCTTTAAGCAGTTGGCAAAGAAATCCATGTTATAGATGGAGAAATAGATGGAGGGTAGGAAGAAACTTAACAATAGAACAAATACAGAATTTTGAGCCCAGTTACCTTGATAGTTTTATTCTGTAAGACCCAAAGAGAGAAGGACCAAGTTTAACATCGCTGTATGCTGTCACTGCATCCACTTAGAAAGAAATGACAACTGGAAATAATCTTGCTTTTAAATAGCCATCTCACTATGTCTCTCTGATCCTGGCACCAAGTAGTTTCTTTGTAAATATTTGCTGAATTAATCTCATTTCATCGTTACAGGATCATCATGAGCTAAAAGTAGATATGACTGTCATCATTTTATAGATTAAGAAAGACAGAACACTGACATTTCATTCAAGAGCTATTTTCTATGCCCTTACCTTTCTAAATTAAAGTAAATTACAATTTCTCCAAATTATACTTCGCTCCAAATTAAACTTGTTCTCAGGACTGGATTTGACAGGGATATTTTAGAAATGTTTATTTCTTAATTCTATATTATTGGTTTTGTCAAATTTCCTTCTGACTCCAAAATAAGAAGACTTCAGGATCAGTTTGCCCAGTGATAAAATAGGTTTGAGTGTATCACAAACCCTAGGTATAACCATATATAATATATTTTTATTTATTCAATACATCTCTGGAATGCTTACCATATGCAAAATATGGATGACAGACTTTGGCTGGGCCATTTTTAATATACAGTTTCACATACTACCTTAAGGAAAATTATTCTAGTACAAAACATTAAAATACCAAATAGAACTCCTGGGGGAATATCCATTCTGAAATGTGGATCAGTTTTATAATTACATGTGCTATTTTCATCCCATTTGATTGTGAAACTCATGAAGACATTAAGAAGTCATGTCTTTACTTGTAAAAAAACAAAACAAAACATAACCAGATTTGGGGAAATTCCTGAGACACCTCCCCCTCCCCACCCTTAGCATTGTAACAGAATTTGCAGATAGTATCACAAAGATGACAAGAGTGAGAGACACAGGGAAAGAAAGAAAGAGAGAATGCACCCATTTAGCCAGTAGTCCGCAGTAGTTACTGTATCAATCAAATCTTATTTTGATTCCCATTTCGGTGGCAGATAATGTCATTTCTTAAACTGCTTTACTCAAAAGATCCTTCAAAATATTAAGAAATATTGAAGTATGGGGATGGAAGTCTATTTTTCCTCCAAAACCTTTTTAAAGTAAGGATCTAAATTTTAAAAATGCCAGTTCTAATTCCCTAAAGACGTTTTCCCCACTATTTATGAGCAGATGCTGCCTGAATACAAGAGAGACATTTCCCTAAGCCAAGCCAAGTTTCAAGTAGCCAAAAAATTATCAATTGTTGCTGTAAAGTATTTTTACTCCTTATTTTTACCTAAATAAATAATTGGGGTAGCATATATAAAGGAGAGACATTTCAAAAATGTCAATAAAACATCCATAGGGTATTTCAACTGACAACCTATTTCCAATGGGAGAGCCATTCAACCACACTGGCTGAATTTACCCAGGAAGAAAAAAATCAGTCCTAAACACCGTCATGAAAGCCATGTGCTCAACCTAGCAAATTCTATATTTATATCCCTGTTTAAAGTAGCCCTCGAATTGTCAGCATTTGCAGAGAACTTTAATGTCTAAACAGAGAGAGTGCCCTTTCTCAGACTCTCAAAAGCTATATGCATACATGTGCATCCAGGAGAAGGCATTCAGTCGTAGTGAGAAGAAAGGACATGAGACTCCTCTCACCCCAGTCCTGCCACGCTTCTACTTCCCTCCTAATTTCCTCCCTATGCAATCTGATTCTCATGTGAAGCCTGCTATGGAAGAAAATGCACTTAAGGAAAGGAAGTGGATGTGTATACATTCAGGGATGTCTCCGTTTTTTAAATGTTTCCATTCCTTTCCACAGTCATTGATGAGAAGATTCACCATCTGATGAGGATAAGAAACTGATGATAATGATGGTAGTCATGGTGGGATAGCATTTAGGAAGGACCACTCTCAATTACATGAACTCAGAGTAGTATGGACAATTATAGTCATTTTTTAGGTGAGTACTTAACTAATCTTTCCACTGTTTTACTGGGGGAAGAGCTGGGAGATGTGCTAATCACTCACTGCTGGCCCTTTGGACTAGTGATTTCTGGATGTGATAGACCTGGAAGGTATTGAGGATGAGGGAGTCATAGCAACACCATCCAAAGACAACACTGACTACTAACGCTCTACATATACAGAAAGGCCTGGGCCTCTTTTAAGGCCTCCTTCAGAAACAATGTAAGTTAGCTTAACCATGACATTGTAGATGCCAGACCATGTGCAGTTCAAAAGAACACTGTCTTGGTGCTGTATTACTACACACATGTTTGCAGGGAAAAGACAGGCAAGCAGAAAAGACTGTCACTTCAGGCAGATGGCTTAATGAACAATCAAATGTGAATTGTAATTTGGGGGCTTTGATGGGTCTATCCTAAGGCAATATGGTTTAAAGTCAATAAACCTTTTCAACCATCTACTATTTTGTGCATTGTTCCATTATTACCAGGAGTACAAAAATGAGTAATTCATGTATGGTACCTGCCATCAAGGGATTACAATTTAATAGCTGCAAATAAGACAACCACATATAGCTGATTCTACTTTGTCATTCAGTTATAGGTCAAAATAAAAGGAAAATGACCTATGCAAATTCAAAGAATAATTCTCTGGTGAGGGCGCTGGGAGAAATCCTAGAGCTACATGAGGAGGACACTGAATTTCAGAAGGGTCTTGACAGATGCACAGGTCCACAGTAGAAAATGTTGGCACAGGAAGGTAATTGACAGCAGTAAGCACAATTTGGGATATGTTTGGGTACTAGAGAACACTTCAGTTCTGCTAGGCCAAGCTGTAAACCTAGAAGAGCCAGAGGAGATATGATTGGGAAGGAGGACTATCACCATATGATGAAAGCCTTGCATATCAAGCTAAGGAAATTGTGTTTTTGGTTCCATAAGCAATTAAAAGGCATTAGAGTTTATTGAGCAGTGGAATGACATGATCCAAATCAGATTTTAGTAAATCTAATTGGCTTTGATGGGGAAGAGAGTGGAGGCATTAAGTGCAAATGGGAAATGGCCATTTGGCCCGGGAAATGTTGGTAAGGACCTAAACTTCCATGGTAGCAATGCAAATTGAAGGAGGAGATAGACATCAAAGCTAGAAGAGGATTAATAGGTCTTACTGACTGATTCCATATGGGAGGGGAGGAAGTAATTGGGGTAGGATAGACCATAGAGAAGGAGACACCTTTGTTTTTCATAAATTGCATTCCTCAAAATATGACACCACCATTAGCAATATTTGGACATTGATAAATTATTTTTAGAGGAGAGGATATGCCTTTTCTGACATGCTGACTTTGAGGTGCTGGCAAAACTTACTGATGGGAATGACCAGCAAGACATGAAAATGTCCATCTGGTACTTTGGGAAGGGAGGGTGCCAGAGCAATAGACTAAGGAGACCTCTGCATCAAGATACGATTTGAAACCACAGTTTTATTAGGGAGAGAGTATGGATGGAGAAGAGAATTAAAACAGAATCTTATGAAAAGCTGCTTAAAATGGTCAAGAAAAGAAATAAGTGTCAGAGAGGAGATCTGAGAGAATTAGGAAGAAGTGCAATGTTATAGAAGGCAAGGAAAAGACATCATGAGTTCAAAAATATGTTGAGCAAATATTATACATCAGATGGGGATATGGTGTTGAACAGGATACAATGGCGCTGCTTTCACAGAATTCAAGTCTTCTAAAGGGTATTGGTAAACAGCATAAAACACTCAGTGAGTACAAGATGATGCGACTTGAGAAAAGGTCATTAGGACCTTTAACCAAATGAAGTATTTTGGAAAATAACTGGGTGAATCAAGCCCAAGGATGGATAAACTTAGAGTGACCGGTGCCGCTATATAGCCTTAAAATATTTTTAAAGATGATAAGTGGCACTTAAACAAATAAAACACTTGTTATCATTCTCTCTGTCTCTCTGTCTCTATCTGTCTGTCTCTTTCTCTCACACACACACACATACACACACACTTTAATCTGCTTGAAACAGTCCCTGAGAAGGGAGCCTAAGAATAAACAAGTATACTCTCCTATGAAATATTGAAGACAATATTACCCAAAGGTTCTAGAAAACCGGTGAGGACAAAGAAAACAAAGGGACAAAAAAGAGTAAGAAGGACCATATACTTTAAGCCCACAGGTATAGATTCAAATAATTTAGCCACTATTTTGTCTAGGATTCTGAAGAAACCTTGCACACATATTTTATATTGCATGGCTCATTAATTTCCAAACTAACCATATCCTTATTTTATGAAAGAGTGCATAAACACAAGCTACACACAAAAAAATGCAGCAAGGTAAGGGGGCAGGGAGCTGAATTTTAACACATCATCATTTCATTTGTTTAGTACTTTCTTACATTTGAATAACATAAATAAAACAGAAAATTGCCTTGTGAAATGAAAAGCTCTTCCTGACTTCGGAGTAAATGGACTTTTCATTAATAACCTTGTGAAGTCAGTGATTTGAGTTTACCTTATCCTTAATAAGCACAAAACTTAAGCAGAAGCCCCAATACATCCATCAAACTACAATTTAAAACTGAAGAGGTTTTTCATTCTACTACTAAGAAACAGATTTTCCTCCCCACCCCTAGTTGTAGATTATATCACACAACATCTGCCATCGCTAAGTTTGATGACACAAATTAAGGACACCAATGAATAATTTTGTCAGTTTTTTCCTTCTGACCTTATTTCGAATTCCTTTTCAAATATACTGTTGAATTATCATCTCCCTCGGTTACCCCACTGATAGCAGGGTTTTGTTTGATTTTATAGCAGGGGAGCAAAATAATGAGTATAGACAATGAAGCAAAAAATATATTCTGGGCTGGCTTTTAATTTATCATGGAAGCTGATGAGCGGTGGGGTAAAATGAGCATTATTCATAAGAAACCTTCTCTACTTGCATATACTTATTTGCAGCTCTTCCATTTTCTGAAATCTGCAGCATGAACAGTGTCATCTACAGAGACTTAGAAGTAGTGCTGATTAGTTATCATATTAGATGCATTACCTGTTGAAAAGAGAGCAAGGAATGAGCTTTCTTTATTGTATTGCTATAAAGTTTTAGCAACATCACTCACCCCTGCTCCCATTGTTTCCTACAATTTCCTTCTTACTTTCCTTTATTCAAACATTCTTCACAATGTAAGTCTCTAGAGCCAGGTCATAAATTACACACACACAAACACACTCTTCCCCAATTCCTGATTTCTCTCTTATCTCCATACATTTCCCTTAAGTTGGAGCCTCCAGCTAAAATTTGTTTACATTCACATTAAGTGATTTTGTAAATTTTTATCCAAGAGACATGTATTAAAGGGAAAGTACCATCTTATATTTAGAAGTTATGTAAATGTATTTGAAAGTAGACAAGAAGTCAAGGATGATTGTTTGAAAACAAAGACTGCCAGTAGAACTCAAGTCTTTAAAAATGGCAAACCGCCTTCCCTACGCCAGGATTAGCAAAGACCACTCTACATCTGAACACAAATAGCAAAAGAACTAAAGTATATATTTGTTGAAAATAATAGAGACTACATATTTTGAGGGAATTGTCTCTAATATTAACTTCAAAAAAAAAAACAAGAATCAACTATTTTCCTGTATTCTTCTCATCATATGACAATTAACTCAAAAAACTTATGAATAAAAAAAAAATTCAAGAAACAGGTGTCAAATCAATTCAAGCATATTTCTAACAAACTAGAGATTATGGCCACCCTAAAGCACGAGGAATAGACTGGGGGCTCTCATTCTCTTCCCATGTGGCCCATTACAGACAAGACCCAGACTGAAAGCCGTTATCACTGAGGAGGTGTGCACCACAAGCCGCCCGGTGCTGAGACACGTTCTTGCAGCCTGGTCTGTCTCTGAGTTCTTCTACTGCCTTGTGCATGAGCGAAGTCCCTAAGAAAGACAGCTCTCTGCCCTATTCCTATTCTAAAGAACTGCAAAGACAGAGACTCTAGAAACGGAACTCCTGACCTAAAAACGATATAAAATGCCATTCTGGGAAAGTTCAATCTTTTAAAGATGATGAACATCCCTTGTAAGTTATATCCTAGAGAGGCATTTGGTTTGTAATGAGGGGGCAGATACTGGCATAAGTGAGATCAGAACTACACAGCGTTTCAAGTCAAATTTGGGGCTTTAAAAGACAGAGATATATTACTTTTCAAGCCTACAAAGGACCAAGACTTTTCTCTTTAAAATTTCACTTTCACATGAGACCAGTGTCCTCCAAGTTACCTTAACTAGTAGAGGGAAGGGAAAAAAGGGAGGCTGTCCATTTCTCAGTGCCCATAAATCAGAGTGGTAAACTCAAGTTACTGAAGTGACTTCATTTCCCTAAGTACTAAACCAGTAGAATGTGGAAACACTCCTTTCCATGCAACTTCTCAACCCTCAAGTCCAAGTTTTCCTCCTGTAATCCCAAGCTATGTTGTAACCCATTTTTGTGATCCTTAGTTTACATAATCTGGAAACGTCCAGCTCTTTATCTCATGTTCGTTGGCTACAAACAGCTTCAGTGGATTTATGGCTCCCTTAACAAACTCTGTACACATCGAGGCCACCTAGAAACAAATCGACTCAATCAAAGATTCTCTGTGGAGGTCACCGTCCCCTATTTCACAAGGGATCCCGCTGAACTCAGCCAAACATCATTCCCTGCTTTTGCAAAACGCATGTTACTCTAAAAGCCAAGCTCCTTGCACAGACTGCCGAGTACCTTTCCAAGGCTGTACCGCATATAAATTATTTCCGAGTGTCGCTGAGGACCATTTTCTCTGAACACACTAAATTGAAACTGGCAATAAAACAAGACATACGCTCCTGCTGGAGAATCTGACATGGGAAACATTCCGCCTGTACCTTACGAGGGAACAAAAATAGAGTTTTAATGAAGTAATGTGTTGGAACATAAAGGAAAAGTGGAGGGAGCGGATCAATACTATTTCAGCTCAGTTGTCCCCAGGTGTTAGATGAAGGAAGTGTAGAGGTCGGAAGTCATCTGGCAGATGCATAAACATCCTCGGAAATTTTCAGAGAAGGCAAAAGTACGCACAGGATCGCAGGGGACACTGCCACCGGCGAGTTTCAAACACACTTCAAACATCTTTTCCTTCCGGACCTGGATCTCGCTTGCACCCCCTCTCCTCCGCACCCCCACTCCCGCTGCTCCCACCTCCCCTTCCCAGGCCCGCCTGGGTGACTGTCTCTCATGCAGCAAAGGCAACAAGCGTCCCCAGCCCCGTCTCTGCTTGCGAGGGTAGCGGGAGGTGGAAGCGGGGCGCCCGCTCGCATGCTTAGTGCATCCTACCGCCTGTGGAGCTCGCTTCCTCCAGCTGAGCCGAGATGCTTTCCACCCTCCTCACATTCATAGTGGAGGACGTGCGCTGCAGAAGCGGGAGTCGGCAGGCAACGCGCCCAGCGGCGTCTGTCGAAGGGTCTGGCCTCGGAGCGCACCCGCCGCTTGGCCCCGGAGCGTCCGCGGCGAGGCAGCGAGCGAGGCGGCGGCGGCGGAGGGCAGGGTGAGCGGGACCGACTGCAGGTGCGGGCGGAGGCCGGAGGAGGGCGCCGCGGGCGCTGTGCTGGGCTCCGCCGCGGGGGCGCGCGGGGCGGCGCGGTCAGCCGAGCCGGAGCGGAGCGGCCGAAACGCGGGCGGGGCTCACGGGGACCCGGGAACCAGGCTCCCAGACGCTGCGCCCCTGCTCTTCGCCCGGCCGCGCGCCGCCCCTGCCACCCGCTGCCCGGTCGCCGGATGCCGGGAGCGTAGGGAGTTGCCTCGCCAGTTGTGGCGACGCAGCAGCCGGACCCGAAAGACCACCGGAGGCGACTTGGGTCTGGTAAGGGGCCCCTCAGAGAGTTGTCAGCGGGCACTTCGGCAACCCCTAGTTGCTACGCGCGGTACTTGGCGCTGGGGAGGGACTTCGCGGGGCATCTTTGCAAAGAACATTCTGCTGGATCCTCCAGTGGCTCAAACAGCTAGACTCGAGGTGTTGCTGCACAAAGTTAAGCTGAGTTTGAAGGACATCATAGGGCAGCGCAAGGAGATGCCCTTCTCCAGAACCGGGCTGAGCGCCAGGAACTCCTAGACAGGAAACTTGCCCAGTGGAAGCCAGAACCAGTCATGCGACTTGGCTAGGTGTTGGGAAACGCTGGCTCTCCACGCCAAGGTGCGCAGGGCAAGGCCAAGATGAACACCACCTCGGAGAGCAGGTGTAGGAGACTGGGAGGCAGCATCCCCAGGGAAGGCTTCCCTTAAGGGCGCCCTGCCACTGTACCGGGAAGCATTGGCATAGTCACTCACCATCACCCTGGGCCAATGCCCTCTCAAGCAAAGAAAGGCCACGGAAATGTTTGGGAAGCCAATAGACCACTTGAGGCAATGGCTACGATTTGAGAGAACTAAATGAAAATGCGGACTTCTTTGACCCCAGGATTCAAATGTGCAAGTCTCTTTCTTGAAGAAGGGTTAAGTTGACCAGTTTTCTGAAAGTTCGGAGCAAACCGAATTAAAGTTCCCTCCTACTCTCAACTGCTTGGCCTCAGGGACTTGGGTGGATGCCATTTCTAAGTGTTTGGAAACCCATCCTTCCTGCCGCAGCCCCCTCCATACACAGGCTGTCATCAAGTGATATCTTGCAGCTTACTCCAAGCAGATCTCAACAGACACTTTCTGGTCCTTCTCTCCACTCACTTGATCCTTTGAGACCCTGAAGATACTACATTTCTTGCAATGCCTCTCACACTTTTAACTCATGGTGAAGGGGACTGTTATTGACACCACACTGACTACGTTCAAATTCTAGTTCCACTACTTACTAGCTGCATGACTTTGTTCAAATTATTGAAGTCAGTGATAGCAATGGGGTAATAATGATCCTTACTTTATTGATTTGTAGTGAGGATTTAAGGAATCAATAGATGCAAAGCACTTAGGGCAGTGCTTGGCATACAGTAATCACTCTGTAAGTGTAAGCTGCTCTTTTTCTTGAGCTGGACAACAATATTGTATTGACACAGTACTTAATAAAGCTCCTTTCATGTAGTTGTATTCACTAGGATTTTTTTTTTAATTATTCAACACATATCTATTAAATACTAAGTTCAAGACACAGTTATAGGCACTGGGATAAGGCAGTGAATAAAACAAATCTCTTAGCTAATATTGTGTATATTCTAGTGGGGCTTCAGGGATGGATAGTAAATAAAGGAATTAGGAATGATCTGCCAGGGAGGGGTTTGTTTTATGTAGGGGGTCAGGGAAGGTCTCACTGAGGATGCAGATCTTGACAAAAGTGAGGGTGTTACATGCATCTCAAGAGAAAAAGACCTTCCAGGTGAGAGGACAGCAAGAGCAAAAACAACTATTGCATATTTGAGGGTCAGCAAGGAGACTAAAGCAGCTGGAATGGAGAGAGGAAATGGGAGAATAAGAGAAGAAGGATCAGAAGGGATCCGATCATATACTAAGTGTTTACTGAATTGGGTCTCTATTCTTTTTACAACCATTCTACACACCTGTACATCCTCTCTTTAATAAGGTCCCCTCTCTGTCCGTTCTAACCGATTTAATCATTTAATTAATTCCTGAGTCATGTGTTACCCCTCCCTCTCCTTGGCAATTCTCATAGCAAGCGTCTAACTTCCTTCTCTAATTCTGCAGCAACTCTTTCCAGGAAACCATTCTCACATTTACTCTAGAGATGATCACTAACACCTGCACAGCACTAAATTCCATCGTTTTCTATTTGATGACTTCTCAGTCTGCCTTGGCGTGTTGATTTGGGTCTGACTGCTGGGATGGAAACTCTGTTCGAACCCTTACTAGTTATGTCTCCTACAGGCCAAAAATTTAGCCTCCCTGTTTCCTCATCTACAAAATGGAGAAAATAATAGTGTCTACTTCAAGTAACTGCTGGGAAGATTAAAAGAGGGAATACATGTGAAGTGTCTATAACAGTTTCTGGCACATAGTAAGAGCTGTAAGTAGAAAGAATTATCTATCATCTTTATCATCATTTTTAAAGTGGATCACGATGAAGGCAAAGAAGAAAAGATACCATGACGTTCTACAGCAGGTCTGGGCAACCTTTGTAGAACGGGAAGTAACACACAACTTTTGTTCCATGTGCACAATATAAAGAACATTTTGTTGGCTCAGTCCATTTCTCAGATCATATCCAATGAATATCTATTTTGGTTCTCCTAAGTGTCCATCCCTGGTCTCATTCTGAAGAAGGCAACAAAATCATGTAAATTGGTTGCTGTGCTCAAGAAATTTGCAGTCTATTAATTTTCTAAAATATTTGTGTGAGTTGTTGGCTACAATGAAATTCATTTCCAGCACCTCTTTATGTGGACCCCCAGTCATTGCCAAATATTGCAGTAAAAAATTGTCTTTTTTTTTCTGCCACTTTCACTGTCATTTCTGATGTTTGGGATTGAAGGTCAGGGGTGACTCTGCCTTGCTTGTGAGTGCTTCAAGATCTGAAATCGTTATGGAGAAGAGTTTCAGAGGCCACAGCCTGCTGTCAGCCCATTGCCCCTCCTTAGTAGCCATCCCAGTCGCCGCCTTTCCCCCCCGACACACACCCCTACAAACAAGCACAAAGAATCCCACATCTGTGCTATCCCTAGATTCTATTTCATGTGCATGGATGGATGCATGTTGTTCTTCAAGAAGCCATATTTAAAACTGTGTGTAAATTAGTAAACTCATCGTGTACCAGCCACTGCTATCAAATTTTATAATCATTATTTTATTTTATCTTCACAAAACACTACAAGATAAGCACAGGTATTATCCCTATTTAACTAATGAAGAAATTAAGGCTCAGAAAGGTAAGTTTGTTTACGAATTTTATACCAATAATAATCCATGTCCCCTGGAATGGAGCCCAAGAATCTGACTCAGGAGCCCCCAGACTTAATTACTCCACTGTGCTACCACTCTGGACCAGGATTTAGATGCTGTGGACTCTGACATTTCCCAACTCTGCATCCTTTAGAAAGTCACTGAGCATTTCTAAGCTTTAGTTCTTCATCTCTTAAAAGGGGGTTTCTGCTTCACAAAGTCATTGTCAAGATCAAGTCAAATAATAAAAGTGAAAGTTATATATATATATATAAACCCAGATCATTGTAGAATTATCCAGGATTACTTTTATTATTGCCCTAACCTTTTATTGCCTATTACTTCTATTGCATGATCTTCTTTGAAAACTGCTCACATTTCAGCACAATTCTCCCTTGCTCCCTAGGACCTAAAGAATAACAATAATAGTAATACTTGTAGTATTTAATATTTATTGAGTGCCACTATGTACCATGCTTCGTGTTAAAATCTCTACATCATTATATCATTTAATACTCATAATAAATTAATTAAATTTATGCTATTTTCACTGTGATTTTACAAATGATGAAACTGAGACTCAGAGAAATTAAGTAAAGGTTGACTACCCCAAGGTCACCCAGCTGTAAGGAGGTGCAGCTGAGATTTGAACTCACCTTCATCTGATAACAAACCTGACGGCTTCAATTTCTACGTCTTGCCCTCTCAAACACGAACATACCTAAGAACCACCTAGAAGAGTTGGTTAAAAAGCACCAGTGCTGCAACCTCAAAGACGGATTCACTGTGTTTTGGTGAGAGGTCTTGGAATCTGCTTTTTTACAATACACCCCAAAAGATTCTGCTGCAGGTTGGCACAGGACCATACTTTGAGAAATCACTGATCTAACACCAGAAATAATGAAAGTGTGGTCTACCCCCCAGCACCATGTGCATCATGAGGTAGCTTGTCAGAAATTCAGAATCTCGGCCTCTGTCCCAGGCCTCCTGAATCATATCCTCGTTTCGACAGCATCCTCATGGGGAGTTATACGCAGATTAAAATGTGGGATGCTCAGTTTAACAAGACCTTGTGTGTTTACCTCAAGTGACCTTTGGGGTTGAACACAGTTTACTTGGCAGGAGAGGAGAAAAACATTATAGTCACAATCAATGCACTGTATTTTTGTCCTAGTGAGCCAGTCCTGTTTAACTTTTGTGTCAGTTCCTACTCAAATGAATGGGATTATTGCCTCATTAAGTTTCAAGCAGCAAATATAGACAACCTTGATCATCTGACTACACATGCAAATTTCTTTGTGATTCTTGATCTCTTGGTATTATAGTAATCAAGTTTAAAAAAATGGCTTTGAGATCTTCGGGTTAAAGAGAATATTGATTTATCATGATAAGATTTAAGTGAGGTTTGCATTTTAGGCCAAGAAGATTAATTCTGGCATTCCTGTAGGAGTTCCATATTCAGCACCTGATGCAATCTTTTTAATTATTATTATTAAAGAAACTTTAGATGACAACTCTATAAGGTACAGTTTTATTATAATAAATGTGACATTATTATACTGCTTTTGCAGATGAAGAAACTACAATCCATGGAGATTAAATGACTTACCCAAATTTGCACATGGAGCATTGGTTTGCAACCACGACACTAACCTTCATCATTTGGCATCTTTCAGCACTTGATCTTCTAAACATTGCCAAGTTTATATAAGCTGGAGTACTGCCAAATGAACTGTAATTCTCTAAGCACCAAAATTCATATATGCCTTGCAACTTCGTCTTGTAGGATAAGCCTATGTTATAAATATAAAATTGTTATATCACTTAGCTGTATTTCCCCTGACTTATGGACTTTAGGAAATCCACTCTTATGGCAGGAGAGGTGATTAGGGGATTTGGTCCAGAATGGAGATTTAGTTTAACTAAGCAGAGAGCTCAGCAAAAACTTGAACTTAATATCAATAATGAAGTTAATGCTGGAAAGGTTTTACCTAAATTCCATATTTCTAGATTTTATATTTGAATCATATGTCCTAATCAGTGGAATTAGATTAGATTCCAAATAACTCTATAACTTTTATCCTTGCATTTTCTTTAATTGCTCATTGTATTGAGTGAAGACTTAAAATAGGCCCTTGGGGCATAAGAATCTGTTGGTTTATATAATTAGCAGATAGTGAATGAAACTGCCCAAAAATAATTTCACTGTAAGTAAATGGACCTGATTCTAGAGTGTTTTATTTAACCAAAAATTGGACATAGCTCAGAACTGAATTTAATTTTAAATCACTTGCTGTTTTCAAATATTTGATTTAAAGAGACCAAGTCCTTTGAAAAACAGGAGAAATATGTGTTTATTTGCTTATATGTGTGTGACTCAAAGTACTGTTTTATTTTTACTGAATTAGAAGTTAACACTTCAGGGAAAATATATTCAACTTGTTTTGTTTTTAAATACATTAGTAAAATAAAGTCCTAGATACAAACTGGAAGGATTGTAGAGAGAACAAAAATTTATTTCTTCAGAAAAATGTTTAAAAAAATTGTCAGAGTTCTAAGGTTATATAATTCAAAACTAGGACTGACAATCCATCAGAACTGAATAGTGAAATTATCCTGTACACACTTTTCAAAATAGATGAAGAATTTGATATCCAAGTTAATTAACCTGTAAACAGATAGACAGAAAAGAGGAAGAAGATGGAGACCTTCAAAGTCTCAACACCATTAAGCTTTTAGAAATAAAAACTCTTTCAATTGAATGATATTAACAAGTGGTATCAATGAGTGAAAATCTAACTATTTTGGGAAGGTGAGTGTTTATAGAGCAAGCACTTTTGAATTTGGGGGGAAATTTGAGGAAATTCAGTGAAAGGTACATTTCTGATCATAGAAGCAGAGGTATCAATGAGGAGTTAAAGACAGTGCAGAAGCCATGGGGATAAAGAAGTAAGATCAGGCTCTGACCAGACTACTGGGTAACAAGGTTGTTTGGCATAACAAGTCGTTCATATTTTATTTCCTTTACTGATTTTTGATAAGCATTGAAGTTTTACCTACAGTGATTAGGCCAGTTATCAAAATATTATCATTTACTCTTTTATATATAATGAAAGTCAGTAAAATGAAATTCATAAATTCTGAGAAAGACCACCCCACTTTTTTGCTCTGGAATAATTGGATAAGTAAACCAGAAAGCATGATTGCCAAGTAGCAACAAGATCATACTTGGAAAACATTAATGGTAGATTAATTTTTTTATTATCATTTTAAATGTTCTTAGTAGACAAAATTTTGGTACAATAAAGTAATAGAGAGGAATCAAATTGATGGAGATGGACAAGTAAATGGGTGTGTTTCATAATCTTTGAGCATTGATTTCTTCATCGACAAACAGGAGCTATGCTTATCAACCACATTTTAAGAATATTCATTCACTTAGTTATTCATTCAACATGTTTCAAGCCAGGCACTATGTTGGGAGCAGAGAATGTAATTGTAGAAAAGACAGAGTTCCTGCCTTCAAGAAACTGACAGTCTGTGATAATACATACAGATAAACAATTGCAGGAAGAAGAGAGAATGTTTGTATAGCACTTACCTTGTGGCCTTTGTATGTGTTAACTTATGTAATCCTCATGTGTTAAAAGAGAGTATATCAGTTAGTTTTGCCATATAACAAATTTCGCTAAAACTTAATGGCTTAGTATTACAGCCATTTATTTAGCTCACAATGTATAATATGCCAATTTAGTCTTTGCTCAGCTGAGCTCGCTCATGCATCTGTGGTCAGCTGGCAATTGATAGTGTCACCTCACATGTCATGCATTTGGCTAGAATAATAAGGACAATTGGACTGTCTCATCATCTAGGAGGCTAGCCCAAGCTTCTTCTTTTGGTGATTGTTGCATAGTTAAGAGCATCAAGAGAGAGTAAATGCCAACAATAAAGGTTTCTCAAACCTCTGTTTCAGAAACATTTTCTACTGTCCCATTGACCAGAGCAAACCACAAGGCCAGCACTGATTCAAGGGGGTGAGAATGAGGAAGACATTCCCTTTGACGGGAGAAATTACTATGTCATATTGCAGAAAAGGAGATACAGGGAGAAGAAAATTTTGTTAGCATTTTTTCAACCCACCTTAGAAAGGAGGAACTCTTAAAATCACCATGAGGCACAAAGAGATTAAGTACCGGACCCCAGTTTATTGAGCTAGTCAATGACAGAGCCAGGATTCAAAGTAGATAATCCGGCTCCATAGCCAATGTGCATAACCGCTGCACTATATTAAAGTGCCACCACAAGGCTGATTGCTGTGCTGTGGGAACACTTAGGAATAGTCCCTAACTCAATCTTGGATATCAGGGAAGCCTTCACAGAAGAACTAATACCAAATCTGAAATCTAATGGACAAGGATGAATTAAAAACCTGAAGAGGAGGAAAGGAGATGAATATTCCAGGTAGAAGAAACCACATATGTAAAGTACCAGAAAATGAGAATGCTATGGCGGTGCTTTCAGAGAGCTTCAGATAGTTCCCTGATCAGGAGAATTGAGAGTCACATTCTGTGCCAGGTTAGGTGAATTCTGGCCAGACTGTGAAGGTCTTAAAGAAAAGCTAAGGGGTTAGGCTTTAACCTGAGACACCAGCAGTCCATTGAAAGGTTTTGATCCAGGAAATAATATATTCAGACTCAAGATTTAAATCCATCACTCTGGCAACCATGAGGGGAAAAGGTTAGTACCAGATATTATTGGAAGGAAGGGAGGGAGGGAGGGGAAAGAAAAATAAAGAGAGAGAGAAAGAAAAAGAAAGAGAGAGAAAAAAAAAGAAAGAAGAATGAATGAAAAGAAGAGGGAGGGAGGAAGGAAGGGAAGGAGGGAGAACGGGAGGGAGGGAGGGAGGAAAATTTTCCGAGGAGGCAGTGACTAATGGTGATAAGAGGTAATAAGATGCCAAGTACACCAAGGTCTGAAATAATTTATCCATTGTATTTAGAAACAAGGAGATCACTAGTGAACTTTTTGTAATGATTAACAAGAAACTCTTTATTCACATATTTAAGATTGATCTTTGAAAATTAACATTTTATTTTGCAGGTTAGAGTTGCATAAAAGACGTTTTCAAATCTTAATCCATGTTCATGTGGTGTGAACCCATGTATAAATAAGGCTTTTTAATATGTTATTAGTTAAGGTATGACTCATTTGTGAATAGGATCTTCAAAGATCCTATTTAGATGTGGACAAACTGCATGAGGATGGGTCTTACCTGTATGACTGGAGGGCTTATGAACAGGGCATATTTGGATGCAGTCAGTCAGAAGAAGCCAGAAGTCAGCAGAAACCAGAAGAGTGGCACAAACACTCTCATATGACAGAGAACTTACATCACTAGAATGTTACCCACCCCAAGAGAAAGCAAGATTTTGCCAACATAACGCTTTGGGATTTTTAGCCTTCCAAACCTTGAGAACATAAGTTCTTGTTTAAGCCAACTCGTTATGCGGTATTTGTCATAGCAGCTCTGACAAACAAAGACAGTGTTTCCTGAAGATATTCATAAGAGCTACCATTCTGAGCACTTATCATATGCCAAGCTCTGTAACTGGCATTTTTCTTTATTCTTAACAACTACCCTTTAAGGCAGCAGATTTCCTTTCCATTTGACAAGAGAGGCTATCCACGTTTAGAGAGGTTATCTGCGGTCACAAACCTAATAACTGGGAAAACCAACGTGCAGAGTCACAACTCAACAAGTTTACAGCCTTGGTTTTCAGTAAACTGTACAGTTCTCTTGATTTCCTATGGCAAAAGTAGGTAGGAATGCCATAAATCACATATGCTGATTCAAGGATCTCATTTTAATCTATTGTTCCAACTTTTTCAGCCTTCACAATTTTGGCTGGGATTTCTAGAACATATAAATCCAATCATCCTCTGCCTTCACTTGTAGAGATGTTTTAATAAGTAATAAAAAGGTCAAAAACTGAAGACAAGATGAGAAGAAAGAAAGGGTACTGATGTGTTATCCTTTTTTTTAATGGGAAAAGAAATGCTAGATGAAGGATGGGCAATGCACACTTGTATGAAGGAGCTGCTACTAAATTCCCATGTTATAGAAGAAAAGACTAAGGTTCAGAAAGATGAAGTATCTTAACAATGTGACTAACTCCATTGGACAGATGTAATCCAGAGCTAATAGTTAAGAGAATTAAGATAAATCAGTCCAATAATAAATGTCCAAAAAGATTAGTGAAATATGTTAAGGTTAGAATAACCAAAGTGTGAAAGTAGGAGGCTGCTGGAAATGGAAACAAACTTGCGTAGGAATCAGAGTATTCTGGGACAACAGGAAAACCCAGCACTGCCTCCAGGGTGAGAAGAGAGAGATTTTTACACTTGCCAGTTATCTTTGTATAAAATGGGGCTGATTTTTAACTTCTCATACCTTTAGTTTTCTCATCTGTAAAATGGAAGTAGCAAGTCTTCTCCAAGCTGACATGAGAATTAGATGTGATTTTGTGTGAAAAAGACCTTAGTAAACAATCTGAACTTTATATTAGATCTTAGAACAAATTAGAATGATCCAGCTGTCTGATAAATTAAAGGCCCAAGGGACCTTACAGTAGGTATCATCTAAAGAATAATGTGATTAGACAATTTACAAAACCAGGAGAGCGTGAGAACATTCTTTCACTTAATAGAATTTAGCTAATGGAACATCATCATGGATCAAATAACTAAGCAGATAATAAAAGTGAAAAATTAATTTTTAGTGTTTTTGGTGACCAACAGAAATAGAATTATTTGAGATTGGTAGAAATGAGTGCAAACCTTGCTTGGATTAAAGTTCACTTTTTGGTAATGAACAACAATGCACAAAATTATACTGGAGCAAAAAAGCACTACTGTCTCCATTCTAACAAATAAAGGTGTTAAATAAGTACAAATTTTCTGATTGTCCCATCTAGATTAGACTAGCCCTCCCTCTCCGCCCCCCCTCCATTTCTGTCTCTATCTCAAAGCCCCTTGTTTTTTCCTAACATTTACCACAAATTGTGACACATATATTTTGGGTGTCTTTACTTGCTTAACGACCATCACATAACACACGCACATGCATATACCAACAACTGTAGTCTCCAGAGGACTGGAACATTTGTTTTTTGCCCAATGGAAAGTGTTAGGCTCAGTTTCTACCAAAAAATAGGTACTCAATAAAAATCTATTGAATGAAAGGATGAATGATTCTTTGGTTCCTGGGGTTATCCTTTCTGCTACACCTCAAGGAACAAGGCCCAGGCAAGAACATGTCATTTTCACACAATGAAGATACTATAGTTTGTAAGCTTTATGTGGAGCATGAGTGAGGCTGATCCCCACACTGTGTGTGTGTGTGTGTGTGTGTTTGAGGGGGAGTTTGTGGAGCTATTTGGGGAAGGGAAACAAACTAACAGAAGTGTACAAATATCAGTTGAGGCATGCTTAGTTCAACCTCTAAGTGCAGGTGCAGGAGCCTTTGCCCAACACCCACTAAGTTCCAGAATTCTCTCTAGTTTTACTGTTGTCTTTGGGATGCTGCTACAGTGACTGTCTTCTCCAAAAAGTTCGTCGATGGCAGTTCTCTCTCCTGAGTTCTCTATCTGGTTGGCTGGCAAAGGCTCAGCTGCAGATAGTAAAGGTTCTCACTTACATGCAGCCCAGATGGATGAATGGCAAGGGGCTTGGATGAAGTTAAGAAGATGAGGATTATAATGCAATCTGGCCTTGAGCTCATGAGCTGTGCGCTTCACACCCAACATCTCAGTTCACCTGATAATTGCTGGTTTGCCGCCCTGTGTTCAGACGCCCCTGCAGGTCCCTGATAACTTAATCGCTCCCTCTCTAATCCCTTTCTCTCAGGTTCCCACATAGGATCTACCTTATATTCCTTCCGTTATTATCTTATCTCTAACATTGAAACTTTTTTTTTTCATTTAGCCATTCACACTTTATTCTGTTTTCATAAGCATATATACTTTAGTACCTCACTTTTTTAAAACATTTTTTAACTTTATTTTGTACATTTAATAATTGAAAATATAAACAATTAAAAACTAAAAAGTAAACACAGATGAATAAATATATACATTTCTCAAATGTAATGGATACATATAAATTTTTTTTTTTTAGTCAAACAATATGTTACACAATATATTTGGTTCATAGTAATGCATTCATACAGTATTTGTCCTTTTGTGTCTGGCTTGCTTCACTCAACATAATGTCCTCCAGGTTCATCCATGTTGCCATATGCTTTATGACTTCATTTCTTCTTACAGCTGCATAATATTCCAACGTGTAAATAGACCACGGTTTGTTTATCTATTCATCTGTTGATGGACACCTAGGTTGTTTCCAACTTTTGGCAATGGTGAATAATGTTGCTATGAACAATGGTGTGCAGATATCTGTTCGTGTCACTGTTCTCAGTTCTTCTGGGTATATACATAGTAGTGGTATTGCAGGGTCATGTGGCAAGTATATATTCAACTTCTTTAGGAACTGCCAAACAGTCCTCCATAGTGGTTGTACCATTCTGCATTCCCACCAACAGTGAAGAAGTATTCCTATCTCTCCACATCCTCTCCAACACTTGTAGTTCTCTGTCTTTTTAATAGTGGCCATTCTGATAGGTGTGAAATGATATCTCATTGTAGTTTTGATTTGCATTTCCCTAATCATGAGTGATGTTGAGCATTTCTTCATGTTTTTTTTTTTTTTTTTTGCCATTTGTATTTCTTCTTTGGAGAAATGTCTATTCAAGTCTTTGGCCCATTTTTTAATTGGGTCATTTGTCTTTTTATTGTTGAGTTGTAACATCTCTTTATATATCCTGGATATTAAACCCTTATCAGATATGTGATTTCCAAATATTTTTTCCCATTGAGTTGGCTGTCTTTTCACCCTTCTGACAAAGTCCTGTGAGGTGCAAAAGTGTTTAATTTTGAGGAGTTCCCATTTATCTATTTCTTCTTTTGTTGCACATGCTTTGGGTATAAGGTCCAAGAAACCACTACCTACTACAAGGCCTTGAAGATGTTTCCCTACATTTTCTTCTAGTAGTTTTATGGTCCTGGCTTTTATATTTAGATCTTTGATCCATTTTGAGTTGATTCTTGTATAGGGGGTGAGATAGGGGTCCTCTTTCATTCTTTTGGTTATAGATATCCAGTTCTGCCAACACCATTTGTTGAAGAGACTGTTTTTTCCCATTAGCATGGGCTTGGTAGGTTTGTCAAAAACCAGTTGACTGTATAGGTGAGGGTATATTTCTGGATTCTCAATTCTATTCCACTGATTGATGTGCCTATCTTTATGCCAGTATCATGCTGTTTTGACCACTGTAGCTTTGTAATATGTTTCAAGGTCAGGCAGTGAAATTCCTCCCACATTGCTCTTCTTTTTTAGAATGCTTTTGGCTATTCGGGTGCACTTACTCTTCCAGATGAATTTTGTAATTGCCTTCTCTAATTCTGTAAAGTAAGCTGTTGAGATTTTGATTGGTATTGCATTGAATCGATAAATCAGTTTGGGCAAGATTGACATCTTCACAATATTTATTCTTCCAATCCATGAACACAGAATGTCTTTCCATTTGTTTAGGTCTTTTTAAATTTCTTTTTAGCATTGTTTTGTAGTTTTCTGCATATAGGTCCTGTACTTCTTTGGGTAAATTAACTCCTAGGTACCTACACTGACACTACAAGAAATACAAGAACTTAACAAACCAATCACAATTAAGGAGATTGAATACATCATCAAAAATCTCCCAGCAAAGAAAAGTCCAGGACCAGATGGCTTCACAGGTGAATTCTACCAAGCATTTCAAAAAGAATTAACACCAATCCTGTTTAAACTCTTCCAAAAAATTGAAGAGGAAGGAAAATTACCCAACACATTTTATGACGCCAACATCACCCTAATACCAAAGCCAGATAAAGATCCCACAAGAAAAGAAAATTACAGACCAATCTCTCTAATGAACATAGATGCAAAAATTCTCAACAAAATACTTGCAAATTGAATCCAACAGCATATCAAAAGACTTATACATCATAACCAAGTGGGATTTATTCCTGGTATGCAAGGCTGGTTCAACATAAGAAAATCAATCAATGTAATACACCACATCAACAAATTGAAGGAAAAAAAACACATGATCATCTCAATAGATGTAGAAAAGGCATTCAACAAAATCCAACATCCTTTTTTGATAAAAATACTTCAAAAGATAGGAATAAAAGGAAAATTCCTCAATATGATAAAAGGCATATATGAAAAACCCACAGCCAACATCATACTCAATGGGGAAAGGTTGAAAGCTTTCCCCCTAAGATCAGGAACAAGACAAGGATGTCCACTGTCACCATTGTTATTCAACATAGTACTAGAAGTTCTAGCTAGGGCAATTAGACAAGACAAAAAAATTAAAGGTGTCCAAATAGGAAAAGAGGAAGTAAAACGCTCACTGTTTGCGGATGACATGATCCTGTATTTAGAAAATCCTGAAGTATCCACAACAAAGCTACTTGAACTAATAAATGAGTTCAGCAAAGTGGCAGGATACAAGATCAACACACAAAAATCAGTAATGTTTTTGTACACTAGTACTGAACAATCTGAGGAGGAAATCAGGAGAAAAATTCCATTTTCAATAACAACAAAAAGACTAACATTGAAACTTGATGGACCATTAGGAAAGTTCTGATCATACCTGGCACAAATTATTTGCTGCAGCTGGAAAAAGTCGATCCCTGTTCCTAAAAGAAAGATATGGTCTTCTGAGGCACAGATATGCTGTCAGTATTGTCTGAAACTGGATGATAATGAAGATGTTTACATTATCTCCTGGGGAAGGTTAGCTCCCGCATCCTCACTTCAAAAGGCCAAATGACTCTGAAATACACCAATGAAGTGAGAAAAACAGGCTGCAAATTATAACGTGCTCTACATGTTTCCATCTACCTCTCAGAAGAAGGTACAATCACTACAACCATTGCTGAAGGGTACAAAAAACCCATATATCCTCAGGGCTAAGGTATTTCTTGTTGGGCAGGCCCATCTCAAGAATACTTGGAAAAGAAAACAGCTAACACCCAGACTGTGATTTATCAAATCTTACTATTTATCAAACTTGGGAAACTTGTACAAATAGAGCTTCTTGTTGTTAAAAAAAAAAAAAAAAAAAAAAAAAAAGCCATAACATTTGCCTGGAGTTAGGTATCAGTCCCTCCTGAAGATGCTTAATGCCTTGCCAAGTGCTATCACATGGTACAGCTCACTGTGTCATGGGAAGTGGAGCTGAGGTACAAACTTGCTTCATCCTACCTTTTACCCCTTCTTCACTGGTTCTGTACTGAGGTTCCAGCATGCCTTGTGGATAATAAATTCATCTGAGTCATGACAACAATTCGGGAGACTAGAAAAATGTTGTTGAGACACCAACAGGATAAAAACGAATAGTCAAGCTTGGTAATAAAATTTTCAAGGTCAAAACCTAGGTGGGATTTCAAAAATAGCAACATACTAAGCATTTGTGTTTTTTGAGTCCTGGTTTGTTATTAAAAACAAATCAGTCTCATGGTTTCATAGACAGGTGAAGATGCCTGTATGCATCAAGTACTAAAGAAATTACCTTAATTGACTCTAATTTGCTCTGATAGGTTGAATATATTTACTTTTAATTTCACTCAATACTGTTTTCCTTTCTGAAAGTATATTTATTTGTAATTAGGAAATTACAGTAAGAAATTTCTTAGTTCAGCAAATAAAATTTTAAAGGCAAAGAAAAGCAAACAGGAATGAAGAGTTTCAACCTTATCCCCAGAGTGCTGCATCTCTCCTTATGTCACTTCAGATGCATTTGACAGGAGCTTTTTTTGGCTTGGTGATAAGAATAGAGTGAGGGTTGCCACAGAAATAATATTCCTAATTTTCCCCATATGTCGCAAACATTTAACAATAAAAAGCAAGATCAAAGGTTCCATTGGGAAAGTTTCTTCAAAGAAAAATTAGCCAACAGAGGCAGACCAAAGTGCTCCTTCTTGCCACATGATGATGGAAAGATAGGATGGAATAAGAGCAGCACAAATCAAACAGCAAAGATTAACCTTAGATACTGACATTCCCGTCTGAACAGTCTTGAGCTAACTACTCCTGTTTTATGTCAAGGAACACACACTCTCTAGGCATTTCAGTTAGCAGTCTCTCCACCCACCATGCAGATTCTCTTTTTTCTAGGATATGTTTAGGTATAGAGAATCATATGCTTTGCTCCAGAAATCATCCCCAGCTACATCTAGTTATTTTAAATCATTTACCTACAGCAGACACTGCAAAAGGCATTCAAAGCGTGTTGTCTGCCCTGACTTGTTCTTCCCACTCCTCCTTTCCCACTGATGACCTATGATTTGACTAAGGGAGCAGAGCCCCAGAATGACCAAGGATGCCTAGAAAAACCAACTCCCATGCTCCTCAAAGTGTGAAGGTATCAAGCTAATAGTATCCAATCTGTGGGCAGAAGGTCAGGAAGGCAGAAGGAGCATCTTGAGGTCTTTGGGTGGATTTGTGATGTTTATAAGTTGCACAGAGCTCATCAGTGAACCTTAAAAGTTGCCTGTGGGTGGAGGTATTTGGGGATCCTTCCTACCAACCAGCCTACAGAGGCAGGAGAGATGGAACAGAAGTAACAGCCTCGCCCAGAGACCAGATGACAATAAATTTCACTTCTCCCGCTCCCCCTGGCACTCTGCATAAATCAAGTCCCCCAGAAATATTTGCTAAAAGCCAAGGCTTTTCAACAATCTAAATAGATTTTCACTCCATCATGTTCCTCTTTATATGATGATGTAATTAATGTCTTCTTTTTTTTGCAGGGTCTTAGAGATCATCAAGTTTAATCATCTCCTTTTACAAAGAAAGAACAAAAACCCAGAGACTTTAAGCAACTGGACCAAGATTGTGCAATTAAATTCGGCTACAGCTAAGACTACGGGGACCTCCTCAAGCTCTGTGCTCACTGCCCATCTTATTCCAGCTCTCTGGCCTTCTTTGCATCCTCAAGATCTTCCACACACTATTCCCTTTACCTGGAATGTCCTGCCCCCAACTTCTAAGTCATTCTTTTCCATCCTTCAAGTTTTATTTCAGGTTTTACTTCCTCAGTAAGCTCTTGATTACCCAAGCTAATGTATACCCTTCACCCACATTTTTCTCTCTCACTGTCTTTCTCTCTCAAAGCTTCTGGTTCATTTCTTTCTCAGCATTTACCACAAGTTGTACATATATGTATGTATACATATATATGTATATATTTGTGATATTTGTATGTATTTTCTTGTTTAATGGCCATCACCCAACACACACACACACACACTCTACTGTAGTCTCCAGAAGACTGGAACAACATTTTTTTTTCCACAAATGAGTACCCAGTGCCAGACTCAGTGCCTAGCACAAAATAGGTACTCAAAAAAAAAATCTATTGAAGGATGAATCATTCTTTTGTTTCTGGGGTTATCCTTTCTGTTAGCCCACCATACGCAGTTGTCTCATTCAGTAAAAAGATAACTACTAAGGCAGTTATCTCATAAACTGAATTGGTTGGATCTTTTTGGTATTGGACAGGAGAGTATTTTACCATGAAGATTCCATCTTTGCAATAACTGATCATCAAAGGAATGAATTAGAGAGGAAAGGCATTCAAGAATCAAAATGCCATTGCATTGCATCTGTCACATTTATAACACACTTCTTCAAAGTGGGAATGTAAAGGGACCAAAGGTATTAAATAATGCAAATGAGCCTTTGAATACACTTCCAGAATGTGTGTATTCACAATTTTATTTGATGGAAACAGACTTAGAAGACAAAACTTAGAATTGGAAAGTTATTGTTCAGAGCACACCTCAAAGAAAAATTAATGGTCATTTTTGGTGTATCAAAGGAGATGTGATAGTTAAATTTATGTGTTATGGTGTGTTTTGTTACGGTGCCTACTTTTTTAGTCAAGCACTGGCCTGCTTGTTACTGGGAGGGTATTTCAAAATGGGATTTGCATCTATAACCATTTATTTGCATCTATGATCCACAAAGGAAATTGCCCTCAGCAATGTGGGGAGTCTCCTCATCCAATCAGTTGGAGGTCTTAGTAGCCAGAACTGAGGATTTCAGAGGTGAGAAGAGGAATTCAGACTCAACTTCAACAGTGGCTTTTTCTGAAAATTCGAGCCAGTCAGCTTCCTTGGGGAAATTTGAACTAAAGACTTCAGCATCACCTTTATCAGAGTTTCCAGCTTGCAGACTGTCATACAATGGAGCTCAGACTTGCCAGACCCCACAATTGCATGAGCCAATACCTTAAAATAAATCTCATAATATATATACATAGATACACACACACATACATATATATCTCCTGTTGGTTTTGTTCTCTGGAGAAGCCTTAATAATACAGGAATCAACTTAAATTTTACATCTGTCAATAGTTTCTCCTGCTTTGTATATTTTCATCTTGTTCATTCATCGTGAAAGCCCATCAAGGATTCCTTAAGGCCTTCAAGATAAAGCCCACCCTCTTCTGAAGGATGTGAATGGCCTTCCATAATCTACCTCCTGCCCTTCCCTTTGGAATCACATTCTAACATTTACCCATTTACCCCTTGTGATAAAGAATTTAATGTATCAACTTGGCTAGGTTATGGTGTCCAATTGTTTGGTCAAGCAAATACTGGCTTGATTGTTACTGTGAAGGTATTTCATCAATGGATTTAGATCTATAGTCAGCTGATTGTGCATCTGATTGCTTCTACAATCAAGGAAGAAGACTGCCTTCAGCAATGAGAGTCTTCTCATCAAATAAGTTGGGTTTTCTTTCTTGCCTCTGCTTCAGCCAGTTTCTCCTAAGGAATTCAACCTCACCTTCATTGGAGGTTCCAACTTGAGCATTGCCCTATGTAATTCATACTTACCAGTCCCTACAGTCATCTGAGATATATATATATATATCAGTGAGTGTGTGTGTCATTTTCATTTCTCTGGTGAATCATGAATAACACACCCTTATTCTCTAAAATACAAAAATGCTGCAGTTTCCAACCAAGCATTGCTTCACATAAACTCATGTCTCTGTGTCAGTCCCTCCTCAGAAGGACTAGTTCTCACCTTAGCTGCTTGTTTAGTTCAGTATTAGCTTTCTATTGCTGTTATAACAAATTACCATATATGTTGTGGCTTAAACAATAAATTTATTATCTTACCATTATGGAGGTCAGAAGCCCAAAATTAGTTTCACTGACTTAAAATCAAGTGTTGGCATGACTGTGTTCCTTTCTGAAGGCTTTTGGGCAGAATCTATTTTATTGCTTTTTCCAGCTTCTAGAGGTTGTCTACATCCATGGCTTATGGTCCTCTTCCATTTTCAAAACCAGCAATGGCAGGTCAAGTCTTTCTCACATCGCTCTGACACTGACTCTTCTGCCTCACTCTCCCACATTTAAGTACACTTTTGATGACATTGGGTACACCCAAACAATACAAGTGATCTCCCTATTTAAATGTTAGCTGATTGACAATCCTAATTCCATCTGCAACCTTGATTCAACTTTTCCAAGGAAGGCAACATTGTCACAGGTTTCAGGGACTAGAATGTGGACACCCTCAGGGGGGCCATTATTCTGCCTACCGCAATCCCAAGAACCTTGACTTTCCACACTTTGCTTAGTGCCATTTCCCCTGTGACTGAGTTAGGTGTTCTTCTTATCCTTTAGCTCTTATGTATTATGATACAATAGGACTTATTATTTTGTATTGAAATTACTCATTTTTATGTACATGTTCACTAGACTATTTTAGGATTGGGTTCCGAATAAATCAGGAATTCATAACTAAACCAGGTATTGTGCTATGTGTTTTACATAATTTAATTTTTACAGCATTCCTATGAGATGAGAGTTACCTCCATCAAACTGTTGGGATAAATGAGCTTTGCAGTGGTGAAGTTCCACATCCACCATCATATGCTTATTATGAGTCAGAGTTGAGATTTGAACTCATGACTGTCCAGTTCCAATAAGAATCAATTTACTGCTTATCTACAGCATCTCAACTTGATCTCCCCTGTGTACATATCAAGGGTGCAGAACATACTAAAGATTGGTTGAATTTTCAGTTTTTAAATAGCTTTTGTAGCAATTTGTTATTATTGATGAATTCCAAAAAGAAATATTGGATTATGTTTGTAAACTGGTCTTTTCCTCTGGGCATATTAGAGTGTATTGGATTCAAAGGTTTTACTTTTACTTGATTAAATAATGATTAAGGCTTTGATTGGGCCACATCAGTTGGACATTGCATCCCTGCTCCCATGGTGGGTGGGGACTCACAGAGAAACGGCACCACAGAGAAGGGAGGTTGGAGTTTTGAGCTGGAGCCAGGAAGTGAACACACAGGAGAACACAGAGGAATAGAGACGGCTCCTTAGTCACTACAGAAGCCCCGGGGAGAGAGAAAGAGCCATTCACCTGAGAGTCTACAGCTGGCCTTGTAAAGAGAGCACAGCAGCTGAGCCCAGACAGGAATGGAGCCCCAGGAAGATAGGAACCCAAGAAGAGAGGAACCCAAGAAGCCTGAACTCTTAGCAGATGTTGAAAACCATCTTGCTCCAACACGTGGCAATAGACTTTGGTGAAGGAACTAACTTATGCTTTACGGCCTGGTAACTGTAAGCTTCTACCCCAAATAAATACCCTTTATAAAAGCCAACAGATTTCTGGTATTTTGCATCAGCACCCCTTTGCCTAAAACAGTCTTGTTCTCCATTGCTTTCTCACTCTCTGTTCTTTATGATTAATCTCTTCATTGCATATCATTTCTTTACTCCTCTCTTCATCTCAAAGACAGTAATTTTTACCAAGTTGAATCTCTTCTCAATCAACAGAAATTCTGCACATTGTGACACAGATAGTCATTTTCCAAAGACAATGAAACCTGTTTAATAATTAAACTATATCTTTCTTGAAATGTCAGTACCCCAAAGCTTATCAACTATCCCTCTGAATACCAAGCTTTAAATCAGTAGCTCCCAAGTTCCAAGGTTTCAGAAAGTGTAGAGTGGGATCAAAGCATCTGTATGTGTGAAAATCTCCCCAGCCAAGCCTGATGATTGGCTGGGATTAGTGACCAGCTTTTAAAAGAATATTGAGTAATATTCTCCAGTCTACCCTATTTTATTTTGCAGTACTTCAAAAAAAAATTCTCTGCACATTGTGAAAATTGAAGAATGTGTGCTATTAAATGATTCAACCACTATAACTTAATTGATAGCATTAAATGTCATAGCTAAAAATGTATGAGAAGGAATATAACTGTTGTGAAGAAAATTCTTACATTTTGTCATGAAAATGTGCCCAGTTGATTTTAAGGTATACCTTATCAATAATGGAATGTCCTTTATACCTCAACCCCTTTTCTTTTATAGTAATAACACAGGAACTTGAATAAATCAATATTCTCTTTGCTACTAATTCATATGAGTTTCTTTTTTCCATTCATATAGAACTGTTACCTTTTCTTAAGGTGGTTTGAGCTTAAAAAAAATAAATTCACATACCAGTACATGACTCCTCAGCTGAAAAAATATATAAAGTCTACCATGTTTTAAATGCATTGGAAAGTAAAACACTTTTTTCCTCTTTTCTGGTTGAGTTCATATCTGAGACTACAACCAAAATTTTGAAATAAGCCTCTTAGATGTACAGAATACTTGAGTAGGAATGGCAGGAACTGATACAGAGGAGCATACTTACCGTACCTGGGTACTCTGAACCCAAGTAAATTCATGCTTCCATGACCACGAAGGAAAAGAAAAGGACATGGCAAAATATGTGCTGTCCTTAACAGCTCATTCAAGAATTTACACATTTTATGGCAGTGGATGAAGGCTGAACACATGTAGAGAGAAGGGCTCCAACAAGAAAGAAGAACTCCAATAAAGTTCTAGAGGCGATAGAGAAAATGGTTTGTTAAGGTTAACAGAATTAGTTTGGTGAGTATTTGAGTGTTGAATAGCAGGGGTGAGGATGCTAATGACAAGAAATGATAAAGTTGATAACCTAGGGACACATAAAGCCCTCTAGGAAACCTCTACTAAGAAGGTTGAATTTTATCTTAAAGGCAATAAGGAATCAGGTGAGGGGTTAAACATGGAAGTGGTATGATCTAATTTGTATTTTAAAGTGATAACTCTGACTGCAACAAGGAGATTTTACTTTTGTACATCTTGAGTTACCAAGAAAATGTTCAAGTAGAAATACCAGTAAAGAGTTGCATATACAGGACTGGAAGAAGTCATTAGCATATAAACTTTATTAGTCCCAAATGTGTCGCTTTGAATCAGGTCTAGCCTATAGACCCACTTTGTTTGTCTGCCAAAGTGTGAAGGAAATTGAATTTGAAGATCTTCAGATGGGGCATATGTTCCTCAGTTGACCATAATCCCCATCATTCTCTTATTGAATTTTTCTGGTTTTCACATTTTAATAAAGTGGTCCCTGAGGGCATTTGCACTTGTGTCTTATGATATAGGTAGGGTTTCCAGATAAAATTTAGAACAATCAGTTACATTTTAATTGCACATAATTATTTTTAAATCTAAGTATGTCCTGTGTTTTTATATTTTAAATAAGGTAATACTAGTTATAATTAGTAATTTAAGTCATGGGAATGAATGGCATTAGCCAGGATAGTGTATAAAATAAGAAATGAAGCAGAGTCTACACAGTGCCTCACATGTAAAAGAGACTCAATATTTGCCATTAATGAATAAGGGCCTAGGACAAAACCAAAGGAATGGTTAAGGGGAATTTGAAAATGAAGACTGAGAAGAGAGGATGAAAAGTCTAAGGAAATCCAAGAGTGCAAAGTAAGGGAAACCAAGAGAAAATGTTGCTTTAAGTAAGTGGGAAGGGTCAACAGTGTCATATGCCAGGGGGATATCAAGCAAGTTAAGGACTGAAAAGTTCCACTGGATTGTGAAAAGGATGCCATTGATGTCCTTGGAAGAACATTTTAATGGAGTAGCAGAAGCAAAATCAGTGGCCTTCAGCTGAAATGAAGGTGAAGAGAAAGTAAAGGCAGGATATCTAACTTTTCAAAGAAACCTGGCTATGTTGGCCATGAAAAGAGGAGTTGTAGCTAAAAATAGAGGTGAAGTCCAGAGAATGTCGCCCTTTATTTATTTATTTTTTGTGGGAGACACTTGAGCACTTTAAATGATGATGAGAAGAAACTAGTAGAAAAAGAAAGCTCAAAGATATGGCAAGGAGAAGGAATAAACAATGTAGTAGCTTTCTTAAAGAGTCAGATAAAGATATTATTCAGAGTACAGCTAAAAAAAATTGTCTTGTAAAACAGGTCAGTCCTGAGGCAGGAAGCATGAGTAGCTGATGGATGTTCATTCAGTAGGAATGGTAGGTTTTGGTAGCAAGAATTGGAGGGGATTACTGTATGGGGACTTCTATTTTTGCTCTGGGACTGACAAATGGGTGGTGGTAAGGACATAGGTTCTAATAACCTGGAGAAGGTTTCAAAGGTCAAATGAATCATAAAAAAGAGCAGGATTGTGAAATATATGAGGAATACTGAGTAGAGTTGGATGTTTTGTTGGATTGAAGATTAGATTCGACCCCAGATTTCCCACCAGTGCCCTGACTATCTGCAGAACTCTAAGTTCCTCTCCTTGGAGACTTGAGCCTTCCCATAGGCACTCTGTATCCACACACTATATGCTCCTACATTAAATCCAGAATATTAATTAACCAGACAGTGCTATAGAATGATAGAAATTAGAATCTCAGGAAGAGAAGAAATAAATAAAATCAGAAATATCTATGAACCTTGAATACTTCTGCCTAAGCCCATTTCCTCACAATGAGTCTTTTAGAGATGATATATTTGTGTTCAATTTATTTAAAAATATTTTCTAACTTCTGACTCTTTTCCTAGGACATGTAATAAAAGTCTAGCTCTTATTAATTTGAAATGAAGTTTATTGCTTAATAAAACAACTTGAAATTCACATATTTCATATTTTAGATGACCTACATTCATTTATTCATTTTTCAAAAATAATTTTTATTTCATTTGTATGCCAGATGCTCTTATTGCTAAGGTAGATCCAGTTCCTACTCTCAAAAATTTTAAACAAATCCAATTATTTTAAAGTGGCCTACACTTCAGGAAAAAACAACATATAAAATTTGACTTAAAAATTAAATCTGTATCATTCTCTCTCTTTCTCTCTCTCTCTCTCAAATATGTTACTGGATTTAGTCTAGGTTGTTGACTTATGCTGCAGAAATGAATTTCAGAGCATGTCAGGTGAGTGCGGCCAGCAATTTATTAAGGTAGGAGAGAAGAGAAATGGGAGAAAATAACAGATCATGGGTCCCCGGTAGAGGGTAAGGGGCTGGAAAGTGATAAGAGAGGGCTGATTTATAGACTATAATTTCCCATTATAGATTATAAATGCCAGGTTTTACTTGTGTGTTGGTCTCTGCAGGGGGAACATGGCAAGAGCAGGGTGCAGAAGCCACAAAGGCCACAAGCACAGCAGCAGCAGGATGCGGAAGCCGCAGGGAGCAGGAGCAGAAGGGCAACAGGGGTAAGGAACAGGAAGAGAAGGGAGGGAGGGAGGAGGGAGAAAGAGAGAGAGAGAGAGATTTTATTTTATTTTGAGGAATTGGCTCTTGAGATTTTGGGTGCTAACAGGTCTGAAATTTGTATGGCAGACCAGCAGCTGGAAATTCCAGCTATTGCAGTCTTGATTCTGAAATCCATAGGGGAATCTGGCAGGCTAGAAACTCACACAAGAGTCACTAAGGCAGAATTTCTTCTTCTTTGGGAAACAGTTTTTTTTCCTCTTAAGGCCTCCAAATGATTGGAGGCTATTATAATAATCAGATCCATATTATTGTGGAAAATCCCCTTTGCTTAAAGTCAACTGATTGTAGATACTAATCATGTCTACAAAATATCTTCATAGCAACATCTAAGCTAGGGTGTGACCAAACAAATGGACACCATAGCCTAGCCAATTTGACACGTTAATGATCACACAATGCAAGTGCAAAAAATAAAAACAAAATAAATTAAGCAGTGGTTAGTCACGTGTGGTTCACCACACATCCTTTACACAACAAGCCTTCCTAGAACATTTGAAATATAATTTGATAAAGACCCTCAGTGTATCTACAACTCTTTAAGAAGACATCCATTACATAGAGTGAGATGAAACAATACCTGTCACCCTCTGATTAATACTTACAATTTTGTGTATTCATCGTAATTCACTTCTTCTATAGACCTCCTTTCAAAGGTATTGGAGAATATAAGGGAAATTGAGTGGCTGGTGAACTGGAGAGCATCTCAACATTGGAAACTCTCTCTTGTTCAGTATTTTTCCTTACTCTTCTCTCATTTATTTTACCAGAATCTATATTAGGACATATTTTATCTGATGCTTGTACTGTGCCTGAGATGATATTGGAACAAAGAAGAATGATTGGCTAAATTGTAAGCTCCATGAGTGTAGGGACTCTGCCTCTCTTGCACAACGTTTTGTCTTATTTTATTTATATTTAGCAAACACGGAGTGCTTATTATGATCCAGGCACTGTTTAGGAAGCCGTGCAAAACTCAACTCATTTAACCCTCAGAGCAACCGTCTGAAGAAGGGGAAATCACTATTTTACAGACAGGACACTGAGGCTATAGGCCACAGAGCTAATGAACAAAGATGTTTAGATGTCAACCCAGGCAATCTGGCTCCAGATCCTGAGACCATAACCTCTGTGCTATGCTGCTACCTCATACCACAATATCGTTATTGAATATTCAGCACCAAGGATAGTACCTAGCACGGCGTAGACGCTCCACAAATATGTATAACAGAGTTTCAGGGAAAAGATATGGGATTAAATTTACATATTCTTTTCATCAAACCACCAGTCCACTAAAATCCACCTCTCATATCACACAATGAACATAAAAAATCTCATTTCAGAACCTACTTAGTGTTTCCTTTCATTGAACAAATAATTATTAAGTGCTTACTTTGATAAACGTGCCAGTGATATAACAGTTGACCTACCAGGTAGTGTAAGGAGAAATTTCCGTATAGAGCTGAGTAGCATGCGATTCTGGGCTAGATATGTCAGTTGCTGAGGCCCAGCTATCATTTACATCCAAGCAAGCACACAATAGTCTATTTCCAAGTAACTACTAGAATATTCTGAGATTGGATTAAGTTACAAGCAGCCAACCTAACAATGCCTCAGCTACATATATGGACCTTTCAATGATTACTGTCGACTTCTGAAAGCATGAAACACCATCTGAATATTATTACTGCTTCTCATGAATGAAGAGGCATTTTCATCTAGAGATTAAGCACCAAGAAACTGCTACCAAAAAAAATTGAATTGGAAGGTACTGGAAAATATAAGAGGAAACACAGAGAAAGGAGGATAAAGGTACTGGTAGTAATTGCCTTCTCTGCAAAAAGAGACAAATCAGGAAGGCTTCTGTTTTAAGAATTTTTATAGAGGAGAGTATTTCCATGACAACCAAGTACTTAGTTATTCTAATTGCAGGAGAAACAAGCATCTAAAAAGTCAGGAAATATGTTTCAGGCACATAGAATAAATCCCAGATAAACTAGAACATTGATGTTTCATTAAACCAGTGAAAATTCAACGTCAGACGCTTTATTTTAACTCAACATAAAAATAAGTGACAATATTTCTTAGATTCTCTAGATCATTTCAGATGAGACATTAAGTAGTAAAATTGGTTTAAGGTACATTTGAGTCTACACATTCATAACCTTTGAATCTTGAGTTTAATTATTGGAAATTAAATTGATTGAGGATAATAGGGATCTTCTCCAGAATGAATCTAATGGAAATGTGACAAAATCATGGCACTTAATTTAAATTAAAGCTAAATCAGAATCATAACTTCCCTTTTATATTCACAATAGCTATTTTGAACAAATCTTATTTCAGTTTATTATAATATTTGTTTTTGAAATATCATATACTAGTCAGTATAATCTAAGGCACAGCAATCTGACCTAAGTCACAAAATCTGGGCTGTATAAAACTGAAATAAGCAAGATGGCAAGGACTCAGTACAAGACCATTCTAACTTGAAGGAACCACTTTCACTTTGAAGATTTCTAGAAGCGTTGCAGATCATTACCTAATAATATGAACTTTCATTTCTCTTTCTCTTGAAACGTATTCTCCTGACCTGTGAAGGAGTTATCCATTGAAAATTGAGACAGTATGATATTGGAAATTGATGTACACAAATAAGGAGATGATGAGTTCATGGGCTTTAAAATTGGAAGACTTCAGCTCAAGACCTGCTTCAGCCACTTCCTACCTACTGATATCAGGAAAACAATTTAACCAGTCTTTGGTGGTTTGAAGTTGAATGCACCCAAGAAAAACACGTCCTTAAATTTAATCCATTCCTGTGGATGTGGACCCATTGTAAGCAGGACCTTTTGAAGAAGCTACTGCAGTTAAGGTGTGACCCACCTCATTCAGGATGGGTCTTAATCCTATTATTGGAGACTTTTATAAATGGAATGAATTCAGACATGAGAGGGAGAAAGCCACGGAAGCAAGAAGTTGAAATCAATGAAACCTGGATGAGAAGGGAAAGACCGGCAGATGCCAGGATGTGCCTTGCCATGTAGCAGAGGAGCCAAGGGTCATCGGCAGCCTATCTTCTGAAGAAAGCATCTCATTGATGATGCTTTGATTTGGGGCATTTTCTCTGCCTCAAACTGAAAGCTAATAAATTCCCATTGTTTAAGCCAATGCATTTCATGGTATCTGCTTTATACCACCTAGGAAACTAAAACACAAAGAGGAGTTAAAAAGTCAGAGTTTTATTTACTGAACGATAGCAGAGCCTTTGGACACAATTTAATCTGAAGCAAGGAGTGATTCAACTGGTCCTAGAGCATAAGTTTACTCAAAATGCCCATGATGAATTCAGAAATTGGTTGCCTGCAAGGTGAGCAAACGGTTCCCTGAACTTGCCCTGTTTTAGCACTATAAGTCTTGCATCACAGGAACCTTCTCAGTCTTAAGCAAACTCAGATTGAAAGTCCTATGTCCCAGTTCCCTTCTCCCACACCACCTGCTCCTAGGAAAACGGAGACAATTGGTCACCCTAGTTGTAAGGCTGATGGTGAGAGTTATGAGAGCAGATGGGTCCTGACTGCAGTTATGTGTGTTAGTTAGTTAAGGGGCTCTTAACTACATGCACTAATGATTCTTTCCACAGTCCTGGAAAACTGAAGCTGAATACACTAATACATGATGAAAAAGACAGCAATATTTAAAATTAGCAGTATTATATATTTTAGAATAGAGTCTTCTAAACTGTTCAACCCCTATTCTTCCACAATCTCATCAAGGTGAAAGGAAATCTTTTAGCCTAATAATGACTTAGCTATGGAGTGATTTCTCTTATACTCCACTCCAAAGATGCAGGAGTTGATCAGTTTAGGACCTAGTGCTTGAATGTCTCTCAAAGACATGAGTTCAAGGATTATAATGTAAAAGGTCCAGTATAAGGACTTTCCTGACCTTGAACATGAGTGTGAATGAATGTTCTTGGCCTGGGCAGACATGGTGGGGTTGGTAGAAACCAGGATCTTGGGGGAAGAAGGGATAGTAGAAAAGCAAAAAGGGGAAAAAAAGTTGAAGTGCACTTTTATTGCCCATTTCTGGTGGATTCAGAAAGAGAGACAAATGCATAAGAACAGTAAAGTTATGTTTCATTTCATCCTCTGAATTCCAAGTAAAAATGGCTTCCTTCTGTAAAAGAACTGAGTCCATATACCTTCCCAGTAATTTCAGGGCATATGACAGAGATATACATAGAACTTAACATCACAACAATTGTGTGTATCAATCAGAAGTTGGAATAATGAGAGATCCACCATGCTGCCTATTCACAAGTGGTTTTATACTAAAACCCAAAAAGAATTTCAATACAATATGGTTTCCTCATAAAGATGTGTTAGTTGCATAAACTACCAAAACAGAATTATAGATAGATCCCAAGGTGTTTGCAAGGTTAAAGAAAAATTAAAACCATAGAATATATAACCTATTTGTTTTGGGTGCATATATAATATCTCTCCTCCAAGGAAAAAGAAAAAAAAAAAAAAAAAGCTTTCATGCCTTTGGCTGAGTATCGGTGCCAGATAAGTTAGGTTCTCAATTTATTGCTGTATTAGTCAGCCAAAGGGGTGCTGATGCAAAATACCAGAAATATGTTGGCTTTAATAAAGAGTATTTATTTGGGGTAGAAGCTTACAGTTACCAGGCCATAAAGCGTAAGTTACTTCCCTTACCAAAGTCTGTTGCCACATGTTGGAGCAAGATGGCTGCTGATGTCTGTAAGGGTTCAGTCTCCCTCTTTCTCTCTTGGCTCCATGGTCCCAGCTTCTTTCAGTATCAACTGTAGGCTGGGATAAGTCTCGTCTCTCTCCAGGGGCTCCTTCCTCTCTGGGCTCAGCTGCTCTGTTCTCTCCACAAAGTCAGCTGTAGACTACCAGGCTCTCTCGCTTCTCGGGGCGTCTGCCATGTCTATAGAGCCATCTCTATTTCTCTGTGTTCTTCTTCTTTGTGTTTACTTCCCAGGGCTCCAGCTTAAAACTCTAACTTCCCTTCTCTGCAATGCAGTTTTTCTGTGAGTCTCCTTGGCGTGCAGGGTCTCAACATCCTACTGATGTGGCCCAATCAGAGCCTTAAATCATTATTTAATCAATTAAAAGTGAAACCTCTGAGATCCAATATAATCTAATATGCCCAGAGGAAAAGACCAGTTCACAAACATAATCCAATATCTGTTTTTGGAATTCATAAATAATGTCAAACTACTACAACTGCCTTCAATAACCACTGTAATGATTAAAAAGCTAATACTGAAATTTCTAAAGCATTTCTATTTTTATCGTTTCCTAGGGAATTTGCTTTAGTTTAGGGACATTTTGCTAAACTGAGAGACAGAGCATGCCAGAAGACTTTTCTTCCTAAAACTTTGTTGATTTATTTTGTTCTATTGAGGGTAATATTTCCCCTAAACATTTCAGTGACTTAACTGTTCTATTAATTCCTAGTGAAAGTGTGAGAGAGAGTGTGTGTATGTATTTGCATAAGTTTTTAATTACTCACATAAAAATAATCTATATTAAAGAATGAGATAATTATATTTTAAGAGCACAAAACAGAGAGATCTATTACGTATTATTATATCTCAAATGTAATAAGCAGTAAAAAATAATATTATATGCTGGCAATGATAATATTATAGTTGGTGTTAAAATTATGCCAATAATTAACAATACTAAGCAAATTTAAAATTAATAAAAAAAGAAGAGGAAAACTTTGTATAATGTATATTGAACTATTAAATATCAAATACATTAAATATATATAAATTTAGTATTTGCAAAATATGACCTAGATAGCCACTAAAAATGATCTCAAGTCCTTGTTACGTATCTAGAGAATTTGTGGAAAATGGGTTTTCCTATAAAATGAACAAAACAGGATATGGGTATCGTATGGTAATTCTTCTTAACTCTAATTTTAAAATACCATATATCACGTGGTATCGTGGGAAGAGGTAAGATCAGAAACTTTGTGGACCTTGGAGTATCATGTGATATAATAGTTCATAAAATCCTATTTTTTTTGAGGAGTACATATTAATATCTTGAAAGCCATTTATTTGTATAGCATCAAATGCAGTTTGGAACATTCTGGTGAAATTATGACAAAAATTCTTATAAAATGTGCCCTAAAAATGAAACTCAGAATATAAGGCCAACTTTAAAATTATGTTTGCCTAATAAATGGGTAAATTCATTTATTCAATTTTTATGCCTACTTATCTACATTTGAATGATACATAACTTGATATGTCAAGTATTTAGAAAATGACTTATCTGTGGATGTGCTCCAAAATTTCAGTTTGGATTTATTATGAGCATCTGCCCTAGACCCCACAGAGGGTGTTAGAAAATCCTGAAAGTAGAGGTAGTGATAATTCAGGTAGCGGATATGACCTTCTGCTTTGGTAGGGCTGCCCGCCCAATGTCATGCCTTCACATACCTTGAACCTCGCTCCTTCCTCTCTTAGGCTCTGAATGGATTAAAACCCTTGATGGTATCTATGGCCATTTCAGTCTCTATTTTCCAGTGTAATAATGGTTGTGAAAAAGTTTGGGATGATTAGCTTGAAGAAAATCAGAGACAAATTACAATCTCTAGGTTGTTAAAGCAGCTTCAAGTGGAAGAGGGACTACACAGATTCTACTTTTCCAGAATCAGAAGTAGAAACTCAATCAAGGGGTGACGATTTTTTCCATCATAGCTAAGAATTCTGGCAATTGGAATAATGGGAAGTTTTTCTGGTGCCACAGTAGCATCCTTATCACTGAAAATTGGCAAGGATGGGGTCAATAATAACATTTGAAATGTCTGTGGCCCCGCCCATCTCCTAAATTTTTAAAAAGTTGACACATTTTGATAACATCAAGGAGTATTGAGGTGACACACTACACACACTCAGGCTTATATGTTTAGTTGTCATGATATGGTTTTCAGGAAGAGCAACCACCACTGCTTAGAAGCCACACACTCTCTGCACCATTTTGCCGGTACTATTCAGGCCACCTTTTCTAACAATTAGATTGTTTCTCCAAACAAATTGCTTTTGGATCACTATAATTTTCTTACCTGGATCTATTCATTCTTTTTTGAATTTTATGCTATTACTCTATTAAAAAATTATTATTCTTGCATGCTGTTTCTCAGCAACGACCATATCGTTGTCCAGATGGAGTGTTGTTACATTTCTGGATGAAGAGCAGTGGTGTCTATTTTATATTTAAACATAATTATGCTGCTGAAAACTACTGGAGCCAAATGAAGTTGCATTATATAAAAGGGAACCTGTAGGCTCTTGGAGAGCTATTTGCCTGCTTAAGAAGTTTATAATATTAATTTTGAACAGATTATGTAGAATGTGTGGTAGCTGAATACCTTTTCAAATAATGCAAAATTAAAACAAGCTTTAGCTCACATTCTTTCTCTGTGTCAGGAAGAGTATGTTCCCCATGTTTGGAGTGAACAAAGGTGGTAGGAATTGAAGAAAATATCCTCTTTTTCTCCACATATGGATTATAGTCCATTTCACGAAGGAGTTCATACAATTGAATAATAACAAAATCAATAAAATAGCCAAATTTACTATGCTTATTATATACAAATACTGCACCAAATACATTCTTCCATTCAGATATTCACTCAGCAAAAACTTTCTGATTGTCTGACACTGGGCTAGGTACTGGAGAAATAGGGGTAAACAGGGCAAAATTAATTCTTATCCTCATGGAACTAAAATACTGTGGAGGAAATAGGAAATGAAGAGCAATCAAAGAAATGAATAATATGAGGTTGTGAAAAATGGTCCCAGTAAGGCAAACCAGATACTGTGGGAGAGAAAAGAAAAGGATGCAGAAAATGGGTGATCAGGAGAGGCCATCTGGGGAGATGACAGGTAGCCTGAAAGGTCAACTGGTTCAAGAGCATTCCAGAAATAGGGAACAGCAAACGTGAAGACTTTGAGCAGCAAAGAAGGCCTTATAGGTCTACATACATTATTTTGTCATGTACTCTTCAAACAATCTTAAGAGGTGGGAATTATTAGTCCTATTGAACACATGAGAAAACAGATGTGCCCACATCCACACAGATGAGAAGTGTCTTAATTTGCGAGCACTGCTGTCACAAATAGAACACACTGGTTTTGTCTTAACAAGAAGAATTGTTTAGCTCATGGTTTTGAAGCTAGAAGAAGTCCAAAATCTAGATATTGCCAAGACTCTCTTGGAGTTCCTACCATATAAATTTGATGATTGACTTTTTCACTTCTGCAAGTGAATTTTGATTGAGATTGCCTTGAATCTGTACATTGCTTTGAGTAGAATTGACATCTTAACAATATTTAGGGGAAATGGATGTGGCTCAAGCGTTTGGGTTCCCGTCTACCATATAGGAGATCCAGGGTTCAATTACTGGGACCTCCTGGTGAAAGGTAAGCTGGTCTGAGTGGAGAGCTGGCCCGTGCAGGAGTGCTGGCCTGCATGGAGAGCTGGCACAGCAAGATGACGCAACGACAACAAAAAGGGACACAGAAGAGAGACAATAAGAGATGCTGCACACCAAGGAGCTGAGGTGGCACAAGAGATTGAGCCACTCTCTCCCACTCCTGAAGGTCCTAAGATTGGTTCCCAGTACTACCTAAAGAGAATACAAGCAGACACAGAAGAACACACAGAGAGCAGACAGTAAGTGTCTTTAAAAAAAAAAAAAAATTAGGTTTCCAATCCATGAACACAGAATACCTTTGTATTTATTTAGGTCTTCTTTAGATATTTGATTCCCATACATGCCATTGTCAATAGATTTTTCATTTATTTCTCCTTTATATTATTCATTACTGGTTTATAGACACACTACTGTTTTTTGCATGTTGATCTTGTTACCTTGCTACTTTGCTAAATTCATTTATTAAATCTAGTAGCTTCATTGTGGATTTTTCAGGATTTTTCTAGTTATCAGATCATGTCATCCACAAATAGGGACTGTTTTACTTTTACTTTTCCATTTATATGCCTTTCATTTCTTTTTCTTGCCTAAGTGCTCTGGGCTAGAACTTTTAGTACAATGACGAAGAACAGTGGGAACAGTGGGCATCCTTGTTTTTTTCCTGATCTTAGAGGGAAAGCTTTCAGTTTTTCACCATTGAGGAGGATGTTAGCAGTGGGTTTTTTATATACACCCTTACTCATGTTGAGGAAGTTTACTTCTAATCCTAGTTTTCTAAATCTTTTTTATAAATAAGTGGTGCTGAATATTGTGAAATGCCTTTACTGTGTCAATTGTGGTAGTGAAGTAGTTTTTCTCCCTTCCTTCTGTTAATGTGGTATATTACATTAATTGGTTTTTTATAGTGAACCACTCTTGAATACTGGGATAAATTCCACTTCATCATAGTTTATAATTATTTTAATGTGCTGTTAGAATTCGCTTACCAGTATTTTGTTGAGGATTTTTGCATCTATAGTCATAAGATTAATATTATAAGGGATATTGGTATGTAGTTTTATTTTTTTATGTTTTTTTAATCTGGCTTTTGTATTAGGGTGATGTTGGCCCCATAGAAGACTCAGGAAGTGTTCCCTCTTCTAGTTTTGGAAGAATTTCAGCAGAACTGGAGTTGAGTCTTCTTGGAATAATTGGTAAAATTTCCCTGGGAAGTCGTCTGTTTCTTGGCTTTTCTTTGCTGGGAAGCTTTTGATTACTGATTCAATCTCTTTAATTGTATTGCTCTGTTGAGATTTTCTAATTTTTCTTGAGTTAGTGTAGGTAGTTCATGTGTTTTTAGGAATTTGTCCATTTCACCCAGGTATCCAATTTGCTGATGTAGAGTTGTTCATAGTATCCACTTAAAGCCCTTTTTATTTCTGTGAGATTAGTAGTAATAACCCCCCTTTCATTATTTTATTTTAGTTATTTGTGTCTTCTCTCTTTTTTTCCTTTGTGAGTCTAGATAAAGGCTTGTGGATTTTGTTGATCTTTTCAAAGAACCAACTGTTGGTTTTGTTGATTTTCTCTATTGTTTTTTATTCTTTATTTCATTTATATACACTGTAATATTTATTATTTTCTTCCTTCTATTTGCTTTGGGTTTAATTTCCTCTTCTTTTTTCTAGATCCTATAGTTTTGAGGTTAGGTATCTGATTTGGGATCTTTTTTCTTTTTTAATGTAAACATTTGGAGGTATAAATTCCCTCTATGCATGCATTTGCTACATCCCATAAGCTTTGGTCTGTTGTGTTTTCATTTTCATTCACCTTAAGATATTTCCTAATATGCTTTGTGATTTGTTCTTTGACCCATTGGTTGTTTAAGAGCATGTTCTTTAAATTCCACTTATTTGTGAACCTTCTCATTTTCCTTCTGTTTTTGATTTCAATATTTTTAAATTTATTGAGACTTTTCTGTGACCTAACATATAGTCTTTCCTGGAAAATGATCTATTCTAGAGAAGAATGTGTATTCTTTGGTATTAGATGAAGTGTTTATATATGTTAGGTCTACTTGCTTTAGAGTAAATCTTCTGTTTCCTTATTGATCTTCTGTATAGATGTTTTATTCATTATTGAAAGTGGTGTATTTTGTATCCTACTATTAAAGTAGAGCAGTCTGTTTCTTCCCTCAAATATGTCAATACGTGCTTCTTATGTTTTTCGGATCTACCATGAAATGCATATATATTTATAATTGTTATGTTATTTTCTTGAATTGACACATTTATCAGAATATTGTGGCCTTCTTGTTCCTCATAAAGTTTTTTACTTAAAGTCTATTTTTTATGATATTAATATAGATACCCCAGCCCTCTTTAGGTTATTATTTACATGGCATATTTTTTCCCATCCTTTCACTTTTAACCTAATTATGACTTTGACTTGAAGGTGAGTCTTCTGTAAACAGCATATAGTTATTTCATGCTTTTTCTTTATCCACTGTGCCATACTCTACCTTTTAACTAGAGAGTGTAATTCATTTATACTTATGTAATTGCTGATAATGCAGGACTTCCTCCTGTCATTTTGCTATTTGGTCTTTATAAGTCTTAGACTTTTTTTTTTTTTAACCCTCAGTTCTTATATTAATGGCTACTTTCATATTTATTTGATTTTTTGTATTGTACCATTTTGAGTGAGTCCTTTCTCATATATATATATGATAATTTCTTAGTGCTTACTATGGGGCTAAAAGTTAATATTCTAAGTCTATAAAAGTCATGTTTGTTTTGATACCAACCTAACTTCAATAGCATACACATACATTGTTTCTATACCTCTACATTCCCCCCATCTTTTTTGTACTTATTACAAATTATGTCTTTATACATTTTATGTCCCAAAGTAGTGATTTATTATTACTTTTTATGCTTTTCCATTTTAGAACCTTTAAAAAGTAAAAGGTGTAGTTACATACCAGAAAATACAATTGTACTGACTTTTCTAATTATCCATGTGGCTACTCTTACCAGAGGTCTTTGTTTCTTTATGCTGCTCCAATGCACTGTCCAGTGTCCTTTCCTTTTAGTCTGATGGACTCCCTTTAGCATTGTTTATAGGGCAGGTCTAGTGGTGACAAAAACTCTTAGCTTTTGTTTTGCTTTTAGGGCAGGTCTAGTGGTGACAAAAAACTCTTAGCTTTTTTTATCTTAGCTTTTGTGAATGTTTTAATCACTCCATTTTTTTTCTGAAAGAAAGCCTTACTGGATATAAAATGTTTGGTTGACATTTTTTTTCTTTCAACTCTTTAAATATTTTGTCACACTGTTTTCTTGTCTCCATGGTTTCTAATGTGAAATGCACTTAATCTTATTGGGATTCACTTGTATATAACTCATTGCTTTCTCTTGCAGCTTTCAGATCTCTCTCCTTGTCCCTGGCAGTGGACAGTTTGATTACTGTGTCTGGGCATGGTTCTATTTGAGTTTATCCTCCTTGGGTCCTGCTGGGCTTCTTGAATGTGCATATTCATGTCCTTCATTACATTTCAGAAGTTTGCTGCCATTATTTTTTTAAAATATTCTTTCCATTCCTTTCTCTTTTTCTTCTCTTTCTGGGACTCTTAAAATGTGTATATTGGTATGCTTGACAGATGTCCCACAGGTCTTTCAGGATCTGTTAACTTTTAAAAATTCTTTTTTTTTTTCCTGCTTCTTAGCCTGAGTCATTTCAGTTGTCTTGTCTTCTTGATCACTGATTCTTTCTTCTGCTAGCTATGATCTGTTGTTGAAACCCTCCAGAGAATTTTTCATTTAGGTTATTATGGTCTTCAACTCCAATAATTCTGTTTAGTTCCTTTTAAAATTTCCATCTTTTCATTGAGCTTCTCATACTGTTCATTCATTGTTTTCCTCATTTCCTTTATTTTTTCTCCATGTTCCCCTTTTTGTCCTTGAGCATATTGAGAGTCTTTTATTTTTTAAATTTGTTTGTCTGGTATGTCCAAAATTTCATCCTCTTTGTTGATGTTTTCTAGATTTTTATCTTATTCCTTTAGATTGGTCATCATTTCCTGTTTCTTTGTTTGTCTCATACTCTTTTCTTGCACACTGTACATTTTATTATTTTAAAGTATTAGTTCTGGGTTTTAGTCCCTGAACTGTCTGTTCCTTAATTTGTATCCAGCTAGTGATATGACAGAAATTTCCTTGAGTGCCAGGAACTAACAAAAACAAATGAAGCAAATAGCACCTTTTACAGTTTTTGCAAATTGGCTCTGTTTTGGCTGATGGTTTCTTTCAGAGTTTTTAGCTCTCTTATCAGAAGAACAGCCCTAGGCAAATGTGAAGTGCAGGGTCTTCTCTAAGTGAGCCTGAGTGGAACTCTGGAGCCTGCTTCTTTTCCAGAGCTTGTATTTGCTTGTGACCTTAGCAATTCCCCAGTGTACAGTCCACAGGAGTTAAAATGTCCCTTGTACTCCCTTTGGAATAGATTTCACCCCCTCCTGGGTGCTCTATTGTATGACAATTCAGGTAGTCCTTTGCTCCAGGCTGTTTTGACTTAAATGTTTCTGCTGCTGCTTCTCTGATTTCAGGGCACATTCTAGGAGAGTGAGCCTTAGAAAGTTTCCTGGGTCAGTTTTTCAGGCTCCACTGATATACAGACACACTAGTATGTGCACAGGATTTACTCTGATCCTTCTTGAACAGGGCAAGGGACACACAGTGGTAGCACAGCAAGGCTCCACACTGCACCAGGAAGGGGATAAAAGAGTTGCTAGCAAGTGTACCCGGAATTTCTTCAGCCATTTTTCAGAATGCATTTTCTTGATTCAGTACCTGCCCAGTTACTGCAACCCTTCATCTGTTTTCTGGAATTTTGAGGAAGATAGCTCTGCTAGTTTTTGCTAGTTGTTCAATGATTCTGAGTGGGACTAGCATCCTGGAGCATTCTACACTGCTATCTTGGTTGGCTAGAACTGGGAAGTTTCCATCTTAATTTTGCCAGTAAATATAACCATTTGAGTAATTATAAATGCCAGAATGTTTATACTGCATTGTCAGATACATACTTCACTTCTTTCTTCCTACAGGTGCTAAAAGGCAAAATGCATAAAAAGTAATGATAATTCTATGGTTTTTGAGATATGATGTACAAATATATAAGAGGCAACAAGTATAAAAAAGGTGGAGGAATGGAGAGTTATAGAATAACTGTAAGTATATACTATTGAAATTAATTTGGTACCAAATAAAATATGGTTATTATATATTTAGGATATTAAATTTTATTCCCATGGCAACCATAAGGAAAATATATGAAAAATATATACAGAAAGAAAAGAGACTACAATGTGGTACAAGACAAAAAGTCAAATAAATTTAAAAGTAGGAATTAATGGAGGAATTGAGAGACAAAAATTTAAGGTTTGAGCTAATTCTAATTTGGAATCTTTCATCATCATCTTACAAAATAAATTGTTGGATTAACCTGCTATTCAGTACCTTCAACTTTACAGGAATATATTCAGAAGAACTGAAAGCAAGGTTGTGAATGGACATTTGCACACCAATGTTCATAGCAGCATTATTCACAATTGTTAAAATATGGAAACAACCAAAGTTTCCATCAACCAATGACTGGATAAACAAAATGCGGTATATACATACAATACTCTTCACCTGTAAGAAGAAATGGAATTGGGATACATATAACAACATGGATTAACCTTGAGGACATTATGTTGAATGAAATAAGTCAGATACCAAAGGACAAATATTGTATGGTCTCACTAATATGAACTAAAATGATGAGTAAACTCACGGAGGTAAACTATAGAACAGGGATTCTTAACCTTTTTTGTTCCACAGTCCCCTTTGCCAGTCAGGTGAAAACCATGGACCCCTTATTAAGCCAACACTATACTGTGTATTATTTAATAAATATATCACACCTGCACCAACACGTCCCCACAAGAATAATGTTTTTCTGAATTTTGATTCAAGTTCACGGACCCTTTGTTAAGAACCCCTTCTCTAGAGTATAGGTTATTAGGAAATTGAATGTGTGTTGAGAATGGGAGCTGATGTTTAATGAATGTAAAATTTTTAGTAAGGTTTGTTGTAAATGTGTGGAAATGAATAAAGTTGATAGTGATATAGTGAGTATAACTAACAATGTGATTGTGGCTGAAAGGGATAGTCTGTGAATGTAATATTTCAGTTGAAAGGAAGCTGGAGAATAAGGTAGGGACTGTAAAACACAGTGATTTTGGTGGTGGATGAAGACTGTGGTTAATAGTATATGATGTTCTTCCTTTACAAAGTGTTAAGTATATGGTGATACATGGGAAAATTATAACTATGTAACCTATGGATTATAGTTCACAGTAATAGTGTAATATTTTAGTAACAGTGAGAAAGATAACATCATATCAATTCTAAGGAACAAATAGAGGGGTAAAAGAGGGCATGGGATTTTTCCTTTGGAGTAATGAAAATGTGCTAAAATTGACTGAGGTGATGACAGCCCAACTCTGTGATGAACGAGAGCCACTGAGTGTACACTTTGGATGGATTGTACAAAGCATGGGGCTGTGAAACACAACGAATCCTGTGGTGGAAGATGGACTGTGGTCAACTGAACAAATATGAGAACATTGTCTCATGAACTATAACAAATATATATTAACATAAGTGTTAATAATTGGGTAGGTTAGGGAGAAAATACATCGAATGTAAGATATTGGCTATAGTTAGTAGTAATTTTTCAACTATGTTCTTTCCTAGTTTGTAACAATTGTTTCAAACAATGCAAGATGTTGGTGGTGAGGTAATGTCTGGGAGCCCTGTATGATGATATGCATGTTTGTTTTTTAACTTCACAACATATACTATAAACTTATTGTTTACAGATGTTCATGTATGAATGATAAACTTCAATTAAAAAGGCTATAGAGGGGAAATTGTTAGGTTGTATATACGATAACAGAATGAAAACTTCTGACAAAATCCATGTAACTGCATGACCCAAATAGTGAACCCTCAGTTAGTTAATAGTACAATGTTTAAAATGTGCTTTCATCAATGGTAACCAATGTACCATGCCAATGGAATGTGTTAATAATAGGGTGGCATATGGGAATTCTGTTCTTTATGCATGATTGTTTTGTAAACCCACAACTTTTCTAATTAAAAAAACAGGGATATTAATTAGTAGCTACCTTCTAGGGTTTTAGAAGGACTGATTCAGGAAGCTTATTCTACAGTTAGCAGGAGGAATCTATAGTAAGCAATCAATAAATATGATTCATTTATTATCATTAAGCATGCTCTCTTGTTTTGATCAATTTTATAAACCCATCAACTTACTATTTATGATTATTTCCTGATATTAGTTAAGAGCACAGCTTCATAGTTCCTTAACTGTCAATGGCACCAACATATTAACTCCACTTGCCAAATTTCATCACTAAGAAGTTTCCTGTGAGAAGAAGTGAGCAAGGTGGGATAAGATGACTGGGTGGAAACTACTGAATATTCTCCAATAACAACTACCTATTAATATACCGACAAAACTTGTCATTACAAATATTGGAAAAGGAATTGAAGTAGTCAATGATGATCATAATAGGGCTCATCAATAATTATATTATGTTTCTTATGTTATGATTATTGTAAAAAAAAAAAAACAGTTTGACTTAGAGGTATCAAAGAAAAGACAAAGATTCCGGAACTTAAAAAATGCACTTGTCTAATGAGAAAACACCAGTGAAGGAATTCAATGTATAGTTTGCCGAGAGGGAAAAATAGGGGTTTCAAAATTAGGAAAGGGGGTTTCATTACGGTTGTGCTAGTCACACATTGAAAGCTCATGCTGGGAGGGTACAGAATGTTAATTGTTCAAGTAGGCATCTTCAGTTTTGTCCAGTAAGGGTCTGGACACCTTAAAGTTCATGTTATTTTATTAGTTTAGGTGGTCAGAGTCAGCTGTGATAAAATGCAGTATCCCATTAGCAGGTGTTGCTGTAAGTTGAAGATACTCATTTTTAGGGGATAGAAAAAGAATCTGTTTTCTAAATTCTCATTGAACCTTATTAATAGCCTATGTCTACATTTAGGTTAATGACAAAATCCTAAAATATTTAGAATAAAGTTTAAAAATTACTCATATATTCAAACCTACACTTGGGATTTTATTTGAGTAGAACTGGTAGCTCTAGCTTTTATATTTTAATATTCTAAACCATGACAGATATGAGGAAATGTGATGAAAAAAATTACTTTCAGTCTTCTTGACACCCTTGAAAATATATTCTGCATAGTATCTTAAGAAAAGTCAAAGTTATAAAGCAATATGAGTGACTTTCCCTGACAGACAGTAGATTAGGGTAACTTTTTGTGATATGCTTAGTCAAAAGGAAATAGGTGTAAAATGTGAATGTCTGGGAGTAGGAAAATGAATTCAAGGAAAAAAGTTCAAATTTTACAAGCTAAAAAGCTTGCAAAAACATGCACAGTATTCCAAAGGCAAGAAATAATCTCTACCCAGTGAAATATTCATAGCAGGAGCAAATTGTGAATGTTTCAAAATAATATTGGCAATAATATTGCAAATATTCTCGCTGTCCTAATTTTGTGATAATCAGGGTAGGCTAAACATTTGCTATATTAGAAACCATGCATGTGTCCCCACACCTAGTTTTTCTCCCTAGGTTTGGTTTTTAGAATGTTGGTGATAAACTAAGCCTGATTTATTATATGACCATCCTGTAGAGGAAAAGACGGTAACTCTAGGTATTTTTCGGTCAATCTTAAGAGATCTAGCAGGAGGATGCATGTGGTTCAAATGGCTGGGAGTCCGTCTCCCATATGGAGGGACCTGGGTTCAATCCCTGGGATCTCCCGGTAAAAATTTAAAAAAAAAATGTAGAAGGCATGTGGGCCACCAGGCCCCGTGAGCCACACAGCAAGATGATGACCTAATAGGAGAGTGGCACAAGGAAGAGCCAAGACTAGAGGCGACGAAAAACCAGGAACTAAGGTGGTGCAAGCAGTAGGACGCCTCTCTGCCACATCAGAGGTTCTGAGGATCAAATCCCAGTGAAGACAGGAAGAGAAAGAAGAAAAGAGAGAGGGCAGGAAACGGACACAGAGAGTTGCCCAGTGAATAGATGCAAAAACGGGGGTGGGGGTGGGGTTAAAATGGATAAAAAGTAAATAAATAAATCCTTACAAAATGTACAAGTGAGTAAGATACGGACTATAGTTAGTAGTAATACTTTGACGATGCTCTTTCATAATTTGTTAACAAATGTTTCACAACAATGCAAAGTATTTGTGGAGGGGTGACGTGTGGGAGCCCTGTATGATGTTATGCAGTTTGTTTTGTAAGTTCACAATGTTTACTGAACACTTATAGTTTATGTATGTTCATGTATGAATGTTATACTTCAATAAATTGTTTAAAAATTAAAAAAAAAAATAATATTGGCAATAATAACACTCCCTTACACCTATGTTATAGAATTTTTCATTCAACTAAGTATCTCTGTTAATGTTTATGTGTCACTAATTAGTATGGGCTCTCATGGGGCATAACCTCTGTTTTTAGCAGGCTTGAAAGGCCCAATACCTAATGATAACTTAACTGAAGGAATCATTTCATGCCGGCTTCAGGATAGTAATGCTATTTTGGTCTCCAAACAACCAGCTTAATTGTTCTCACATTTCAGAAACAATATCATAAACTTCTGCTTTCCAGTCTTCATTTAGAAATAGAACAGCATTCGAACGTTTCACTTTCTTTTGCAATATGCCAAGACTCTACCTATGAATATAAAATACAGACACTATCTAGAAAACTTCCAAGTCCCTCAATCATTTGCATACATTCTCAGTCCTTAGTTTAGGCCTTTTCATTCCTATGTAAATTTAGTTTCAGTTTCAAACAATGGCCACCATCTCTACTGGGATCTATTCCTTCGGATCAGTGGTTTTTACGTGTGTGTGATTGTGTGGTAGGGTAATTTCACACACACACATATGCACACACCCATACACACTCACTGACACACCCCTCTCCCTTGAAAACCACTTTGCTAAATCTTTATTCCCACGTTTCTTATGGTCTAAACCAGGGGTAACAAAATAGCATCCCAAAAACACAATCTAGCAGTAGATTGTTTTAAATGGCCAATTCAGGTTTCTTTATGTTTTTCTAAACAACGAACTGGTATAGTTTTAGTGAGGGCACACTTCATTTGAAAGAGATCTTGCTCTTCCTTATATCTATCACCTGCCTGTCTGCTGATAGCATTTGACTGCAAACCCCCCACTAGGCTGTCCTGATCCCCATTATGATCCCAGATACTTTGAACAGATTTAAAACTGTTTGGGGTGGCCAGTGAGTAGGCATGCATTTGAATGTAGAGGAAAAAATAACAGCTATCATTCAATGTTCTGATCAGACTAAAGAGAAAAACAGAACTCCTTCCCGAGGGGCTCTAATTCTATGCATTATAAGCTGTAGAAACAAGCATATGTGAAATCCTTCTTCACCATATTCTGCTCGTCTGAACGTTAGAAAAAGGAAACAGAAGATTAAAAGGGCAGAACCTAAGCTTTCTTGTTTTTTCCTTCACTTTGAGCCATTTATAAAATGACACATCACAAGGAGAGGCAAGCCAATTTTCAAATTTGGATCCCTCAATCAGCTATCCACCCATACACAAAATTTGGAAAGCCAGTAGCCCCTTCTTGCCAGCTTTAAGAGATTTGGTCTGCTTATGAAGGCTTTCCAAATGGACAGATGTATGAATACTGTTCCATGGGCCGGATACTAATATCAAAGCTGGGCCTGAAAAATTCAAGAGCAACGATATTGTATTGCAAATGCTGAGGGGGCATGCAGCCATGGAATATTTGTGCAAATAGGCATCATTCAGACTGTTTCTCTGTAAATGCAAAAACATCTACCTTTGTCAGCAAAGACCCTATAGAGCTGTACAACTTTATGTTTTCCACTATTATATTTCTGCTCAGTAACAGGGTAATATTAAGCGAAAGGCAAATTTGCCAGAGGAGAATTAAATCCAGCAACAATCATATTCTTATGAGCTCCAGTTCTCAGATTTATCTTTCAAAGGGATGGGAGAATTTAGGAAAGGATGCATGGGAAATGCCAAATTTTCAGAATTACAATTAGAGGAGAGCTTTTAATGACATATATTTAAGTATAAAAATTCTGATCTTCAAAACATAGTATTGCGTTTAAACCCACTTCTTTGCTGTTGTTAAATTCTGTATTCCCATTCACTCAACTAACTTCTATTTAAGTGCCTATTGTGGAGCAGACACTGTACTAAGTGATATGGATGTGTGTGTGTGAACACATTTAATGCTACAACAACTATAAGGTTTTTTGATACATCTTATGAAAAAGCATTTGCAGAGATCAATACTTTTTAACCTCACTTAGGAATATTCTCCATCATCTTATTTCTTTTTACCAATCAATCATCGTTTAGCTAAAAGTAACCACACCTAGGTATATGCATGCAGAAAAAAATCATATGTTCACACATGCATGCACACAAAATGTCCAAGAACATTTATAGCAGCTTTATTCACAGTAGTCCAAATCAGAAGCTACCTATGTGATCCTTAACATCAGAATGTATGAACAGAACAAAAGTACAGAAATACTAGGGATGAATCTCACAGAAGGAATGTTGAGTGAAAGTAGATAACAAAAAAGAATATGTGCTATGTGATTCCATTGATACCAAGTTCACATGCAAGCAAAGATAATCAAAAGAGGTAGACATCAGGTTCTTGGTTACCCACAGGGACGGGCGTAGTGCCTGGAAGGAGCACAAGGGGGCGCCTGGGGTTCTGGTTCTGGTCTGATCTTTGTTCTGGGCATGGGATGCGTGGGTGTTTGTGAAAATCTGAGCTGTCCTTTCTCTTCATGTTATACTTCAATAACGAGTTTATATACAAAAAAGAAGTAGCCATGTATGTAAAGTTAGTGATGAGGAGTATTTGTTATATAATAATCAGTTTAAAAACTAAACATTTTACTCTCTGAGTACAACTTGATAAATACATTAATTACTCTGTTACTTTCTGAGAATGTTAAGTTATTGGAATCATCAGTAAGAGTGTTCCTTTTTTAACTTCTTGTGATATTGGTATAAATATAATAATTAATTTTTAAAGGTAAAAGCGACATGCTATACATAAGATTCCTCCAACCTACTGTCCACCACAAGCCTCCCCCAAACTCAAGGAGTCTGGTAGCTAGGACAAGAATGCCCTGAAAAGGCCTAATTGCTCCATAAGTCAGTTTTCCTTTCTATCTGTACTATTAAAAATGTATCCTCATATAAAATATCAGGCGTTTCCCCGCTAAGGTTGTTTACCTTACAATGGTGCCTCAGGTCTAAGAGTTGGGGTGAATGACTCCTTCTTTAGCATTCAGTACTGAAAAAGAATGGACACACAAGTAGATATGTATACAATAGGCCGCTGTTCATTCTCATGGAGTAATGTTGGACTCTCATAGGAAAAGCAAAATCTATAATCTGATTATGGAAGGGTTTGTCCTTTTTTTTTTTTTTTTTTTCTGAAAATAGGTGAATATTGTAATTGTAAACTCTAAGTTGAAAATGAAAGTAATGTCCTTTTAAGTTCCAGATATGAGGACAAAAAGCAGTAATCTGAACACCAGGTAGCAATTTGGTATCATAATGGTAACACATGGGAGGAGTAGATAAATTCTCCAGTTTCCAATGAACATACAGAATTTAACAAAAAAAAAAAAAAGTGGTTCTAAAGGTAATAACATACTTTGAAGATCAGCATTTTTCTACTTAAATACAGTCCTTAAAAATCTCTCCTGTAACTCTAATTCTGTCATGTTTGCTGTTTTCTTATGAATCTTTTTCTAATTCCTCCTTTCCATTTGAAATGCAAATCTGACAAATGGACACTAGTAGGAATTCATGGGCATGCAAAGGCATGCCAAGGGGAAAATCTTGTTTTCCATTCCATTTTGCTTCCTAACTCTTGCTCTAATTTATGTTTAGAGAAAGGAAATTTAAGCAGACTATGAAATTGAGCAGGAAATCACCCTAAATATTGAGAACTACCAATGTCTTATGACATTCTTTTTCTTCCCTTTATACTAACTGTACTCGATCCTAAATTTTATGCATAAAAAGATTTCCCTAGTAAATTTGCCCAAACCCATTCCCTTCAGTCATGCCTCCCCCATGGCTCCTTTGCCATTTTAGTGGCAAAAGGAAACAAGGAATCTGCTCAAATAGTCTAAGCAAAAATGTGGAAGTTATTGGTGGACTGTAGGTTGTCCCATGGAAAGCAAGGCGAGAAGTCCATCTTGAATTTGAGAAAAAGTAGAGCCAGTTACATGAAGATCCGGACCACAGACTTCGTTATGCCTCATGTCTGTCGCACCCATTTCATTCTTTCTCTTTTCTTATTCTTTTCTCTTTCTCTCTCCCTTATCCCTCTCGTGTTTTCTTTCTGATTTGATATACATATTAACCAAATAATCTGATCGGTCCTATCTGATTCTAGGAACTTGGCATTGTGAAAGATGTCTTCTTTGGAAAGAACACAATAAGCTCTAAGACCATGAACTTTATATGTTTTTAAATATTAGACCAGGAGCCCACCCTAAAGCACCCTTTTACTTGTTCACCATGATTACTCTCCGCTATTCTCCTTTATGTGCTTCAAACTTGCCAAAAGCTTTCCTAAACCAAGGACATTGCCTTGGCTGCTTTTCCTACCTCAACATATCCTCCCACAGACTTTTCTTTATGTGGCTGGATCCTTCTCATCTTTCAAGTCTCATTTCAAAGGACACTTCAAATAGACCTTCACTGGCCACTCTATCCATAGTAGTTCCTTTCTAAGTTATACTCTATTGTACTCTTTATTAAAGCACTTATCCCAACCTAAAATTGTCTTGATTTTTTATTTGTTTATTTTCTGTCTCCCCAAATTAGAATATAAGCTCCACAATTGCAGGAATTTTTTCCATTTGCATACTGCTTTTTCCTCAACACCAAAGAGTGACTGACATAGTAGGAAGAAAATAAATACTTTAAATGAACAAATGAATGAATATGGTTCCAATTAAAATGGTCATCTTCTTAATGCAACATTAAAATTACCTAAGTTCGAAATAGCAGCATCAAAATGTTCAAAAAATGACTGATTCAAAATAGGCCCCATCTGTTCCCCAACCTTCCTGGTGGACCAGGTCTCAGACCTACTGAGGTACAGATTTCAAGGGGGAAGTCTTTGAGAACCATGGCTTTATCTTGTTCCTTCAAGGTCCACACTAACAAAGCTCAGCAGAGTGGAGGGAAGTGCATTATCCTGTTTTTTTGTCCACATGAGTGGACAAAAAAGAATTCAGCACCAATGGATGGTTTTGCCACATTCAGTGCTCTGTTAGTCAGCACCTTGGAAATGATAGGGGCTTCTCATGGAGAACACAGCTGGGGAATTGAGAACTACCATCTGAAGAGGTATTATGAATATCAGATTTCAACAAGGGAGTGTCAGATTGATACAGTATAAAAAGAGCTATTGCTAAATACATGAGAAGACCCTGTGGTTGCCCAGAAAACATCTGGAAAATACTTTAAGGAAGAGTGGTTCTATAATTCTGGTTATGACAATTAATATGACTTAATTTATTTCCATATGTTGAGGAGGCCTGGGGAAATGTGAGTTAAATAAACAGCAGAATGCATAGACATAGATTATCTTTCTTCCTAATTCCAACACTACTCTACTCAACTCCCTCATTTTTTTTAGTAGCCCTCCCATTTTCACTGTCCTTCAAGTTTAAAACCTTGAGAAAACTTGGATTCCATCTTTCATTCAGACTTCAACTCTCATAACCAATCAGTTCCTGAGTCCAGAAGACTCTTCTTTGTCAATCAGTGCCTCTCAGGTTCATCTCCATTTTCATTTTAACATCTTGTTCTAATCCTTTTTTACACTTCCTTTGTTTCTAGCAAAACTCTTCACCTTTGTCTCTACTCTGGACTCCTTTCCTTCTAATCATTTCCAGGCTAAGATGCCTGAACTGAGAAGCAGTCAAGAACTTGAGAAGGCCAAGCAGAGGAGTGAGTGAGGGGATGTCAAGAAAGACCAGAAATGTGTATTTCAATAGTGCTCTGCACGCATGCAAATCTGGAGGGAAGGTGGAAGATGTATGAGACAGCGTGTGACTTTTAACTAAGAGGAATGTATTTTCGTCAGTTCATGAACTGACCCTCAAGGTGATTTGAAAGGAGGAATTTTCTGGAGATTTTTGAGTATGGCATCATCACTGGAAGATGTATATAATTTTTAAGGACATTCATTTGGATGGGTAGAATATGATTTGTTTATTTGAAAAAGTTTCACTCCTTTAGGGCAGTGTCTCTCAGAGTGAAGTTGTGCTGGACAAACAATATCAGCATCAACTGGGAAATTGTTAAAAATTCAAATTATCAGGCTTAACCCCATACCTTCTGAATTAGAAACTGTGTATTTTAACAAATTTCTACTTGATTTTGATGCATGCTTGAAGGCAACACATTTTTTCCTAAAGATTTTCCTGAATTGTGTAAATTATCTTATCTATTTAAATAAATTGGTTTAAAATTAGGAAATAAGATGATTCCTTGTGCTAATCTTTTTTTAAGTATACAAAGCAATCCTTTTTAATGAGAAAAACAATAAATACCATCTTATAGAAGCAGCTGTCTATCGCCTAGGGAGCCTTCTGTTTAGAAAAAGTAAAATTCCACAGCAGAACAAGTACATTGTTTATGGGGGGATGAGCAAAAGAACCATTTGTTGATGCATTTCTACATAAATTACATTTGTTTATAATATTGATCAATCAATAGTATAAAACATTTCACTTTCTTGGGAATGCTAAAGGAAACCGCTTGATCAAAGAAAAAAATTAGGTAAGGACAGAAAGGTTGGAAAATTACACACAGTGCTCAAACTAATGAAATTTCTAAATATTTTAACATGGAAAGATGTATAAGTCAATATGATGCTAGGCAATCACAGGCCTATTTTATTGAGCCACTTAATAGACAGAGCTTCCACCTAAACCTGGGTATTATTAGATTTCATAAATTAAGTGAATTCTGACTGGTAAAAGACTCAAACACACCTTTCTACATTATGACCTACTTCATTTTTATTATTTTTTTCTCTTTCATTTTTAAGACATTACCTGTGACAACTGCTCTATATGTCTAGGGAACTATATATTAATATTTTTCAAATGATATCTTTGAGATTTCCCATTTAAGTTTAGAGTATATTTCTGTATGACATGCAGATATTATATTCTTACTGCATTATATATTTATGTGCTTTTCATTCCAAACTAATTTTATAATTTGACATATTGTACATCTACTCAATCTCATTACATTGAAACATGACAATTGGAAAGAAGCATATTGCTAATAGACAGTATATGAGTGCCAGAAGAATCTGGGTTTAATTCTGACTCTGACACCCATTAGTCCTATAACCTTATTCAGTTTACTTACTGCTTCTGGGTCCAAGGTTCTCATCTCTAAAATTAAAATTATGTAAAACTTGTAAGACTGTAATGGGTATGCCAGAAGGCCAATTGCTTTATGCGTCTAATCCCAATACACTCCTCCCATCATATACCAAGAAGTCATGAAATGCTTGATGTTGGTATATTTCTTTTGGAGCCAGTGAAGGAGATGAACTTTTCACTGGCATACTCTCACAACAAAAGACTGAGACAGCACTATAGGAACAGAGAGCAGCATGAGGAGTTTAACTGTAGGAAACCTCAGAAAACGTAAGCAGGATTCTGTTATCATGGACCAGGCAAGTTAGGGTAGAAAACAAGTTTAGCCAAATTTCTGAGGGGATTGGAAATGTCAATAATCATTTGTGTTACACAATAATAAATTAATTGCAGTCTCTATTCTCCAGGAGCTCATGTTCTCCTGAGTATTAATAACAAATTCTAGCTCCCCGACTGTCTCATTACAGCTGAGGTTGAAAACCTGAGTCAGAGCTATAGAGCTCTCTCTTTCCTAAGCTCAGAATTAGTTCCAGAGACAGGGCTGAGCTGTGTGGAATATGCAAGTGGCTCCAGCTGTGGGGGAGGCTGTACAAGCTGATGATAGGGGGTGCCTTGAGACATCCCCATATCATGTAAACATAGTCCAACGTTGAATATGCTGACTGTAATCCAGCATTCAACCAGTTCTAATAGATCTCTCCACGGAATAACCAAATGCTTCCTGGCCTCCATTTCAGAAACTCGCTACAGTCATACCTGGTACCTATAGTGTCAAAAATAAATAAGTCCAGATGAATGGGGGAAGGTTATACAGCTAAGAAGAACGCAAAGAGCAAACATCAAAGATGTTTCTTTCTAATTCATTCTGAGTAGCAATCACTTTTACTCTGCGGAATGTTGCCAACAGTCTAATTTTTAAAGAGAAATTATTGTTCTTTTCCAGGATGGGAACATCTGATATTCATATGAGAGCATATTTCTCAGCTTATGACTCCTATGCTTTTAAATATAAACATCAATATATAAATATCTATATATTTAAATATATAGTTGTAGATATATATATATATATATATATATATATATATATATAAGTAAACAGTCGTTATTTCTTTTCGCTCAATAGCACAGGTTGAGGAATGAATGTTTTGAGATAGTCTCAATAATAACAGTAAATAGATTGAGCAAAAGTGTATGTGGAGGGCAATGGGTATACTCAGTGGTTGAGTGCCTGCTTTCCATGTATGAGGTCCCAGGTTCAATACTGGTACCTCCTAAAAAAAAAAAAAAATTGTATGTGGATATAATGGTGAAATTGTTTGGCAGAATTGTTACATTTATGCTGATTATTTGCTAGTAACAATATTTAGAATTAAAGCAAAGAAAGCAAAATAAGTCACAGAAAAATATCTTAAAATAATTTTGCACATTTTAACTGAACGATGGCTTGAAACAAGACACATTTATTAATATTAATGGAAAGATTTATACAGGATACTTTGTTTGTTTGTTTTGTTTTGTTTTGTTTTGTTTTTAATTTTACCAGGAGGTCCTGGGGATTGAACCTAGGTCCCTCCATATGAGAGACGGACACCCAACCATTTGAGCCACATCTGCCCCCTATACAGGATACTTTTTATAATGATTTACAGAAGGTCTCTGACATAAATATCTTGCCCCTCAGTTGTTACAAGAATCAATAATCCCATCATAAGTCCAGATCTATAAAGTGTCAAAACACAAATGAAAAAAATACATATTAAAAAACAAAAAACCCATAAATGAAATACTGAAGAAAATATTCACAAAGAATTAATGTATTAATGGGTTAATTACATTAATATTTAAATAACTCTTTTAATATGAAGAAGGCTAATAACCAGCAAAATGGGCAAAGGACAGAAATAAAGAGTTCACAAATTTTGCAGTAGTTTATTAACAGACCTAAGAGCAGAAATGCAAATGAAAATAAAGTGTGACCTTTCTTTTATCATAATGATAAAAATTAAAAACTGTTAGCCTTCATGTGGAAAAACAAGCACTTTGGAGTGTCATATAAATTATGGAGAATTTTGTCAATATCATAAAAGTTAACATAAACTTTGATTCAGCAATTCCACTTCTAGAAATTTATCATATACAAACATGTATAAATGCATTAAATAAAGTCCATTCCAACATTGTTACTTAAAATTTAAAATACATGAAATAACCTGAACTTGCAATAAAATTAATAAACTGATTTATCATGTTCTAAATGGGCAATTGAATAATATGTAGACATAAGGAAGAATGGTGTTTTTATTTCCTTGGCTACTCAAGCAAAAACCATGGAATGGGTTGGCTTCCCCAATGGGGTTTTATTAGCTTATAGTTTTAAGGCTCATTTTTTTAATTTTTGGATTTTTTGAGAAATCCAAAATCAAAGTATCATTGAAACAATGCTTCTTCCAGAAGACTGTGGCATTCTGGGACAGGCTGCCAGCAATTCTTGGTCCTTGGCTTTTCTGTCACAAGGCAATGCATATGGCAGCCTCTCCTGACCTCTCCCTTCTCTTCCTGGTCCTGTGGATGTTCAGCTTCTAGCTGCTCCCTCTGTGGCTTTCTTTATGTGTCTGAATTTCATTCTGCTTTGTGAATAAAAGACTCCAGTGATAAGATTAAGACCCATCTTGATTGAGTTATTTCACTGAAATAACCTCATCAAAAGTCCTATTTACAATGGGTTCACAGCCACAGGAATGGATTAAGTTTAAGAACATGTTTTACTGATAGTGATAAGCTCTGGGCAGTGGTCAGGGGACCTATTGGTTCTGTGAAAAAATGGATACCTCTTTTCCACTGCATACTTTTTCCTTACTTTTTATCATGGGCATATTTCCCCTTTTCAATGATATCTATCCAGAAGTAAAGGTGCAATTATTGAGTTTATCACTACTACCTTCTGTTTTAGTTTGCCAAAGGGGCGCTGATGCAAAGTACCAGAAATCTATTGGCTTTTATAATAGAGATTCTTGGGGTTAAAAGCTCATAGTTTCAAGCCCATGAAATGTTCAAGCATCAGCAGAGATGAGTTGAACTGAGTGTGTGGCCATTTGTTGAAGCAAGATTGTCTTCTCCTCTGAGCTTCTTCTCTCAGGCTTAGTTGCTCTACTTTCTTCCTGATTTCAGCTGTAAGCTGGCTTAAGGCTTATTTCTTTCCCAGCCTCTCCAACACACTATTTAACAGAAATAGAGAGACAATTACCAATTTCATCTGGAAGGAAAAGTACACCTGAATAGCCAAAAGCATTCTAAAAAAGAAGAGCAATATGGGAGGAATTTCACTGCCTGACTTTAAAATATATTACAAAGCTACAGTGGTCAAAAAAACAGCCACTATACCAGTTTTGGCTGTTCTGTGCTTTCTTTCCAAGTTCAGCTGTAAGCTATCAGGCCTATAGCAGGACTGATCTCATCTTCCTCCAGGGCCTCAGCTGTTTGAGCCTCTCCTTTCTGTCACATGGCAGGATAAAAAATGGCAGAGCTCTCTCTTCTGGTGTCTGAGTGAATGATCTTTTATATCAGACCCACCAAGGGAATGGGGACTCAACTTGAGTCACACCTCCCTGATGTAGTACAATAAAAAGCCTACAGCAGTCTCATCAGGTAATCTAATCAAAGGCCCCTCAACTGAATTTAATACAATCAAGGGTATCACACCCAGAGGAATAAATTAGTTTACAAACATAATCTTTCTCTTTCTGGGATTCATAAAATAATCTCAAAGTGACAAACCTTAATTTTTAAATTTATTAAAAATTAATTTTGATTTTATTTTGATTGGTCATAAATGATTATTTCAATGGCTTTATAAAATATCAAAATAACAACTTGTGAACTTATTTTTCCATATTTGCATTTATGTGTTGTGAAATAACATTTTTAAAGTCTACATTGGCTTGCTCAGAGTGGTCCCCTTCTCTGAAAAGTGGCAGGAAATTTGGGATTTTCCAAAAAAAGAACACACTCTGCAAAAGTTGCAGTTTAACAATGGGAAATGAGCTGGTTTCAGTTCAATAGAGAATACATATCAAAAGGACACAAATATGTTAAAATAACTAAGACATAATCATTCCCCACTTTGTAAGACCCACCTTTATAATAAGGAGCCTAAATGCCAACCAATTATTGAAACTTCCTAATCATCTTTATAAGCTGATGTAACTTGCTATCTAATTTGAGACTCTTGCTCAAATTTGAGCTCTCCATGCTCAGTTTCTCTTTCAATAAACTCATTATATTGATTATTATTGCTGCCTCAGTTTTCTTTTGACAGTTCTTGTGAAGTGAGATCCAGAGAAGACCCCTGACTGCCCCAGCGGCTAATGAGAGACCAGGTTTCAGTACCCACAGGACCCTTGGTGTCCATTGCTCTCTTGCCATCCGGGAAGCTCAAGGGTTAAGTTTCTCCTGCATTTATGCTCCACTCTCCTTGCATTGAGCTCTTCGAGTTTATTGTTAGGCTTGGTTTTGGCTTGGTTTTAGTTTGCAGTCTGGTCTAGATGTCTCCTTGATGAGTACCTTGTTTTATCTGCGTGGGGAGGATATGGAGGTTCTGGTAAGACTTAAAACAGTTGATTTTCTGTTTGCAATTTCCTTGTACAGGTGTACCTCATTTTATGGTGCTTTGCTTTATTGTACTTTGGTTTATTGCCTTTAAAAAAAAATAAAAAACAAATTGAAGGTTTGTGGCAATCCAACTTTGAGAAAGTTCATTGGCACCATTTTTCTAACAGCATGTCCTCACTTCATGTCTCTGCTTCGTATTTTGGTAATTCTCATATTATCTCAAACTTTTTCATTATTATTGTATCTGTTGTGGTGATCTGTGATCAGTGATCTTTGATGCTACTATTGCAATTTGGGGGAGGGGGCACCAAGAACCATGCCTACATAAGATGAAGAATTTAATTGATAAATGTGTATGTTCTGACTGCTCCATCCACCAGTCTATCCCTCTCCTCAGGCCTCTGTATTCCCTGAGGTACATCGATATCGAAATTAGGCCAATTAGTAACCCCACAGTGTCCTCTAAGTGAAGAGTTACACTTCTCACTTTAAATCGAAAGCTAGAAATGATTAAGTTTAGCGAGGAAGACATGTTGAAAGCCAAGAGAGGTGGAAAGTTAGGCCTCTTGCACCAGTTAGACAAATTGTGAATGCAAAGCAAAAGTTCTTGAAGGAAATGAAAAGTGTTACTCCAGTGAACACACAAATGTTAAGTGAAGCAGCCTAACTGTTGAGATAGAGAAAGTTTGAGTGCTCTGGAGAGAAGATCCCACACCAGCCACAACATTCCCTTAAGCCAAAGCCTAATCCAGAGCAATTAGCTTCAATTTTGTGAAGGCTGAGAGAGGTAAAGAAGCTGAAAAAGCAGAGGTTGATTCATGATGTCTAAGGAAGGAAGCCAGCTCTATTACATAAAACTGAAAGATGGAGCAGCAAGTGCTGCAGCAAGTGATCCAGAAGATCTAGTTAAGAGAATTGCTGAAGGTAGCTACACTAAACAACAGATTTTCAATGTAGACCCAAAAGTCTTTTATTGGAAGGAGTTTCATAGCTAGAGAAGAGATGTCAGTGCCTGACTTCAAAGTTTCAAAGGACAGTCTTGGTAGGGGCTAATCCAGCTGGCGATTTTAAATAGAAGCCAATGCTCATTCACCAATCCAAAAATCCTAAGGCCTTTCAGAATTGTGCTTAATCTACTTTGCTTGTACTCTATAATGGCAAAACAAATCCTGGATGACAGCACACCTGTTTACAACATGGTTTAAAGAATATTTTAACCCCATTGTTGAGACCTATTGCTCAGAAAGAAAAAGTTTCCTTTCAAAAAATATTGACAATGTACCTGGTCACTCAAGAGCTCTGATGGAGATGTACAATGAGATTAACATGTTTTCATGCCTGCTAACACAACATCCATTCTGCAGCCCATTGATCGAGATGTAACTTTGACTTTCATGTCTTATTGTTTAAGAAATACATTTCATAAATCTATAGGTGCTATAGATATTTATTCTGCTGATGTATCTGGGCAAAGTAATTTGAAAACCTTCTGGAAAGAATTTGCCATTCTAGATACCCTAAAGAACATTCATTATTCATGGGAGCAGGTCAAAATTTCAACATTAACAGGAGTTTGGAAGAAGTTTATTCTAATGCTTATGGATAATTTTGAGGGGTTCAAGACTTCACTGAAGGAAATAACTACAGATGTGTTGCAAATAGCAAGAGAACTAGAATCAGCAGTGCAGCCTGAAGATGTGACTGAATTGCTGAAATCTCATGATAAACCTTTATGGATGAGGAGTTGCTTCTTATGGATGAGCAAAGAAAGTAGTTTCTTGAAATGGAATCACCTCCTGGTTAAGATGCTGTGAACATAGTTGAAATGACAACAAATGATTTAGAGTATTAAATCAAAATTGATAAAGCAGCAGCAGGGTTTGAGAGGATTGACTCCAATTTTGAAAGTTCTACTGTGGGGTAAAATGCTATCAAACAGCATTACATGCTACAGAAAAATCTTTCATGAAATAAAGTCACTCAATGTGGCATACTTTATTGTTGTCTTAGTTTAAGAAATTACCACAGCTACCCCAAACTTCAGCAACCACCACCCTGATCAGTCAGCTGCTAGTCATCAGCATTGAGTCAAGACCCTCAACCAACAAAATATTACGAATCTCCAAAGGCTCAGGTGATGGGCAAAATTTTGTAGTAATAAAGTATTTTCATTAAGTTGTGTACATTGTTTTTTAGACACAATTCTATTGCACACTTAATAGACTAGAGAATAGTGTAAACATAATTTTTATGTACACTGGTAAACAAAAAAAAAAATTGTGTGACTTGCTTTATTGCAATATTTGCTTTATTTTGGTGGTCTGGAACCAAACCCTCAATATCTCTGAAGTAAGCCTATAAATGTTTCATTTTCAGAACCTTTGGTTGAACATGGGTTCTTCTCAATCTAAATCTTCTCCTCTCTTTTCTTCTCTGGAGAAGACTCCTGCTGCTTACTTATTTTCCCACTAGGGATCCAGTTCATATTTGGTTGTGGATAAATGGATAAATCTCACCAGTGGCTTTGTAGCAGCCACTTTGGAGAACATTTGAGCTAGCTAAAATAGGACATTTAAGAAGTGCACTTGAAGAGAGAGCTTCCTTGACTCCACAAAGGGAGTGGGGAACATTTTTTGATTTGTATTCAGAAGCTACTAAAAGACAAAATGATTCCAAAATAACCCCTTTAAAGGATTCCTTGAAGCACACAGAAGAAAAATTTGAAAACCCTCTCACTAGTCCCACTGCTCCCCCTTACAGGCATTCAGATAGCTTTTACCCTATTCACTTTCTACCTGATCCCTTAGAGCTTCTAAGTCAGTTGCCCCTGAAAATGGGGCCATATACTGAGACCAGCATACCAGCTACTGCTGAATTAAAATCTTGGACCAAAGCTGAACTTTATGCCATTATCAAAGGTTTTCCAGATCCCAAAAAAGACCAAACTAAATATACAGAAGAATTCAAAATTCTGATTGGGGCATTTGACCTAAAATAAGTTTAAGGGCTTCCAGACTTATATCAATTTGTTTATATGTTAGAGAATCCATCAGATGCTAGAAAATGGATGGAACTCAGTGATTAGAATGATCCTGATAAGGATTTTAAAGACCCTGTCCAACATGCTATTTAATATGGGATTAAAAGGGTTCATAAAGTCAGGCAAGTCCCTATTGGAGAAAATTCCTGAGGTCTTTACCATAAAAATAGATTGGACAATCATACAACCTTGTAAACAGAAAAGAGATTAATCTGTGAGAGATTTCCAGTAAATATTAGAAAACATCTTAGGCTAATATTTGGGACTTAAAATAAATAAGGATACAGGAATAGTGCTTTCTAGTTATTTTGTAAGTGACCTAAAATCTGAACTAAATGACCTAGTTAAAAAGCATGGGAAGTTACCTCTATCTCAACACCTGGCTGAATATTTTGAAAGAACATTAGAACATAAATATGCTTGTCATGCTAAGAGACAGAAGGCCTTAAAGCTTCAAGAATCACAGTAATCAAATAACAAAGCCCATCCTGAAAAAAACCTGGCCCTTATTAGATAATGCCTGCCATCATTGTGCACAAAAGGGAAACTGGAAGACAGAGTGCCCCTTACTAAAACAAAGGGCAAAGTCCCTCTACTTCCATTGACCTGACAGGGGAAGTCTACACTGTTGGTTAATGGAAAGCCACATTTCTTTGTAATTGACCCTGGAGTTGCCATGGCAACAACAATAAAAATCATGCCACAACTGCACAACCTCTTTCTGTGAGTAATGAAATAATATCTATGGTGGGTTTAACTAATCAAATTCAAAAGGTCTCATTGTCTGAAACTCTAAACACTACCATAGGACCACTAACCAGTGAACACTCCTTTCTGTTCAACAGATATCTCCAGCAAACCTATTTAAAGAGAGATATCACAAAACAGAATTGTAAATTGGATTTTACACCAGAAGGTATAATATTAGAAATTCCAGATCACCCAGTATCTATATGCATGGCACAAACCCAATTAGTTTTCCCTTCTAAGAAACCATTAGTTAATTTGGACTTCTCTGATCAGTTACTTTCAGGGGTACCAAATTGTTTCTGAGCAATAAATTCTCCAGATGTAGGATACAAAAATTCAGACCCTATAAGGATATAAATTGATTCTTCCAAGACTTTACCTCAGTTGTCCCAATATCCTATTAAGCTAGAAAGAATAGAATGGCTGACTCCAATATTTGAGGATCTCATTATTGTTTGTACTAGCCCTTGAAATACCCCCATACTACCTGTTAAAAAGCCTAATGGACAGGGTACCACTTCGTACAAGATTTAAGACCAACTAATAAAATAGTCATTTCCCAACACCCATTGTTCTTAACTCCAATACACTGCTGGCTTAGATTCCAACAAGAAGCAGAAGTTATACAGTCATTGATCTTTGCTCTGCTTTTTTTAGTTTGCCTGTTCATTTAGACAACTAATACCTATTTGCTTTTACCTGGAAAAACCAGTAGTATACTTGTATTCTTCATGGGTTTACTGAGATCCCTTACTAATTTCCATAGACATTGCAACAAGATCTAAGAGACTAAGAATTCCCTAATGTGTCTACACTCCTCCAATATGTTGAGGACCTGTTGCTATGTTCAGATTCAAAAACTGCTTACCAACAAGATTCTTTAAATTTACTTACTCAACTTTCATTAAAAGGAAACAAGATAGCCTTTTTTTAAACCAAAGGTCCTCTTTTAGGTCATGAATTAACCCATGAATGATTGAAATTGTCCTCTGACCACCTCAAAACAATCCAAAGCTTTCCCCCTCCTATAACTAAAAGACAAGTCAGATGATTTGAGTGGCTTACCACTACTGCCACCACTAGGTCCTGAATTTCTCCCACATAGCCATCCTCTCAACAAATCAACTAATACCACAGCCCCTGAACCATTGCCATGGAGAAAAGAACAAGTATTGGCTTTAACTCAAGTAAACGAAGCCTTGATAGAACCACTAATCTTAGAATTATCAAACTACAGTTTATCTTTCTCATTATTTATATACCAAAAGCCATATTAAGTCTTAGTAGTTCTCAAAAACATAGGCTTTCTTTAGACTCAGTGGCAAGAGCATTCCAGCTTGTCTTACAGCAGTATCTGCCACAGTCCAATTAGCCAAGGCAATTGCTGATTTAGTCCAAGGACACACCTTACAATTGGAAGTGCTACACATTGTCCATCAGCTTTAAATTTCAGGAAAATCCCAGCACATGTCACCCAGAATACTGTCTTCTTAAGAAATATTGTTGCTTTCCCCTTCAAATATTCACATCTACAACCATGAAGTTTTAAACCCTACACAACTGTTGCCCTTGCCTGAAGAAGGGGAAACACATGATGGTGAGCTGATAGTTTCTCAGTTATTTTCCCTGTGACTAGATTTACATGACATCCTTTTGAATAACTCAGAGTAATTTTTTTTTTTTGTAGACAGGTTTTATTTGAAAACAGAAATTGGAAAACATTAGGCCAGAATATGTAGTAATCACAACTACAGAATTAATTGAAAGTCAATCCACTCCAATTAAATGTTTTAACTAGAGCAGTGGCTCTTAACAAGGGCTCCATGAACTTGAATTTAAATTTTTAAAAGATCATTATTCTTGTGGGGATGTGTTGGTGTGATATATTTATTAAATAATACACAGTAGAGTGTGGACTTAGTAAGGGGTCCATGGTTTTCACCTGACTGGAAAAGGGGTCTGTGGAACAAAAAAGGTTAAGAACCCCTGAACTAGAGCCTGCCACCTAGAAAAAGGGAAAACTGTCAACATCTACACTGAGAGTAGATATGCATTTGGAGTACTTTATGAATTTGCAATGTTATGGAAACATTGGGGTTTACTGACCTCATCAGAACCCCAATAAAAAAATGGAAAACAAATGTCTGAATTATTAGAAGCAATATTATTGCCAAAAAATTAGCCATAGTAAAAATAGGGTCCATACTCACAAAACTGAGCTGGAATGCAAGGCAAATGTATTCCATAAGCTGATCGTTATGCCAAACAGGTGGCTCAAGAAATTAGACTGATTGCAAAACTTTGTATCACAAATAAAGTCCCCTTTACGATCTGTCAAAAGGAATTGGCAGGAAAGAAAACTACTTTAAAAGAATTGGCTGAATACCAATCATCAGCTTCTAAATTCAAAAGGAATGATTGGTGGCAACAGGGATGTAAAATAAATCTTAGCAATGGATTTGGGGAAGGCCTGGATAACTACCTGGTCACCCTGGAATCCTTAAAAGAACCTCTAATTAGACATCTCCATGAAATAACCCTTCATGGAATAAAATAAAAAGAGAGAAATTATGGCCAAATATTGGTGGGGAAATTTTGCAAGGTGACCAGAAAACTTTATAATACATGCTATAGCTTCCTTACTCATAACCCAGGAAAGAACATTAAATTTGCACCCAGAATGTCAGATGCCCCTACTGGGCCGTTTGAGCATTGGCAGGTGGACTTTATTCAATAACCAAGTTCATTTAGTAATGATATGTGTGTTCTCTGTATGGGTCGCAGTGTTCCCCTGCTGAAAGGCAGATGCAAATCTAGTAGCTAAAAGAAAAAAAAAAAAAAAAAAAAAAAAAAAAATTAGAAAAAATATTTCCTACGCAGGGAGAATGGTGTTTTTGGGGGGCTATGTATTGATTGCTGCACTCATTACTGGTCAAATAATCAAGGATCTTTGCCAAGTCATTCACATTTACCAACACCTACGTTGTCTTTACCATCCTTAGTGCTCCAGTGAAGTTGGAAGAATAAACATGGTAATAAAAATAAAACTGGCAAAACTATGAGAGATGCTAGATTTACCTTGGCCCAAAGTCCTACCACTGGCTTTAATGGCCATAAAATCAACATCTTCTAGCAAACACTATTTGATCCCATCTGAGATTGTCACTGGACGTCCTACGCTCTTAAGTCCTACAATCTCACTGAGTGACCCAAACATAAATAAGAAGGATGTTCTTCAATATTGCAAGGGATTAATGAAATACTTTCATCATTATATTCAACAAGTCCAAGGAGATTTTAGAGATCCTCTGCCATCAGCAGACTATTGGCCTCACAACTTCCAACATGGTGACTTTGTGTTTTGGAAAAAACAGGAAAGAACAATTTGTCTTGCATGCCACCAGAAGGGCCCTTATCAGGTTTTGCTAACTTCTCATACTGCTGTTAAAGTACAGGGAATAGAACCTTGGGGTTGGATTTCCCAACTAAATTAGGCACCACTTCAGAATGGTCAGGCGAGACTGACTGACACAAAGTTAAATTAACTGAGAATAAGAAGGCAGATGACATCTGAGGTAGAGAGCTTTCCCAAGATTGCAAAACAAGTGGATGATGTCAAGAGGGAGACAGCTTCTGCCCAAGATCATGGGACAAGAAAACGTTGGGCCTCATACTCCTTATTTTAGTTTTTATAGTTCTAATAATAATATTGTCATAGGATTCATGTTCTTTCCTTTTCAAAAATCTGTTTGTATACCTGTTTCTCACTGCCAGAAGGATTCTGTTGCTCCTTAATATTTGCTTACAAATAGGTTTGGCTATTTATCCTAAGCTCAGCAGCAAGTCTTTTCAATTTTTGAATTTGTCATCACATCACTAAAGCCAAACAGTTAGAACTTTTGCTCTTGCCAGTAAATTACTCCTTCTGCTACAAGCTTTTGTTATGTGGATCAGACCTGCAGAATATTCTAACTACACCTATGATTAGTACTTTTTTTTCCTCTTTCCCTTTCCAAGAACCTAAAACCAAATACCCCTTGTGTATTTTAAATAACCAAACTTGTGGAAACTTTCTTGGATAAAGAAACCAAACCAAACAATGTGAACTCACAACCTGGCTCCAGATAAATCTCACAGATAGGATTACAGGAAACTATACCTGTGTCTGATTTTGCAACCTATCAGAGCTTTCCCCCTCATTCTGAGAGTCCACATACCCTCTAACAAACCCTTCTTCAACCTTTAATTTAGACATCACAATTAATATAACCAGTTGTACTTTGACTGGGCCAAACTTCTTTTTTAGGAGGTACCAGGGATTGAACCCAGGACTTTGTACATGGGAAGCAGGCACTCAACCACTGAGCTACATCTGCTCCCCTGACTAGACCAAACTAACATTTCTCGAACTGTCCAAACTTGGATTCAAACAAAAGTCTATCCTTATCCCTCAGAGGAACTGACTTATATTTCCATTGTCAACAACGGCTCTCTCAGACTCTACCCACTACCCTACAACTGGCAAGGACTTTGTGGATTGGGATATTTCGTTCCCAAGCTCCAGCTTCTAAAATCACCAGATGCTAGCTAGGTTTTAAATCTTGAGTCTTTGGGATGTCCATTCAGGAAACATTCTAGCTGTCTAAATAATTGAGCCTTAAACTTCTACTCCTTTCAGACAATTTCTCCTTTTCTAAATGCTTACAACTAGAAAAGGCCATTTGAAACACATCTAAATCTACCCAACTGTCTTTTAACCAGACCTCCACTATGTTCCAAAAACTTCAGGTAGATACATAAATATAAATTTATAATGCAGAACAGAGAAACACTAAACCTTTTAACAGCCATCCAATATGATATCTGTGCTTTAATACCCAGCAGTTGCTGCTTTTGCATAAACTCTTTAGGTATCATAGAAACTTACATAAAGACATATTACTCCCAAACAAATCATATATACTTAACTGGACTGACCTATTCCAGAAAAGGAAAACTGGTTCAATGGACCCATGGGAGATCTTTTAAAATATATGTTGGGAAATCTTATTTTGTTTGCCATATACTTTATTTGCTATGACTATTTTGCTGTGAATGTTGTTAGAATCAATGCTACCAGCCTTACAACATCAGTTAATTTTAATAAGGAGGCCAGGACAAATGTAGGAACTATGAGATCCAGTTTATGTGACTTTATAACATATTGAATTTGAATATGAAAGCTATAGAACATCCTGAAACATAAATGTCATTTGTACTTTGTTTACTAAAAACTGTTTTCTCTTGACAAAAGATAAAGGCAATTAATGCAATAATAATTTTATGCTTTTATTTGTTGGCTTTTTGAAAAAAAAAATTAAAATTGGGAGTTCTCTCTGATGGACCAAGACTAAAACAAAATTAAAGAAAACTCCTGGCTCAGAGGTGGAGGCCAATACCCTAGTCCATTCAATAAGTAAGTGCCCCCACTCCAAGAATCTTAAACATCTCACAAGAAAAGAAAATCTGAACCAAACCAGCAGGGCTAAAGTGCAGCTGAGTCTAGTGCAAACCCCGACATTGCCAGTGAGCTTTTCTCTCCTCTATTTCATGACATAGATTTGGAAAACAGTTTTTGTCCATTTCACTTCTGTATTACCCCTAACAGCAAAGTTTCAGCCACACCATGAAGCCAGAAGTGCTCTCAAATAATTACAATGCAAACTTAAAATTATGGATGGGCATTAAAATGCAGCAGCAAATTTCTATTGCAGTTGAGATTCTTCATTTTTGGATTTTCTTTCTAATGTAAAATTTTATACAATCCCCCAGCATAAATGTTTGTTGAATGAATAAGTTAAAACAATAATAGTCTGTACATTTTAAATATTTGTCTAGTTTTAATCACCCAGTTTCAACAGAGTTAGTCTATGTATTGAAGTATATATGTTTACACAGCAGAGGAAAACCAACAAAGGCAATTTCTGTAATTGAAAGTTTAGTCGGTAGATATAAAACAAAGCAAAGCTCTTCATTTCACTGCCTGCTCTTCTAGTACTCATTAAGATGTACGGGGCTCACTGAAAATACTGACTACAATGGGATGTACTAAGTGTTTTTGTCTTTATTAGTTTTAGCTTGCTGAGAAGGTGGTTAGTATGTACTGCAGTCTTCTTTTCAAAAATGCATGTAACCATTACTTTTTCCAAAACTAGGATGTTGGTGATATTTTGTCTAGTGAATCATGAACTGTTCCCAATATTGATCTCACCCAGTAATTGATTTTCTAAATAATTTCTTTTAAAGATGTGTCTTTGTTTTGTGCGCAAGACAAAATCTGAAAGTGTTTTCATATTCTGGGTCACTTGTTGAATGGGGCGGAAACGTTAGTTAATAATAAAGGAACAAGTGAAGATAAGGAAGAAAGGACAATACCACATTTTAGCACTTCTAGTCAATTATCTACTTTCTCCCGCAATCACTTGAAAAACATGCCTGTGACATTGAAAAATAAAACCTTGCTGACACCCTCCATGGCACAAGAACCTCTAAGGGCCCATAAAACATTTGCAATATGGCTGCTAGGAAACCACGGAGTGAACAAGCAGGCTCAATTAAGGTTTTGATCAGTGATGAAGCCATTGGCAAAAATCAATTTAACCTGAAATTTTGCTCATGATTTCCTTTGTCCAAGCCTGCTTTATCTTATACTATTAGGGTATAAAATAATTAAAAAAAAAAAAATTGTGCATGACATTTAAAAAGTGACCAAGAATGGATGTTGAAGTGCTTTCAGAGCAGAAAAGCTCATTCAACAAATGCAGAGAATTTGCTCTTGTTTACATGCCCATTGCAAAGGTTAAAAGTGAGATTTTGTTCACTCCAGGAGATCATTGGTTGCAAAGGTATAATTGTGGCTACAGCATATTATAATTTAGCAGTGGGTGGCCTATTAGAAGAAAAGGGTGAAACTCCCTATTAACCTTTTGCGGAGATTCTCTTTCTGCAAATGTGCTTCTCCTATATGTGCTGCAAAGATTTTAAGGAAGCATCAATTTTGGGTTCCCAACACCTAACTATTTGGTGCCAAATTATTATTTTGATGATTTCAGACCATGTATTTCAGCTGCATACCTCCAGTTACAGGTGAAAAGCAAGTAATTGAGAAGCTGGTGTGGAACAATCTACCTATTCCATTCTAGGATCTGTTTTTATTTTTTGTTTGTGTTGTTCTGTTTTAGAGCTGGCAGTATAAAATGCCTTCCTATATGATGTCACCCATATTCATGAATTCAAATACCATCTAGATGCTGAGGACTCCCTTTTTATACTTATACCTCACACTATTCTTCCACTCTCCAAATTCACATAACAAACACTTGCATTTCCAAATGACCACTAGACCTTTCCACCTGAGCTTAACATGTTCAAGGAAATTAACATTTATTTTGTCCTCACTGTGTACCAGCAGCTATGCTAGTTTCTTTCTATGTTACACACCTGACCTCACATAATCCTGGGTTATAGCCTTCTTGAGGGCAGAGGCTGCATGTCTTTTTTTATTGTTCTATCTCCAGTGCTACACATTACGTACAGTATAAAGTGTGTGCAGTGTTTTCAGAATAAATGAATTAGTCCTCACAACAAATCTATGAATGCATCCAGTTTAAAGATTACATAAAAGTGCTATGTACAACAGTTGGGTGAACTGGGGTTGGAACACACGACTGTTTGGTTCGCAAATCCATTTTCTTTCCAATATGTGTGCTATCTAACATAAAAATGCTCTTCTTGGATTGCTAATGTGTTCCACCTCCTGCTATTTTGATCTTGATCAAAGCCACCTCCGTTTTTTTTTATTTCCCAATGTACAAATGTCTGTGTTGTCCTCCACTCCTACTTCTCTCTCATTCCCACAATCCAATGAAGTACCAAGTTTTATCAATTCTATTTGATTCAGAAATGCCTCGCAAATCTGGCTATGTCTCTTCCCCTTCTAAGGCTAATATGTTAGTTCTAGTTTTCTGCATTTCTGATTTAAACTAGTGCCTCATTGCTTTAAATAATCTTCCGGTTACATTATCCACCCACACACATTGTTCCCCACTTTGTCACCAGATTTATCTAGCAAAAGAGCAAGGGTGTTCATACCAATATACTCCTAAAATTTTTACTTTGACTTGCTTATCCGTAAAATTCAAACTCCTTAGATTGACTTACTTGGCCTTGAACAATCTCATCCCGAACTATATTTCACCCTCCTCTCCCAACACTTTCCTTCATATATCTTATGATCCTGACCCCGTAGGTTTTCATAATCCCATGAACATAATAGGACCTATCATGATTTCATGTTTTTCTCATTATTTTTTGCAAGCAGTGCCCTTGGCTCCTTGCTCACAATTCTTTTAATTAAGATCTAGCTCAAATGTCACTTCATTAGTGAAGCTTTCATTTATTTCTCCAGGTAGAATTATTTTCTACCTTGTCAGAGCTGCTACTTTCTCTTGTTCCTGTCTTTGTAAATGTGCATATTTTAATTTATTGATTTACATATCTCTTTAATTATACTATATACATTTCATGATGTCAGTAACTGTGTCTAACAAGTAACCAGTAAGTGTCTTATACTTAGTAGGTATTCATAATTTAGTTTCGGAATGAATTTAGGGCTTTTGGAGGAAGGACTTTGTCTTTTTCACCATTGTAGCTGTTCTGCCTACCACATATTAAGGTCTAAATAAGTCCTTGTTTAAATGTTAAACTTAATGAATAAAATAATGAATGAGTGAATGAATGAATACTTAATCTCTGACAAAATCATCTAATATCAACATTAAATCCCCCAGGTTATTGGGTTTAAAAATCCTGATTCCATGTTTAGGGTAAATGATGGAAATAGCAATTTTAAAATAAAGCAAAAGCAAATTTCTAAAATTAACTTATTTCCCTAGAGATAATTCTATGATAAATTGTATTTAATTCATTTCAATGTAATCAATATGTAATGGGACGTATAATATATGCTATATTACAACACTGTTAGGCACTAAGTAGTTTTCAAAGATATATAGGACACAGTTTTCCTTCAGAAAGACTAAACAGTGATGACACGATTAGAGACCATGCAATGTAGAATTAGAGCACAAGATGTATAGAATGGTGTCAAGACAGAGAGGGAGTAATCTGTTCCATTTTGAGGGTCAGTAAAGGCTTAATATCTTGGGGAGATTAAGACCAGAATGAGCAACGCAGAGCTGAGGGAAAGGAAGGTTCTCAATGAAGAAATTGCCACACGTGAAGGCAGGGAGTGTATGTGGAGAAGTCACATAGGATATGTATATGTAAAGCAATAGTTCTCAAATGTAATTCTTGAGACCTCTGGGAGTCCCCAAGACTCTTTCAGACAATCCATGAGGTGAAAACTATGTTCATAATAATACTATGATGTTATGCATCTTTGTCACTGTGTTGGCATTTTTAATAATGATGCAAGAGTAATGGCTTTTCTGCTGGTTCCTTAGCAGAAATCAAGATAGCCTCTCCACACTGTAGTAGCCAGTAGTCATTGCACTCTTCACTACCACACACTCACAGGAATTTTATAAAGCCCATTTTGGTTAAGAATGTCCCTGAAGAAGCAGGAAATATTTTAAGTTTTACTATATCCTGATCCTTGAATATATGTCTTTTTAATATTCTGTGTAACAACATGGGAAATATAAAATACTTCTGTCTACAGCAGTCAGAATGCTGTGTCAAGGGAAAGTACTTGTAGAATTTCAGTTGTGAGTTGAAGTAGCTGCTTTTTCACAGAACACCATTTTTACTTGGAAAAAATGACAAACTCTTCTTATTCAGACTTGAGGATTTGGTAGACATTTTCTTAAAATGAATGAAGTAAGCCTATCACTTCAAAGAAATGAACTGACAATGTTGCCAATAATAAAATTCAAGCTTTCAAATGAAAATTCAAATTTTGGAAACTTGTATCTATTATCATGAACATGATTTCTTCCCAATATTTTCTGATGAGATTGGTTGTTATATTAATGAATGTGATTTTTGATATTGCACAATAAAATGTGTCAACAATTGGAAATCTGCATAACTCACTGAACCACTGTTGTTTTCCTAATGAACAACGCTTGATGTTAGAAAATCAGGCATGGATAAAAGATATATTCAAAATGCAAAAATGGATCCACGGATTTTAATATAAGAAGTAGAAAGAGATTATTGATATGTTTTAAGATTCCATATTAACCTTTAAGAAAAAATCTTTCAAGTTTTGGTGTAGTGTCAATAATATCCACAATTATCTGAAAAGTCTATTGAAATATGTTCCCCTTTTACCACTCGATGTCTATTTGAGACTGTATTTTCTTTATATACATCAACCAAAACAGCAGGTTGCAGCAGACTAAATGCAGAAGCAGATGAGAATCTAGCTGTCTTCTATTAAACCAGACATTAAAGAGATTTGCAAAAATGTAAAGCAATGTTATTCTTCTAATTAATTTTTTGGAAAAAAATATAGCTTTCTTGTAAAATATGCAATTTATGTTAACATATAATGGCTTTATTGCTTTAAATTAATTAAAGCTTTTTCCAAAAAAATCTGCTTTAATCTTTAATATAGTAATTAGTGAAAGATATGGCTACACAAACTCTTTGGAATCTTCAATAATTTTTAATATTGTAAAGGGATCTGGAACTAAAAAGTTTGAGAACTTTGTGGTAAAGGAATGCCAGAGACATTTTCAATTCATATATATCTTATAACACCTGTGGTCTGCCAGGCACTATAGCAGAAGCTGTGTCTTATAGCAAGAAAAAGAAAACCAGACCCTATGCCTGCCTTCATGAAGTTAATGGTCTAATTAAGTATGAAGACAGTAATCCATCACAAAATTAAACCTACAGGTATGATTGAGTGTCATAGTACAAAAAGATTTTAATAATACATATGATAAGAAGAAAGAAGAAAAAGTGAATATTATGTGCAAGGTACTGCTCTGCTAGTTTTATAGAAAGCAACAGGAAACTTCTGAAATTGTTTTTTTTTCCCCATTCATTCAATCTTCAATAAATATTGCAAAACTGAATTTATTATAAACTATAATGTGTCCAAAGCTATAGACACAGCAGTAAATAAGACACAACACTTGCTCTCAATAACTCAAATTTTAAAAGGAGAGAGAAATATGTATCCAAATATCCATTAAATGAGGGCTCTATAATAGAGGGAGAAAAGTAGCACTGTGAAAGTGTAGAGAAAGGGAGAGGGATTAAAGGTCGGGGCAGAGGAGATTTTTGAAGAGGTGATAAAGTGTGAGGTATCAACTGAATTGGAGTTTTAAAGTGCCATGATAACATATGTATTTTCCTTTTCAGATGAGATTTGATTTGCAAATATGCAACATTATTAGAAATTAAATAAATGGAGTCATCCAATCTCAAAAAAAAAAAAAAAGTGCCATGATAAGATAAGCACAGAAGCTTCCCCTGAAAGCAAGAGCATTCTAAATAAGCAATAAATGTGCAAAAGACAGAAGCTATGAAAGTAGTTTTTAAGTCTAAATATAAGGAATGAGTCTTATATGGTTAGATTGTATAGTGGAATTGACTAAGCATAAAAGAAAAAAATAAACTATAAAAGTACAATCCACTTTATCAAACATAATTAGTACTTGTCTTAGTTTGTCAAGTCCACTGTAGCAAACACCACAGACTAGCTGGCTTAAACAACAGGCTTTGGGGCTGTTGGAGGCTAAAGTCCAAAATCATGGCGATAGCAGAGCCATAGTTTCTCTAAAGTCTGTTGACTTCCTGAGGTGCTTGCCGACGATCTATTGATCTCAGCCTCCTTCACATAAACATCCTTCTCCTGTCTCTCACTGCCACTACCATGTCCACATTTCCTTTCCTTATAAGAATTTCTGGCATTTTTAGATTAAGGTTCACTCTGATTTGGTTTGGTGTCATCTTCACAAGATCTTCAAAGGTCCTCTTTACAAATGAGTTCACATCCACGGAACCAGGGGCTAAGATTTGAACTTGATCTTTGTGAGGAACATGATTCAATCCATAGCAGGTCTGAATTCCTATATATTTCCCACAATCTCTGTGAGAGTTGGCAATTTATTTAACTTCTCGATGCTTCATGTTTCCTGCTTATAAAGTTGGAATTACACTGGATAAGTTATTTTTAGGAGTAAGATCTATATAACACTTATTAAACTGCCTAAAATAAGATAGATGCTCATTAAGTGCTGGTTTCCTCTTCAACTTCCTTTAAAGTTTAAGCTGACATAAATTTTGGCACCAGATTGTGAAGGACCTTAAATGTCAAGCAAACACAAGAGGGCATATCACTATAGGCAAGGGTGGGGGGCAAATGAAATGATCAACTAGAATCTCCCTGATAATCCCTGACCTAGAAGCATATTGAATTAAGTAGACTTGTGCAAGAGAGCACCTCATGGAATCATTAAATCTTTACTCCATCTCCCCAGTCTTAGTAACGTAGCTGTAGGTTGCAGGTCAAGTTTTACTATATTTTGTGCATGGCACAATGCAAAGAATATGTACTTGAAGCTGGGAGGCTCAGGTTTTAGTCTTCACTTAATCACAAATAAGTAGAATAACCTTGGCAACTTGTTTTACTTCTTGAACCTAAACTTACCCTCCATGATGTTAGTAATAAATAATACCTACACTGGGTAGGTTGAAGAGTTGAGATGAGAATGAAGTAAAACAATGACTTGTAATAGTAGATGTGGATATTTAGGAAAAATAAATTCAAGTGCTAAATAAATGCAAGGTATTAATATTTCAAAAATGTCTCTTTTTTTTGCAAATTAAGGAGTACATTCTACCATATCCTTTGGAATGTTTAGGCAAAGTTTTCTGAAATAATAGGTTCAAACTACCAAATGGCTCTGAGGATAGATCTTGTACTGTTCTGGAAATGATATCCACCTATACATTATAAACCCCTAAAGTAATTCCTAATCTACCAAGTAAAAATTCAGCTAAGTGGGTTGGTAATTGATTTGCAATAGCCTAAATATAAAGCACATTGCAAAATTGCCTTTTAAAATTGCCTTTTAAGAAGTCTAGGCTCTTCAAAAATGGAGGAATTAAGAAATTCTCACGAGAGAATTTGTTGCTAGCAGACCTTCCCTGCAAGACACATTAAAGGGAGTCTTTCAGTGTGATTTTTGACAAGAATGCCAAGAAAATTAAATGGGGAAAGAATAGTCTTTTCAACTAATGGTTCTGGAAATTGCATATCCACATGTAAAAGAATGACATTGGGCCCTACCTCATCTCCTCATATCATATATAAAAACTAGTCTGTGGATCAGAGAACAAAATGTATGAGCTAAAATTACAAAAGTTTTAGAAGAAAACAGGAGCAAATCTTTGTGACCATGGATTAGCCATTGCTTTCTTAGATATGGTACCCAAAGCACAAATGCAAAAAAATAGATAAATTGGACTAGAACAAAATTAAAAACTTTTGTCCTTCCAAGAAAGCCATCAAGAGAATGAAAATACAACATGCAGATTGGGAGAAAATATTTTTAAATGATATATCTGTTAAGGGACTTAATTCCAGAATATGTAAAACACTAGCAACCCAATAAATAAAAGGCAAATAACCAAATTTAAAAATGGCCAAAAGATTTGAATGGACAATTCTCCAAAGAGGATATACAAATGGCTAATCAATACATGAATAGGTGCTCAGCACCATTAGTCATTAGGAAAATACAAAGCAAAGCCACAGTGAGATACTAACTTCACACAAAATTGGGTGGTTAAAATAAAAAAAAAAGATTATAACAAGTGTTGGTGAGAATGTGAAGAAATGTGAGCTCTCATACATAGCTGATGGAATGCAAAGTAATGCCACTGCTTCTGAAAACTGTTTGGCAGCTCTTCAAAGAGTCAAACATAGAGTTAGCACATGACACAGCAATTCCACTCCCAAGTTTATATCCTAGAAAAATGATGATGTGTATTCACGCAGGAAATTGTATGCATATTCTCATAGCAGCATTATTCATAAAGAGCCAAAATGTGGAAACAACACAAATGTTCAATAATAGATGAATGGATAAATTTGGCATATGCATGAAATGAAATATTATTCAACCATAGGGAGGAATGAAGTATTGATAAATGCTACAACTTAGATGAACCTTGAAAACATTTTGCTACATGAAAGAAGTCTGACATAAAAGACTATATATTGTATGATTCCATTTATATGATATATTAAGAATAGGCTAAATCCTTAGAAAGAGAAGGTAGATTAATGGTTGTCAGAGACTAGTGGAAATGGGAAGTGAATGGTAATCATTATGGGATTTCATTTTGGAGGACATGAAAACACTCTGGAATTAGAATGGTGATGATTCAACAACTTTTTTATACTAAAAATCACCAAATTATACACCACAAGATGTTGAAATTTATGATGTTTATTTAAATCTCAATAAAGCTGTTATTTAAAAAAAAAAATCTGTTCCAGAACTCATCTCTCTTGCTGCTATCTTGCCAGATTTTCATTTTTGGAGCTGAGTACATAGATGAGACCTGGATATGCAAAGATGGATACATGTGTCTTTGAGAGTGAAGCTTGGAGAGTTATAAACTGTTATGCCTAACAGTGGGAAAGGAAGTTAGACTATGAAATGGCAAGCCAAATGGTAGGAAGGATAGACAATAGACACTGATAAGAAGCCAAGATATTGGGGAGCCTCTTGAGCTTGTCCAGTCAGCGAGAACCCTCAGTAGTAGGGTAATGAAAACAAACAATCAAAAAAAATTAAGACAAGTAATGTCTAACGGCCACTTTTAAGATACTTGCATCATGCTTTTTGAAACCCCCTCTATTTTCCATTTCCTCAGTAAAATCTGCTACATATAACACCTAATAGGAGTGGTGTGTTTGTGTGTGTGTATGTGCGTGTGTGTAATTTAAAAATAGGTTAATTTTTACATTTATATGACTGTTGTATGAGACAAAGGCAGATTACTATATTATCAAAATTCCTGAATTCCCTCATATTCCCCCTCTAATTTCCTGCACCCATCTTACTTCTGGAATGCAACTACTACTTTTGTTATCAGAAAGCAAACACTAATTTATTTTAAAACTTAGAATAATTTGTGAGGCTGAATTTATAACCCAATATATGGACAATATTTGTAAATATTCTGTGTCTATGAAAAAAGTTTGTTCATAGCATTGTTAACATTTTCTATATTTTAACATTTTTTGTTTTGGCGGTTCTATCAAGTGTGGAGAAAATTGCATGGTTATGGTTTGTATATTTCTCCTTTTAGTAATGTCAACTACTGCTTTATATATGCTCAGGCTCTATTGTTAGATATATGTAAAGTTATTGTTATACCTTCCTAGTGAATAAATCTTTCTACATTCTATACATTTATTTTGTGCTTTTATTTTAAGGTATATTTATTATAAATAGTACATTGTTGTTTATTTCATCAAGTCATACAGACATTTTTTTTTTAATTAGAGAGTTTTCCCATTTACTGATAAAATTGATTTTAAATTTACCATTATACAATTTGCTTTCTATTCATCCATCTGCTCTTATCTTCCTTTTCTAGTTTTCCTTGCACCTCCTTGAATTGATTGCTTTTATTATTTTTTCCCTTTTCATTATCTTCATTGTCATGCTTTTACTATTATTCTTTTAACGATAACCATGGGTCAGGGTTTCTCAACCTTGGAACTATTGACAATTTGGACTGGATAATTGTGTGCATTTATGTGGGGAGCGGGTTCCTCTTCATTGTAGGATTTTAGTAGCATCCTTGACTCCTACTCAATAGATAAGTTATATTTCCCCTAGGTATGACAGTCAAAAACTGTCTCCAGATATTGACAAATGTTCCCTGGACGATAATATTGTTCCTGGTTGAGAACCGTTGTCCAAAGACTCATCAAATGTTACTGTAAATAAGGACTCTTTTCTTATTTACATTACATATATGAAAGGGCTTTAAAATATTTGGGTCCATTTACCACTCTTCTCAACTATAAAAACATACCTACTGATATTGTAGTTCTTTATGATTGTAAACCCCATAAGATATTCTATTGTTTTAACCCACTAATATTCATTTAAACTTCCACTATATTTACTTCTGTATTGCTTTTCATTTTTTTCTGCAACTTTTCATATGTTCCTGCTTTTCATATGTTAATTTTCCACTTGCCCTTACTTTCTTTAATAGAATTTATATACTGGTTATAAATTCTCTCAGTTTTATCTTAAAATTTCTATGTTTCACTGTTGCTTTTAAAGAATATTTCCAGTGGATAAAAAAGCTGTAGGTTGGCATTTATTTTCTTTTAATGGTTTGAAATTCCATCTCATTAACTTTCTGCCTCCATTGTTTCTGTTCAGAAATTATCTGTTTATCTTATTGTTGCTCATTGAAGTTAAGCTTACTTTTTTTCCAGATGCTTTTAAGATTTTCTTTTTTCTGTGGTTATCAGCAATTTGACTGTGATGTGCTTTGGTGTGATTTTCTTTGTATTAACTAGCTTGAGGTTCACAGTATCTCTTCAATCTATGGCTTGAAATCTTTCATCAGACTGGAAAAATTCATATTGTTTTTTTTTCTGTAAATATTATGTCTGCCTCCTTATCTCTCCCTTCTCCTTCTGGGGTTCCAATTACATGTGCTCAGCTCTTTACACTCTATCTCATATGTCTTTATCTCCTTTTGTGAGTTTGGCATATTTTGCATATTTGCACGTGTTTTGTTTGTTTTCTATCATTTTGTGTCTACTTAATGTATTCTTTATGTTTTCATCTGAGCCATCTTCCATTTCACTAATTTTTATAGCTATGTCTTATTTGATTATAAACCCATATGTTGACTTCTTGAAATTAGTTATTACATCTTTTAGTTCTATAATTTCCATCTGGTACTGTTATAACATACTTTCCAGTTATCTGACAAAATTCCCATTATTATCTTATTTCTAGAGCATATTAAGCATAGCTAATTTAAATTCTATAACTGATAATACCACTGTTTGGATTATCCATATCTAATGATTATTTTGGTCTTTAATCACATTGTTTTGTCTCTTCATATGCCTGTAAAATTTTGTTCTTGTTTCAGGCACTGCATATAAAAAATGTTGGGAATTATTTAATGCTGGGATATGTTATCTTCCTGCAGCTTTTGCCTGAGTAATTCTTCACTGGTTGGTATCTCTCCGATGTCTTCAAACAATTTTGTTTTTGTACAACTGTTCTTCTCAAACTATATTGAGTAGGAGATCAGTTTTGTTTTTTTTTCAGTCGTTTGCAATTGTTATGTGGTCCCCCTATGCATTATCGGATGCAACTTGTGATGATTGTGACTCACAATGAAAGTGCAAAAACACAGAACTGGTCTATACACTGTTCAACAAGGTTAATCCACTGAACGTGCATTTGGATGTTGAAGAAATATTAAACTGGTATAAATATTTCTAAATTCTTGCTCTCAATTTCTGTACCTGATTTGTTGAATACCTGGACCAGTTCATAGACTAAATTTTAGTAGCACTGCATTAGACTATATGTATAGATACACTGTTCTAAGAGATAATAAGAAAATCCTTTAGTTAAAGGAGGAGATCTAAAATAAGCAAGACTTGCTTTGTCTTGAGTAAATAACTCTATGATTCTAACTAAATTAATACCAATTAAATAAATAAATGGGCTTATCTTTAAAGCTTTTTTTTCTAAAAGGATTCTGAAAACATTTGCACAACTCTCCCAGTGTTGTACAAGGAACACTATGCCTTGAGGATTATTTAAAGCAAACTAGATACTTCCATTTGCATATGTATTAAAACCTCATTAATTCAGAATCTGTGATAATTTGGCCAAGTAAATTAATAGCATAAGGATAATTGCAGGAAAGTGTTTACAATCACTTAAAGAACTACATTTTCAATCTCTCAAATACTTTAAAAGCATCCTTTCTCTAATAGAAATAAAGAATATGCTAATTTCAGACTCTTTCTATGCATTCTTTACAGAAATTAAAGAAGTGGAAACAATGCTTAGTGAATTTGTTCTGTTACATGCTTGGAAAAAAACGAAAGAAACTTATTTAAATGTCTCTACCAATTCAGCCAAATTCCCACCTCCCAGTGAGTCCAAACTGGGAACTTTAACTAGAATATCACTATGTAAAGTGTAAAGCTTTTTAATACAGTGTCTGGGACATCTGTTGTTTTTGTTTGACCAGAATCCATTCTCTCTTTTAGTATTACAAGCCTGATTTTTCTTAAGAAATAAAACTTCTCTATATCCAAGTGATCTTCTTGGTGGGAGCCTCACAACTGACTCCACGGGTTATGTGGGTGCCAGACATAGCCAAGATTCTCATCTCTATGACGACAATGACTCATTCAAAGAAGGTATGTGACCCACATTGGGCCAATGAAAGACATACCCAGGTCATTTTCTGCAACATTTAGGAAAGAAAATTCTTTTTCTGCAGAAGTTTGCAACAGGAGGTTGTAAGCCTGAGGCTGTGCGTAGGCAGATTTCTGCCACATGCTGGCAAAAAAAAGGTGAAAATTAAGCTAACAATGAAGAAAAGGGGGAAAGAGTGCCAAGAAATAGAGAGAGACAAATTCTTAATATTATTGAGAGCCTGGGTCCAGCCAGACCCTGAACTAAACCTATGCCGTCTTGCTGTAACTATAAGCCAATAAAATCCCTGTTATTATTCAAGTCAGTTGTGTCATTCACAAGCAAGAGTCTTTGACTAATTTGAGTTCTTATTTTGTTATGTGCAGATGACCAAAGCAAGTACTGAGAATAAAAAGAAGTTCAAGAGAAATAGTGCACATCAAGTAAATTATAATATTGTTGGGAGGAAAACATTATAGTTTTCAAATCCTTAAAGGCAAGTACTTTGCCATTTAACATAATCCTATGGCCCTAGCAGAGGAGGCACTCAAGAAATGTTAGTTGAATGAATTTGTATGTGTATCTATTCATTCATTCATGCCAGGCATTATTCTAGGAGCTATGTGTACAGATTGAACCAGATAGATATCTCTGAACAAAGATTTTAAATTCCAGTTGTATGTAAATATTTTAAACTTTCAAAACTTTCTTCCTGCATTTTCTAAGTCCCTTTCTTCATTTTATTTTCTACTTAGAGTGCTATCTAAATCTAAATTGTTAATCACAATCTAAATGACTGTGGATTTTATTTATCTTGTTTATTTTCTGCCTCCTCAAATAAAATGTAAGCTCTGAATGAGGACCAGCTCATCTCTTTTCTTCACTTTGTATTTCCATACAAAGCCATGTATCAACATATCAGATACTTGTCAGGAAATAGTACACCCAAGCAGGCTAATTATTGTGAATTTAATAAAGGAATTATTTATAAAAGCGTAGACAGTGTGAAGGATAAAGGAGCAGGACTTTTACAATGGAACATTACTACTACCCTGAAACCTGAAAGTACACATGGAGGGAACAAGCACCAGAATCAGAGGCAGCAGCTAGAGTTGAAGGCTGCTCACCAAGAGCAATACCCTTCAGTAGAGGAATAGCAACCCACATCAATCCCGCAGGGAGGAACCAGAGGCAGAAATATCCCTCCCTCACTCTTGTTTCCCTCTCTTCTAGGACTGATTCCTTCCTTTGACCAAACTCATCAGGAAGTCAAATGACAAATGAGACCACTGATTTAGCCCTTGGAGGTCATGCCCTTTGGGGCATATTGTAGGATGGAAGAGGATGAATTTTGGAATTTAGATTTGGAAGGTCAAACAATTTATATCCAATACTGAGGGGCTTAAAATATTTGTAGAGTGAAATCTCATACATACTCATGAATCGGGTATCATATATTAGGCTTTAAATGGGGAGCAAGAGCAACAAGACCTTCATAAATAGCAAAGAGACTGGGAAAGTTTTCATGGGTAGGGTGAATGGGAAATCATTTGATCTAATCTGGTATTCAAAGAAATTTAAGGAAGGCAATATGTGGAAAGAAATTGCACCAGACTTGATAAAGAGCTATCAACAAGGCCAAAACTGCAGATTCAAGTTTACTTTGATCATGGAGCAAATTTGCTTGACAGAAAGTTCATAAAAGCAACTACTGCAGTTGTTCAGGAATGATGTGATAAATATCAAAAGTAGGAGAGTGACAATAGAAATGGAAAACCAGAGGTACCTATGAAAATAAGACAAGGGAATAGCTGATAGTACTTTTGGGGATTCTGGATTGAGTTTAGGGACTCTACTACATTGCTCTCCCACCATTCTTTCCAGGGTCCTGGGTCATACTGTGTATACATAAGCCCAATAAGCAAAGGACTGGTTTTATTTAGAACTCTTCAAAATAGTGTAGATTGGACAAGAGTGAAAGCTTCTACCTGTCACTCCAACTAATGTGTGCTAGGCTTCTCCAACACTGATTTATCTACTTAATGAGAGGAGATAAAAATCCCTGGAATTAAGAAAGCAGAGGACCAGCTAGGTTTTTCAGAATCAGACTCTCAGAACATACTTAAAGTCAAAATACCAGAATTTCAAACACATGCTGTGTCTGGACAGAAGAATGTAAAAAAGGCAAAGAGAGAGCCAGAGGGATGCTTCCTAGCTTTTGAGGAACATCCTAGAAGCATACTAGAACATACTAGAGCAGAACTTTATGTCTGACAATCAGGTATGACGCTTCTGCTTTATTTGTGAGGAACAAGTAGAGAGAGGGACAAAAACAATTCACTCAAAGGCTGACTTTTCCAAATTAGTCTAAGAATAAGGATAGCTTATCCACAGCCTTGGATTGCTCAGAGAGAAGAGTTGGTCCAGGCTGATTGTAAAATATATAGCTTATATTCCTGGAATAGATAAATGAGAGGAGTGGGACAACTGGAAAACTGGAGGTTTTAATTTAATTCAGCATATACTATTAAGTTCCTGCTATGGTAAATGTACGGGGATACTGAAATGAAGAGCACATATTTCTTGTCAAGGAGGAAGTTATAAATGTTTATAACCATCAAAAGGCAAGCAAAGCTGAGCTAAATACTCTCATGGAGGTGTAAAACAATGGAGAAAATATATGGCAGCTATGGACAGAAAAGTCAAAGGATATAATATCAGAAGCTTTAAGTTAGAGACCCTAATCCATCCACCATTTAGATAAAAGTGACTTTGTCTTTATATATAATTATCATAAGTCTCATGGAGATTGCAATAATTTTATGAGACAACATATTGTTTTGTGTAATTATAAAACTCTAGATAATTGCCAATTACATTACCTGGTACATAGCAAGCACCTAACTTTTTGAAGGAAAGGGAGGGAAGTAGGGAGGGGAAAAGAGAAGAAAGAACAGGAGAAAGAGAGTGTGGTAAACTGAATAATGGCCCCAAAGATATCCAAGCCCTAATCCTGGAATCTGTGAATGTTACCTTTCACGACAAAAGTGACTTTGCACGTATGATTAAATTAAGGATCTTGAAATTGGGAGATTATCCCGGAGTATCCGAAAATGTCCTGAATGTGATCACAAGTGTCCTTATAAGAAAGATGCAGGGGGGAAATTGACAGAAAGAAGAAGAGGAGGCAATGTGATGACTTTAGCAGAGAAAGATTTGAAGATTCTAAGCTGCAGGTTTTATAAATAGAGGAAGGGGCAAGGAGACAGGAAACACAAGGAATGCAGTTCTAGAAGCTGGAAAAGACAAGGAAGTGGATTCTCCCTTATAGCCTCCAGAGTGAAACTAATTTTGGACTTGCAGCCTCTGGACCTGTGTGAAAATAAATTTGTGTTGCTTTACTTCACCATGTTTGTGATATAATATATTACAGTGGCAATAGAAACTAATACAGAGAAAGAGGGAAGGAAAGAGGATGGAAAGAACAAAGGTTTCTCTCTCTTATTTTGCTCTTCTCCACTTTGGCAATTGGGGCAGCCCCCATACACTTCTCCTGTCCTGTTCCCAGCCTTTGACAAACTATAGTAAAGCATTCCATGAAGAATAAGTGAAAAAGTTGGTACAAAGGTGCTGACCCTAGCTGAGGTTAGGAATCCTTGAAGTTATGATTTGACCTTTCAGGTCACACCATGCCGTTAACTATCTTTTAAAGTTTCAACTGTTATTTGCCTGATTCTCTTCCATGATAGATTCCTCCTCCTCTTGTTGTTCTGGAAAGTGGTAATAAGTCTCTTCCCTCCCTTGAGAGACTCATCACTTTCTGTAGTGTACTAAGTTGATCTGGATTTCTGACCTTCTCAGCTACTTAATCGGTAAGCAAACAAACAAACACTAACCCTATATGATCGGTTTTGATTGCTAATGGAAAAATTACAGTCTCTTGTGAATTTCTACATCTTAATCAGACATAGAAGTCTCTATGATATCATTTTTTTCCTTCTGACAATAATAAATCTACAAACACTTCTATTAAGACAAATTAGGGGAAAAAAATCCTAATTGAAGTATATCAAGTCATAGATATAAGAAGTTCTGAGAACCTAAAGCAGGATGAATACAAATAAAACCATATCTGAACCCATCAGAGCAAAACTGCTGAAAAAAAAGAAAAATTGTAAAAGCACCAGAGTAAATAAAGACATATTCCCTTGCAAGGAGTAAAAATAATACTGACATCTGTCTTCTGACCAGCCAGAATAATGTGTTTCAAAAGGAAGATGAAATATAAGCATTTTCAGACAAAACCAAGAGAATTAATCAACAGCAGACCCCTAAAGGAAATATTTTGGGAGCTCTTCAGGAGGAATAAACTTTTGGATTTTTAAAAAATGCAAGAAGCAATGAAGAATGATACAAATGTTAAATAAATAATTTAATACAAATAAAAGGTGAATATTTATGGAGCTTTAAATACATATTGAATTTGACTTCTAAGAAACCATGGAATAGCAGGTAAGAGGTATGTCACATAGACTGAAAAACATGTTTCTAATATTTTGCTGCTCCTTTCATGAAGTAGTGGGGTTCTTTTGAAAGCCTTTGAATCTGAAGTGGCCTTCTGACTTGCTTGTATTGGCTTCCTAAGGCTGTCATTACAAAGTACCCAAAAACTGGAAGGCTTAAAACAACAGAAGCTTACTCTCTAACACTTTCGGAGGCTAAATGTCTGAAATCAAGGTGTTAGCAGGACCATGCTCTTTCCAAAAACTCTCAGGTGGAACCTGTCCCTACCTCTTCCAGCTTCTGTCGGCTCACGGCATTCCTTAGATTGTGATAACATCCAATCTCTGCCTCCATCTTCACAAGGCCATCTTTCCTTTGTATCTGTGTTTCTGTGTCCAAACTTCACTCTTCTTATAAAGACAAAAATCACATTGAATTTAGACACAACTCAATGCAGTATGATCACATCTTAACTTGATTATGTCCTCAAAGTTGTCACATTCACAGTTCTGTGTAGACATGAATTTTTGGGAGACCATTCACTCCAGTACACTTGCTCTGAAAATAGAAGTAACAGTGTATCAGTTCCAGAGCCCAGATCTCAAGAGACTTCTCCCTTCACTTCACGGAATGTTCCTTACACAATGTAAAGAAAGTTGAGCTAGACTACTGAATGACAAGACAGCAAGTGGAGAGCAAGGTCTAGCCAACACCCAGCACCAAGCACCTAGACATTTGAATGAGGCTATCTTACACTTTCCATCTTACACTCAGTCGAGTCACCCCATGTCCTAGCCATGTGAATAGACCAGGCAAGAACAGCTGATCCACCCAGCTGAGCCCAGATCAAACTGCAGAATTATGAGCAAATAAATCATTGATATTTTACACCATTAAGCTTTATGGTAGTTTATTAGGCAGCAATAGATAGCTAAGCTAAGGTAATAAATAACTAATAAAAAATAGATGAATTTTTAGTAATGGTTTAACTTCCAAAAGTTTAGAGGCTTTATCAAATGTGATGTTTAGCATTTTTCTTAATATATTAGGGAATTTTGCCAAATCTTCAATAACATCCCTCAAGAAGTTTCAATATATTTGAAGCCCTATCAACCTCTAGTAAGAACTACTTTCCAAATTAATATGGCACCTTAAGAAAAAGTTTAAAGGAGGCCAAACACTACATTTTGCACGTAGAATAGAGATCGATGCATGTTTTAAAGAAAATTTTGTAGCCAAATCAAAATTAAAACACCAAACTGTCAGGGGTGAAGAAAAGGTTGTTATGTATTCCCTTTCATTGATCTTATCTTCCTCATGAGTCCCACTTCAATAATAATAGGAAATAAAACTTAAATTGTAATTCAATCAGGGTACAATGGAATAATTTTTTAGGTAATTCAATCTCTTTAGGTCCTCTGTTTTTTTCCAGATTGACCTTTCGCCCGGCTACTTCTCTTCATGGTGGCATTTGAATGTAACTTATGATACTTAGAAAACCTCATGGTACTGGCAGAAACAGGGATCACGGAGGGGGAGGACACCTGATGCCTGCTGGCCTCTGGCTGTGCCACTGAGGCTCGGCTGATCTGATCCTCCCTGTGGGCATGCTGCTAGTGTGTGCTGCTAAAGGCTGACATTTGCATAACTCCTGGTCAGTGGCGTGCAGCCTGGTCAGGTCCAGGTGGCCCTGTTGCTGATTCTGCCCCTTCTTGGTGCCCATGGGTGCTGCAGATCCCCAGGGACCAGCTAAGACTCCCATTTTGATCCACACTCAGGAAGTTTGTGCGCAGTATTTGGCTACAATGACACGGTCCCCCCTTCTGTGTTGTCACTCCAGTCAGTTCTTAGTGGCTTCTATTAGCAGGCTATCATGACCCTTTGGAGTTCTATGGGAACTTTGGGGGTCCCTTCCATGATTTTTTTTTTTTTTTTTTTTTACCGGGAGGTCCTGGGGGATTGAACCCGGGTCCCTCCATATGGGAGACGGATGCCCAAACATTTGAGCCACATCCGTCACCCCGCTTCCGTGATTTGAGAGTGCTGTCAGACTCTCTTGCTCTTTCCTAACCATGTGGTTTTCTCAGGTTATTGTCAAGGATCCTAATAATCCACCAAAGTTCCTATCCTGAGGTAGGACAAACCCTCACTGCTGTTGTTTCTACCATAACCTACCTAACCTACCCCTCATTTCAGACTTCAAAGAGAAACCCTGTTTCTCTCACTTTTGTCTCCTTCATCTCCCTATAAACTGCCAGAAGAACAAGAGCCTGTGTTTCCTCTTGTTCTTTCTATTTGGCTGGGAGAGCTCCTTGCGTTTTTTTCTGAGCACTGCTGTCTCCCTTTCTTTAAGGACATAATAATAGGCAAGGTGCAAGGTTAGAGAAATGAGCCTAATGATTAGGAAACAAAATTGAGAGAACACTTCAAAAACATGCTCTTTACATTCATATCCCAATAACCAGGTGTCAGTATAGACTGGTGGTCAAGAGTATGGGGTTTCAGAGCCAAACTGTCTAGGATAAAATCTTTTTGATCCTATTCTTAGCTGTATGAACTTGGGCAAGTTCTTAACCTCTACACATCTCAGTTTCTTCATCTGGAAAACAGAGATAATAGTATCTATCTCATGGGATTGCTGTAAGGATTAAAAGAGTTGGTTTAAGCAAAGTGCTTGAAAATGTGTCTGATACTTTGTAAATTCTCCCCAATAATTATATAACCATTGGCTATGAGTATATAAATAATCTGCCTTTAAGTTACTACAAAAAAGAAATTCAATAATTTGAAGTGATAAGTAATATTTCAAGCATAATTTCTGCCATTGAACTACACAAGTTGTTGTTGCTTGAGATAGGCTGAGTTATTTGTGTTTTGGTTTTGTTCCCTAGGTTTGATCTTCTGTTCACTGAGGTTTGAAATGAATCTGCAGTAGGCTTTATTATTTGCTCTGACTCAGTGTGGGATAATTGTTATTTAAATAGGACTGTAGGTGTGCTGTGAGATGATAGGTGAAGTACTAAAGAAGCAAAAAGGAACAAATAACTGCCCTTGAATTGTTTACTGTTCTATTGTGGGAGACAGAAAAAGCAGGCTAGAAGTGAGTCAGAACCAAGAGGTAAGTGGCCCTTTACAATTTCACCAAGCAGATGCAGTTCCATCCAAAAGAAAATTAGCCAATTAGACCTGGGACTTGATGATGCTTTATTGGGCTTTTGTTCCCCATTGCCGCCATCTAAATAAACAATGCAGGACTCAACTAAATGATACATCAGGGATATGAAGAGGTAGTGCAGTTCTCTAGGTACCTAACCTAACCACAGAACCAGGGAGCGATGTAGAAGGGCACTGGAGAGAAGTAAACTCAGTGCTCATAAAAGATGTTAATCTCTGTTGAATAGCGCTTATCACTGTAACCCAGTCTGGACCAGAGAGGACTGAGCATATCTGCCTGGCTTTTCTGTGGATACTGGATTAAAGGAACACTGTTGCAGGACCTATTGCCATCTCACAGCCTCATGCCGTGCAGAACAATTCTCAAGGATAATCCACTATGCATGGTTTTGTAGAGTAGATCCTTATTTTTAAACTCAACATAAACTTGAGTCATGCACTTTAAAAAATTAAAAAATAAAAATACCTCATTAACCTGGTTCTCTTTTTCAATGCCATGAATATATATTTCCCTTTAGGAAATATTTCTGTGTCAGTGCAGTGCCAAGGAATGAGATTTAACAAAACAAAACAAAAGAAATATCCACAAAATTATGTAACATTGAATCAACCCAAGAGAGTCATCATATTGATCACCATTTTACAGGTGATAAAACAGTAGCAAA